>CM062805.1:76659472-77859472 GCA_031772625.1 Pinus tabuliformis
TATAGATACACAGCTTCGTAAAAATACAGACCACTCATCTCCCTCGTTTCCATAATGACTCTTATTCACATGGACTAGAATGAACAAAGAAAAAATCGACTTTATTTGAAGATAATTAAGAAAAGTTAAAAAAGGAAAAGAAAAAATCGCAATTTAACAAGATTATAATGTAAACTAAAAGATTTAGATTACATATTAGTCTTAAAATCACAATGTAAATAAACTAAAATCACAATGTAAATCTATAAAATTCACTCATAGTTTAAAAAAGAACAAAGAAAAAAAAAATGCAATTGAACAAGATTATAATGTAAACTAAAAAAGATACAAATCAAATTACAATATTAGTCTTAAAATCACAATGTAAATAACTAAGATCATAATGTAAATCTATAAAATTCACCTCATAGTTTAGAAAGAACAAAGAAGACAATCACAATTCACATTGAACAAGATTATAATGTAAACTAAAAAGATTTAGATACGAATAAAATTACAATATTAGTCTTAAATCACAATGTAAATCTTTAAGGTTTTTGCAGTTACAAGTGTATATTTTTATTCTTCGAAAATTATTATAAAATTATTTTAATGGAAAATGTAATTAAATTAATGGTTATGTGAAACATGTATTTTACATCTCATACATGATTATAAAATTAAAATTTTATTTTTAATTGAAATTTAATTAAATTATTGTTTGTGTAAGAGATGCATTTAAAACTTAAAATAAGGGCAATGTAATATGTGATTTTGTTTTTTTCAAATGAAAACCAATCTAGATCCGTATCTACTAAGCATTGAGAGGGATTATTATTATTTTATTTTTTTCAGTGAAGAGAGATGTGATCTTTTAGGCACTTGGTAGATCCAACCATATATTATGAAATTACATGAAAGTTTAAGAAACAAAACTAAACCCAACTTATTGTGGAAATATTTAAGGGGTATGGTAGAGACATAAGTTTCCTTTATGTAAGAGTAAGATTTCTCATTATTCATGCATTCCTAAGGTTAACCAAACATAAATATAATGTAAATTTACATATTCCTAAATAATAATATAAATTTACATACTTAAAATAAAATATTTATCAATATTATATGATAATAGTCTCCTAAGCTCAAATCAACCATGTATTATGAAATTACATGAAAGTTTTTTAAGAAACAACCATCTATTATGAAATTACATGAAAGTTTTTTAAGAAACAAAATTGAACCCAACTTACTGTGAAATATTTAAAGGATATGGTAGAGACATATAAGTTTCCTTTATGTAAGAGTAAGATTTCTCATGATTCATGCATTCCTAGGTTAACCAAACATAAATATAATGTAAATTTACATTTTCTTAAATAATATTATAAATTTACATACTTAAAATAAAATATTTAAATTTTTTTGGGAAGAGAACAAAAAGTAAGAAATTAAATGAATACACACTTTTCCACTGCCCACATGATATAAAGGGAGTGTTTTTTTAATTACTTTTCATCCACAACAACTCAATATGCTATATGTTTTGGATTTTCAAAACAATACTTTAGTTTTATGTTTTCAAATAACAAACAAATATATATTGAATGATAGTTTTTAATTTGAAATTTTTCGTAATGATTACATACATTTCATGCAAATTTGTGAGTACTTTTTAACTAAATGGATTAAATAACTAATTTAAATAAATTAAGTAACTAATTTTAATAAATCAAAAGAGGTAGGTGTAGCCCAATGGATTATACCCACCCTGTTGTGGGCATTGCCAAACATTAGAACTTACATATAATAAAATTTCAAAGCAGTTGACTCCCTTGTTTTAGCTAAAATGAAGGATCCCCATGCAACATGGTGCAAGCTCATATTTTTGAAAAATGTGGATTGAACAATGGGAGGAAAAAATTGAAAATTATTTTCTTGAAGGAGAGAAGGTACAAAAATGCACATGTAGAGTTCTGTTTTTGTTTTATTTTTTTCATGTATCATACATTTTGTCTGAGTAACTTAATAGTAATTATGAAATTTATGTATGATACCAATCCTTCTCCTCCATTCGACCTTGAAATACAATAATGCAAAAATCAACACATTTAGAATCAAATTATGTGCAGGTGGAATGTAAAAGACTTGAATCTTTTGAAAGTGAAACAATTCAATATTGATAAATAGACAGAAACAACTAGGAGAGCAGAAAGAAATATGCAGTAAACTTGTGTGGAAGGAAACAATCTCAACATCAAATGTACACTTCACAACCTTTTCTAGTTTTTGGGAATAGATCCTGCTTTCTGAAGCATAAAAAACCTTTTGTGTTTATTTATAGGCCCTTGCCTGGTCAAATACATAGCCAAGTCTCACAGAATATCATGTTGAATAAAGGAATTATTTAATCAATGCTCAACAAAAGATCCACTTCTCTCCATAAAAAACCTTTTGTGTTTATTTATAGGCCCCTGCCTGGTCAAATACATAGCCAAGTCTCACAGAATATCATGTTGAATAAAGGAATTATTTAATCAATGCTCAACAAAAGATCCACTTCTCTCCTATCAAACATGTAAAGTTGTTATGTCACTGACTAGATTTATCAATATATCTATTTCATATCTTTACTTTAAATTAGTTCATCCAATAGTAAATTTTGAATTTGTCATTTTCAAAAAAACTTTGAATAAACCTCTTATGTCACAAAGGAGTCCAAATGCCAAAAATAAGTTGCAAGGACAAGCAAAGGAAAATCTAATCACCTTAAGAGCAAGTGGTAAAATATTGTAAGCTTTTGATAAGTCAGACAGTTCATTATTGAAAAAGAGCATCTTTTTGATCAAATATTTGCTACTGGAACTGGAAAGAGCATATTTGAAGATTCAGAGGCAATCTATGTTGTAAAGGTTATAGAATCTATAAATTTGGCATAATGTAAGTGATTTCTCTTTATCTTCTAGTTTTGAATGACATTTTGTTTACTAATATTTATATTGAGTGATCTTCAATAAGGCTCTTCTTGAATTTATGCCTTACGGCGTTTCCTTTGCAACATCTGGTGCAATTGCTAGTTGATAAATGCTGCGTACATTATCATTAGATTTGAATTTGAATTGTTTTTCAATCCCAACAATTTGTTTGGATTTAACACACGGCCACTGACAACAACCGCCATCTTCCTAAATCCGTCTATGAATGCAATGATGGAGAATCCAAAACTCAATATTGAATTAAATGTTATAGAATCTCTGAATCACTAAATCCATTCAGCTCAATAGTCTCTGTTTGATAGTGATAGCTGTCATAGTTGTATAATCTAGATTGTGACCATTATTTTTTTTACACGAAATTCCGTTTGATAATTGAAAGTTGCAGCAATAGAACAACTTTAAATGCAACTACGGAGATGAAATGTAAATTAAATGGACGCTGCCAGAGTTGTATAATCTACATTGTCACCATTAATTTTTCCCAAGAAATTCCTTTTCAAAATTGCAAGGTGCAACGATAGTTTTTTTATTGAAAAAAAGGGTGCAACGATGGAACAACTTTAAATGCAAATATGGAGAAAAGTAACTGGAGAATCAATAGCCTTAAATGCCAGGAAATCGGTAGAAAGATACCGTGATTCATGGTTAGATTCTGGAGGAGAATATTAAATACAGGTCCGCAATTCAAAAATTGGAGTCATCTGAGAGAGGGACATAGTCGTACCATAGAATTAAATCTTAATATTTTCTTCCAACATGAGTGAGCTTGGACGCAACGTTTGAGCCGATTTTAGAGGGAACCTTTGGCAAAGGATTACCAATCACACGATTCGGCCCGTCGGCATCAAACGATACCGTGAGAATCAATAGCCTTAAATGCCAGGAAATCGGTAGAAAGATACCGTGATTAATGGTGAGATACAAAATTTTGGTAGTGTGAAATCTGGAGTAGAATATTAAATACAGGTCCGCAATTCAAAAATTGGAATTAAATGCCAGGAAATCGGTAGAAAGATACCGTGATTAATGCTGAGATACAAAATTTTGGTAGTGTGAAATCTGAAGAATATTAAATACAGGTCCGCAATTCAAAAATTGGAATCATCTGAGAGTTACCAATCACACGATTCGGCCCGTCGGCATCAAACGACCTGAAAGGTCAGGTACATGCATGTGAACAGAGGTATTGATGATCCCAATTGCAGAGAGAGAGGTATTTGAATTTATTGCCAACATTTATTTGAACTTTGGAGCCCTTTTCCTCCCGACACTGCCAATACTCTTCCTCACAATTGTTGCTATCAGACCCTCCATAGGTTTACCACTAACCAACATTACCAATTTCTCTTGCTCTCAGTCCCTCTATCCTCCTCAGAACTATCGTTATCAGACATTCTATCCTTCTCAGAACTGTTGTTATCAGACCTTCGATCTGCGTCCTGTCTTTGCCTTTTGAAATCCGGAACTCAGAGAGAGAAAAAATGCCCAAAAAGGCTGAGAAGAGAGCCCTAAGCCCAGATACTGCTGCTTCCGACCCTCCCAGCAGAAGGAAGAGGTCTCGGAAATCTATGGGACAGAAAGATACAGCTGATAAGAAAAAAGCTCTTGTGTGGAATAAAAAAGATGAAATAACAATCTTGCAGGCACATCTGCACTGCATCAAAAATGGTGTCGCCTTTCCCAAAAACATTAACCCAATCATGGAAGGTGTGAAAGGCTCAATTGAACATGACGTTACACATAACCAAATGTACGAGAGGGGGCATACGAATCTACAGAGAAGAGTGATACAAAGATGCAGAGGAGGAGCAAATTTTTCAGATTTCACATTGTATATGGGGTGAGCCCAACGCCGAGGGGCAGCAGCCAGGCCATCTTGGAAATCCAGGGGTTCAGAACACTGAGGTCAGCTTCGCAGAGGTAATCGAAGAAATTAAGATTGTATTGGCTGTGTTTTATAGTGATGTGAAAAATATAATGGCAAGTACTCATGCTTCTACCAAGGAATTAATGGAAGATTACTTTAACACCATCTCCACTAGAAATAGTCGCGTAGCAATTGGAGGTGAAAACCAAGAAAACCAAATGAATGGCAATGAAATAGAGGTTGCTCTGTCTCATGTATTAAATGAAGCTGGGCCACTGATGACTGAATTTTTCAAAACCGTGAAAAGAAATTTGGAAAATTGTTACACCTGTAGCAGGGCAATTGTAGAAAATGGTGGGAACAAAAGGCAATCAAAAAGAAGCAGACGTTATTCCAGGAGGTTGCAAACACTACATGAGAATGCCCAAAGACAGCAAAGTCTTAGAGGGGAGGCAAATTCTCAACAGTTGGCAAAAGCTGTAGAAAATGGTGGGAACAAAAGGCAATCAAAAAGAAGCAGACGTTATTCCAGGAGGTTGCAAACACTACATGAGAATGCCCAAAGACAGCAAAGTCTTAGAGGGGAGGCAAATTCTCTCAACAGTTGGCAAAGGCTCCTCTGCAAACACTCATTCATAATGTCTTATGAAGCATTTCATTCATCTCTCTCATATGATCGCATTTTCATTCTATGTAATCAATGCTATATGTAATGTATAATATATTTTACATTTTAATTTTATGGTTTTTCGACATGTGGTATTGATAAGACATGGTATTGGTCCATGGTATTGTAACAAAACTTATTTACAAGTGAATAATATCCATGATAAAGTGGAGGTGGATATCCATGGTTAAGAAATTTGTTATATTGTAAATTTATTGTAAATATGAAGTTTGTATGTGCTTATTAATTAAAGTTAAGTATGGCTATGGAATCATTATTAGTTTGTGCTAAGACAAAACTCTAAGAATCGATTTGTTGTCTATTGATCCTCTAACAACAAATTTGTGTGTTGATGGTTATTAGTTTAGCATTGACCAATGTAATTATAATGTTTACCTTAAAAATTAAATATTTATTTTTCAATATTATTTTAAAAAAATTTCAAGTATTTGATTGGACCAAACTTGAAAGTCTTGTTGCAGCATTTGCACAAAATAATGCCAAGTGGATAATTGCCTACGTATTTTATGCCATAATTTATGGAAATAGTTGGAATCATATATACATTTAAAAATTTTGATTTAAGCATATATACATTTAAAAAAAATATGTAACAATATTTTTAACCATGGAGATTCATGGCCACTTTATTATGGAAATTATTAATCTATAAATAGGTTTTGTTAGAATACCATGAGTCAATACCATGGTTTATTAACACCACATGTTAAAAAGACCACAACTAGTTATAAAAAAAAATTGATTTAAGCATATATACTTTTAAAAAAAATATGAACAATATTTTTAACCATGGAGATTCATCCCTCTTTATTATGGAAATTATTAATTTATAAATAGGCTTTGTTAGAATACCATGAGTCAATACCATGGTTTATTAACACCACATGTTAAAAAAACCACAACTCATTTTCATATGACACATTTATATGACATTTTTATTTTAATTAATCAACTTAACTAAAAAGACAAAAGTGGAATAACTACTAATGAGATAAATCTCAACCTTTGAATTGTAACCACTATTAAAAATATTTTAAAACATTTTGTGAAAGTTAACTCCATAATATCCATATAGTAATTATTGATAGTTAAATTAATATCTTTTAAAAATTTTATAATTATTTTTATTAATTTTTTAAAACAAAAATTAAAAATAATTTAATAAGTAAATTGATTTTATTTTATTTTTACATTATTTATTTTAAATAATAATAATAAATAATAATAATCTCATTGATTTAAAAATGGTGTTTGAATGCTTGCGTAAATAGTTTTCATGTGATGGAGATTAGGAAACACTGTGAAATGAAGACATACTCCCATGAGCTCTCCCCTACATAATTTTGGATATTTTCCTATACATGATTATTGTGTAGGTTTTGGTTCAGGTTAGCACAATGGGGAGTTTGTGGAATGATGGCTTGGGATGTAGCGAGAATGATGATGGAAGATAGTGTCATCAATTTACCATAAATGGAATGTGTGTGGTTTTTTATTTATGGTGAATTGCCATCTAATGGGTTATTTCAGTTGTTTTTTTGTTGTAGTTTAGTTATTTTTTTCCATTTTGGATCATTGCAATGATTCCCCTCTCTTTGTATACTCTCTTATTTTGTCTTTTACAGGTTGTTAGGGATCCATGCTCTTCTTGCCATAGGAAGGCTCCAATTCATATACCAAGGAAAAGATGGAAGCTTGTGATAATGATTCCCCTCACTCTTTGTATACTCTCTTATTTTGTCTTTTACAAGTTGTTAGGGATCCATGCTCTTCTTGCCTTGGGAAGGCTCCAATTCATTATACCAAGGAAAAGATGGAAGCTTGTGATGCAACAAAGGCCTTTTATCACTCATTTCCATCTATAATCAAACATTGCCTTTAGCCTTTGAGTGATGAGGTTATGAGGGAGAGGGATTGTCACTTTAATGAGGAATTACAATTTCATGGTCAAGCATCTCTTTCTAGACTTAAACATTATTAGAAACTATGACACAAACATCCACCATACCTTGGAGCTTTATTTGAAAATGTAGGCTTTTGTAGCTTGTAAAGTCCTCACTCAAGATGCCAACAACCAATCGGTGCTTAAACGACGACATATTGACAAACTGGAAAAGCAAAGTTGCCTGCTTATTACTCTTTACACTTAGCTAATGAAGAATGGTGTCCTCATCTTTGAAGCTAATGGATGCTCCAAGGAAAACCTTGTTAATGTCTTAGTAGTTCCTTCTATGTAGGCAACTTTTCTTTGTATCTTTTCTTAGGTCACTTGGTTTTTTTCTATTATGAATGTTTTGTTATCTTTTTTTCCCTTATACTTTTAGTGGTTTAAAACTCGACTGAAAGCCAATTTGATGTCCAATATGGCAATTTAACCTTAAAACTCTTCTTAAGGCTCTCTTAGTAATACTTGCTTTCTCACTATGGGCATGCTCTAAGACTCCCTTATTCTTTTTTCTTATCTAAATACTATATAGAATAAATATCAAAGAACATATTTCTCCTTTTCTGCTAGTCTTTTACAAACTACTAAAATCTCTCATATATATATATATATATATATATATATATATATATATATATAATAATTGGGCCTAATGGTAAAGACCATGTATTTCCTGCTGAGAGGCCACATGTTCGAATTTAGAGGGGATAAAGTATGTATGCCTATGTATACTTCAGCAGTTAAATCGTTGTGTAGAGGTGGGTCTGGTGTCCCACAAATGAGGGGTTCTCATAGACCAATTTGGTGTTTGGCTTGGTGGTAACCTTAAAATTAATTATTATTATTATTAATAAAATGTGAAATATGTATTTTTAATATTATGTTTTTTAAAAACATTTTTTTGGAGTTGTTTGTGATCTTTTAGGCTTGACCTGTGACTTGAGGATCCACAATCCAAGGGAATCTAATTCATCAAAGTCACCTTGAGGAGCCACAATCCAAGGGAATCTAATTCATCAAAGTCACCTAGGGATCGTACCAAGTCTCGATCACAATAGCCCTAAGATTAATGGATTTTTTAGCATGTCTCATGTCCCTAGTAAAGGGTGCAACGACCCCTCGTGAAGTTTGATCCTGGGTCACCTTGCTAATAAGACCTATCCTCAACTAGTTATGCTATTAGAACTCAACTTTTTAGAAACATTTAACCATATAATCTTTAATTATATATATATATATAAATCAATGTAACACATATTCCATTAAAAATCAAGATTTTTATTGAGCATATATTTTTTATAAATCCATACAATGAAATCTAACATAGACATGCATGATGAAATCTAACATAGACATGCATGGTTTAAAGTTGTGCAAAAAAAACCATGATATTTGAAATTGAAAGAGATTATATAATAACAATGTAATCAAGAGAATGATTATTATTATTTATGATTTTATAGGATAAAATTTATATAATTTACTGGTGAAGTTTTATAATTTTTTTTTATTTAAAAATAAGTTGTAAAATACAATTAAAATCATAATAAATAATAATTTTGAAAATGATAATTAGAAAAATAATATTATTTAAATAAAAAAAATTATAATTAGTATATAAGTTTGTTTGATAATAATATATTAATGTAGTTATTATATAATTTAAATGGGAGTAAATATCTATTTTTATAATAAATTTACATTTTTCCAAATTTTATAAAATTAACTAAATAAATAATAATATTAATAATAATATTATATTATTATTAATTATGATGATAGAAATGATATTTTTGGAATAACATTCAAAATTTTAATTTAATTATCAATACTTTTTAGTGAATGGTAGAGATTTAACATCCACAAAATATTTTAAAATATTTATAGTATACACGAATCAGAGGTTGAGATTTGTTTCCAAAGTATTTATTTTTTTTTTTTTAAATTAAATTGACTAATTAAAAAAAATATCATATGAGTGTCATGTGAATGAGTATGTTTTTTTGGGCATATAGTATTTTTTTTTTTTTTCTTTTTTTTTTTTCAAAAGGTGGAAAAACTATCAAACTCAGTTTGTCAAACCAACAGTGAGGACAGATCTTGCTAACATCGCCAATGTCAGTTGACACATCACTGTTATCAAGGAAAACCACGCCACCTGAAATAACCCGCTGGTTGGTCCGTAAGGGAGCAAGCTTCACTCCTGCCAGATGCCTTGGGTCTTGGGCCATTAACCTGTTTCCTTAGTCCGAGGAAGACGAGCTCTTAGCCAAGTGAAGCAGTTTTTAGGCATACTCCAGGCCATTTTGTATATAGTATAATAAGCATTAGAATAAAGCTTATTTACATATTAAGAATTTCCAGGTAAAGTGGATATAAATCTCCATAGTTGAGAATATTTTGCCATATTATTTTAAATGTATATATATTTCAATTTTTACACATATATTACTTATAAATAATAATAATAATAAAAGTTATAATTTAGTTAGTTTTTATGATTTTCCTTCTTTTCCAATTTAATTTATTTGGCTAGACTAGTTATACAAATACTTGATTTAAGCATATATACATTTTAAAAATTCATGTAACAATATTTTTAACCATGGAAGTTCATCCCCACTTTATTATGGAAATCCTTAATCTATAAATAGGCTTTTTTAGAATACCATGAGTTAATACCATGGTTTATTACCATCACATGTTAAAAAACTATAACTCATTTTGTTATGACACATTTATATGGCACTTTCTTTTAATTAATTAACTTAGTTAAAAGGGAAAAAGTGTAATAGCTACTTTTGAGATAAATCTCAACTTTTTATTTGTAATATTTTAAAATATTTTGTGAATATTAACTTTATAATATGATTAGAGCAATTATTAATAATTAAATTATTTTTAATAATTATTTTATAATTTTTTAAAATAAAAATAAAAATAAAAATAAAAAATAAAAATTTAATAAATAAATATATTTTATTTTATTTCTAACCTTATTTAAACTAAAAAATTAATCTCATTGATTTTAGAAATAAATTAAAATGTTGTTTGAATGCTTCAGCGAATAGTTTTTATGTGATGGAGATTAGGAACATTGCGAAATGAACAAATACTCCCGTGAGCTCTCCGGACCATATAATTTTGGACATTGTCCTTATACATGATCATTGTGTAGGTTGTGGTTTAGGTTAGCACAATGGGGGGGTTGTGGAATGATGGCTTGGGATGAAGTGAGAATGACGATGGAAAACGGAATGTGTGTGGCTTTTCTTCTTGGCTACCTAATGGGTTATTTCAATTTAATTTTTTTTTGGATCATTACAATGATTCTTTTCACTCTTTACTTTCTGTATTTTTTTGTTTTTTTTCTTTGTATTTTTTTTGTTTTTATAGGTTGTTAGGGATCCATGTTGTTCTTACCATGGGAAAGCTGAAGCTTGTGATGCAACAAAGGCCTTTTATTACTCATTTCCATCTGCACTCAAACATTGTCTTTAGCCTTTGAGTGATGAGGTTATGTGGGAGAGGGATTGTCACTTTAATAAGGAATTGCAATTTCATGGTCAAACATCTCTTTCTAGACACAAACATGAGTAGAAACGGTGACACCAACTTCCACCATACCTTGGAGCTCTATTTGAAAACTTAGAATATTTTAGCTTGTAACCTCCTCACTCAAGATGCAAACCAACCAGTGCTTAAACGACGTATCGACAAACTGGAAAAGCAAAGTTGCCTGCTACTTACTCTTTACACCTAGCTAGTGAAGAATGGTGTCCTCATCTTTGAACTTCATGGATGCTCCAAGGACAACCCTGTTAATGTCTTAGTATTTCCTTATGTGTAGGCGACTTTTCTGTATCTTTTTTTAGGTCACATGGTTTTTTTTTATGAATGTTTTGTTAGATTTTTTTTTTCCTTAGACTTTTAGTGGCTTAAAACTTGACTCAAAGCCACTTTGGTGTCCAATATGGTAATTTACCTTGAAAACTCTTCTTAAGGCTCTCTTAGTAATGATTGCTTTCTCCCTACGGGCCAGCTCTAAGACTCCACTTTTCTTTTTTTCTTATTTATATACTATCTAGAATGAATATAAAAGAACATATTTTTCCTTTTCTACTAGTCTTTTACAAACTGTACCAAAAGCTCTCTCTTATATATATATATATATATATATATAATTGGGCCTAATGGTTAAGAGCATGTGTTTCCTCCTAAGAGGTCACATGTTCAAATTTAAAGGGGGCAGAGTATGTATGACTCTGTAGACTTTAGCAGTTAAATCGTTGCGTAGAGGTGGGTCCATTGTCTAACAAACAAGGGGTTGTCGTAGACCAATTTAATGTTTGGCTTGGCAGTAACCTTAAAATTAAATATTATTATTAATAATAAAATATGAAATATGTATTTTTAATATTATGCTTTTTAAAAAAACATTTTTTGGTTTGTCAAGTTGTCTGTGATCTTTTAAGCTTGACCTGCAGCTTGAGGATCCACGAACTAGGGGAATCTAATTTGTCAATGTCACCTAGGGATCGCACCCGACCTGGGCTGTACTAGCCTTAAGCTGACTAGATTTCTTAGCATGTCTCCTCCCCTTAGCAAAAGACACAACAACTCCCGTGAGGTTTGATTCTGGTGCCTTGCTAATAAAGCCCATCCTCAACTAATTATACTAATAAAACTTAACTTTTAAAAAACATTTAACAATATAATCTATAAATTATATATATATATATAAATTATAATTTTTATTTAAATCAATGTAACATATATCCTATTAAAATTCTTGAGCATATTTTTTTAATATAATCAAATCTAATAGAAACATGCACAGGTTAAAGTTTTTGAAATTAAAAAAAAAAATCATGAAATTGAAAATTTTGAAAGAGATTTTGTAATAATAATATAATTGAAAATAATGATCACTATTATTATTTATAATTTTAGTGGATAAAATTTATATAATTTATTGGTCAAAGTTTTATATAAAAAATTTGTTTAAAAATAAGTTGTAAAAAACTATTAAAATAATAAATAATAATTTTGAAAATGATAATTGTAAAAATAATCTTATTTAAATAAAAATAAATATTATAATTAGTACATAAGTTTGTTTGGTAATAATATATTAATGTAGTTATATAATTTAAATGGCTCTAAACACCTGTTTATATAGTAAAGTTCATATTTCTCAACAAAAAATCTTTAAAATTAACTAAATTATAACAATATTATTATTATTATTATTATTATTAATTATAATGATAGATATGTCTATTTTGAAATAAAGATTTCAAATTTTTATTTTAATTATTAATAATTATTAGTCAACCATAGAGATTTAACATCCACAAAATATTTTAGAATATTTATAGTGGAGATAAAGCTCCATAGTTAAGAATATTTTTCCATGTTATTTTAAATGTATATATGTTTCAATTTTCTCTGTCTCTCTCAGGCACACATATTTTCAATTTAATTTATATGGCTAGACTAGTTATAAAAAAAATTGATTTAAGCACATATACATTTTAAAAAACATGTAACAATATTTTTAACCATAGAGGTTCATCCCCATTTTATTATGGAAATTCTTAATCTATAAATAGGCTTTGTTAGAATACCATGAGCCAATACCAAGGTTTATTACCACCACATGTTAAAAAACCATAAGTCATTTTCATATGACACATTTATATGGAATTTTCTTTTAATTAATCAATTTAATTAAAAGGGAAAAAGTGAAATCACTTTTTTTGAGATAAATATCAACTTTTGATTTGTGACTACTACTAAGAATATTTTAAAATATTTTGTGAAAGTTAACTGCATAATATCCATATAATAATTATTGATAGTTAAATTAATATTTTTTTCAAAGTTTTTAATAATTATTTTATTAATTTAAAAAAATTAATAAGTAACTTGATTTTATTTTATTTTTAACATTATTTAAATTAAAAAAATAAATAAAATGGTGTTTGAATGCTCCAGTGAATATTTTTCATGTGATGGAGATTAGGAAACATTGTGAAATGAACACATACTCCCATGAGCTTTCCCCTCCACATATCACATAATTTTGGACATTGTCCTCATACATGATCATTCTTTAGGTTGTGGTTTAGGTTAGCACAATGGGGAGTTTGTGGAATGATGGCTTGGGATGTAGCGAGAATGATGATGAAAAATAGTGTCATCATTTCACCACAAATGGAATGTTTGTGGCTTTCCCTCCATGGACACTTAATGGGTTATTTCAATTTCTTCTTTGTTGTACTTTGGTTTAATGTTTCCATTCTGGATCATTGTAATGGTTCCCCTCACTCTTTGTATATTCTCTTCTTTTGTTTTTTACAAGTTGTTAGGGATCCATGCTCTTCTTGCCATGGGAAGGCTCCAATTCATTATACCAAGGTAAAGTTGCAAGCTTGTGATGCAACAAAGGACTTTTATCATTCATTTCCATCTACAATCAAACATTTCCTTTAGCCTTTGAGTGATGAGGGAGAAGGATCGTCACTTTAATGAGGAATTACAATTTCATGGTCAAGCATTTCTTTTTAGACACATACATTAGTAGAAAACCTGACACCAACTTCCACCATACCTTGGAGCTCTATTTGCACACTTAGACTTTTGTATCTTGTAACCTCCTCACTCAAGATGCAAACCAAACGATGCTTAAATGACGTATAGAAAAGCTAGAAAAGAAAAGTTGCCTGCTAATGATCAGGTTCTTAAAATTATGTTCAATTTTTTTTGTCAGAATGATGTGGAACTTGAACAACTGCATAGTTCTCATCATCCTGAATCCGATGTAATTCGTTTTGCATGAAACAGACACTGTATGTTCTCAGAAACGCGATATGTTCACTTTGTCAAACATGAAAAAAATGGCAAAGGAAATGACATGATAGAGTGTTCAACAAATGGGGAAGCACCAAGTGGAAGGCTGCCATTGACCCCGCATTTCGCATATCACAGAAGGAAGAGGTGCATGGTTAAGGAAATCGACCCCCAGCACTACTGGGTTGTGATTTGCGATATCACAATCACAGATTAGAGGCGGGTTGACGGTAAAGAATCAGTGCTAGAGAAAAGCCAGAGTGCGATGCGATAAATTGCAATCGCATATCGCATGGATCAAGTGCATTTACATAATCAACCTCGACATAGTCAGGTTGCGATTGCGATATCAAAGCGGCCCGTTATGGAGAATAACCCCTGCTCTGACTGATTGCAATTTGTGATAGTTTATGGCCGTCACATGTCCTCCTAATGGTCGGCTAAAAATTTGGTTGGCAAGATAGGTCGGAGGCCAGGGTCGAACCTATGACCTCCCATACAACAATGCCAAGGTTTACCATTGAGCCCGCAACATGTGACTTAACAAACTATGGTCACGGATTATATTTTAAATTATGTTGACCGTCAGGTTGGGGGGAGACCGCCAGCATAACCGTTGGCAACCCTCCCATGTGAACACCTCGTCCGTAGTTCGCAGTAGTTATGTTGTCACCATGGTAACTGCACCGCCAACCACCAGTCCAAACACCCATGTGACCACTTTATTTGCAGGCCATGACATTTTTTTATAACCGTCGGCGGGTTATGGGCGGAATTAGTCGTCCTACAATTTCACCTGCCGCGCGATGAAATCTTCGCCCAGTTAGAACTTTTTGGGGCGAAATTAGAGGATCATGTCGGATTTGGAGCAATTTGTAGGGCGAATAGTGGGCTAACTAGGAAAGGTCATAACGTTTTCAGTTTTCGACCAAATTGGATGCAAAAAGAGGCTAGATAACCATTTTTAGACATTTTGGACTCATTGGAGCAAGTTTCAGAAGTATTTGAGCATTGAAAACACATATTTTTATGCTTTTGAGCATAATAGAGAGGCCCAAGCCAATGGAAGTTTGACCAAGGAGATGTAACCCAGGAGGGGTGAACTCCATTATCATGTTCCTGTTGTGATGTGTTTTTTATAATGTTCTGTACATGTTTATGTTGTTGTTTAGTCTATTATTTATGTTAAATTGCTCATAAAATTAACATAAAAAACTCACTTTTCACTTGCAAAAATTCATGAAGCATTAAGCACAATGAAATCATTTTGTTTCTAATCTGAGAAGGATCTTAGCACAACAATCTAATATTTTAAATTAGATAAGCTAATTACTCTTTACACCTAGCTAGTGAAAAATGGTGTCTTCATCTTTGAAGCTCGTGGATGCTCCAAGGACAACCCTATTAATGCCTTAGCAGTTCCTTCTGTGTAGGCAACTTTGCTCTGTATCTTTTCTTAGGTCACATGGGTTTTTTTGTTCTGAATGTTTTGTTAGGTTTTTTTTCCTTAGGCTTTTAGTGGTTTAAAACTTGACTCAAAGCCAGTTTGGTGTCCAATATGCCAATTTAACCTTGAAAACTCTTCTTAATTCTCTCTTAATAATGCTTGCTTTCTCCCTATGGGCATGCTCTAAGACTCCCTTTTGCTTTTTGCCTTATCTAAATACTATCTAGAATGAATATCAAAGAACATATTTGCTAGCCTTTTACAAACTACCAAAAGCTCTCTCTTATATATATATATATATATATATATATATATAATTGGGCCTAATGGTTAAGACCATGTGTTTCCTCCTAATAGGTCACATGCTCAAATTTAGAGGGGGTAGAGTATGTATGCCTTTGTAGACTTTAGTAGTTAAATCGTTACCATTATTATTATTTTTTTTGTTTGCTTTTGAGTCTTGAAATGACTTGGATGCCTAACTTGTGGCTTGAGTAGCCATGACCTAACAGCATCACCAACCCTTAGCATGAGATTTCAAATTGGTAACCTTTTTACCATAAAATACCTTAATAAAACACTTTGTCACGAGCGACTCTACATCTTGAATCAAAAAATAACCATCTTTATTATTATTATAACTAAAAATTCTTATTTATTAATTAATAACAATATTTTCTATTTTTTTCTTTAACTTAATAAACCTATAAAATTAAAACAATTTTAAAAAACTATTTTTAATTTTATTTAATTTAGGGCAGAAAAAGCATAATATTATTATATAATTTACTTTACGTTTTATTGAAAAATCCCCAAAAGACCAACTAAATTTGCCCCAAGTTACTCCGTTTATTTTCCAGGATTAGAGCAACCGCAACCCTTCAAACTTAGACCCAAAGGAAAGCGTGAATCAATTGCATGGACGTTTAATACAATCTCCATGGAAAGTTCAAACATTTACTTAATTTATACGTACAAGAAACAACTCCAAGTCAATAGTCAGAACTGGGAAAACCAGCTGTTTGAATGAGATATCTCCATGTATAAAACGTGAAATAAGAATAGTAGTTGCAGACTGACTGCAGATTTGGCTATTTTTCCTGGAGAAACAACATCGATGGTAGCCAATTAGCGTCCAGTTGAAGATGAAAAAAGTTGCGTAAATTAGCGTCCAATTTCTTATGTTTTGTTTGGATTGCCCTCTGTTATGTCTCTTTGTTCGCAATTACACTTTGTCTCGTCTGGAATGCAATTATTCGTTCGGTTTCGATGAATTACACATTCCAACTCTAAACTTCCCTCCCATTTTCATCCTTCATAACGAATGCCCTGTTTCAGGCTAAGAATGAGAATGTCGACACGAAAATATTTGAAAAAACTTTGCCCTTAACAATAAACCAAGCCAACCAAACAAAAAGTTTAACCAGGGGTTTGTCTACTTGAAAACAAAAAGTCATAGGTTGACCTTAAAGAGAGTGGCGATCGAAACCATAACTTCACACCCATTCAAAACTTTTGCTCATTCAAAGGCGAATCTGATACAAAATGTGAACTCATGATGTGTTGACGGAACTGTGCAGAAGTCTCCCATAGCCTTCCCGGTTCCTGTTTTTTTAAAGAATTTACGCAAAGAGTTCCCTTATCCCGTGTCTGTTTCTCTATGATGTCGGCCCGTCTTTGACTTGTAACAATATCTATCGCTAAGAAATTACACCATCACTAAAGGTAAAAGTGGTTCCAAATGTTTATATACTAACTGGATACATATAAAGAAGAGGCTTACTAATCAAGACTTCATTATGTCATAGTAGAGGTGAATTCTAAGTGAAGTAGAAAAACATAAGTTAACTGAAATTATCAAGGGGATGTGGAAATATCAATAGTGCGAGGATTGGTTGGATTGACTATAAATGTGGTATTTGGATTGTTGTGAAGCTGCTCCTTAATGCAAGTAAGTTCTTCATGTTCTTCCACCCTCATTGGGGTTTCTAAATATTGTTTATTAGATCGACAACTCCCGGTCTCTCGTCCTCCCATAAGTGGTTGTTCTAGCTTCCCAAAATATGAAGATGAATTCCATTGCATCCAAAATTGGCTAAAGGGTCTTTTACCTTATTTCCTCTTTTCTTGACATGAGAGGGAATAATGATTCGATGGTTAATATGTGTGGTATATTTTTCCAATCTCCAAATATGGCAATTTTTTTCTCGAGAAACTCCATTGATAGATTTCTTTACTCTTGAGATGACCAACTCAGAATCACCCTCCACATTGAGCTTGCATAACCCTTGCAATGATGGGATAACAAGGAAAATCCCTAGGGTTGCAAATTTTCCTACATTGTTACTTGAATGTCCCATACTATTTGTTTGGTTTCCCATAGTTGTCACATGAGAACCTATATAATTGCCTTTAGATGCCTCGTGAAAATTACATTTAAGGAATCTAGGGGGAGGAGGGCTCTAGGAAGCCAAAGGACTAGAAGACAGGTTATTGGAGGAAAAGGGTCGATAGAAGGAGAAAGAAACAAATAAAGATTACGCAAAATTGTGGCAACCAAACCTTCAACTTCCGAGTCTAATGATGACCAAGGTTGGAGTAGTATTATTTCACGGACACTCTACAATTCTTTTGCCTATATTTCCTCCCCTTCCGATGGTCAGTTATCAAAGATGTCATTGCTCATCTCCTTCCATATGTTCCATGGCATAAACCCTGGAATGAGGCTCAGACTCAATTTATGATAAGATTCTTTATTATAGAGGATGTGCAATGTTCAAACATTTCTATGATACCATTCCTATTCTTGTATGCCTGTTCGAATAAGCTAAAGATTTGAGACCTTAGAGTTTCTAGAAAAACACATGTATTGAGCAAGTGATTCATGTCCTTTGCATCCGATCTACATAGAAAACATAGGGAAGGGCTTTCAAATCCTTTATAGATGATTTTATCCCATGAAAGGGCTCCTTTGTGTACTAATAACGAAAGAAAATGGCCAACTTTGGACCATAAGTTTTGAACCCAAACTTCTTTCTAGATCAGTTGATGAGGAAGAAGGTGTGACCTGTAGCTAGTTGATATGCCTATTTGATTATGAACATGCCCCTTTGGTTATAAGCCCATTGGAGTTTGTCCTGTCCCTTAGAGAGTGGGATCTTTTTTTTGTGAAGTTCTTCCATTAGTGTGTCTAGATTGGCTTGATCAAGAATTTGAGGCCAACTTTCCTTATTTTCCATTCACTTCATGAGGCGTGCTTTGTTGTCTGGTTCTAATAATCTATTACCGCAAAGAGACCTTTCGATTTCATAAGCTCTTCTATAGAATTAATTTTTTCTTTGTTGCCAAGATTTGGATACTACTACCATGAGTTTGTCCAAGAAAAGGCAACCTTTCCCTTTTGGACTTCATAGAAATAGTGTTACCGTACAATGAATTTATTAGTGTTGGCCAAATTCCAAATGGAAGATCCTTGAACAAGGTTTTGATCTCTCAATTATTGTTTCCATGATTGAGAGGGGTTGTATTTCTTGTTCCAACGCTGCCTCCATAATGTTTGGCCACCTTAGATCCACCTCCACCATAATTTTTCCTCCAAAACATTATTTAAATTTATGGATGACAAAGACCAAGACCTCATGTGATTTTGGGAAGACATAATTATACTAATATTAAATGTTACAAATGGAAGTGTTATTTTGTTTTTCAAAATATGTTAGGTATTGTAATATGAAAATAGGAATAAAGTTTTTTTTTTTTAAATATCAATAAAAAGTAATCTTTTAAAAGTTAATACCATATGTTTATATGAAATTGTTTATTTCTAGTCTTTTGAAATGAATCACATTTTGAAAGGATGAGACTTGGTGATTGTGAATTGATGATAGGGTGTTGAACAAAATAATGTTAAAGAAAATGTACCACTTATAAAGGATACATGATCTGTTGGACTAGATAGTTGCAGCAAGAAAAATACTTCACCAAGTTGGACTTAAAATCAGAGTATCACTAGGTTCAAGTCAAAGAAGAATATATATGGAAAATTGTCTTTAAAACGAGAAAAGGCTTGTATGAGTGTTTATTCATGCGATTTGGTTTATGTGATGCACCAACTACGCTCATGTGATTAATGAATGATATAATACACTCATATTTAGATTAATTTTTTATTGTGTATTTGGATAATATATTTGTATGCAATGCTACCTAAGAGGAGAAACTATATCTTGCCAAGGTGAAGGCCAACATGAAGTGGTTGGTGCCTACCAATCTTTATGAGGCCAGGAGTTTTGTTGGGGAAGAGAAGTACATGAGGAAATTCATAGGCTCATTTTCAGTAGTAGTAGAATCACTCCATGTTGTAACAACAAGTGATAATATTTTCCAGTGGGAAAATAGTCAAAAAAAGGCCTTTGAGGAGTTAAAGAAGACAAGTAGTCTATCATTGGTTCTTTGCTTTATCAAACTTATATCATCCTATGAAGTGGAGACATATGCAATTGGGTATGCTATGGGTGAAGTGCTTATGTAGGGAGGAAATCTTGTATGTGACCATTATTAAATATTTCATGGGGTGGTTCTCAACTACCCTACCTATGACAATGAAATTTACGTCCTGGTGCAAGCTATCAAAAAGTGGAAACACCTGAGAAAATTTTAAGGATGGGATTTTTTCTTAAATTTTAGAAACCTTAGTGAATCTTATTAGTCCCTACTATGAAAACTCTATAATGTTTATCACCCTCTTCAACCTTTATCACCCTCGAAAATGACATGTTTAGTAAAACATTCCAATGAAATAGGGGATAACCTATACAAATTAGCTTATGCATGTCCACAATTGATATCCCAAGAACTCGAACAATTTATTTCATTCTCATTTATCCCAAAAAGCACATGCGAAGTTCATTAAATCTAGAGAAAAATATTTGGAAGTAGTATTGAATAGTAAAAAAAAATAGAACTACAAAACTATCATTATTGCAAATAAATTGGAAACATGTTGAACAAACTTCAATATGATCTACATGGAAAAAAAATATACAACCTTGACAATAAAAGGTGTTATGAATCAGTTGTAGTGTACCCATCTCTTACTCCTCGTGAACCTTTCCATATGGGTCTTTTGGCTTTCTTTTATTAAGCCTTTCAATTCTCAACCAATGCATTGAAAATAGTGGACTTAATTAAACTGGGTACCAATAGTTTCTTTAGTCAAGCTCATGCTAACCTTGAATGAGGAAAACATTGTTTGTGTCATGCATTATCTATTACAATACTTGCTAAGAATAACAAGGATTATAGCCAAATTTATTATGTCTTATGAACAAGTAATTTGGCTATGAATGAGCACCAATGAGCTTGTGTCAACCCTAGTTTCTTTATACAAGGCTAAATTACATCCACAAATGAAATGTTATGGGAACATACCACATTTTTAGTGAGCTTAAAGAGTATTACAAGAACATATTAGTAGCAATAACTCTGTCTTCTAAAATCCAATTAACATAAACTTCCTTCAAAGCTTCTACCATTATTGAACCGAGATTTCTTCAGGGAATGGTTGTAAGATGAATTGTAAATGGTTAGAATGGTAGGTAGGGTGTAGCATATGAGGAAAAGTAAATAAAATTAGGAAGGAAAGTAAAATGACAAGCATACAAGAAGCTGCAGATTGACAAATTTCCTTTGTCCCTAATAAATCAAGAGACATAAAGTCAAATTTACCTCAAAATTTGTTTATTCATCAACACTTACTGACATGAATGTTGTACTTGAGCATGTTAAGGCTATGCAAATCAAACTTGAATTTTACAAAGAAAGAGAACTTTGAAACCTAAGCTTTTGATTGAAGAAGGTTGAAGACGATGGAATGAATATTTATGTTGATAAATAATTATGGTTCTTATCCTCAACTAAGAGGAGTGAAGCTTGAAATATTTGAAATATTGAAACCAAGACTGTAAGCTGATGCTAGAGATTGGATCCTGTTTTTTTTTATTAGTTCACTACTACAAATGGATGTTAGGACCAAATAATCCTCATCATAAACCTATATCTAGCACAATTATATCTAGATGTGAATAAATTTTGTTGAAGTTGAACATAGAAATAAATTAATGGATTATCAACCATAGATGGATGCCATTAACCAATGTGAGACAACTCACCATTGATGTCAATGAGTGTCAAGGTGCAAGAGTGAATTTTGACAGGTACGAACGAATGTCTTGGATGTGAGATATGGAAATCAAGAGAAATTGAGGTGTTCCCTTGTTGTCAGTGAGGAAGTCCATCATTTATGTATGCAAACTCCAAGGCACTCAAGAATATCCCTGATCTTAGTCCTGGATAAGGTGTTGAATTCAATGGGACAAGATCTGTTGGAACATGGGCCTTAAGGAATCCCACATTAGTCAACTCAAGCATAAAACAAAATAGATTTTGAAGAACCAATGGAACCAAGATGAACTTACAGAGTGCATTTTGAATGTTTCCCTCTAGGAGGCCTAGTTTTCAAGCAATATCCATGTCTAATTCCACCAATTTCATGGTTTTCACAACTAGACTTATTTTTATCTTTACTATTTTATTCATTTGTTATACTATCCTATCCTACTTGAAAACATATTTAACTCCCTACTACAAGCTACTAAGTTAATTTTGTACTCTTGAAGCAGTTAACTCACACTTGTATATCCAAGACCCTAGCCTAAGTTAGTGTTGGTGTACTACCAGTGAAAATAAAAGATGAATCTAGTTAAAATTATTATCACGTTGATTTTAGTGGTTGTTGCTTACAAAAGCATGATGTGGCATGAAACTGAGATGGTGTGAATGACTCTTAGTTAGTCACCCTAATGCAGCTATATGCAATTTTTGATTTTCAATTCGATGAATGCTAACTACAGGAGGGTAAGATCCTTCTAACACACCAATTCCTATTATGATGCACCTATAAATCTTCTTGAATGCAAATTATCCAAAATTTTATGAATTAATGACCCAAAACAAACCATGAAGGAAAACCAAAACAATCAGAAAAGAAACCAAAGGAAAAGACTCCCAAGAAAGAATGCAAAACACTCTATAAGTGTCACAGCTAGGAAAAACAAAGCCCAATCAAAGAAGCACACTGAAAGAAATCAAATTGAAATCCAAAAGTGAAAAATGGAGGGCAATGTCATCAATTTAGGGCTGCAGTATAATGGCCCAACCAAGGTCAATGGTCTACAAAGGTCACAACCTGACCCTAGAGGCAAAAAGGCCTAAACAAGATCAAATGAGAGCACTACAAAAACAATTAAAACACACTCAAGGGAACTTTTTTAGATGACAAATGCACAACTGGCCACAAAACCACCAATAGTGACCAAAATAACCGAAAGAAGAGGGAAAATTGCCCAAAATGAGACAACAATAATAAATGAAATGACAATAGTCTGTCACTAAAGTGTGGATCGGACCTAAATAGTCACTGATAACAACTGATCAGATATGAAAGTGAGACCTAGAGACGAGAAGCAAGCCTTAACTGAAAGAATCTGAATGAGGATTCAAAGAAAATCTGAAGGACTTAAAGGCAATAGAAAACTTTGGACAGATAGGATTAGAACATACACATGCAACCGATAATCAATGATAGAAAACCACAAATCACACAATCCTATAATAAGACAAGCAATCAACAAGAGAGCCTAAGCCCAATCAAAGGCAAGAAACCCACCTTGATACCAAGTGACTGATCTAAAGAAGAATAAAGAACAACAACAGATCTGAATCAAACACAACAGATGAACGAAGGTCCAAAATGAGCAGGAACAAGAGTGAGAAAACTCAAAATAGATCAGGGCCTTTCTACGGCTTAAGATCTTGGTCGCTGGCATAAGACTGAGTCAAAGCGACCAGGGTCATTCTCAGGACATCAGCAAGGGAGGGACTATGGATCTTGGTCAGACAGATGACTCTCTGTGAGAGCGACTGAGAAAAAAAAATCGACCAGCAAACTTCAATCACCCATAAAATCCTCATACGATGTTTGCTTTCAGTGATTCTTTTTTGTTTTTGGACGAAATTTTGAGAGAAATCCAGATCTGTGATCAATTCAATCAAATTATGTACATAAAATTCCATCATTTGATTTTAATTCCCAAATATGTTCTTCTCTCATACAAAAAAACAAAAATAAAACTCTAGATATAAGATCAACTCAGATTTGAAGAAAATAAAATCAATGGAGTTTAAAATGAATCCAAAAAACTATAGAGAATTCAACGGGAATAAGAGAAAACCAAAAAAAATAAAGAAGAAGAGGAGATCTCAAACAAATATGGAAAACTAAAAATTCTCCCATTAAAAGCACCAATTCTGTTTCTTTTAATTACGAAAGGAGCTATTTCTCTATGATCTCATGCCTGATTGAGATAACTAGACAATAAAATATAATGGATAATACAATCTAATCATGATCCCCAGTCCAGATGGTCATGCATGCAACAAGTTATTAGATCTATGTTATAAAGATAAGAGATCACACTTGTAATCCTCGCATGTTGGGGAAGTGTTTTGAGTTTGATGCAGATCTTGCACTCCACTTGAGCGATCCAACACCTTTGCACCAGATCTCTATCCCTGCACACATACACAACTAAACAAGGACAATAGTTTCTCTTCCTTGGAAGATTGTTAGATTAAAAGTAATAGATATGATCATATAACATATTGAACAAAAATTCACGTAAGGAAGGGAACATAGATTTTTATTAACCTATAAATGAAAGTACATCAATATAACTTCAACAAATAAGACCCTCTCCTCCAAGTTCTAGTATGGTCTCCTTTCCCAAGACAATAGAGCTGTCGCACTATAGTTTGAATACTCTCCCCTTGCCCCCTTTCCTCTTAGTGAGTTTATATAGCCTCATTCTATCCTCTAGGAGAATGTATCTAGACACCTAGGGGCTTGAGAAGTTAGGAAAATTCCACACTAATGGACCCCTAGCAAACTCATACACAAGTGGGTCAAGTTGATCTCCTTGGGAATGAAAAACTCTAGAAACCTTTTTCACAATTATGAGATTTTTCTCAATTATCTCAATTATGAAATAATTATTATCTCATAATTATAATATTTTGGAAAAATAATTATGAGAAATTCCTCAATTATGTAATTTCACCCATTTATCATGGGATAAATATCACATAAGTAAAATAAAAGGTGAAAGGGATGCATTTTAGCCAAAAAACTAAGGTAAGCTGATATTGGGTTTCTCTCACTATAATGAAGTAGCAAATATGGTTATAACACTAACCCTTTTTCACGGGTATCAAATTATACATTTAGGCAGGGGAATCAAATGTAGGAAATAAATAGAATTACCCATACTCTATTATATCCTTAGAACATAAATATGCACAAAGGTTTTCATGGGATCTTGGCCCGAACTCTCCAAATTGTTCAAGATTTAATCCAGCAAGCTAATTTTACTTTATTTTTAGGCTCTCCCCATGAGCTCTCTATCAAATCCTCTAATTGTACAGGGATGTATATCTCCCTATTGGATAGGAAAATATCCTAACAAAACACAGAAAACTTGGACATTTGTCCTAACAACCTAATACCTCAACCTAACACTTGGTGAATTTACAAAGGCCCACTTGGCCATAAGACCAACTCATCAAAACACTTAACAATCCATTCTCCTCTAGAATTTGGACACTTGCAATTACACAAAAAATCTACTAAATATAATTTACATATTTTACAATTGGTGAGAAACATCTTTCCCTTTGAAGGATTTCATGACCCCTTTGGGTTTGCTCAAAAGTTGCTTGACTAGGGGTTGATGCATCTAGAACTACTCAAGTGTTGAGGACAACACTTTTTGAAGGAGAGGGGCATGTTAGGTTCATATGCTACTAGTGTAACCCCTTATTGTTATTAGTGCAACCCCATTATTGTATTATTGTGCCCATATAGTCCCCATGTTGTTATTATTATGCCCCATAGAAGCCCATTATTGTTATTGTTGTGCCCCTACAATATTATTGTTATGTAGGCTCTAATTGTATTGGGACCCCTTAGACTCCTATATATAGAAAGGAGGTCTTGTAATTTGTGTCAAGAAAGAATTTTTCATCTGTGTAATGTAAAGGAGGTTGCCCCTTGAAGAGGTTGATTTTTAAGTCATTGATCTATCTTTTCTATCTATTTGTGAGTTGGTTTCATAACGTACGAATTTATTAATCTCACTCCATATCTTCTCCACAACCCTCATTGTGTTTACCAATTCTCTATTGGTAAATGATTTAATAATCCAATCAACTTCTTAGCACCCATTACCTTTTGACAATGTATATCATAAATTGGAAATGGCTTCAGCCTCAAAATGCACCAAGCAGGCTTGTATTACTAACAATTGTACGGTTGATACTTGTCTTTCATTATATTATAAGCAATGATACACTTAATTACAAAAGTCATAGCTATCACACCTTAAGTATAAGCCAATTCATGTAGTCTCTAAGCCTCATCTTTTCCTTACAGTGTCTTCCTATGCACACCTTAAGTATCAATCAATTCGTGTAATCTTTAAGCCTCATGTTTTCCCTATAGTGTCTTCCTATGCAACTTTACAAGTCATGCTATCTTACATACATGATTAGCCTACTTTCCTTTCTTAGCTTGCTTTCCTTTCTTGTAATGGAAATTATAAGTGTGGTTCGTTGCTTAGCATAGCCAGCAATGCACACACCAACCATCCTGTTCCAACATCTATCTTGGTTGATGCTCCCACAAATACAAGGCTAAATAGGTTTTGCTTGAGAAATTACCCCGCTAAATGAAGGGGCAACTTGCTGCCCCACATTTGTTCTTGTTTTAATTTTGATTTTAGGGACGAAATCGATGCAGCAAAATATATCAAAATATATCTGTCATGGATTAATCTTCTCGGTCACATTTTTTTTTGGTCTTTTTCATTGACAATCATGGGGATGGCATTTTATGTGATTGTTTTGCATATGATGTTGTTCGAATGAAATATGTTTTCAAGTGGGGGTCGGTTAATATTTGAAAGAGGTGTTGATGCCAATTTTATTTATTTAATCATGTTATGGTGTTCACATCATCTATTATGAAGAGTGTTTTTTGAAAATATGTTTTTGTTGGCAATAAGATTTTGAGATAGAATTTCTTTTGTGACGATCAAAATAAAAAAAAATTCCAATATTTTTTTTACTATATAATTTAAATATACAGTTTTCAAACATTGGAATATTGGAATATTAGGATAATTTTTAGCGACATTATAATAAATTTTTGAATGTTGTAAATATTCATTTACTCGTATGATTTGAATTTGTAAGTTTCAAATTACTAAATATAGGGAAAATCTTTGATAGCATCAACTTTTCTTTCTTCTTCTTCTTTTTCTTTTTTTAATATTTTAAGTGTTTTTTTAATTAATAATAAGTATTAATTTATATTAAATATGGTTAATTATATTAAATATGAAATATTATTAATTTATCAAATATTGATAATTATTATCATAATCATTTTAAAATAATATTTATTACTACTAATTAGTTATTAATTATTATTATTATTTAAACTTAATATCATTATTAATTGGTAAATGTTATTAATAATTAATTAATTTATCCAATTAAATATTAATTATAACCAATTAATTAATTAACTGACTAACTAATTAACAATAATTAATTAATTATTACTATTATTTATTAAAAATATAAATATTTTCTTTTACCATTTATATTAATTGTGGTTAAGAATAATAATAATAATATCAATAAAGATATGGTTAATTTAATAATATAATTAATAAATAGGTTTACGTTAATTAATAAATTATTATTATTTATTAAAAAATATAAATATATATATTTTTATAATTTATATTAATTATTGTCAATTAGTTAAATCTATGGATTTATATTTTAAACCCTATGAATAATATTATATACTATGGATATGAACCCTTAGATTAATAAACTTAAGGGACTGATATTATAAACCCAAAGGAATAATAAATCCAATGGATTAATATTAAAAACCCAAGGCAATAATATTAAACCCAAGGGATTAATATTTTAAACCCAAGACATATACACCCTAAGATAAATATTATAAACCCTAAAATGATCATGGTTGACTATGGTTGATTTTCATATTGAGACAATCTTTGTCACCATGCAACATTAGACCATGGTCCACTATGATTGATTATCATATCAATTCCTTGGGTTTATTAATCTAAGATTTCATATTCCTAGGGTATAATATTATTTATAAGGTTTATAAACCATGGTGGACCATGGTCAACCATGGTCCAACGTTGCATTGTCACAAATATTGTCTCAATATGAAAATCAATAATGGTAAACCATGGTCAACCATGATCATTTTAGGTTTTATAATATTTATCTTCAGGTTTATATACCTCGGGTTTAAAATATTTATCCCTTAGGTTTAATATTATTCCCTTGGCTTTTAGTATTAATCCCTTAAGTTTATTATTCTCTTAGGTTTATAATATCAATCCTCAGGTTTATTAATCTAAGAGTTGATATTCCTAGTGTATAATATTATTTATAGGGTTTATAATATTAATCCTTGGGTTTAATTAATTGACAATAATTAATAAAATTATAAAAAAACAATATTTATTAATTAATGTTAACAATATTTAACATGGTGAACCATGGTCCAACGTCACATTGTGACAAATATTGTCTCAATATGAAAATCAATCATTATAGACCATGCTCAATCATGGTCAATGATCGTTAATAACCATGGTCACATTGTGACAAAGATTGTCTCATGGTCCAACATCACATTATGACAATCATGGTCATCCATGGTCAACCATGGTTCAATGTTGCATTGTGACAGAGATTTTCAATATGGAAATGAACCATGGTTAACCATAGTCAATGATGGTCAACCATGGTCCAATTTCACATTATGACACAGACTCTCTCAATATGAAAATCAATCATGATCAACCATGGTCTAACGTCACATTGTGATAAAGATTGTCTCAAAATGAAAATCAATCATGGTCAACCATGGTTAATAATAATGGTCACATTGTGATGATCATTATCTCTAGGTCCAACATTACATTATGACAACCATGGTCATCCATGGTCAACCATGGTCAACTATGGTCGAACGTCGCATTGTGACAAAGATTGTCTTAATATGAAAATCAACTATGGTCAACCATGATATAACATCTCATTGTGACAAATATTGTCTCAATATGAAAATCAACCATCATCAACCATGGTCCAACGTCGCACTATGACAAAGATTGTGTCGTTATGAAAATCAACCATGGTCAACAATGGTCAACCATGTTTATTTTAGGGTTTGTAATATTTATCTTAGGGTATATACCTTGGATTTATAATCATTTGGGTCTTTAGTATTAATCGCTTGTGTTTATTAGTCCCTTAGGTTTATTGATCTAAGGGTTCATATTACTAGGGTATAATATTATTCATAAGGTTTATAATATTATTCCTAGAGTTTAGTATACATCCCTTGGGTTTATAATCATGGTCAACCATGGTTCAATGTCACATTATGACAAATATTGTCTCAATATGAAAATCAATCATCTTCAACCATCGTCATTCAAGCCAACCATTGTCCAACGTCCCATAGTGACAAATATTGTCTCAATATGAAAATCAATTATGGTAAACCATGTTCAAACACAATAAACTATGGTCAACCATGGTCAAATTTCGCATTGTGACAATGATTGTCTCAATATGAAAATAAATCATGGTCAACCATGGTCAATCCTAGTCAATCATGGTTAACTATGGTCAATCATGGTTTATATGAAAATCAACCATGATCAATCGTGCTCAACCATGGTCCTATGTCACATTGTGACAAAAATTGTCTCAATATGAAAATCAACCATGGTCAACCATCATCAACCATAGTCAATCATTGTCAACCATGGCCCAACGTCGCATTGTGACAAAGATTGTCTCAATATGAAAATCAATCATGGTTAACTATGGTCCAACATCACATTTTGACAAACATTGTGTTAATATAAAATCAACCCTCATCAATGATGGTCAACCATGTCTGTTTTAGGATTTGTAATATTTATCGTTGGGTTTATATACCTTGGGTTTATAATATTAAATCCTTGGGTTTATAATCCCTTAGGTTTTTAGTATTAATCCCTTACGTTTATTAGTCCCTTGGGTTTATTAATCTAAGGATTAATATTCCTAGGGTATAATATTATTTATAGGGTTTATAATCATGGTCAACCATGGTTAAACGATATATTGTGACGAATATTTTCTTAATACGAAAATCAACCATGTTCAACCATTGTCAGCTATGGTCATTCATGGCCAACCATGGTCCAACATCCCTTTGTGACAATATGAAAATCAACCATGGTCAACCATGCTCAATTGTTGCATTGTGACAAATATTGTCTCAGTATGAAAATCGTTCATGTTCAACCATGGTCAATCATGGTCAATATGAAAATCAACCATGTTCAATCATGGTCAACCATGGTCCAACGTCAAATTGTCAAAAATATTGTCTCAATATTTTTCATATTGAGACAATCAACCATCATCAACCATCATCGACAATGGTCGACCATTTTCAACCATGGTTAACCATGGTCAACCTTGCTCCATTGTCGTAATGTTACATCACATTGTAATTTATTCAATGTCGCATTGTTACATAACAAAACTTGGGTTTAATCAAGATTTATAGTATCAAGGCCTTTTAATATTCAATTTTAAGATATGAAAGTTTAATATTGGGTTTGTAATTTGTAGTATTAGGGTTTAAAATATTAATATTAAGGTTTAATATTAATCGATTGGGTTTATCAATCCCTTGGGTTTTTAATATTAATCCCTTGGATTTGCAACATAGGTCCCTTGGGTTTAAAATTATTTCCCTTGGTCTATAATCCATCAAGTTTATAATATTAATCCCTTAGGTTTATTAATTCCTTGGATTTATAGTATTAATCATTTGGGTTTATAATATTAATCCTAACGTTTATAATACTAATCTTAAGGTTTAATATTAATCCTAGGGTATAATGTTATTCCTTTGGGTTTATTATCCCCTGAGATTTTAATATTAAACCAGTGAGTTTACTAATCTCGTGGGCTTATAATATTGATCCTATGGTTTCTAATATTAATCATATGGTTTATATTCCTAAGGTTTAATATCAAATGGTTTATAATATTAATCTTAGTGTTTCATATTAATCCCATTAGTTTATAATCGCTTGGGTTGGGCATATTAATCCCTTGGGCATATTAATCTTAGGGTTTATGTTCCTAGGATTAATCCTCGAGTTTAATATTATTCCCTTAGGTTTAAAATGCTTTGGGATTTTAATATTGATCCCTTGGGTTTATTAATCTCTTATGTTTATAATGTTAATCCTAAAATTTATAATATTAATCTTATGGTTTAATGTTTATTTTAGGGTTTATAATATTTACCTTAAGGTTTATATCCGTTGGGTTTATAATATTAATTCCTTGTGTCTAATATTATTCCCCTGAGTTTATAATCTCTTAGGTTTATTAGTCTCTTGCCTTTATGATATCAATCCCTTTGGTTTATTAATCTAAGGGTTCATATTCCTAGGGTATAATATTATTCATAAGGTTTATAATAATTTTTTTTTTCTCGTTAAAACTATTCTATTATATACATAATCAGAAAAAAGTTACATCATTTCAAGACAGAAAGAACCAGTTGCCTGTAATGGCAGCTTGGTACAGCTGAGACTGCAATGTCCGAGGACTTAGCCAGACCAAAAATAAACCAGCCCTCGCAGGGGCGCCAGCAGAACATCAGAGAAATCTCGCGCAGGGGAGACAGACACTTCCCAACCATAGAAAAAGATCCCGGTACCCAAGACCCAAACATAGACAGTATGCCATCATAACATAAACATAAAGACCAAAACATAATCAAAACAGCGAGAGAGGCCGAAAGTCCTAACAGATGTGCCGCAGAGACCTGGAATGAAGGCGCCACTATTCGTCAGGTTCCTCCTCAACCACCCGGCACCACTCGTATTCCTCCACCTCCGCTGCAGTGGGAGCGGTTTCCATGTTGACGTCTTCGCCTTTGCTGATCATCGCCTCCTGAGCCAGAGGGCGATTTGAGACATTCTCTGGTTCTGCCGCAGGCGTCTTCATGACTTTCTCTGAGCCGTCAGCTGGCTGCTTCCCCCGACTGTCTTGAGTATCGCCGCCATCCGGGGAGTCTTCGATGAAGAGAACCGACACATGGGCACTGATCCGGGGGCAGTTCAAAGAACTGTTGAAATTGAAAATGGCAGAGGTTGCATAAACATACCCTGAGGAAGAACCATGAACAGACCATGAACCGGCGCAGTGAGACCCAACCCACCATTGCTTTTATCATAACTGCCTCCACCTCAAAACCCGTCCGCCATTACTGCAGCCTCCATGCGAGCCGAAGAGCCGGACAGAGCATTTAAGCTCTTCTGGAAAATATCAAACATATCACTCCCACGCAGCCGAAGACAGGCCTGCACCCATGTGTTTTCCTTGCGACGGCGCATGGCTGGCATGTGGCCGCATTTAAACGCGCGTCCCATCCGAGCTATCACCCGCATCCGGGGGAGCCGCATCTCTTTGGACCAAACGAGTGCATTCATGTGCCTGATCATGATTTGATATAATATCCAGTTTTCCTGTGAGTAGAGTATTCTCATTTTCCACCCCTATATTGGCCAGGAGGTCAGCGACCTTGTTGCCTTCCCTTTTTATGTGATTGAAGGTGATGGCCCTGTTACTGTGGAGCGCTTGTTCTATGGCTTCCAGTCTCGCTTCGAGCCTCCAACTGGTGGCTATTTTCCTTGCATGAGATCCATTTAAGAGATGCTTGGCCATATTTATAAGGATCTGGGAGTCTCCTTCCACTTCCAGGGGTTGGAAGTTGTGTTTCCATCTGAGAAGGAGTCCTTGCCAGAGTCCCTCTAACTCAGCCGAGTTATTGGTATCCCACCCAATGTTCGCCAAGTAGAGCAGCAGGGGTGTGCCTTCGTGATTCCTTAAAATTCTGCCAAAGCCTGCAATTCCAGGATTTCCTTTTGAGGCACCATCAAAGTTGAGCTTGAAGGTATGCTTTGGAGGGGCAGTCCAGGAGACTTTTTTTAGGTTGCTACCATTAGAAGGGCCGTTATTTTGAAATCCCTGAGGAAGATGCATTTGCCAGTTTTCTAAAATGGCTTTCTCATTGTCTAGAGTCGGAAAGTCCTCCTCAGTCCATGAGCGGAGCATTAGCGTCTCTTTGAGATTCCCACAGAGCTTACTCCAGATACTATATATCGGGGAGCACTGATATTTGAATATGTGTTTGTTCCTTTCCTTCCATATGCTCCATAGGAGGAACCCGGGGATTATGTTCCATAAATGGTTGAGAATTTCACTTTTGTAAGGATTCTGTTGCCAATGACGTAAAGAGTTGGTGATGTTGTCCTCAAGTCTGCATCTTCTTTGACATCTAAAGCTTTCCTTTTCCCATAGCTGATTGGCTAAGGGGCAAGAGTCCAGGAGGTGTTGGAGAGTTTCCTCATGAGAATTGCAATTAAAACAAATGGAGGGGCCATGAAAATTTCTGCGTCTGAGTTTATCCCATGTGAGGATTCTCTGATGTCCTACCAACCAAAGGAAGTAGGAGACTTTGGGCCAAGATCCGAACCCCCAGATTTTGCTCCAAATTGGGTTAGGGGGAGCAGGGTTATTGCATATGATTTTGTAGGCCTCAGATGTGGTGAAGGCACCTTTAGGCTGGTACCCCCATCGTAGAATGTCTCTGCCTTCGTCATGTCTGATGCTTCTTTTGTGAAGCTCCCTTTCCAGCTCCTCAACGATTTGGTGATTTTCATTTGTGATTAACTGGTTACCCTGTTTCCATTTCTTGAAGCCTTGATCTGTCTCCTGAGTCCAATATTGCCAAATCTTTTCTAGCTGCTGCTCCTCCCCAGTGAAGTTCGGAGGTGGGTTAAGAATGCGGCTGAGCTGTGGCATTTGGTTCCAGGCATCTGTCCAGAATCGTGCAGTTTTGCCATTTCTTACTTCCCAAAAACTATGCTGTTGTATCAACTGGAAGTGTTGTTTGGCCGCATTCCAAATTAGCGAGCCTTTGTCATTGGGAGTGAACCTGATGAGCTCCTCCTGGGGTCTGTGATTGGCGTATTTGGCTGTCCAAATTATGGCCCAAGGTTTTTCTGGGTTGGAGAGCCATTGCCACCAGATTTTTGCGCTCATGATGGTGTTGCTATGCGTGGGGTCTCTCAGGCCAATGCCCCCTTTTTCTTTGGGCGTGCATACAGTGGTCCATTTTACCAGGGCCCATTTGTGGTTTGTAGCCGTGTTTCCCCAGAGGAATCCTCGCTGAAGATCCCTAATTCTTTTTAGAACCCATTTTGGCGCCGCTAGGATTGAGAATAAGTAGAGCGGCATTGCCTGAAGAGCTGACTTTATGAGCACTACACGACTGGCCAAGTTCAGAGCTCTGTGCGTCCAGAGGTTTAGATAGGATTCGAGCTTCTCAATGAGAGTACGCCAGGAGGATTGCTTGATGGCGGAGGCAGAAAGGGGGGCTCCAAGGTATTTGGAGGGGAGAGTTGCAATGGGGAATCCCAGAATTCGAGCAACAACAGTCTTAATGATAGGAGGGGTGTGAAAGAAAAAGATCTGCGATTTGGAGCTATTGATGCTAGTTCCGGAGGCTTCAGAGAAGTCATTGAGCAAGGCTTTGAAGCAGGAGGCTTCCTGGACAGAAGGGTAGCCAAAGAGCATCGTGTCATCAACAAAATGCTAATGAGATATAGCTGGGGAGTGGTGAATGGAGAGACCTTTGAGCTGTTGAGAGAGGAGGGCTTGTTTAATGTGACGACCCAGGCCTTCAGCCATTAAAACAAAGAGGAAGGGGGAGAGGGGATCACCTTGCCTGATTCCACGGGAGGGTTTGAAGGGGTGAGAAGGGATCCCGTTCACGAGAATGGAAAAGAAAGAGGAGGATATAAGACTCATGATCCAACGGATCCACATGGGACAGAATCCAAAGGCAATTAGCATTTGCTAAATGTAGGTCCAACTAAGCTTATCAAAAGCCTTAGAAAGATCTAGCTTTAGAATCATACCTGCCTGATTGGACTGCTTGAGGGAGTGTATGATCTCATGCGAGAGGATAATGCCATCCATGATCTGTCTCCCTTCCACATATCCAGATTGCTCAGGAGAGATGAGTAGTGGCAAGAGGAGCTTTAACCTGTTGGCGATAACTTTGGAGATGACTTTGTATATGACGTTGCAAAGAGCAATCGGCCTGAATTTGTCTGGGGTGATTGAATCCACCTCTTTTGGTATAAGGGCAATGAAAGTTGAATTGAGTGAGGGAAGTAGCCAATGAAGAGCTCTCGATTCCTCTACAACTTGCCATACCTCCAATTTTATCAGCTCCCAGAAAGTGTGAAAGAAAGTTGTGGTGAAGCCGTCCGGGCCAGGGGCTTTTCCTTCCTTGAGCTGGGACATGGCCGTATCCACCTCCTGAGTAAGTATAGGGCAGAGGAGAAGTTCATTATGTTCCTCAGTGATTAACTTTGGCACATTATGTGTAATTCTATCTATTGCAGGTCGCCTGTCTACATCGGGCTCTAGATGAACTTGCTTGAAGTGATTAAGGAACTCCTCGTCAATTTCCTCATGCTGTTCTGCTTTTTCCCCTCCTTGTTTTTGAATGAAAGGGATGTTGTTGTGCATTCTTCGTTGAACAGTGGTTTGGTGGAAGAATTTGGTGTTTCGTTCGCCCTCTTTCAGCCATCTGATCCTGGACTTTTGCTTCCAATATATCTCCTCCTGCTTTCTCCTCTCCTCCAGCTGGTTGTGGATGCGCTGCTCCTACTCCAGGGTCCCCTCAGTGTGACCCCCTGTGCTTATTTTTTGCTGGAGTTCCACCATTTCCTTATTTAAGTCATGTTGCGCCTTAAAGATGTTTCCAAAGGTCTCACTGTTCCAACGCTTTAGCTGGTTTTTTAAATATTTGAGTTTCTGTTGGAACTGGAACATCTTGGAGCCTTCTGGCGGAGTGAAGGTTGTCCAAGTTGTTTTGACAAAGTCTTTGAAAGATGGATGGGTGAGCCAGAACTCTTCGAAGTGAAAGGGTCTTCTGGTGGAGTTGCCTGGTCGTTGCCACTGGAGGGCAATTGGCCAGTGATCCGAGCCTGAGTGGGGAAGAATGGCAGCTGTTATGTCTCCTCCTAAGTGAACCGAATTATCTGATATGAGGAAACGATCCAGTTTGGAAGCGATTTGATGCTTTCCTGCTCTTCGATTGCTCCAAGTGAAAGTGCCATTGCAAAAATGCAAATCTATAAGAGAGGTGTTCTGGATGAAGTCTTTGAAATGGGTGTTTTCCTGTTCCAATTTAGTTCTTCCCCCAATCTTTTCCTCTAACTTAGTGATCATGTTAAAATCCCCTCCAATAATCCATAGTGGATGCCTCCTATTGTTATTCAGAGCTTCTATGGTGTTGAGAAGAGCTATTTTGTTTCCTGCTTCCTGCGGGAAATAGACATTTGAGAGGTTTCCATGAATATTGGTGCCTAAAATGTGGAAGGCAGCCTGGATGAGGTGATGAGAAGCGTGGAAATCAGAGAGAGTAAGCGCTTGTGTGTTCCATGCAATGGCAAGCCCCCCTGATGCACCAGATGCATCCACTGCCACCGATTGACAACCTGGCCATGCTTTAGAGAGGATACTGCCTAGTGTAGAGCTGTTACACTTGGTTTCCTGGAGAAAGCATAGTTGCGGCTTTTCCATTTTTATCATATTTTTTAACATTCTGAGTTTTCCTGGGCTGTTGAGCCCCCTTAGGTTCCATGAAATGAGCTTCATGATTCACTATTAATAGAGGGTTTATAGTACTTCGTCAATTTAGCATACCTGCCTGAGTCCACCAGGATTTTCCCTATCGCTATTGTTCGCTGGAGATCAGTTCTTCTTCCCCTCTTTTTGGAGTCTTTTGGGGGAAGGCCTCCATCCCATTGACTTCCTGGCTGGATGCCTAGCTGTTGCTGCTGATAAGCCCTAGAGATGACCACTTCCAGTTTGTTGAGCTGAAGCTCTGGGATACTGTCGTAAGCCTTCTTTTTGCATGCTAATTCTAGTTCTAAAATGTCTAGTCCGTTCAGATCTATACTTTCTGGTTCTTCATCCATCTGTTGCACCTGGCTATTTCCTTCAGTGGAAATATCTAAGCTTTGGAGGGGATCTGGAGTTCCATCTACGTCCATTTCATTGTCTTTTTCTGCAGGTTCCTTTCGACCTTCCTTGGGGTTCGCCAGTGTAACTTTGGGGGTTTGATGTTCAGAGGGGGAGGCTGAAGGAGGAGGAGGAAGGGGGTGCGGAGCTGGGCTTGGAGATCAGGATTTGCTCTTCCGAGGTTTGAGCTAGAATTTCAAAGCTGTTCCTTAAAGCAGGGCTGGGGGCATTGTCTTGCTGGGGCTTTTTCCCGGTTGAAGGTTTTTTGTGCGCTCGTTTGCGGCTAGGAGCTTTGGTGAAGCCATCATGGGTCAAGGAGTCTGAGGGTTCAGGAGCGTTAGCTTTGGCATTTAGGGGACAGTCCCTGAATAGATGCCCGAGAGCGTGGCATTTTCGGCAATGAAAAGGGACATGTTCATAATCCAAGGGTTGAATCCATTCATTGTCACGGTGAGAGAGACTTACCGATTCTGGCAGGGCTTTGTCCAGGCGCATAAAGACGCAGATGCGAGCATAGGATGTGTATCTGCGCATTTTTGTTTCTTCTGCCGCTTTTATGTATTCCCCTAATCCATTTCCTATGTCTTTGAGAATATCTTCATCCCAGTACTCATCTGGAAGTGAGTACATTCTGATCCAGACTGGCGCCCAGGTGAGGTCTTCCTTGTCTGGATTAAATCTTGCTATCCATTCCCTTAAATACAGACCAGCTGAGTTGAAAAAGTAAGGCCCTTCACCCAGGATTCTGTATTTGTCTTCAAGGCAAAAGAAAATCGCAGTAAAGAACCCTTTCGGCCCTAGCTGCAGAGTCACGTCTCCTTTGGGTTTCCACTTCGCTGCAATCCAACCATATAGGGCTTTTTCTGTCGGCCAGAACCCTATAAATTTCCCGATGAGGGCATGATCCCTCATGTATTGGATTCGTTCTTCAATCTTCTGTCCCGGCAGCTCTATTCTGGGTCGTTCGGTTGCTATTGGTTTGCATGTAGTCGAAGAGACCTTCAAAACTTCCTCTGGTTTGTCCTTTCTTCTGGGTGTGACACCGGTCTTGTCCCCCTGGCTGCCTGTCTCATTGTGCCCGTATCGTTGCGGGTTCTCCTTGTTTATCATTTCCTCATCAACAGAACCAAACACAATCGTCCGTTCAGGTCCTTGCTGCGAGGTGTTTGCTTTGGGGGAGGGCATTGACGCCCCCCCCTGGGGTGAGTCCATTACCCTGCGATAGAACCCTGAATTGCTTAGTCGAAAACAGAGCTAGAGGTCAGGCCCGTGATGGTAACCTGATCTGTGCAGACTGCGCCGTCTGAGTTGTGGTCAGAACCCTATCAGTCGAGCCATATTAAAGATTAGAATAAGGTTTATAATATTAATCCTAAGGTTTAATTTAAATATCTTGGGTTTATAATCCATTGCGTTTATAATACAAATTCATTGGGTTTATTAATCTCCTGGGTTTATAATATTAATATCTTGGGTTTTCAATATTTGTCCTTTGAGTTTTTAATATTAATCCATTGGGTTATTTAATCCATTCGGTTTATAATATTAATATGTTGGATTCATTTATCCTTTGGGTTTTAATACCCATAGTTTATAATATTAATCCTTTGGGTTTATAATACCCATAGTTTATAATATTAATCCTTTGGGTTTATAATATTCATTGCTTAGATTTATAGTATCAATCCATTTGGTTTATAATATTTATCCCTTTTACGAAAAATAATTATAATTATTATTAATTAATAATTATAATTATTATTAATTAATAATTATAATTATTAATAATTAATAATTAATAATTAATAATTAATATGAAAATGCTTATAGCAATCATTATTTTAGTTTATTGATAATTATAATAATTATTAATATTATAATTTTCAATTTTTAATATAAAAATTGATATTATTATTTTAATTATTAATATTAATATTAATATTATTTATTAATTAGTTATTTAAAATATTAATTAATTAATTATTAATAATAATACTAATAATAATAAAATGGTAATAAGAATAATAATATATTTATTATATATTATTATTCTTATTACTTTTAAATGATCGTAGTAATAAATAATAAGCATTATAATTTATAATTTATAAATAATAATAAAATTATTAATGTTAATATGTGGTTGATATATGTTTATTTGTGTTTATCAACCACATTTATTAATATAGTTGTGCTAATATACTAATACACCAAACTTATTATTGTATCATTGCTCAAATACCTCTCTATCTACTCGATTGTTTATTTTTTTATTAAGTTAATATAAATGTTTATTTAGAAATAGAGTTTTTAGATAGAAAGATTCAATATTTTAGAATATTTTCAATAGCACTTATATATTAAATATTTAGATTTATTTTAAAAGCGATTATGTCTTTTTTATTTTTTAAAATGATATGAATAAATATTATATTATGGTTTGTTGATTATGTCTTATTAATAAGATATAATATTGTAATAAAGTTGATTTATAAGTTAAGATATTTTATGAGAAGAAATTTTATGATTGAAAATTTCATCACAAATTTCTAAATTTATATATTAATTTATTAATATTATTATTATTTTGTAAGTTTGGTAGGACTACATCTTTATCATGTTCAACTTCTTATGTGGGATTTCATTTTCACTGTCACCAATTGAACTATCCTAAATAAACATATAATAAGTATAATAATTTAAAATAAAATTATAATTAGATTAAATTTAATATTTATTTATTTTAAGAATATAAAATAGTGTCCACTAAAATCTCTTTCTCATGTAGTTTCTTCCTAAAGATGTTAGGATAAATACAAAATATATTATGATATAAATGTTTGGATGTCTATTTACATTTTATTATGCATCCTTAATGAAATGATAAGATTCTGTCGGAAGGAAGGTTACGCGTGGTTTGTTTTTGTTAGCTTTGCCGATTGGCACAATTTGGTTTTATTCCGTCGATGATGGTGAGTATCATATTTTAAATTTATCATTGTAAAGAAGGTGTTATTGCGAGTATCATATTTGTAAATTTATCATGTGCATTTTTCACACCAAGGGAAAGGGGGGAATGTTGCTGTTTTTTTTAAGCTATGAATTTTGAATCATATGGTTTATTATGATTAAACAAATAAAGAGAATATGTTTTCAGATTATAAATTTATGAAGGGTCTTTAAATAACATGACCATTAAAGAATAAGCTTTTCCATAAGAGAGGAAAGAAATATGTAAATCCTTAATATGTAAAAATTTGTTATTAAATTTTTTTTTTTTAAATCATATGCTTTGATTCTTGTAAATGTTTGAAAGCGATATAGCAGAGAGATTAGGTGTTATTACAAAAACTTTATGTTTTGATTTTAGTAAATACTAGAAAGTAATATAGCAGAAAGATTGTCTTATAGCAAAGAGAGTAAGGTTGTTGATGAGAGCACACATGATTTAGACAGTCTCCAAGCACATGTGATTTAGACAATCTCCATCACTAGAATTGTGTTGTTACCCCACCGCTCATTGGCCACCACCAAGTCATGGAGCCTTCTCACAAAGTGTAGTATCACATTTGGGCACTGTGATGTAGGTTGGTGGACCCCTTTATAATTGGATCTCATGAAAAATTCATATAACAAAAAAAACCTATGAGTGCTTAGGAGAAAGACCCTATGGGATTTATGCTCAAGATGAAGTGGTAGCAACCACACATGAACTTGAGAAGAAGTGGACCCTTATTATTGACAATGGGAGTGCCACATGAACTACATAGGGATGCCACATGGTGAGTCCCTTGCTGATGTGGCAATCATTTATATCGCCCACCGCCTACTGCCCGTCAACAATGTTTAACCCTAGGAATTTCCCCAATGGCAATGGTGGTGGACTGGTGATGGGTATTTTCATGGAAAAGTTTGTCTGTCAAGGTTGTCAACCAATGGGACTTCCCTTTCTCATCAGATTAACCTTTTGAACCTTATGTCATGATTGACATGGTAATGCCACGAGATCCAGGTAAGAGCTTGTTAACAGTGCTTGATAATCTACCAACACAAGGCGGTCTCCCCTGTATGAAGTCTTAATTAGACCTCCCACCATTTGGAATAGGAGCCCCATCTAGGATACCGATCCAACTACCATTATATGTGTGTTTTTCTCTTGGATATTGAATGCAAATAGATAAGTGCGAGACCAAGTGTAATATGTCAGAAGAATGAGGACAAAATCAACTCTCCATTGATGACTTGCAGAACATGATACAAGAACATAATAACAACATAATGAGTGATAACATGCCTTAAGGAAGAATCAAATAGTTGAGACTAACTAAGACATACACAAGTAAGAGAGTGCTAGAGACCAAATGCGAATTAGTTCACAATTAATCACTAACATTAACATTGAATGAGGAGCAAAGATTCAAAGCCAACACACCAGCTGCATGAAACAAAATAGTTCATAAACATGTAACCAATGTGTAAACCCACATACATAAACAAAAAAATCATGAATAGTCATTACAAGTTCCATTAACATGTATGGGAATCAATGCATGAATTGAAAGCTTCTCATTAATACTGTCACCCATTCAAATACATGTACACAAACTCGTCAAAACCCAATAGTGGGATGAGAGTAATTCATATCATCTTCATGACATAACACTAGCCTCACAATCCCTCCACCCATGTGCTACTAAGATAGAGTGTCTTCAACTCATTAGGCACAAAATAGAAATCCTATTACTATCCTAGTTTAACTGCTAAAAGTCGCTTTGAAAGAGGAATGGGATTACATTTATAGAAATGGGGAGGGCCACCTTTCACCTTTTCCTAGTGATTTTTGGACTCCCCCATGACCTTTCGACTTACAATTGACTATTTATCTCCCATAAGACTTTTAGACTTCCACCATGATTTTTGAGGTTCTAAGTGACCTTTGGTATTCCCTCTTTCGTCCTTTTAGATGGTTTAATATTTATTACAAAATACTAATTTTACAATATGATAATTAGAAATTCGACATGCCCTTGATATAATGACTTGGTGATGTCTATGTTATGCCCAAGGGTCATCTTGGCACTAAGTTGACTATTCAATAATTGGTACTGATTTGTATCATGCCTACACAAGGTTTTAGATATCAACAACCCATAACTACCCCACAATTTTAATATGGAAACACACAACCATTAATTAAAATGTAAGATAAATAATCTTCATAGTCTCATCATTGTCTTCTTAGCATGTGCTGCTTAAGGTATTGTTAATGGTTTATCATTTCTCCTAGCAAACGTGATTAGATAACCTTCCTTATACGTAGACATGCATTTTTAAATTACTACGCATTTATTGGAATGGCGTATATTTTATGGAATTTGGTTGTACTCACTCCAAATAGTTTTATGTATTTGTATCGAGTGGAATCGATTGAATCCTAAGAAGTGAGTGATATGACGATACACCACATTTGCGGTGGTACTGTAAACAGCCACGGAAGTTATCATTGTTAAATAAGATTCCATTCCTCAACTTAAATAAACATCTTTAGTTCTGGACCATTGGATAAACATGGATTACTCTACCATTCAATAAGGAAATACATAATAACCGATGATATGTGCGCAGGAAGATGTCTCAATCTCATTTGTGTTTATAACTTTTGTTGCCCAACATGTTGCTACGCTCAATGCAGGGTGGCCTAATAATCACCATCCCTCGCGATTCCGCGCAGGCAATGAATCAGTTCGCTTCCCATCAGACATTAATGCAATTATTCATCTTACGATGATTATTCCTATACCTCAAGATTTTTCTTATGTCATCATCTGACTTTTCCTCTATGGAGGAAGCCGCAATGGCTTTCAGGTTAAGCAAAGAATGTTGAACCAGTTTCTTAATCCACGTTTCCGTTGGCTACCCGCCGACGTGACCGTGTCACAAGGGAATCTGGTGCGGCCGATGTAAATGTTATGATGGTCCTCAGCTTTTTCTAGTTGAAGATTTTAATAGAATGTTGGCTGGGGATGTGTAGCACTTCCAAGATTCTTTTGGTCTGTAAAGTGAAAAACATCCAAGGTAAATCACACTTTCAAAAAAAAAGTGATTTGAGTTTTCATTTCAAGTAAGAGAGGATATATCAATTTCTAGTATGTACCAAATAGTAGGAGTGATTAATGAGTGTCATTTTGTATCTACGGTACTATATGTTATTTTTCATATTTGGGCATGAATTTTCATTTTGTATATAAAGTACTATGTATCATTTTGTAAAAATATATATAATTAAAGTTAGTTTTGAATAAATCGACACACTCACATATCAATTACAATCACAATAATTTTTAAGATAAGATATATCAACTTCTAGTATGTACCAGATAGTAGGAGTGATTAATGAGTGTCATTTTGTATCCAGGGCACCACATGTTATTTTCCATATTTGGGTATGAATTGTGTATCATTTTGTAAAACTATATATAATTGAAGTCAATTTTGAATAAATTGACACACCCACATCTCAACCCAACAATTTTTAGCTTATCTAATCAATATCACCATGCTAATCAATTGTCCATTGGTATTATATATTCCTTTTTTTTGAAATCATGGAAATAATTATGTCACCTCTCAATATAAAAAATATTGATGTATTTGAAGAAAAATTAAAATTTGTGGATTTAAAAGATCTAGAAAATTATCTCTTAAATTATGTGTAATGTATGTGCCATTACATATGTACACTTTCATCTAATGATGATGCTATTAATGCAAAGAGCATGGGAAAACAAGTAAAAAATGATGGAGAAAATCAATATTCTAGCATCAATCTCCCAAGATCTCATATTTTCCACACAAAATCTTATTGATGGAAATTGTTAGAAATATGTTGTCATTGATGGCAAAGACAAAGAGGATGATGGCAAAGGTAAATATAGTGGTAGAAATGATGGTAAAGGTTGATCCAGGTGGAAATTGGTGGCCACCTACCTATTCCAATTGGACCAACAATACTATGTCCTTTCAATTTCCTTAATTCTAGCACAATGTTCTATTTTTGGTAGTTTTTTGGGTCCTAAACTTTCATAGCTATTTTGAGGACAAAAGAGACTTCTTATGGGAAACCAAAGAGTCCAAAAAAGTGTCAGAATCTGTTTCACATATTCTTTTTTTTCCTCCTCTTGGAGATCTTCGAAACAGGATATTATGTTACTCAAACAGAGATTGTATTCTAATCTTATGACCCCGAGAAGTTGGTGGTCCAACTTACGCCAACGGGGCCCAAAATTTTTGGCACTTCATCTCATAGGGTTAGGGTTTCACACTTTTTCTTTATGATAAAAAGGCATTTGAGCCTCATTGTAACACAGTTGAGAGGCATGTAGCTGTCACATATTTTCTCAGAGATAAGGTACCATCGCCCGAGCTAGTTTGTTTCCATTTTGCATGTAAACATATTTTAGTATTTGTATTAATTAATTGAAGTTTAGTTTTCGTTGTAGCTCCATGTTTCTATTTAAATCTATATTTCATTTCATTCCTACATAAATTTGGATCAGTGGTATCACAGCGGTGTGCTCTTTCTCAGTTTTTTTGTGCATGTCCCCAATGAGGTCGAGGTATAAAGAGTTAGGACTTGAATTGGTTGAACCCTTGCAAGACCGACCTCACCGACCCTGACGACCTCCCATGGCAGAAGAAAAGAAAGACGAGGAAGCACAAGATCCTTTCAAAATATTGCTCGAAGAGGCCCTCAAGTGACAAAGCAATGAAATGATGGATAAATTTTCCCAGATCCTCTAACGGGTATCAGCGGGTGAAGAATCTTCATCCAATAGTCACTTTGGAGATGCCAGCCCCTTTAAGGTAAAAGTTAACTTTGAAATTCCTATATTTTAAGGAAAAATAGACAAAGATGTTATAGATAAATGGTTAAATATGTTGGAAGGATATTTTTTTGTCCATAATTTTCCAATAGAGAAAATATTACTTTTGCACTTCTCAAAGCCGCCCCCCACATCAAGGACTAGTGGGAAACCTAATATGAGCATAGGGACGAGAAGGATCCCTCACTATTTTCAGTCGCATCCACTTGGAATTTTTTTTGAGACACTATCAAGGAACAATATTACCCTATTGTGAGCTATGAAGAGAAGTACATAGAATGGACCACATTGCGACAGGGAAGGGACCAAGACATGTTGGAGTTCACAAAATTTTTTCATACCCTTTGCATGAAATTGGGTATCAAGGATTCTAAGCATCATTTAGTACTCAATTATTGCAGCCGTATGCACAAATACATCTAGTAAGAGATGGAGTTCTTGGACATCTCCTCACTTGGCATCGCATACTGATATGCTATCAAGATTGAGAAAAAATTCAAATAGAAAAAGAGATACTTTGCATCTATGAATCCGGAATAGGGAAAAGGAACCTCCAAATCACCGAACAAAGGATAGAGCCAAGGTGGGGTGAACCAATACAACCCCTTGAAGCCATAAGAAAAGCATAACACCATGAAGATGAAGAAGGACACAAGAAAATGGTGTAAGTTCCACAAGAGCCCCACTCACAACAAAAATGAGTGTCACACCAAGAAGTCACTAGTGGTTAAGTTAAAAGCTTCAGATTTAGATGCATGTTATGATTATGAGTTAGAACCCAAAAAGGGTAAGCAGATTATCAATGAAGATCCCAATGCCATTGTTTCCACCACCAAGGTCTAGAATATTGAGCTCGAAGATCGAGAGGAGGGAAAGAATCTCTTCTACTCACATATATGTGTGAAGGGTTCTATACTACAATTCATTTTCGATAATGTGAGCCAAAAGAACCTGATCTTAGTTGAGGTCGTGAAGCGGTTGGGCCTACTGACGAAACCACACCTGTAGACGTACACCATCAGATGGCTTCACCAAGGGTGAGATCTTCGCGTCAACCAATAGTGCCACCTACCCCTCAGCATCAAGCCCTTCATGGATGAGGTACTGTGTAATGTTTCCCCCTTGAAGTTTGTGATGTATTATTAGGCCAACCATACTTGTGGAAGTATCATGTTGTGTATAAGTTCAAGCCTCGCACTGTTATTATTAATTTTGGTAGTAAACTATATAGAACACCGAAGGTAGCCCAACCTACGACCATTTCTTTGATCTTTACTACGCAATGCAGTAAGATCATATCCTAGGCTAGGAAATTTTTTTTCTTTCTAATTCACTCTAAAAGTAAGGGGAAGTTTGTGGCCACGTCCATGGTCCCTAGGAAGGGTACCTCCATGTAGCAAAAGCAAGGGGATAAGGTCATGGAGGAATACAGGGACATCTTCTCCTCACACAAAGGGGCACCTTTGCATTGTCAAGTCAAGCATTCGATCGATTTGACTCTTGAAGGACCTCTACCTAATTTTTTGATATACCATTGCTCTCTTCTAGAAAATGAAGAAATCAAGGGACAAATCTAGGAGTTGTTATAAAAAGGGCACATCCAACCAAGTTCCTCACCTTATGGGAGCACAATTCTACTTGTGTAGAAGAAGGATGGGACTTGATGACTCTTCATTGATTATCAAGCAGTAAATAAAATCACTATTAGGAATAGGTATCCAATCCCATGGATTGATGTCCTTCTTGAACAACTCAAGGGGGTCAAGTATTTCAACAATATTGATTTGAAGTTTGGCTATCACTAGGTTCCAATAGAACCCACAAATGTATTGAAGACTGCCTACAAATACAAGGAGGGTGTTTTTGAGTGGCTGGTCATGCCTTTCAGTTTAACAAATTCCTTTGCAACTTTGATGAGGTTGATGGATAAAATCTTGTGACCCTTCACCAAATTATTTGTGGTTGTATATCTGGATGACATCCTCATCTTTAGCAATAATTGGGAAGAACACTTGCAATACATTCGGTAGGTCCTGCAAACCCTTCATCAACACAAACTATGTGCCAACTTGGAGAAATGCACCTTTGGCATGAACCAAGTCCAATATCTAGGTTATATCATTGATGAGAAAGGCGTGCATTTGGATCCGAATAAGATCCACTTCATTCAGGATTTGCCATCCCTGACCACTCTAACAAAGATCCCAACTTTTTGGGCCTTGCCAATTTCTATCAAAGTTTCATGTTCGGATTCTCTATATCACTTGGCCTTTGAGTCAAGTTACTAAGTGTGGAGAAAAATTAAAGTTTTTATGGCCCGAGTCTAAACATAAGGTGTTCGTTGAGATGAAAAACCGCCTTTTCTCTGCACTACTACTCACATTACTAGTCCTACAACAACCATTTGAAATTGAGACAGATGCTTCTAATTACACCATTGGTGCACTCCTCACTCAGCAAGGGAATTTGTTGTCCTATCACAATGAGACACTCTCTGATACAATTTGGAAATACCCCACCTATGTTAAATATATGTATTCCATCATGCATGATTACTGATAATGGAATCATAACATTCTTGGAAAGGAGACAATCATCCATACAGATCACTAACCTCTTAAGTTTATACAGACACAAGGGAAGTTGTAAAATGACTGTTAGGTCCCTATAATACAAGTGTAGCCCCTTATTGTTATTTTTTTGCCTATGTAGTCCCCATGTTGTTATTATTATTGTACCCCATAGAAGCCCACCATTGTTATTGTTGTGCCCTTACATTATTATTGTTATGTAGGCTTTGATTATATTGTGACCCCTTAGACTCATATTTATAGAAAGGAGATTTTATCATTTAAATCATCAAAAAAAATTTCATTTATGTAATTTAAAGGAGGTTTCCCCCTCAAAGAGGATAATTTTTAACTCGTTGATATATCTATTTGTGAGCTAGTTGCATAACATTTGGTATCAGAGCTTTGGGTTCTAGGGTTTGGCTACTTCAAATAGGCCATGAGGAATTTTTGCTATAACTTTGTTTCTATAAAGATTCAAAGCTGAAGTTTGAACCATGTGGATTAGAAATCTTGGTGAACTTCATTATCAAATTTCATATTTTTTCTTGCAATATTTTCGGAGAAATTATCTGAGGAAGTTAGGGTTTTTGCAGGCTCCTGAATTCCATTTCAAATAGGTGACCTAGGGAAAATCGTCATAACATTCTCTCTAAGTATCATATTTGAATTTCATAAAAAGTGACAAAAAGAGGATGAAATTTAGTTGTTTGGGTATCATTTTTAGGGCTGAAGGTCAAAATAGTGACACATGGTACCCCGTAAAAGTTCACTCTACTGAACTAGTCTATAATCAAGTCATCGTGGGAGATTTGACATAACTCTTTATTGAAGAATCTAATATTGGTATGAATTGTTGGGTTGGAAAGAATACTTAGAGGGATACTATAGTAAGGAATTTAATATCTTGGAGATTCACAGTTACAGATATACAAAAGTTGCAATATCTAGCTCCTAAAGAGCAAGAAAAAGGTGTGTATTTTTTTAAATTTTGCATAACTTTTGTTTGAAAAATCAGTTTGAAGTGATTCAAAGGGCATAGTGAAGCACATATATCATTGTTTGATTTCAAAATGTCTCGAAACAGAAAATATGGACACACCTAGTAAGCAACCAGAAAGCTATTCTATGGCACATGAAAAAGAGGAAGAAATGCAACATGATATATCAAAATTGTGAGATCAAGTGCACCAAATTTCACTCTCACAAAGAGTAACCAAAAATGAACTAGATGCTAAGATGGATGGTATAGAAGAAAAAATTAAAGGAAACATGGAAGATTTGAAGAATGGTTTAAAAACAGACATTGAAGGTTTGAAGGAAGGTTTGATGAAGTTGCTACAAGAAATGCTTCCTAATGGCGAAAAGGTATTACATGAAACTCATGATAAGAAAAAAATAAATGTTAATCATGATTTCATAGACTCTAACATTGAATTGAAGACCCACGATATTCCAAATATCAATATGAGGAAGTTTGATGGCAAGGATCTAGTAACATAGATACTACAGATTGAGTAATATTTTGATCTCCATAATGTGCAACACATATAAAAGGTATGCATTGCAACTTTATATTTAGAACCCAATCAATTTGTATGGTATAGATAGATTTGTTCTCGTAAACCACTTGTCGCTTGGTCAATTTTTACGGAGGAAATCATAGCACATTATGAGGATACAAAGGGCAACACCTTCTTTAGCCAATTGATAAATCTCAAACAAAAAGGTTCAATGGCGGAGCACATTGAGGACTTCCAAAAATTGAATATAAGGGTAAATGATATTCCAGAGGAGCATAGGATTGATGCTTTCACAGGGAATTAAAGGATAACATCCAACATGAGGTCCACCTTTAGGAACCTAATTCATTGGTGAAGGCATTTGGGTTGGCAAGAAAAATTGAAAGAAAAATTATGGCAACAAGGAAGCCTACAACTCACAACTATAAAGATGGAAGTGTTGCTACTCCTAGCCTTTCACAACCTACAAGGTTGACAACTGGAAGAAAAAGAGAAAAATGGCTTTGTTATAGTTGTGATAGAAAAGACACTAAAGGTCATTAGTATGCTGAGAAGATATTATTTTACATAGATTGTGAAGACGAGGAAGAAAAGGAATAAGAAACTTCAAAAGAATAGGATATACACCAGGAACCAACCCTAGCGAAAGAAGAAATGTATATGAACATATATTTTAATGCATTGGAAGGAATTACCACTCCTTAAACTCTCAAGATGGAAGGACATATCAAGAAGAAAAAGGTAATAGTGTTGATTGATTCAGGTAGTACCCATAATTTTATTCATTGTAAGATAGCCAAGGAACTGAATTGCTTCTTATATCCAGCACTAGAGTGTCAAATGATGGTTGCAAATGGAGGAACTATAAATTTCTATGGAATGTTCCATAATATCAAGCTAACCATGGGGGAGTATGCATTGAATAGCCTAATGCTTTCCATTCCAATGGGTGGTGTTGATGTTGTACTAGACGTCCAATGGTTACCATCTTTGGGTATAATAACTTTTAATTTTCAAGAAATTTTCTTGAATATTTTTTGGGAAGGAATGGAAGTTGAATTAAGGGGTATCGAAGGGAAACTAGGAAAGATAATCAACTCTAATTTCATGAAAAATTCTAAATATATAACAACAGGGTGTAATTTCACAATTATGCTCACTAGAGGTTCAAACATCAAAATCATCTATTTCTCCAAATCTCCAAAAAGTCTTGGAAAATCATTCTAGGGTATTTCAGACTCCCAAAGGCCTCCCATCTATTCATGATTATGATCATGATATTCATTTGATTCCAGGAAGTGTTCATACAAACATCAGACCTTACATATATCCCTATGCCCAAAAGAGTGAAATTGAATGTATGGTTGTAGAAATTCTAGAGGTCGGTATAATTAAACCTAGTCAAAGTTCTTTCTCTGCTCCAATAGTATTGGTTCACAAGAAGGATGGATCATGGCACATCTTTTTGGATATAGGGAGCTCAACAAGCTCACTATTAAAGATAAATTTCCCATTCCTACCATTGATGAATTATTAGATGAATTACATGGAGAAATTTACTCCACCAAGTTGGATATTTGTTCAGGATACCATCAAATTAGAATGAAGACTGAAGAAATTCCGAAAGAAACATTTAGAAATCATGAGGGTCGTTATGAATTTTTTTTCTTTATACATAAGGAGTAAGGTATCATCTACGAACTCATGATGGTCATTATGAATTATAAGCTTTCCTTGTCAGATTCAAAGAGGGCTTTATACATAAGGAGTAAGGTATCATCTACAAATTCTTTAGGCTTTTCGACTATAGGAAGACTGAATGCTATACGGATTAGTTTTGGTGTGATTTCAAGGATATTTTCTCCAGAAGAGGACATAATGAAATTTCTCATAGGAGCAAGAGAATATGCAAGCCAACTTATAACTTAAGGAAACTTGTAGACAATTGGCACCATGGCATGGAAAAGGCTTGATTAAACAAATCAGAAGAGGTCATTTGACACATTGAAGTGGTCAAGGTAATATTGACACATTTCCATGAGGTCAAATGGATAATGAGGATCATATATTTTGGCTTCTTGGTCCATGAATGAATTAGGACCAGATGGTGGAGTTATTATAGGGTTTTTAGCAAATTTCTGAGATTTCATAATATTTGTAACTTAAGAGAGAGATAGAACAAAGAGATAGGAAATTTTAAATTAGCTGGAAGATATGAGACAATGCATAACTGAATGGTGAAGTGGAACTGGTATCAGATGACTCAAAATCTAGCTACTTTGACTTCACACACCAAAGGATAAAACAATCGAAAACCATGAAAAACCCTTTTAATTTTTGTGGGATAGGCGGGAAAGACCAACGACTTGAAGACGTTAGGAAGTATTGGAGGACGATGTGGACTAACGACAGACGAGGTGGAAATATGAGTTAACATAATGATGTGGAGTGGTAACGTGGAATACACGCTAGCCTTCCTGAATAACTTACATAGTAGTTTTAAAACTTTGACACACCATTTCAATGCTTGATTTTCCAAAACCACTTACCGCTTCTGATAGGTACCTGTAGTAGTTTATAGAAATGTGACGGACCCATCAGAATGAATGATATGCGTATATATTATGATGAGCAGTATCATTATTCAACCCTTTCCATTAGTTTCCTATCAATAAACTTCAACAGTGTAGACCCATCGTAAAACTAATGGATTTACTGCTTTATACTGATGTGTTGCGATTCAATCATGACGTGTGCACTTCTTAACCTTGAATTTTTGTTAAGCCTTGACCCACTTTGTATGGTTTTGGGCCAACTCCTTTTGACCTGAAAGGTTAGGCCTTAATATAATGAAATTTAATGATAGGGCATTCTTATACATTTTCAAAATTCCCTATTCAAAACTTATTTTCTTTCTTTTATTTTGTTTTTTCTTAATTTAATTTAATTTATTTTTTCTTTTACAAAAATAAAAGTATAACTTTGACTACAACATAGTTGCCTATCATTTTGGCCTAGACAATTGTGTTGGCATTATGATTCTGGTTTGGCACTATGGCACAGGTGTTGTACTTGATGGCAGCTCACTCAAGTGGCAGATCTCTGTTCAGGCTCTCAAAATCATAGAAAATGAGATACTCGCAGGTGATCCTAAGAGAAGCTGCGAATCCACAGGTACGCCGACCAAGAAGTGTGGACATACCTGCAGGTGCTCCGTTCAAAAGGTGCGGACCCCAGTTCACTCTCTCCAATGCAGAGAAGTGCGCACACATGGGAATTCTTATGTTTGGCCCTTGGTATTTAGCCCGTTGTTCATGATCCTATGGTTTTGGTCTGTGGTATAGGATCTAATTTGTTGAACCCCGGTTTGGATCCCTTGTATTGGTTTTCGATGGTTTTGTCTCATGGTTTGAATAAGGGCTTGCCTATAAAAAGGAAAGGAGATCTCTTGGCTAGTCACTTGTGAAATTTGAATATCTTAAGATCTGAAATTTTGGGTAATCGGTTTAAAAGGCTAGATCTATATCAAGGTGAAATCTGAAAAGTGTAAGGGAGATCTGTTGTGATCTCTTGGGTGCGTGATCAGATCTGTGGATCTAACAGTCTGTGGTACATTGGAGGACTGTTAATTTGGCTCTTTTTGGAGGTCCGCAGGTGATCCACAGTTCAGGTGCGGAGGTACGCAACGCAGCAGAAGGTGCAGGTGCGGAGGTACGCAGCACAGAAGAAGGCGCAGGTGCGGAGGTACGCAGCGCGGCAGAAAGTGCAGGTGCGGGGATACGCAGAGAAACAGAAGGATCAGGTGCGGAGGTTCGCTGTTGGGCAGACAGTGCAGGTGCGGATCTGGGCAGAGGTACGCAGGTCAGCAGAAGGGCTAGTGCGGAGGTACGCAGAGCACAAGAAGGATCAGGTGCGGATCTGCGCAGTCTAGACACAGAAGACCTGCGGATATTCGCAGGCTTCTATTGGTGAAGTTGCGGACCCCTTTTGAAATAATTATTGGCTGCCTTTTATCTATTGTTGCAGAGTTCTGGGTTTAGATTACTGGTATTGCTTTTCTGTTTACAGCATTCTGAGAAGTTGGGTGATTCATTGGTTGATTCACATGTACTTGATGATTATTTGATTTTCTTGGATCTAGTCTGAAAATTAATGAAACGTGGTCCTTAAAGAAGTAGAAGAGCTAAGGGGGTTGTAGCTCCCCTCCAGGAGAGACGGGAAAACGAGAGAGAGTTGTAGCTCTTTACAGGTTACAGCCTGCGTACTGGTAAAGGACTGCACCAGTACAAAATCATTGTAAAACAAGTTTCTAATTGAAAGAAGATAGAGACATATTGGAGCAGGTGGTTTTCACCCACATTGGGTTTCCACCTTATATCTGGTGTTCTTTGGTGTGATTATCTGTTCTTGCTCATTATTATATGGTACTAACATACAAACTAATGATCAATATCTGAAGAATAAATTAAAGTATAAATCTGGAAGATATATTGAAAAGAATTTGATAATACTGATTCAACCCCCCCCTCAGTATTATTTCCAACAATTGGTATCAGAGCAGGTCCTTCTGAAGAAGCTTGATCGCTTGGAGGAAGATCCATCATCATGAGCAACTACGAGAGAGAAGCATCTATCAGGCCACCGATTTTTTATGGGACAAACTTCGTATATTGGAAGGTAAGAGTTACTGCCTATCTTCAATCACTTGGTACAGAAGTCTGGGATATCATAGATACAGTGTACACTTTTCCTTCAGCAACTCCTACAGATCCGACTGAGAAGAAGAAATATGAAACAAATGCAAAAGCAGTCAATACCCTATTAGGATGCCTATCTCAATCAGAATTTGTCAAGGTAATGTAGTATAAATCCGCAAAAGAAATATGGGACAAGATTGTTCTGAGCTATGAAGGAGATGAACAGGTAAAACAAGAAAAACTTCAAACCCTCAGGATTCAGTATGAAAATCTCAGAATGCACAATGATGAAAGTGTGGCTAACTATTTCCTTCGTGTAGATGAGATTGTTAATTGTATGAAAAACTTGGGTGAAGAAATAAAAGAGGCTGTTGTGGTTCAAAAAGTTCTAAGATCTTTGTCCCCTAGGTTTGAATCTAAAGTTTCTGCAATAGAAGAAAAGGAGAATCTTTGAAACCTTACCATGTCACAGCTACACGAGATTCTAACTGCTTATGAAATGAGGAAAGGAGGACCATCAGACAGGAGAGAAGCAGCTTTCAAGGCTTCAGGCAAAGGAGACTACTATGAGTTAGGACATGCGTCAGAAGAGGAAGAAGAATCAACCTTCAACAGGGTACTGGAAGATTCAGAGGTAAGTTACCTTTCAAATGTTTTGCTTGTGGGAGAGTCGGTCACTATGCTGCCAAATGTCCTTATAAGGATAAAACTGACAAAGGGAAGGAACCTGTTAGATGGAACAAGAAACAGAATGTAACTAAGAAAAGTTACTACACTCATGAAGATAGTGATGGTCTTTCAAATAGTGATGAAGATGAACGAGGTAATAACTATAAACTTTTAATGGCTTTTGAAGATGATGATTACATGGATGCTATAGATGTGGATGGCTTTTATGAAGAGATTTCTAGACTCAAAACATGTTTAGAAGAAAAGAATGTGATCATTGATACTCTGCAATTCCAACTTGATGAAAAAGAAAAATGTCTTGAGAAGTTAGAATGTGAAATTGTTGGCCTTAGAAAAGAAATTGAGAAAACAAAGGCTCTCAATCTTAAATTTGTTAAAGGATCTGAAACTCTGGATGAGATTATCAATGTACAGCATTCTCCACTAATCAAGACAGGTCTAGGGTATAATGGAGAAGCCTCTCAAGCATCCACCTCAAAGAGTTATCTCAATGCAGCAAGGAGGAATGAGCAAAAGCCCAATGGAGATCACCAGGTAAAACAGGGACGAATTACATCAAGAATAAACAAAGACTACCAGGTAAATCAGGGGCAATCCACCTTAAGGATGAACAAAAGCTACAACCAGCCACAGGTAAAATCTTCTCAATTTGCCTCAAGAATGGATGACAATAGAAACTACAATCATTTGGCAGGTAGATTTGATAATCGCAGAAGTTTCTTCAATGGCCAATGTTTCTCTTGCCATAACTTTGGCCACAAAGCAGCTCAATGTGTTGCCTATAAAACAATCATGACTAGAGAAGCTCAAAAACAAAGGAGTATGACTGGGATCACAAAAAGGACCTATAACAACTTTTCGGCCCTTAAAAATGAAATTGACTGTTCTATTTGTAATAACTTTGGTCATGAAGATTCTGAATGCAGGAGTAGGTTTTGGCAGACAAAGGAACAAGCCTCAAGTACCAGAACATGGAGAATAAAGGAACCACAACCAGAAAGTTGTGGGATAGCTTTTTATGCAGAAGGATAGGAAAATCAATGGTACATTGACAACAGTGACTACTAACATCAAGAGGCAGCTTACAAAGTGCAAGCGAGGAAAGGTAAAGCAGTTTGGGTATGGTTCGATCGTGGTATCGTTCTTCTTGGAACGATTACCAATTTTTCAAGGACAAGGAGCTATAGTGGTTGATCCTTTGCCATGAGAGCCTAGGATGGCTCGCTGGGCAGCACTTATGCCCAGGGGAGGAGGGGGCCAGCAGATGTCCTGGAGGCCCGAGTTCTTCATATGGCTCCGCCGTCAGCTGATTGTGGTGGAGGATTGGCCCTATGCAGGGATCGACTTCACCGGAGACCTAGATCTCCCATTGCCCGAGGGAGAAGAGTGGGATGAGGAGCTGGGTAAGATATCTTTTTGTTTTTTTTTATATATATGTTTTTATTTTGTGTTAATACATGTTTGTCCTAAAAACAATTGTATATACATGCAGATGTTGACCTAGAGCGACTAGTTGGCATGTCCCCCATCGCTCGGAGGAACCAACCTGCAGCCGACCCTCAGGAAGAGGGTGCCGAGGGGGATGAACTGATTCAGAATCTCGAGGGACTTGCCCGAGGGATTCCTGATTATGCTAGACTGGGAGATATGCCACTAGCGTACCAGAGGCACACAGTGGGGGTGCCTAATCGTGTCCATCATCTGTTGAGACGCTTGGTGCACGCGGTGTTGTGCTATCATGAGCACCACCGGGACTAGACTCCTAGGTTTCCTTTTCCTGCATATTTTTTGAGAGACATGTCGTCTCCGGATGTATTTGAGAGGAACATGTATTATTTTTTGGACTATATGATGCACGTGGTGCAAACATTGCGACACACACACATATATATATATATACATATGCCTATTTCTATGGTTTTATTATTGCGCTTTATATGCTTTCTTGTATGATGTTTTATATATTACGCAAATGTCTATCTAATACATGGTTAGCCAATGCATCAGTTAATGTGTTCAATTGTCTTGGAATATGCTGATATGCGATGAAATCAAAGTTCCTTTCTAACAATCTCACACGTAAATACAACCTTAGAATACGATGGTCTCTGACAGAATACTGCCAGTTGAGCTGGTGGACGACAAGTTGAGAGTCTAGGTTCACTACCAATGCACGAATGCCGAGATTAATTTCTTCAGCAAGTAGTTCAATTACAGCACAATATTCGGCGACATTGTTAGTAGTACGGCCCAAACACACACCTTGAAGATCTATCAACTCGCCATGAGGATCATAGATCACCCACGCCGCAGAGGACAAGTTGCGAGTACTGCGGCAGGCACCATCAGCGAAACCAACATAAGGTGCATCAGACATCTGCACAAGAAGCGAAAGACACAATAAGTGGCAGTCACGCCTTCAAAACTAAAACACACACACACAACACACCTGCTAAAGTACATGTATGTACAAAACAAAGTGTACAAGCATCACGCATAGTACTTTTTCAAGTACAGCCCGTTTCGAGGCTTCCCGAGAGGGTTCCCTTCATAGTCAATTAGCTCGTAGGCCCCTTTTTGCAAAAATTTCTTGACAATGTAAGGGCCTAGCCACATAGGCTCGAGTTTTCCTGCTCCCAGCTTATCGTTTGCCTGATCGTATAGCAGGACTAAATCTCCCTCAACAAAAGAACGTGGATGGACAGTCTGATCGAAGTGAGTCTTGACTCGCTTCTTTTGTGCTTCAATGGCCAAAGAGGCTAGGCGACAGGTCTCATCTAGCCGTTCCAGGTAAAGAAGGCGTTCTTCTAACGGAGTAGTGTTGGGAAGTAGCTCGACGGCCAATTTTAATGAAGGGATTTCGCACTCGATTGGAAGGGTGGCCTCCAGTCCATAAACTAGTTGAAATGGAGTGAAACCGGTGGCATCCTTCACAGAGGTTCAGTAGGCCCACAAGGCAGGGAATAACATCAAATGCCAGTTAGAATTATGCATGCCAATGGTACGCTGAAGCATTGTAACCAAAATCTTGTTGATAGCTTCAACTTGGCCATTGGCCTGAGGGTAGTATGGAGTCGAACTATCGTGCCGTAAGCCCAGCTGGGTTGTTAGTTCCATCATCATATGATTACAAAAATGCTTCCCGTGATCAGTGACGATGGCTTGAGGGACGCCGAATCGCGAGATAACGTGGTTGAACAAGAATTACGCCGATGTGTGACCGTCTTCAGTTAATGTAGGCATCGCCTCGGCCCATTTAGTGAAGTAGTCGATGGCAATGATAATAAACCCATGCCCCCCAGCCGAGCGAAGGTTACAGGTCATATAATCAATGCCCCATTTTGCAAACGGGCCGACGGTGACAACAGGGTGCAATGGAGCGGGAGGCGCTCGCATCTTCCGCTGGTATATCTGGCACTCATGACAAGAGCGGATGGCAAGAATGCAATCCTTAAAGATAGAGGGCCAAAAGTAGCCAGCACGGAGGATTTTTTGGGCAGTGGCATATCCGGACATGTGACCACCACAGGCGCCAGAGTGGCAGTCATTCAAAACACGCTCAGCTTCCTCGAGAGTTAGACATCGGCGGAGAACAGAGTCGACGCCGAGGCGGTATAGTGTATCCCCAATGATACGGTATGGTTGAGACTGATGACGAATCCTTCACCGAGCATCTTTGGACACGCCGGAGCGAAAGGAGGACGTTTGCAGATATATGATAATATCCCCGTACCAGGGATCGAGGGTGCTGATGAGAAACAAAGTCTCATCCGGAATATGATCCTCTGAGTGAGAGGGCATGGAAGAAGATGGAAAAGAGCAAAGTAACTCAGCGAATACAAGGGATTTCTTGGAATTGGCAGTGGTAAATTCCAAATCGAACTCTTGGAGGATGACAATCCACTTTGAGTACTTGCCCCCCAGCAACTGGTGTGACAAAATGTACGTCATGGGGTTGCAATCAGAAATCACGATGGTAGTACCCAGCAGAATGTAGTGATGGAAGCGTTGGACAGCAAAAACGACGGCCAAAGCCAACTTCTCGACATAAGCATATCGAGTTTTCGTGTCTAAAAGGTTGCGGCTGAGATAATATACAACATGCTCAGTGTCATCATCGTCAGTTTGAACGAGAACCATGCCGATAGTGGTGTCGGTGGCAGCCAAATACATAGTGTAGTCGTGATGATAGTTCGGAGGATGGAGCAATGGAGCGGAAACAAGGAGACCCTTGAGACGCTCAAAAGATTCCTGAGCGACGGTATCCCAATGGAAAGGGACATCTCGTTTTAGCAACCGTGTGAAACCTTTAGCCACCTCGGCATAATTTGGAACAAATCGTCTCAGAAAATTTGCTTTACCCTGCAAGCTTTGCAATTGCTGTAAAGAAGCAGGGGGAGGAAGATTCACAATAGCCTCGACTTTAAGGGGATCCAAACGGATGCCCTCTCGGGAGACGATGAACCCGAGAAGTCGGCCGGATTCAACGCAGAAGACACATTTGTGAGGATTGAGTCTGATACGGTAGTGTCGGCAGTGAAGAAAGATATCGCGAAGGTGAGTAGGGTGGTCCTGACGTTTGGCTGAATGAGCTGGTAGATCATCCAGGTATGGCTGTACAATGTGGTGAATGTCATGAAAAGCATAAGACATTGCACGTTGGAAAGTAGCACCGGCATTTTTGAGACCGAAAGGGAGCTTCTTATAGGCAAAAGTGCCCCATGGACAGATAAAAGCGGCCTTGTGTTGATCAGCGGGGGCAATATTGATCTGGTTATACCCAGTAAAGCCATCCATAAAAGAGTACATTTCGCTTCCGGCACACTCGTCAATAATTTGATCAATGAATGGTGTGGGAAAATTATCTTTAGGACAGCCCCGATTAATATCACGATAATCGACACAAACACGAATGGTACCTTGTTTTTTATTCACAGGCACGATGTTGGAGACCCAATCTGTGAGTGGGATAGGGTAAATAAAACCAGCGTTAAGAAGATTTTCCACTTCCGCCTTAATAGCTACAGCCTTGCGGGGGTGTACAGGGCGTAAACGTTGACGAATAGGCTTAGCACCCGGGTACGTGAGTATCTCATGTACCACTATGCTAAGATCAATGCCAGGCATTTCTTCGTAGGACCATGCAAAGACGTTGCGAAATTCGCGAAAAAGATTGGTATAGAGTCGAATCTCCTCCGGAGTACAAGTGACTCCAATGTGCAGATGTTCGACAATCCCTAGTTTCGTAGAGATGTCAACAGGCTGGGTTTGCGTGATGTTCGCCATATTTCCTTCAGAGGACACTTGATAAACTTGGATAGGTGTTTGAAGGGTTTGAAATAGGAGACAAGGAGCAAACCGCTTGAGACAAATAAGCATATCTTGATGGGCAGGGAGAAACGAGGAACGATGGTGAGAATCATGCCAAGGAGGTTCCTCGGGAGACATAGTCTCAATAATGGCTTCGTCGGAAGGGAATGTTTCTTTTAAAGGGTCCGAAGAAGTCTCATCTCCAAGCCATGAGGATGGAGCGAACGATTCGGGAACCTTGCTCGAAGGAGCAGGTTCAGAAGAGGGAGCCGATGCAGCAATGATTTCGATGTAGTTGAGCTCGTCAGGACTCAACGGCATCTCATCGCCCCAAGATTCTACTTGATCAGTGGGAAGGAGGATCCACGGATCAGAACGAGTAGTAATCATATTGACGGAAGCGACGTTAGGAAGTGGGAGCAGAAAAACACCCATGAGGGCGGGATCTTTGAAAAGCCCGGCTCCCAGACTCTCAGATGATTTGGAGGTATGCTCCACAAAAGGGATGTTGCCTTCAGAAGAGGAAGCGAAGAATGATAGTTGGTCTATGGTAACAATCTTCCCTTGATGAGGGAAACGGATGATACGAAACAAAGATGAAGCTACAGCTTGCATCGCGTATATCTAGCTACGTCCGAGAAGGAGGTTGTAGGTAAGATTAGCATCAACAACTTCAACTTCCATCTCGACCGTCTTCCCTTCCAAAGAGATGGGCAAACATTGGAGTATACCATAAGGACGGGATGCTCTTCCATCAAAAGCTTCCAAGGTTGTGGGAGACTGGCTCAGCGTCGGAGAACCAATAGCTTTCCAACAGGCAACAGACATGATGCAAGTTGAAGCACCTTCATCAATGACTGTACGATGAATCGTTTTGGAATTAATAATAACCTGTATGAGGAATGCGATTTGGTGAGGCAGTCTCGGCGTATGGCGTTCCAAATCAAAAGTAATCAAATCCGAGTCGGCCAGGTCTATGCCACCGATAGCCGATAGCAAGGACTTCCTCTGAGAATGGCAGCTCTGGAGAACTTCTAAAGCGGACATAGCTGACGGAGTCTGAGCTAAGTCCTCAACAATATTTAGTGTTGTGCAGCACGATCATTTGGGTTGTAAGAAGATTTCCGAAGTACTCCTTTTGGAGGGGGTCGAATAGGCGTTTCAGTGCTAGGTCTCTCGATGTGGAGCGGGCCTGAACTGAACGGAGGAGCACTAGAGGGGACCTCAGGCTCTTTCCCGACAGATGACGGATATTCTTTTGTTTGAGTACTGATGTGGACAGGTATCGTCCCAGCCATAAATACTTGGGAACCGAAGGAAGATGGAGGTTGAGAGGGGTCAGCCACCATTTGAGTTTGTTGCGAGGGAAAGGGTTCTTTGAGCACCACAGGAGTCCCGGGAGCGCCTTTCAACAAACGACTAACTTCGGACCGCCTAGGGCAGTCTTTGGTATAGTGATCTTCATCACAGATAAGACAAGGATGCTTGGGTTTGCGCTTGGCACCTTCCTCGGGTGGAGGTTTAGTGGAGTCCTGTTTAGGTTGATCTGGCTTATTCTTCCCTTTTCCTTTCTTCTTTCCTTTCGAGGCTTTGTCTACCGTGGTGGACTGGATGGAATTGACCTCGGAAGTAATATTCGAAGTGGGTGTAACCTGAGAAGTATGTTCATTCGAAGCATTTGATTTTTGCTTCCCAGGGTTCGCGGAATTTTTCTTCGAGGATGAGTTAACAGAACCAATAATACCGTTAATAGTTGGTGTTGGCGGGGCTTTGGATGTTCCTGGTCTCGGGGCATCAGGCAAATAATCATACAATGTACCAGACTAGGAATAAACTAGGTCTAGGTACTGAGCACGCGCGATAGCTTTCTCTTCAGTGACACATGCCCCCATGGCAATATCCCGTGCTATTGGAGGAACGAACGAAGTCGCAAACCAGTCGGTAAGAAGTTGGTCGGGAATCCAAAACTTGATCATACGTCTACACCGTCTCCATTCATGGATATGATCAGAGATATGCGTAGCCGTTGTCTGTCTTAAGGATGTCAGGAGGTGTGTACTCGTTTCATATCGAATGGGCAACTGAAAATGAGTGAGAAATGCCATAGCCAACGAGTTAAAATCCTGAAAGGATCCGTGAGTGAGCTCAATATACCACTTAGCTGCAGAGCCAGTGAGAGTCCTTTGAAAAAGGCGAAGCTGAATCGAATCATCAAGCCACGAATTGGATGAACACCACAAGTGATAGGTCATGACATGAGCTTGAGGATCTTCATTATCTTTACCATCGAATTTGGGACAATCACCGGGAATTTTCGTCGGAACCGGAGGCCAATACGGATTATGGAGAATCAGATCATTGGTCAGTTTGGACACATCCGGTAATTCTAAGGTCGCTAAGAAGGGTAACTGAGGATTGAAGGACATCTGGGGCTGCTGGTAGGAGGGAGCACCAGGGTTCCAACCAACTGGCGGTTGCCCCCATGGGCTTTGTCTGGACGGATTTGGCCCCATAGGGTTTTGTCTGTAGGGATTTTGGTTCTGCCCCCCAGCGTTCCATGGATTACCAAACTGTCCTGCAGGAGCACCATACGGTTGCGGATAATTCTGATAAGGATTTGCCTGCAGTTGTTGATAATTTTGATATGGGGCAAACGAAGGTTGCCCTTGGGGTTGCTGGTAACCATAAGGTGGCTGGACTCCAAACTGAGTTTGAGAAACAGGCTGAGTTTGATAGACTGGTTGGGATTGAATTCCAACTTGCATTTGAAGACCGGATGGGGCCTGGGGTCCAGCCTGGGGCAAAAAACCGGGTTGAGCAGTGCCAGAAGGATGTCCTGTAGGTTGGGCTATCTGGCCGGAAGGATGACCTAGTTGATATTGAGGTTGGCCCACCTGCCCAGAAGGTTGTACTTGCTGGGGGTGGAGTTGTTGCACAACTGAGGGTTGTCCTGACGGACCAGATGGCCGAGTGGGCTGGGCAGTTGGTTGGCCTGATTGGATTTGAGGCTGGCCGACTTGCCCAGGTGCTTGGCTATACTGGACGGTGGGTTGACCAGCTTGTCCAGATGTTGAACCATACTGGACATTAGGTTGGTTTGGGTGAACATACGATTGACCAATTTGTCCAGTAGGATAACCTTGCTGGATACCAGGCTGGGCTTGTTGAACAGAAGATTGACCTGAGTTACCAGAAGGTTGAGCATAAGAGGTGAAAGACGGACCACCAGAGGCCAAAGGTTGTCCCTGAAAGGGTTGTCCTTGTTGGCTCCCAGGTTTCCTTGTGTGTGACTGTTGGTCTTGATTAGGTGGTCCTTGGGATTGCGCAGACGATACTTGGCCACCATGATAATAGGTGGGGCCCCAATCAATTGACAACGGGACTGAAATCTCAACAGTAGGTTGAGACGACAAAGGCCTACCAAGATGTGATAAATACTGGTCGTATGGCCCCTCTGCTGGGACGTTTGACGCAGGATCAAAGACTCCGAATATAGAGGCCGAAGGACCACTGAGAACGGGAGTCGAAGAAGCTACACATACCGTTGGAATGGTTGGGATTGAGGTAACAGACGTACTGCGACTTTGTGGAGTAAAAGGCTCCGTGGTGGGAAAAGCGAGTTGTGACCAAATAGAACTCGTAGAGGGAGTCCTAGAAGACATAGCATCTTGTAATGATTTATAGCCTGGAGGTAGTCTCCCGGTAGTAGGGGTGCTACTAACAAGTATAGGTTCCATTGCGGTGGGAATTTCACCGCTCGTCGCAACGGATTCTTCAGTTGAAGTAGGAGATACTTCCTCCATATCGGAAGAAAATAGTGGGGCCAAAATACGAGGGGAAGTGTATTCCCAAAAAGGGATACCGTCTTCAGAAGGTTCCCAAATGGGGTTCCAATGAAACTCGTAAGTCTCGTCCCTGTTGGTAGGCAGATGCACAGTGTAATCAAATAAACACACAGCAGAATAAATCAAGCACATAAAACACAAGAATTTAACGTGGTTCACCCAACCAATCTGGGCTACGTCCACACAACATAGGCATCGGCAATTTATTAATCAAACAGGAGATTACATAATGAAAACCTCATAAAACTCTCATCCTCTTAGCAAACCATCCAAATGATTGCCTGTTATATAGCATAGAGAATCTAACAGCCTCATTAACTCCCTCACATCAAATATAGGAGGCATTAACTCCCTCCCAACAACCTAGAGCTAATCTAGGAACTGAATTTCTATTGTTGTCATCAGCTAAGATTTTTCCTATTTTTCTCCAAACAGAAAATCTCAACAATCTCCACCTTGACAACAATTCGCGTGATGCCCTGTTATTATTATTTTATCTTTTCTGCAAGCCAAGAGAAGCCAAACACCAGCGTAGCTTCTCCAACAAAACTGGTTTCGTGAACATGTCTGCACAGTTCTCCTTTGTATGCACCTTTTCAAGAGAGACTCCCCTTTCAGTGATAACTTGTCTTACAAAATGGTACTTAATTGGAATATGCTTTGATTTACTATGATAGGCCGGATTCTTAGCCAAATGTATTGCACTTTGACTATCACAAAGTAACCTGATGTTGTCCTGTAACCTACCAAACTCACCAAGCAAACCTTTCAACCAAACCGCCTCTTTGCAAGCATGAGAAGCAGCAATGTATTCTGCTTCAGTAGTGGATAAAGCAACAATATTCTGTAGCTTTGACATCCAGCTTATAGCTCCACCTGCAAGAGTAAAGACGTACCCTGAAGTTGATCTTCTCTTATCCAAATCACCTGCAAAATCGGAATCAACATATCCGCAAACAAATTCACTACTCTTATTGTAAGAAATACAATAACTACTTGTGCCTCTCAAGTACCGAAGCACCCATTTCACTGCTGACCAGTGTTCTTTACCCGGATTTGCCATGTACCTGCTGACAACCCCAACTGCATGTGAAATATCTGGTCGAGTACAAACCATCGCATACATTAAACACCCTACTACATTGGCATATGGAATTCGAGACATATAATCCTTTTCTTCATCTGTATTAGGACATAAACTCGAAGAAAGCTTAAAATGGGAAGCTAAAGGGATTGATACAGGCTTCACATTGTTCATACCAAACCTCACAAGTATTTTCTCAACATACTTCTGTTGTGAAAGCCACAGCTTACCATTACTCCTGTCTCTGAAAATCTCCATGCCCAAAATCTGTCTTGCCCCTCCTAGATCTTTCATATCAAACATCCTTGCCATCTGAGTCTTCAACCTGTTGATTTCTTCAATGCTTTTGCTTGCTAAAAGCATATCATCAACATACAACACTAAGATAATGAACATGCCATTATTCAACTGTTTAAAATAAACACAATGATCATATTCACTTCTAACATATTTCTGACTCAACATGAAAGAATCAAACTTCTTATACCACTGCCGAGGCGACTGCTTCAGGCCATATAATGACTTCTTGAGCCTGCAGACAAATTTCTCATTGCGATGCTGAACAAACCCTTCCGGTTGTTCCATATATATTTCCTCATCTAAATCACCATGTAGAAATGCAGTCTTAACATCTAACTGCTGCAACTCCAAATCAAACAAAGCCACTAATGCTAACACAATTCTAATTGAAACAATTTTAACCACTGGTGAAAATATCTCATGAAAGTCTATGCCAGCTTTCTGAGAAAACCCTTTTGCAACCAGCCTCACTTTGTACCTGTCTTCCGTATCATTCACACCTCGTTTCAGGTTGAAGACCCATTTACACCCCACAGTTTTCCTGCCTTTCGGAAGCTCAACCAGATCCCATGTACCATTCTTACTTAAGGCCATCATTTCGTCCTTCATGGCTGCTTTCCACTTGTCACTATTTGAACCTTTTACAACTTCCTGATAACACAAAGGTTCATCATCATTAGCGATCAAAGCAACTGAAGTAACATGATCATCATACCTTCTCGGAGGGCATTTGATCCTTGTAGACCTCCTTAAGAATGTTTCTGGTGCTTCCACAATTGGCTGTCTATCATCTGTAGGAACTTCTTCATGATCGCCATCTGAGACCTGTTCATGACCTCCATCTGAACCCTGTTCAAAATCTGATTCTGAAACCTGTTCATGACTAGAATCTGAACTATGGTCGTTATGACTATCATTAGAAATGCTGTCAAACTGAATATGCTGGAAATCAGATACATCATCCTGTTTCAATCTACTATTTACATCTAACTGTACAAGAGAGGATTCATTAAACTTTACATCTCTGTTGATGATGATTTTGCGGGTAGTAGGATCCCACAATCTATATCCCTTTGTTCCAACACCATACCCAACAAAGATATACCTTTTAGACTTTGGATCTAACTTAGTTCGCTGATGTTTAGGCACTAGAGCATATGCATCACAACCAAACACTCTGAGTTTAGAATAGTCACAAGGGTGTCCTTTCCATACCTCTTGCGCAATCTTGCAGTCTATGGCCGTTGATGGAGATCGGTTTATCACATAACAAGCTGTGGCCACCGCTTCCGTCCACAACTCCTTCGGCAACCCGGCGTTACTCAGCATACACCTTGCTCTCTCTAGAAGAGTCTTGTTCATGCGTTCAGCAACTCCATTCTGCTGAGGAGTATAAACCGTGGTCTTATGTCTCTCGATCCCTGCATCCTTGAAATAGCTGTCAAACTACTTGGAGGAAAACTCACCACCATTGTCAGTTCTTAAACATTTTATAGTTCTACTAGTGTTGTTTTCTACCAATGCTCTAAACTGCTTGAAAACTGTAAAAACATCAGACTTCCGTTTCAACATGTAGACCCACACTTTTCTAGAAAAGTCATCAATAAATGATACAAAATATGACGAGCCACCATATGACGCTGTAGGGGCTATACCCCAAACATCTGAATGGATATAATCAAGTATGCCTTTACTAGTATGTTTGCCTATTTTAAACTTTTGTTTACTTTGTTTACCAAACAGACAATGTTTACAGAAATCCAATTTTCCAGATCTTAGATTAGGAAGTAACTTTCGGTCAGCCAAAATTTTCAATCCTCTTTCACTCATATGCCCCAATCTTTGATGCCATAAGTGAATGGAACTATTGTCATGTTCAGACACAGACACATGATCTGACCAAGTTCTACCTTCTAACTGAAATAGATTTCCTACTTTCTTAGCTTTCATAACTAGTAAGATGCCTTTGTAAATTTTCATTACTCCACCTTGAATTACAGTTTTATATCCATTTGAATCAAGTGCTCCTAATGAAATCAAATTTTTCCTTAAATCTGGTACATGCCTCACATCAGTTAACATTTTGGTTGTGCCATCAAACATTTGTAGTTGTACACTTCCTATGCCAACAATACTGCACGTGACATCATTACCCATGTACACGACTCCATCATCAACTGATCTATATGTTTTAAACCAATCTCTATGTATACACATGTGGTTAGATGCCCCGGAATCTAACAACCAATGTTGATCATGTTTTGAAACATTAACAGACAATACCTCATCACTCATACCTGAACCAGATACTGAACCTGTATCTGTGGTGTTGGCTTCCTTCTTTTCTTTCGAAGAGCCTTCTTTAGTAGCCTGCTTTCGCTTCCAACAATCCTTTTTCAGATGTCCAACCTTGCCACAATGCCAGCACTTCACCTTTGGCTTCTTTCCTTTGGACTTTGAGCGAGAGTCGCTATGCTTTCCCCCGGAGTGTCTCTCTCTTGAGCGACCTCTGGCCATCATTACCTCTGATGTAGAGGTGTCTGCATTCGACCTCTTCCTCGTCTCCTCAGCCAACAAGGCTCCAACAACATCGTCAAACTCAAGGATTTCTGATGTACTAAAGCTTATGGAAGTAACAAAGTGATCCCAGGATTCAGGCAAAGAACATAATAGAGTTATTGCCTTATCCTCTGAATCAAATTTCACATCTAGACTGTCTAATTGCACCAATAAGGTATTAAAAACATTCAGGTGATCAGCAATTGAGGTACCTTCTTTCATCCGCAAACCGTAAAGCTGCCGTTTCAGGAGAATCCGATTTGTCAAAGATTTCGTCATATAGAGCTTCTCAAGCTTCGACCACAAGCCTGCGGCGGTTTTCTCTGACACAATGTTGAACAGAACATCGTCCGCCAGACATAACCGAATTGCGCTCAGAGCTTTATTGTCCATCTCATCCCATTCATCCTCCGTCATGGAAGGAGGCCTTTTGTTTTTCCCCAACAGTGCTTTCGCCACACCTTGTTGAACCAGCAGATCGTGCATCTTTACCTTCCAGATCTCAAAATTATTCTTGCCATTAAATTTCTCAATTTCAAACCGGGCACTTTGAGTTTTCGCCATTTTGTATCAACAAAAAAACACAATAATCTCCAATATCCAACCAGCAAAAAAAATTGCCTATGCCTTTGTTTTTACACAACAGAAAAAAAAAAAAAAAAAAAAAAAAAAAAAAAAAAAAAAAAAAAAAAAAAAAAAAAAAAAAAAAAAAAAACTGCCTATGCCACTGTACTTTGGCCTTTAAAAAAAAAACTGCCCTTTGCACTGGTATTACTTTGATGTCTTTTTTTTTTTTTTTTTAATACTATGCCCCTCTAAAACAATCTGTAACAATCCTTTACTAATCCTATCGAATAAGCTTCCCAAAATATATTCGAAGGACAGTTTTCAATACACGCAAAACACCAAACCACTGTTTTTGATAAATATCATCAAAATACCAAACCACTGTTTTTGAATCATCGACCTTTGACTTGGCTTTAAGGAAATGTTAAGATTAGGGACAGGACACATTAACAGCATGCTGATGAGGAAAACTGTCGAGCATGTAGAAATTCCAGGTATCCAATATTGTTACTCTCCGACCCAAAAAAAAATTGCAGCATTGTATTACAACTGGTTTAAAATAATGATCCGCGCGCATTATTATTTATTTAAAGGAGATACAATTCACAGCGCAGCACCATTTAATCCACTACGCACGCAGCATATAACATACCTCCAATACTTATCAGCAACGCTGGCTTAAGAATGAATTAGAGGCACAGCAAACCATAAAAAACTTCACGGAGGTTTTATGTAACACGCACCAGCATTCAATTACAAATTCGCTTTGCAGTTTTTAAAAACAATTACGGTTCTGTGTACGCACCAGCATTCAATTAGCTATCCCACGCTGCCTGGAGTACGCACCAACAGTTCCAGCGCCCAGCAACGTGCTCTCCAATTTCTGTAACTCAAGACAGCGTGCTCAATCCATGAAAAAAGATCCACGCAACAGCTCTTCACGCAACAGCTCCGACAACAGCTCTTCACGCCGAAATTCACCAGGTGACTGTATCTCTCCACGCAGGTTTTGATCAGCTCCAGCAACCAACTCCGCGCTCCACCTCCAGCAGTTCCAGCCGCTCCTCCAACGTGCTCTGATACCACTTGTTGGTAGGCAGATGCACAGTGTAATCAAATAAACACACAGCAGAATAAATCAAGCACATAAAACACAAGAATTTAACGTGGTTCACCCAACCAATCTGGGCTACGTCCACACAACATAGGCATCGGTAATTTATTAATCAAATAGGAGATTACATAATGAAAACCTCATAAAACTCTCATCCTCTTAGCAAACCATCCGAATGATTGCCTGTTATATAGCATAGAGAATCTAACAGCCTCATTAACTCCCTCACATCAAATATAGGAGGCATTAACTCCCTCCAAACAACCTGGAGCTAATCTAGGAACTGAATTTCGATTGTTGTCATCAGCTGAGATTTTTCCTATTTTGCTCCAAACAGAAAATCTCAACAGTCCCCTGGAGCACGAGAATTAAGCGGTTATATACTCGGAATAACAGGAAGAGTATCACTCACAACCGGTATCTTGGCAAAGGATGAAGACGAAATTGGTAATTCCGCCAGGATGAAAACTTCACAAAATCCTAGGGAAGCTAACGAGACAGGACGCTACTCAAACTAACGCAAACAAGATCTAACCGGGTAAATGTGAATCGCGGCCAAATAAATTTTAAGACAAAGGAACTGAACTTGACCTTTTCATGTTTTAAGAGTCGAGAAAAGGACAAAAAGATGACTCTAGTCTCCTTCGAATATTTAGTGAGCCCGAAGTGACAAATGCTCAGGTGAACCTTTTCTTTTAGGGAGTCTGAAAAGGGTCAAAAGTGACTACTCTTGAGAACTAGGCAAAAGGTTTACCAAACAATCCGTAAAACTGCATATACACCTTGGCAATCAGATGAAAACCAAGGACTTCCCGTACGGCAGTCAATCTTCCCGAATGTTGTGTTCAGTGCATTACGGCTTGTAAGGCGGTAGACACGGCTTCCTGTGGATAAAGGATGATAACCTAGTGGGGTCTCCACATATACTTGACGGTACGTGGGAGCACAAATCCATGCTAGACCACTATCGAGTCACAAAAGGAGGAATCACCCAACCATAATGTGAAACAACAGTGACTAGGTTTAACGACGCCGGAACACGTCTCTAGCCTAGACCTCTATATGTATGCATTAAGTTCCAATGCGTTTTTAGATTCATTCAGTTCATTTTATAGTTGATCTTTGATTAGGTTTCAGTTTCCAGGTCCTACCATATGTAATCTCTCACAATTTCCTAAATTCAAGCTATATGCCAAAATATATCATTCCATTCGATGAATGCTAACTACAGAAGAGTTGAGATCTTTCAATCAAACAAAATGATCATCAAACAATCAACAATGACTCTAATGCAGCTAATGGCAATAAACGAAACCTTTTTTTTTTCTTTTTTTTAAAGTGACTAATTGCTAATAACAATAAAGAACGCTAATTTTCATTAACTAATACAATGAAAAAAATATTGTTTGTTTTCTTTTCGATGGCAAAATGCACTTAAACAAATTTTGAGAGATAATAACAAAGAGTAAAAAGACAAATTTTACTCAATGAAAATAAAATCAAGTCTGAAACACCAAGACAATCTTTCAAACCAAGAAAAATCACAAAAACCTCAATGAGCTATGTGATCTAAGCCCAAACGAAGCCAAGCGAAATCCAAACGAAAAAGAGGTAGATGGCTCGAAGAACACAATAAAAAGTTTTCGCAACCACTAGACAAGTGCAAAAAATAACCAAGAAGTCGACTGGACAATCAAAGAACCAAAAACTCCCACGGAAGGCTCGATGTACAAAGCCACTAGATGCTCTAGGGCTAGAATATGATATCGATAGAAAGAAGCAAACACCCGAAGGATGAAAGTCAAAGACCAGTCAAACAAAGCTCTGACACACTCCAGTAGTTGAAAAAGATGTAACAAGACAGAAATCCAAGCTCAGAAGGCTTCCAAACAAGAAAACTGGAAAAGTTCACAGGCCTGGCGCGACTGTCAGGCTGTAACTCGCGCTATTAAGGGATTAGCGCGAGTTGCTTTTGTGCAACATGCGCCCACTGGCGCGACTGTCAGGGAAAAAATCGCGCTAATAAAGTTTGCTAGCTTAAAAATAAAAACAAGCAGTCCAAGGCTTGATCAACAGTATCCAGACAGACCAGGCAGCAAGAAACAACTTAAAAATTCAACCCAGAAAGCTTATCTAAGCCAGCAAAACAAGAGAAAACCAAAGTGCAAGACAAACTCCAAGCTGTTCGGTTCGTAAACCAAACCAGAGATTGATTGAAGTGGCGTTGATCTACTTCGCTAATGCAGAGCAATAGCGTTTCGAAGGCTACCTGGCCGTACTTCAGGCTCCGTCCAAAGTTTACGAATCAAACAACAAATAGCTTCCCCAATGGAGTCGCCAAATTGTTGGAGAGGTAAATCCCCTCTACGGACAGAGGCGATCCCACTAGCCCAAAATGGGTCTAGCAACAATCAAACAATGCTATCATGCAAGTTCCTAATTGCAAATTAAAAGTGGATTATGAGAACCTACTTGGATTCCAACGCTAGTGTTGTAGAAGAGTTGACACTCCTGTTCCTTTGCTCCGGCCGGTCATGATCCTTACGATCTCCGTGAATGGACACCTGCACATGCAAAGAACGATACGAGTACAAGCATAAAATCCAATAGATGCAATTATATATCAGTCAGAAAAGATATAATCCAAACATCATCATAATGAACAACAAGAATGGAACCATAATGATAGTCATCTATTATTGATAATCAACAAAGGAGTATACAACCGAAGTTCTGACATCAAATCCTCCTTTGGCTGGGTGATCAACTACATATGTCTTGCAAAGCTTGTCAGGATCGGGAACAAACCTCTCTCTCTCTTTGATTATGAATGCAAAGAAGACTCTTACAACCATCTCTCAGACTTCTGACAGTATCATTCTCCCTATGCTCAAAAACTAGCTTGTCAAATGCACCAAAACAAGCTTTTATAGATGGAGGAGGAGGAAGATATACAATGAATCCAGACATCCATGGGATAAGCATTATCCTTGAAAAGCTATTATGGATAGAGATACGATGAATCTCGACATCCATAAGATTGGCATTATCCTTGAAAAGCCTCATGAGTCGAAAGGAAAAAACTCTCGGGCGTGCGTTTGTTAACAAACTTTTCCAAACTTGGTTGGCGCGGGTAAGATTCTGAGACAGAGCGCCAATGGGCGCGCCCTCTTTGGAGAATTTCCCCCATTGGCGCGGGTGATACACTGTGGATCTGCGCTAATGGAAAAAGGGGACTTTTTAAGGATAATCTGCAGGAGATGTCTTCAAGGCATATGAAGTCCATACTTAGGGGAACATAATGCAAGTGTTTTCAAGCCATGTCACTTCTCACAGGTCCCGGAATGAGTCCTCCAAAGTGCGGGGAAGGGGTAACAGGGACGGTGACCAATGGTGACAAATTACTGTGTAATAAGATTAACAAGTTGAAATTCCTATATGCCATCAACTGTACATCAACGACGATCTTCAATTGGGCAGAAGCCATGAAGATCAACATAAAACGCCAGCTGACAAAAGCTAAGGTGGGAAATCTAAATCAATTTTGCTTTAGATCCATACTAGTGACCTTTTCTTGGAACGGGTGTCACTGTTCCAGTACTAGTTGACTGAGGTAGATCCTTCGATGCCACATGATCCGCAGATGGCCCGCTGGAGTCGTTTGATGCCTAGGATCACTGGGGGTCAGCATATGTCTTACAAGCCCACCTTCTTTTTATGGCTACGATGACAGCTGATCGTCATGGAGGACTAGCCATACAGTAGCACTGACTTTCATTGAGATCCAGACATGTCGCTGCCACATGGAGAGGGTTTTGACGACGAAGGTAAAAAAACAATCTTTTAGTTGTTTTTGATATATATGTGTTCATAACATTTCACTATGTCAATGCATATGTTGGACCAGAGTGTCTTGTTGGGATGTCCCCAATAGCCAAGCACGTCGCCTGCCAGTTTGATGTCATCCCTCCTTATCAAGAGGGAAATGACAACGAGGAGGAGATCGCGAGGAACCTTGAGGGGTTAACTCGTGGTATTCCAGAGTATGATCGGGTGGGAGACATTCCTCGCTAGTACCTGAGACACACGGTGGGAGTATCAGATCGGATTTGCGGTTTGCTGACTTGTGTTGCATGATCCGTTTCATGCTACCATGATCACCATTTTGATTAGTTCCTAGGTCCAACATTTTACATTTTTGAGGCCTGCGTGCCACCGATATATGAGGCCTGTGAGTTGCCGATGTTATTTTGAACACACATATTATTTTTTTTGGGTTTTTTATGTATCAGACATTATCACCATATATATATATATATATATATATATATATATATATATATATATATATATATATATAGATATGTTGTATTTTCTTGCTTGCTATGGTACAAATTATTTGTTTTGGTATTTCACATGTTTCACAAATGTCTATCCAACACATAATTCGCTAATGCATCTGTCAATGTATTCATGCATCTAGGAATATGATGATATGTAATGTAATCAAAATGCATTTCTAGTAGACGAATACGTAGATACATTCTCAGTATATGAGGGTTTCTGACGGAATATTGCCCGTTGAGTTGAAGGACAACAAGCTGTGAATCCAGGTTGATAACCAACTCTCGAATGTCAAGAGTAATGGCTTCTGACAACAGTTCAATGACTACACTGTATTTAGCAATGTTATTAGTTGTGCGACCTAAAAAAATACCTTGAAGATCAATCAACTCACCATAAGGGTGATAAATGGCCCATGTCGCGGAGGATAGATTCCGCGTACTACGGCAAGCTCCATCAGTGAAATCGATGTGAGGAGTCACAAACATATGCAAAGCAGGGAAAACATAGTAAACAGGAAAGTTGTTTGAAAAAACTATGGAAAGCTGTTTGAAAACTAACACACCAAACCACACTGCACAAAAATGAATGACACACTAATGTACATAAGTAACCATGCAAGATAACCTAAGCATAGTACTTTTTGAGGGAGTCCATGCTCGGACTCGGGTAATCAATCAACATAGATGAACACCAGAGTTTTACCGTTGACATGACGAGTAAGCATCGACTCGACCAAATAATAGAGTAGAACTCATATAAGGCTTTTCCCCCATGCCCCCTGGGCGAGGGAGGGTTACGAGTCAGATGACAACCCCATTGCAATAATGGGCAATCGGGAAAAACTCGAGGAGGGAGAAAAAACCTGAATCCATGAAGGGATAAAGGTGCCCTCAGTTGAAAGATCTTGACAATGTTAGGTGAAACTGACATGTCAAAAAGCAGCACTGAAGAGAACTTCTCGAGACACATAGACATGATTGCGGGTGAGGTAGGAACGAGGAACGATGATGCGTATCATTCCAAGGTGGTTCCTCCTGAGAAGTTACTTCTATGATATTGTTGTCAACAAGAATAGTCTCAGCTAAGGGATCAGGATATTCTGAAACACCAAGCCACAGGGATTGAGAATACGTATCGAGAGAAGTCCTCGAAACAGGAAAATTAGAGGAGACGAAACTTGAGGCCGAAAAAATTTCCACATAATTGATTTCGGCAAGACTATGTGGCATAACCTCACCCCAGGCATCAACAAGATCTGGTGAAGGTATGACCTAAGGATCAGATTTGACCGAGATCATGTTGACAGAGGCAACATGAGGAGGTGGGAGCAGAAACATTCCCATCAAGGAAGAATCTTTAAAAAGATCTGCCCCCACACTCTCATAGGGAGCACCAGTGTGCTTGACATACAGAACATTGACATCCAAGGAGGAAGAGGAAAAGAAGGATAGCTGGTCAACAATGATGATCTTCCCTTAATGGGGAAAACGAATCATGTGGAATAGGGAGGAGGATACGGCATGCATGGCATGGGTTCAACTCTGTCCGAGTAGAAGATTATAATTGAGATTAGCGTCAACAATCTCTACCTCGACTTGTATTGTGTTGCCCTCCAAAGTAATGGCAAGGTTAGGTAAGACATTGAAGGGTCGCAAATCGCGCCCGTCGAAAGATTCCAAAGTGTTCAGGGATTGGTTCAAAGTAGGGGAACCAATGGCCTGCCAGCATGCAATTGACATGATGCAGGTAGAAGCACCTTCATCAATGACAGTCCTGTGGATGGTCTTTTCATTAATGATTACCTGAATGAGAAAGGCAATCTGATGAGGCAGGTGCGGAACATGGTTCTCTAGATCAAAACATATCAAATTGGAATCGGTAGGATCAATACCCCCAATAGCTGACAAGAAATATTACGTTGAGATGGACAACTTTGGAGCACCTCGAGAGCCAACATAGCTGACGGCGCCTGAGCCAAATCCTCAACAATATTATAGTGCCGAGAAACTCGAGCATTGGGATTGTACGAGGATTTCCTTAGCACACCTCGAGAGGGTGGTCATATAGCAGAATCATGGTTAGGGTGCTTGATATGAAGAGGGCCAGAACTCGAGGCAAAAGAAGAAGGGGTGGCCTCTTTCTCTTTCCTGGCTATTAGAGCAGGAGTTTGGTAGTCTTTTGATCTAGTAGCCACATTAATGGGTGTACTCATCATGAACACTTGAGATCCCAAGGAAGCAGATGATTGAGGTTGGTCTACCATTTGAGTCTGCTGAGACAAAAATGGATCTTTCAGGACAACGAGGGTCCGTTTGAGCAAATGACTAACTTCGGATCGTTAGGGAAAATCCTTGGTATATTGATCCTCCTCGCAAATGAGGCATGAATACTTAGGCTTCCATTGTGAAGAATCACCAGCAGACGACTTAGAAGGACCCTATTTTGGGGCATTGCTTTACCCTTTCCTTTTCCTTTCTTGTTACCTTTCGAGGATTTGTCCACTGTGGTAGACTGGACAACATGGACCTTTGAGGTTTTACTAGGGCCAAGTGTATTCTGGGAGGAACTATTGGAAGCAGTGTTTGAGACCAAATTCTTTTTAGAAGAAGATTTAGCACGGGTCTAGGACACTGAACCAATTACTCCATCAACAGGCGGTGTAGCCTGTGACTTCGATGCAGTGGGATCAGATGATGCCCACAAAACATCATGTAATAACTCATATAAAGTGCTAAACTGAGAGTAAACAAGATCTAAGTACTGGGCACGAGAAATGGCCTATTCTTCAATAACGCATCCACCCATAGCTATACTACGACAAATTGGAGCTACGAATGACTTAGTGAACCATTTGGTGAGCAACTGATCAACAATCTCGAATTTGATCAAGTGACATCTACGTCTCCATTCATGGATGTGATCGGAGATGTGCGTTGCAGTATCTTGCTTAAGCGACGTGAGTAAATAGGTGTCAGTTTCATAACGAACCGACAACTGGAAATTCCTGAGGAAAGCCATGGCTAAAGAGTTAAAGTCATGGTAAGTACTTCAAGGAAGCTCGATGTACCACTTGGCTGCAACACCTGTGAGGGTTCGTTGGAAAAGACGGAGACGAATAGAATCGTCAATGTAAGAATTTGAAGAGCACCAGAGGTGATATGTCATCACATGGGCTTGAGGATCTTCTTTTGCTTTCCCATCGAACTTAGGATAATCTCTCGGGATCTTGGACGGAATCAAAGGCCAGTATGGCGAATGAAGGATTGGATCATTCGTAAGGCGAGACACATCTGGAAACTCTAGTGTGGCTAAGAACAACAATTGAGTATTAAAAGGCATTGGAGGTCGATAAGCGGGTCCAACCGGAGGAGCCCATCCCTGCTGGTAAGGATTTTGGTGGCCATATGGCATTATAATCCATTGTATTTATAATGCAAATTCATTGGGTTTATTAATATCTTGGGTTTTCAATATTTATCCTTTGGGTTTTTAATATTAATTTGTTAGGTTCATTAATCCCCATGGTTTATAATATTTATCCCTTTTACGAACAATAATTCTAATTATAATTATTATTAATTATTAATAATTAATAATTAATAATTATTTATTAATGATTAATATGAAAATGCTTTATCGCAATCATTCTTTTAGTTTATTAATAATTATTAGTATTATAATTTTCAATTTTTAATATAAAGATTTATATTATTATTTTTAAATATTAATATTAATATTTAAATTATTTATTAATGAGTTATTTAAAAATATTAATTAATTAATTAATTAATAATAATAATAAAAATGGTAATAAGAATAATAATATATTGATTATATATTATTATTTTTATTACTATTAAATGATGATAGTAATAAATAATAATGGTAATAAGAATTATAATTTATAATTTATAAATAATAATAAAATTATTAATGTTAATATGCGGTTGATATATGTTTATCTGTGTTTATCAACCGTAATAAGAATAATAACATATTTATTATATATTGTTATTCTTATTACTATTAGATCATAGTAATAAATAATAATAGTAATAAGAATTATAATTTATAATTTATAAATAATAATAAAATTATTAATGTTAATATGTCGTTGATATATGTTTATTTGTGTTTGTCAACCACATTTATGAATGTAGTTGTGTTAATATACTAATACAACAAACTTATATTGTATCATTGCTCAAATACCTCTCTATCTACAGGATTGTTTATATTTTCATTAAGTTAATAGAAATGTTTATTTAGAAATAGAGTTTTTAGATAGAAAGATTCAATATTTTAGAATATTTTTAATAGCACTTATATATTAAATATTTAGATCTATTTTAAAAGCGATTATGTCATTTTTATTTTTTAAAATGATATGAATAAATATTATATTATGGTTTGTTGATGATTTCTTAATAATAAGCTATATTATTGTAATAAAGTTGATTTATAAGTTAAGATTTTTTATGAGAAGAAATTTTATGATTGAAAATTTCATCACAAATTTTTAAATTTATATATTATTATTATTATTATTATTGTGTAAATTTGGTAGGACTACATCTTTATCATGTTCAACTTCTTATGTGAGACTTCATTTTCACTGTCACCAATTAAACTACCTCGAATAGACATATACATATTTTATAGTTAATAATAATTATAATAATTTAAAATTAAATTAAATTTAATATTTATTTGTTTTAAGAATATAAAATATAAAATAGCGTCCACTAGAATCTCTCTTATGTAATTTCTTCGGAAAGATGTTATGATAAATATAAAATATATTATGATATAAATGTTTGGATGTCTATTTACATTTTATTATGCATCCTTAATGAAATGAATAAAACCACTGGCTTGAAAGGTCGTTTGAGATTTTGAAATGGGAGTATCAACCGGAGCATATTCCCTCTCTACCCTCGAATCGACTTGTGTAAGCTGTAATCATCGTCCGTGGATGAATGAGTTAGCTTCCCATCTTTTTCTTACGATCATTATTCCTATACGTCATGATTTTTCCTATGTCATCATGTGACTTTTCCGCTAATGGCGATGGCTTTCACGTTAAGCAGAGAATGTTGACCCAGTTTCTTGATTGACGTTTCCATCGGCTGCCTACCGACGCGAACGTGTCACAGAGGAATGTGGTGCAGCCCACATAAAGATTATGACGGGCTTCAGCTTTTTGTAGTTGAAGACTTTAATACAATGTTGGGCGGGGACGTATAGCACTTCCAAGATTCTTTTGGTCCGTAAAGTGAAAAAAGGCAACCATACAGTTTGGGTTCCACGGCCACGATACAAGTTCGATAGGATAAGATTCTTTCGGAAGGAAGGTTGCGCGTGGTTTGTTTTTGTTAGCTTTGACGATTGGTACAATTTGGTTTTATTTATAAATTTTCCGTCGATTATCGTGAGTATCATATTTGCATTCTTATACATTTTTTAAAATCCCCATTCAAAACTTATTTTCTTTCTTTTGTTTTGTTTTTTTCTTAATTTAATTTAATTTATTTTTTCTTTTACAAAAATATAAGTATAACTTTGAATACAACACACTCGCCTCTCATTTTGTCCCAAATAATTGTCCAAATAGTCCTCTCATTCTTATATATACTAACTCATACATTTCGTTCGCATAGAGTATGTCCACCAACATACGAGAAAATCAAACAAGTATACAAGTGCATGAGGCTAAACATAGAGGTATTGACTCTTTCACTTAATTATGAAAGGAGTTATTGCTCCATGATCTCATGCCCGATTGAGATCACTGGACAATAAAATATAATGGCTAATACAATCTAATAATGATCCCAAATCTAGATGGTCATGCATGTAGCAAGTAGTCAGATCTATGCTATAAAGATAAGAGATCACACCTGGAATCCTTACATGTCAAGGAAGGGTTTTGAGTTCGATGCAGATCTTGCACTCCACTCGAGTGATCCAACACATCTACACCAGATCTCTATCCCTACACACAAACAAAACTAAACAAGGACAATAGTTGATCTTCCTTGGAAGATCGTCAGATCAAAAGCAATAGATATGATCATATAACATACTGAACACAAATTCATGTAAGGAAGGGAACATAGATTTTTATTAACCATATAAATGAAAGTACATCAAATGTATACCTTCAAAAAATAAGATCCTCTCCTCCAACTTCTAGTATGGTCTCCTCTCCCAAGACAACAGAGCTCTCGCGCTATAGTTTGGATACTCTCCCCTTGCCCCCTTTCCTCTTGGTGAGATTATATAGGCTCATTCTATCCTCTAAGAGAATGTATCTAGACACCTAGGGGCTTGAGAAGTTAGGAAACTTCTACAATAATGGACCCCTAGCCAACTCATACACAAGTGGGTCAAGTTGATCTCCTTGGGAATGACAAACTCTAGAAACCTTTTTCACAATTATGAGCTTTTTCTCAATTATCTCAATTATGAAATAATTATTATCTCATAATTATAATATTTTTGGAAAAATAATTATGAGAAATTCCTCAATTATGTAATTTCACCCTTTTATCATGGGATAAATCTCACATAAGTAAAAGAAAATGTGAAAGGGGTGCATTTTAGCCAAACAACTGAGGTAAGTTGATATTTGGTTTCTCTCACTATAATGGAATGGAAAATAAGGTTATAACAGATGGCCCCTAATGCATGAGGTCAGAAGAGAAACTGATGGCCAAAATGCATTATAATAATACTCAATGCTCAAAATGGGAGGAAGGAGCCAAGACTACAAAGCTAGATCGAAGGAACTCAAGTGTAGAAGTCTCAACTTTGCTGATAAAATCCTTGAAGCAGGCATACCCATGCTAGGTCAGAAGAAGATGTTGAACATGGCCGCCATAAAATACATTGTGGATCCATGACATGAAATGCTAGAACATGGCCACGAAGAAATACACAGTGGATCCATGTGACTCAACAAATAGAGCATAGCCACCAGAAAATACAATGTGGATCTATGTCATAATATACATCAACAGGACTATGGACACATGACAGACAAAGAAGTGTCCCAAGATAGCCCTCAAAGTACATCAAGGTTACATAACTCCAACGCAACCTGGGAAGGATGCCATATAAGAGTGAGATGTCCCTAACCCAGGGTCCTTGATGTAACCTCGATGGTACGAATTTACACCATGCAAATAGATGAGTTAAATTCGAGCATGGTAGAAACCGCCTGATTACCAGCTAATGAGGTACACCAGTATCATATGCGAGGGTATCCACCAATAATGAAAATGGACCCAAAGGTACCTAGTATAGTCCACTAAGTGTGAATAGAGGAGTTGATGTTTAACGCTAGTGAACTCAATCAATCAGGAGCCAATGATGTAAACCCACTATCGATCAGGAGGAAGCCTTCCACTAAGGTCTACGAGATCCAAGGTATTACCGGTTCCTAGATCAAGCTCATGGATAATGAGATGAAGTTGATAGGAGAAGATCCGTCGAATGAGGGTCTTAATGCATCCCCCATTAATCGACACGGAATAGACCAGGATGATGTGATGAATGGATGAAGTCATGAAGTGGTGAAGTACAATTGACACAGGATGGCCGACTCAAAAAGGTCAATAAGCTACTATAGATGGCCGACATAGGTTGAGACTTCCCTCGAACACATAGTAGCACGACACAAGAGTGACTTGGCAACATGACTAATAAGCACTATGTGATATCATGCAACGATGTAGGAGGCATCGAAGCATGCTCTATATGATTGGAAGAGTAACCAGCCATAGGAGTAAAGAGACTCATATGGATGGCACAACTCCTAGGCAAGCTAAAACCCAACTGTGAGATAATGAGACAAACAGGTGCCATGTTCAAGGGCGACGCAACTGACACTGCCATTTCGATGACTAATGGAAAAAGATGTTCCCTCCCTTTGCTTTTTATAAGTTCCTTTTTTGTAAAGTTGTCCTCCAAGCCTGAAAAAGTGATAAAAGTATAGGGTATTCATTTTTCATAACTATTCTATCCTAGTATGGAAAAGGGTTAAACTTATACTGAGTAGACGAAACTTTAGGTACTTTAAGGAGCGTGAAGTAGACATTTTCACTCGAAAATATTTTCTAAATTAAGGAGTCTGAAAAGAGCTTAAATAAACTCCTCTTGGAGAAACGAGCGGTATAGAGGGTAGCAATTGGTTCGGGTAATGTTGGAACTTCTCATGACATAAAAAAGACAAGAGGTTGGATAAGAGGACCACTCATTGTAGTGGTTCCTCCAAGAAAGGGTAAAACACCAAGTGAAAGCGGATGGTAGGCCAAACAGATGATGACGATGGAAAAGATAAACCAAGGCTCAAACTGCAAAAGTAGGTTGTATAAAAGGTGGCAATCACAAGGGATAAAAATGGTGGAATCCTCTTGGGGTATAGCTAGAAAAGAGATGAAGAAGAGGACATGAGGCTCAGATTCTAAGTCATGGCAGGTCCGAAGGAGGGATTCCGAGAAGAGAATAAAAATGACTGCATGGACACCAAGTTGCAAAGAGGTGCTAGCTAGGGTATCGATGATCAAGTAAGCTCTACCGCCAAGTGACGATATGCATAATGGAAAGTGGAAAAAGCCGCAACTTGATGGGGTTGGACCTAAGGAAAAATGATGGCATTGACGGTCAATAATGTGTCAATAACAGTGATATGTGACCTACCCCTATATGCCAGTAAGAGGAAACATACCTTAGGTCCAATGGATGTCTCAATAGAAATGCCACCCTATCCTATAAAAGCCATCGAGAAAGACTAGGCCCATCTTTAAATCACATAATGAAATAAATAAACATGGATGAGGTAAAAATAGGACCATATATTTTGATTTTTTGGATTTTCTTTTCTTGAAATTTTGGCATAAATAAGGCATGACAAATACTTGCATCACACACCAAACAAAAAGAGATAAAACATCACACTCGTATGTACAATATGTACAAGCGTGACACAATCCAATAGGTCACACTAAAGGTTGCCCACATCCAGACACATGCTACAGGTTTCTATACGTGAAATCATGGAGGGTAAAGGGATCATATGGTTCACCAATGTGGGATCATGCCAAAGGAAGTCAAATTGCCCAATCTTGAAAGGTTGACCATGTCAGGGACATTTTAACTTAGTCATGCTTTCAATATTTACCTGAGTACATAAGGGAGGATCAATACATAAAGGGGTTACAAGATGATCGTCAATAGGTGGCAATTCATTGGTAATTTTGGTAGTAGAAGCCCAAGACTTGACTTGGTCCATGGGTGACACTTCCAAGGAAGGCGGAGTAGATGCCCCTGGGTTGGTTCAATATTTAAGGTGCCAAGGTCTACTCGTTCCTCATAGAGGAGACTAGAGGGATAAAGAGGCATAAAATCCATAGAGTTATCAATGGATAGATCCATGACCTCCAAGTTGACTAACCGAGGAGGCTCATCATCAAGGGAGTCATGTGGAACAAGTGGAGGGGCCAACCATGTGGGTAAAGGAACTTGATCATATTCCATATTGGGATGGAGTTTCTGACCAGTGTGACAAGGTACTGACGAGACTACTGGAGAGGCAATCTCTTCCACAACAGGTGGCGAAGGGTGCTCACTAGCTTGATTAACTTCCATAGAATCAAGCGGCACTACCCAAGGATCAAGAGGTCTATGGGGTCCATAGGTGCTAGAAGATATCATATGCATAGGAGCTATGGTAGAAGTAGAAGGAGTGTTGGGCAGAGGGAGTTGAGGAAAAATTCCCATAAGAGATGATATTTTTAACAACCCCACACTAATACTGTGTAGTTGATCGGGGTGATCTTCCACGAGTGGTACAAAATTTCCAGTAGTGGAAATATGAGAAGATGGCACACAGAAGTCAATTTTATCGATAGTAACAATCTTGCCTTCATGAGGAAAGCAAAGCAAATGGAAAACAAATGAGATGATTGTAGTCATTGCATAAAACCAACTAGGGCCAAGGATTAGGTTATAATCTAACATGGCGTCGACAACATTGACATTAACATGTATAGTCCCCCCCCCAACTCGATGGAAAAATTTGGAAGAACCCCTTTTGAGACAAAGTTGTGTTTGTCAAAAGATTGGAGAGTCGTGTCGGACATGGCGAGCGCCGTAGAGGCAATAGCCTTCAAGTATAATGCTGACATGACACATGTGGAAGAGCCTTCATCCACCAAAGTGCAATGAATATTCTTATTGGAAACATGCACAATGATTTGGAAAGCAATCTAATGGGAAAGGCAAGGAGCAGCTTTATTGGCATTAAAAGCGATGATATTAGAGTCATATTGGTCAACTCTACCAATGGTAGCCAACAAGGCTTTGCGCCACTAAGGACAGCTTTGCAAAACCTCCAAGGCAAACATGGCACAAGGAGCCTGAGCTAGATCTTCAACAACACTGTAGTGCTGAGCAACCCTAGCAGAAGGATTGTGTGTTGTCTTCCAAAGAACACCCTTGGGAGGGCGATAGACAGGTTCCACAGGCTTATCGAAAGTGAAAGATCCAGTGGAAGTAGGTGGAGTAGATGAGTCCTTAGAGGGGGAACTCGACTTAGGAACATCATAAGATTTGGCTCGCATGGTCACATTGACATCTTCCTTACACATGAAGACAAATGAGTTATGAGAAGATGACCCCTCGTTGCCCCCTTGCGAAGGGTGAGAAGGTTAAGAAACCATCTATTGTTGGGGTTTTGCAGGGAATGGACGAGTCAAAACGACAGGCTGTTGAGTATATGGTTGTGAAAGAAGCCTATGGACTTCATCCATTCGAGCGCATTCATGAGTAAGGTGGTCACCTTGAAAATTTTTATAGGGGAACTTGACTTTACGGCGACGTTCATTAGTGCCCCCTTCCTGAATCTGAGGGTTGGGTTGAGACTCCTAATAATTTTGATTCTTTTGTTTATTTCACTTATTATTCTTTTTACCACTGGATTGTTGGTTTTTCTTTGGTTCAGTGGACTTCACCATGAGAAAATTGGTGGACTGCTAAGGAGGGGGTGCTTTAGCAAAGCCAGACGCACTTACTGGGGCTTGAGATGTAACAATAAATTTCCCAATTTGGGCATCAAGTTGGCTCATAGAATGGGAAATAATCCCGATCACACCATCGGCTTGCAGGCCAGGAATAAGTTTTGGAGGGTCAACGGAAGGCCTTGGGGCATTAGGAAGTACTTCGTAAAGCATACCTAGCTGTGAATAGATAAGATCCAAATGTTGGGTAGCTAAAGTAGCTTGTTCCTCAATAATAGCTTGAAACATAAAAACACCCTTGGAAATCTGAGGTCGGAGAGATCAAATGAACCATTTACGTAAGATCTCATCAGGTAACCTGGTTCTTACTAACCTTTTGTGATGATGCCACTCATGAATATGGTCAGAGATTAATGTGGTGTCATCTTGCTTGAAATTAGACAAGAGGTCAGATTCGATATCATACCGAGTGGGTAACTGGAAGTGTGTCGAGAAAGTTTGAGAAAGGGAGGCAAAGTCACCATAGGATGCGATATCTAACTCGATGTACCACTTTACGACATCCCCAGTCAATGTATGTTGGAATAAGCGAAGCTTAATAGAATCATCCACCAAATAATTGGGTGAACAACACAAATGATAAGTGGTAATCTGTGTGGATGGATTCTCCCTGGGATTTCCTTCAAACTTGGGAATATCAGATGGTAATTTGGTTGTCATGGGTGGCCACCAGGGATCATGACAGATGGGGTCATTAGTGAGTTTCACTAAATCCAGTAAATCGAGAGAAGATAAAAAAGGATTTTGAAGCTGACTAAATGGGTCATAGGCAGGAGAAGCCCCTAACCAATTGTATGGTCCTCCCATATAAGGAGTGGAATGATGCACCTGTTGGTGAAGAAAATGGTTTTCCCCGACATAAGACTGCAGCAGGCCAACATGACTGGTAAATGGATGTTGCCCCCCAGGGTAAGTACCACTAGAGAGAAAAGGACCCCAAAAAGCATGACTACTGATGGGGTTGTACCCAGGGATAGAAGAAGGACCACTCTACGTAGTAGGACCAACATAAGGAGGATAACCCGTATGTGAAATGGTACCAACAACAAGGCTTCCCCCAGGTAAAGTAGCCCCTCCAATAAAAGTACTAGTAGGTGGCACCCCTCTAAAGAGCGAACTATACCAAGCCTGTGACATAGTAGAAGCGGTGTTTCTCCCAGGCTGACCAGGGACAACTTGTGATCCTCCCTACATATTACTAGAAGTAACCATGCCTAACTGAGGGATATGAGTAGTTGGTTGGGAAAAATGTGGTGTAAAGATTCCTGAACCTACTAGCTGACTAGGTGGAGATGCCATGGTCGACACAGGAGATGGTGTGGGGATGGAAACATTCGAGAAATTTGCAGGAGTCATAGAATAAACTGGTGTAATGCTCCAAGAAGAAGTAAGAGGTGTGGACTAAAGAGTAGGTATGGCCACACTAAGAGGTGGCAATGATGTCATGTAGCTGATACTGATGATGTAGAAGGTAAGGATTTCTCAGACTTTGCCATAGGGTAAAGTACAGACAAAAGCACGTAAATGTAGGCAGGTGTGGAACCGTTAAGATTTAATTGCAATAAATTCGGTTCTAAAGGATCTGTCAACGGTGGATTGGTAGGGGCGTCAGAGTCGTCTACCAAAGTCTCGATAGAAATCAAGTCACTATCCGAAGGACCAAGTATAAATTCCAAGACAATGTGCTAGTCTAAGTCTTGAGCACCAATAAACACTCTCCATGCAGGGGTAACAAGTCCACCTCATTCAGGAGGTAACCCATGAATACGATGTGACCATCAAGGAACAAATTCAGCTAGGGTGGTAACTTATGATTTAAGTACAATTATGTTAGTACAAACACCATAATACCAAAAATACTGACTCAGACCAAACAACACACACTAGAAATGTCCTAGAAGATAGCACACACAAACCAAAATACAAAGAAGTTGGCAGTGGAATAGTTATACTAGTGACATGCTTCCCAGCCCTTTTATCTGCGAACTCGATGCAAGTGCCCTTATTCACTGTGGGGAACCCTCCGCGAGGACTAAGAGATTATGACTAATATTTTTCCTAGGTATAGAGAAGACGAACTTGACCCTGCCCCTATGTATGAGCCCTAAAACGATAGGCCACTATGGTCACCACATACAATAACACGACTTGGGGGGATAGTCGCAGGACAAATCCACACATAATGGCGCGAAAATTAACCCCAAAAGGATCTAAGACCAAAACACCCTTGAGAGTTACCTCCAAATGGTCCCTAAGTGATAATGACACCATTTTTATGCGTGGAGATTCCTCTATATCGCGCCACCTGAAACTAATAAAAAGGGGTTGTGTCAATTCGCCTGGCTCAAGTGTGACCTCGAGTTTGACCCTTTTGTTTAGAGGGCTTCCCAAACTGCACTACTGTAAACAAGTTTAACTCCCTACTACAAGCTGTTAAGTTAATTTTTTACTCTTGGAGCAGTTAACTCACACTTGTATATCCAAGACCCTAACCTAAGCTAGTGTTGGTGTACTACCAGTGAAAATAAAAGATGAATCTAGTTAATTTTATTATCGCGTTGATTTTAGTGGTTGTTGTTTACACAAGCAGGATGCAGTGTGAAACTGAGATGGTGTGAATGACTCTTAGTTAGTCACCCTAATGCAGCTATATGCAATTTTTGATTTTCAATTCGATGAATGCTAACTACAGGAGGGTAAGAGCCTTCTAACACACCAATTCCTATTATGATGCACCTATAAATCTTCTTGAATGCAAATTATCCAAAATTTTATGAATTAATGACCCAAAACAAACCAAGAAGGCAAACCAAAACAATCCAAAAAGAAACCAAAGGAAAAGACTCCCAAGAAAGAATGCAAAGCACTCTAGAAGCATCACAGCTAGGAAAAACAAAGCCCAATCAAAGAAACACACTGAAAGAAATCAAATCGAAAGCCAAAAGTGAAAAATGGAGGGCAATGTCATCAAGCTAGGGCTGTAGTACAATGGCCCAACCAAGGCCAATGGTCTACAAAGGTCACAACCCGACCCTAGAGGCAAAAAGGCCTAAACAAGATCAAATGAGGGCGCTACAAAAACAATTAAAACACACTCAAGAGAACTTTTTTAGATGACAAATGCACAACTAGCCACAACACCACCAATCGTGACCAAAATAACCCAAAGAAGAGGGAAAATTTCCCAAAAAGAGACAAAAATAATAAATGAAATGACAATAGTCTGTTACTAAAGTGTTGTTGGCTAAGTGGGGCCTGACCCAGGTTCAAAAGTGTTTTAGCCAAGCAAATCCCGGTACTACTGGCCCTTTCGGCAACAGTCTGCGGGGTGCAGATTGAGGTCTCACTCGAAGTAGTATGGGAGGGTGCTAGAACCAGGTTTCTGCACCCTGTGGATTTCTGATATGAGGTGACTGGAACGGGGTCCAACCTTTGCACTTACTACGCTATGCGCACCAACGAGTATCCCACGCCCTACGATACTATCTTTGCATAGTTCTAGCTGCATCGTGACCCGTGTTATTTACCCAAGTCTTCCTTAGTTAGGCTCTGTTAGCTGATTACTTGGATTATTTTCATATATAAGCATTCATACGAGTATTCATCAAGTGCGGGCAGTAAATAAACAGAGTAAAAGTAATGCATAACATCAAAATACAGATTCAAGAACAGATGCACAGAGTAAACCTCTCTTTATTAACTTTCAATCCCAATTACAGACCCGACTCTGCCCTGCACACTTAGCTACAGGGTTCCATGCACTCAGCTACAGACTCTACTAGGCCTCTGTGCACTCAACTGCAGAGCCTTTTCCTATTACTTTGACCCAGTACACTTCAGATTCCACTCTAACTTCGGAACATGCCTTTGCTATTCTATCTATTATTCGCTCCCTTTACCCTTAGAGCCTCACTTTATTTATACAATCCCATGGTCCGCGAACCATGTGTAGGCCAACACACTTTACATTAAATGACAATATTTTAGGGCGGACAGCCCTATTACTCATCCTATACTTCGCACTCCACTCCCGCAATTCATGGAGTCTTATAATCTTATTGACCAAAACTTGGGCTTTGAGCCCCAAAACATGCTATGATGGATCCCATGCCCAACAGGCCCCTAACACAATCATCGTGACTCGTCTCGAGTCATTCTACTAATGCGGCGATCTTGGCACGGAGCCCCTCCAACTGTGCTTGTGTTGCATGAAGGTCCACAACGCACTCTTCTGCCGTCTGCTGGATCTGCTCTACTCTTTTGGTCAAATGCTTGCTGTCAGGGGAAAATCCTTGTCTATGGCATGAATCACCTTCATCTATGCGTGCTTTCCTTCGATATTGGCAGTGATGAGGAAGGCCTCATCAATCCAAGGCTGGACATGCACTTTAAGTACTGCCTCTTTCTGTCGTGCAGCATCCACCTATTCCTTCAATGCCTTTACCTGCTATAGCTTCACCAGCCGTTGGGTTAGGACAACTGTTTGTGCCGTGACGCACACACTGTCATACTACACTTGAAGCTCCCATGCCTCTATTTCCAGGAGTTGTATGGTGGGGTCCTCCTGTAAGGAAGTGAGGACCGCAAAGGACTCTTCCAACATAGTAGTACAGTTCTGCATTGCCTACCCTATTTCCTCCAGCCCTTTTTGGATAGTGTCAACGTGTTGTTCCCTAACCTCCGGGGGCGTGGACGACTACACCTTTAATCGTAGTTTTGCAATCTAAAGGTTGAGGTCAAGCTGTATCCTCATTGCTTCCTCCTTTGCCTCACGGAATCCACTAGCCAATCTATAAATTCGCACTTCTACTGGTAGATCTGTCGGGACATCCAATTCCACGACAGTTCTATAAGCGTCATCCACCACATGTGCCAGTCCTTGAGTCTGTGCAACGAGTTCATCACACTGCCGGCTGAGCTGTTCCATATTGATCTTTTACTCGCTCAATACCTGTAGTGCACAGCCTTCTCTGGCGTGGAGCTCGGTTATGACCCAATCCTGTAGCTAGTACAGGGTTTCTCGTGGAAGGGCAGCCAAGTTTATAGTCAACCCCTTAATCCTGCTGACCACATCTCGATCAACTTCATCTTCTACCGCTAACGCGCCCTCGGGGAACACGCAAGTGTTGGTTACATGGGTGCGTATCATCTGTTCCATCTCTGATGTACCTGCTATGGCATATGGGGCCATCATTCCTGTTTGAGGGGGTTGCACCTATAGTCCTTGTAACTGCATTCGTAGCACCCCCAACATAGTGTTCTTCTCCACCATCACTTCTTGGAGTGCGTCCTTAGTGACATCATGAACCGCTTCACCAATGCCAACAAGATCACCTTCTATAAGCGTGATTAGGTAAATGGACATCTTAGATGCCTTTGTCTTCTTTCTGGGGACAAGTTTCTCAGGGACGTGCGGTTGTTTCAATTGTTGCGAGGTAGTTTCTAGGTCCGCGTGCTCTCTGTCCAGGTCGATGTCCTCAGCCCCCTGCCCTGTGGATAGTTCATGACCCCCCTCAGCCTCTTTTATTGGCGTTGTTGTTGTTTCTGTCGTCTGCGCTGCTGCTGCTGCATCGGTCATCTTCTGCTGTGCGGCTGGTTCTTGTTCCTGGCTCCTCTTTTGTGTCCTTCTTCCTTTATTGGGCTGTGACCTTCTCCATTCTTTCCAAGTCCAAGGCGCACCACTCCGAAGGCCATGTTTCCAATGTTGTGAAGATGGCGTCATCCGTAGCAATAAATGGAAGCTTTGTCCGTTCCTTCGCTGGATCCTTTTGTGCCCGGACATGAATGTTGTGCATGTCTGCTTTAAACTCTGCAAAGTGGCATACACTGTGAGAGACAATCGTGGCCTTCTATTGATCCATATCCCGATGCTCGCCTCCATCAGCACCCAAAACACCTTGACCGCGTGAATCCACTTGACGTCCTTCGTGGCCTAGAGCAAAGCATACATTGCGGCCACAAGAAAGTCCTGGTCGATAGGCGGGAACTGGCTATCTGCCAGCAGTTCGCTTGCGACCAGCACAATGGATAAGAGAAACCACGCGTAGTGGAAGGTCTTACCCTACTCTTGGGCCTCCTTGCAGTTTATCAAAAATTCCTCATAGAGGAACTTAGCCCAATTGAACTAGACCCCCTCTGCACACTACTCGGCCAACGCAACCACAGGCACTGGTACTTCATCGGCACGACACTTCCACATTACTTTGTCGGATAGGAGCTAGGTGGCTATATCCACACCTTCGTACTTGGTTTTCATGGCTTCCGTGTTAGCCAAATCACTGTTTTTACCAGCTATTTCTCCGAGGTCCCTTCCCTTATAGGGAAGCCGAGAAATCCTATGAATAATTTCCGTCGTTATGGGAATAGGCTCCTCCAGCCATAGATACCCATCATGCACCAGGCACAGTAGCTTCCTGATGACGAAAATGGTGATGGGCGCGCGGTGAAAGTGGGGTATCCATCGTAGATGAAGTAACCCAACCTTCTCCACACTGCGCAACCATTTTCGCAACTGCAACGTGATTAGTGACCCCCCCAACTTTTGTTTCATCAAGCTTTTCATTGTCAGGTGTGGGAACTTATTGCTGTCTCCGAGGTCCCAATCTTCGAATTTCAAGGTAGGCACCCGGCCGAGGGGTGGACCTTTAAAAGTAATGCCATCAGGGAGGAGCAGGGTCTGGAGCGCACTCTTTGTGGCCTCCAGGTCTTTGGCCACCCTAACTTTCCCTTTCCATAGAGGGACGTACGTGGGTAACTTTGTTGCGGACGGCATTGGTGGGACATCCTCCTCCCCATCGTCTTGTGCCTCTATTTGATCAATTAGAGCATGTAATTCTTCCTCTTCTTCCTCTGATTCAATGGTGATGGCTTTTCCTTTTTCTTCCATCGACAATTTGTCGAACCGTGGGTTTCTTGGGGATACGTGGACTAGTCCCATTGTCTACTTATCTTTCTTTGGCCGCGTCGTCTGTGGCGATTTTGGAACTTCTGGCACAACCACCGCATCCCCGGGCTTCGCATGGACCATATGGGGCTCTGCAGCCTCACCAGTGGTGTCTTCGGTGAATCGAACTCCTGGTCTGGTAGCAGTCATCATTTTTACACAAGATATGTTATGTCATGTACTCAAAGGTGGTAAGAGTGCTCAACGCTCAATGCTCTGTAACTGCTCAAATCTAAAACAACCAAGTGTTGTCTCGTGGCTAACCCTAGGGGTTTTATAGCACCTTCTGAATTCAAATTCGACCATTCCCCCCACTTCTGAGTCATTAATGCCTTCTTGGTAGTAGATCGTCCCAAATCTAGCTCTTAATTTGTGTCTTAATTGCCCACCGCCCGCTCCTCTTTTTCTTAAATTGGACATCTTTTCATGAACAATGACACCAACAGTCACTTCCCAACCTACCCGCGCGGCAGCGCAACCCCCTTTGCACGGACGCGACCCTTGTGACATGTCGATCCTGTGCACAACCTCCTTTTTGCGCAGCGCCCTCACAGACTCTTTTATAGTCCCGCACTCTCTTTCAACTGCTCGGAGTACTGAGACTGTGCTTCCTACGACTAGTTAGGTGGTTGCACCACCTATGCTAGACTTCGATTCACCTCCCAGCCTAGTCCATGGGTACTCCTCAATTATCCTTGCGACAGTCAGTGCCATGCGTCCTTCCTTATGCGGTGCGCTCCCCTGGTTTCTTTACTTAGTATGGTGTGGTTGCAGCCATGGTAGCAACGTCACAAATTCTCGGCGACAATCTTCTAATGTAGTAGTATGGTTGTCTGTATCTTGTCTTTTCATTCTTAGTTTATCGACGAGACATGCTTGCGCGATTTTGTTTTCTAGTGTTTTGATTTCCGCGTCCATTAACATGCTTTTCTTCCTCAGTCGTACCCGATCTTCTTCAAGTTCGCGAAGTTTAAGGTTCCCTCGCCGAATGGCTTCCTGAATCTACATATGTTCACCCTCGCGTAGATGCATAATTCTTTTGTCCTGTTCCTCGCATACTGTCCCAACTGTGGGATCTATTGCATGAGGATTCCTTTCCTCCAAAATTATGGTCTCAACTTTGATCCTCAGCTTCGAAATCATCTCTGCGCTCAGGTTTTTGCACATGGCCCTATAGGCCCATTGAACCACTGGCATGCGCAGGTCCCAATTAGTTCGTCTCATTTGGTGAACCCTGTTCAAGACTCCTCACACCTTACTGAATGCTTCCACGTGGAATGTTTGTGGTGCACATCACCTTTCCTGTTGCTGTGTCCTATTCCGATTTTCGATTATGAGTTTGGGGTGTGCTTGTGTGGGCTGCCTAGTGCATGTCTATACCCATTGAGACAGGTGGGCTTGAAAGTTGCTCCGTCCTTGCCGACCGATTCTTGTTTGAATCTACGGGCTTCCAAATCATAGGCGCATCATCCTTCTATATCTGTGCCAATCCCCAAAATTTCCTTGATGTGTACCCCACCATCGTGCGGGTGTTGCGTGCATTGCCTAGTGCAACACATCAAACCATTGTTGTTCTGGTACCACGCTTTCAAATTTACTCAGGAATTCATCCACCGCTGTCAATCCATCATAGGTCGGCAACTCTCTTGCCTCTGTTGTCACACAATGCATTGATCTAACAATCATGTTGTAATTCAGCGTCGTCACTTCGTGCAACTGATTCTGCCATCGCTCTACTTCTTCATCTGAATCTGAAGTGAAAGAGCTTTTGCGCTCCCACGAGATCCTCCCATCTACAGTCAGATTCACCCAATCCTGGTCTCATGCAATTATCTTGTAGATACAATCAAGATCATCATCGCTATCATCGTGGCGCACTGGTTCAGTGTAGCGCGTTCCTTCAGCTGGGTCCAGTGGGACTACTACGCGTAGTGACTTTTTCTCGAAGATCATTTTATGCTTCTTTAGGTTGATGACTCTGTTCATATCGGTGGACCAATCTATTCCTAATAGCACGGAATAGAGATTGTTGTCATCGACAATCTCTATTACTTCAAAATCCGCCTACACGCTCGCACCTTCAATATCAATTGTTACCCCTTGTAGCCTTCCCATGGGAAAAACCTTCTGTTGGTTTGCCATTCGTAATTGAATAGGGGACCATTGTAACGCGGGCCTTCCCATGCGTTCCCATGTTTGCTTCGGTAATACGTTCACGTCTGAACCTAGATTTAGGATTACCTGATCCATTTCATACTCACCAATCTGTGGAGTCAACCTCTTTTCCCTTCCAGTGCGCAATACATGCTTCCCCAATTTCTAGACTACGCACGGTTCTCCTAACCCTGTGCACATGGTGATCAGTTCCTGTAGTCCTTTAACTACCTTGTTGTCGCGCAACAGTTTCATGCATGTCTCTAGAAAGGTAGTGAGCATTGAAGGATCCATTCCTAGCTCTGGTTGATCCTTACTACCTTAAGTGGAGGCCTCTGCGAAGATCTTCTTAGCTTCCATGAATGTATCCTTTTCATGTTCTAAGTCAAACTCAGGGTCCTTTGCAGGAGCCTTGCAAACCCACGTACTTTCCTCTGGTTGCTTCCCCGTATCCTCTCCCATGGCCGTACCGCTTCTGAGCATCATGTTTACATTCGGGTCCTCTTCGCACGGCTCAGATCTCATCATTTGTATATTCTGAGTCGGGGGAGGCTGGAATACCCCTTTTTCGCGAATCCTCGTGATCAATGTAGGACAGTCTATTGTTTCATGATCAAACTAAGAACAATATGTACAGGATATCCTTGTCGGGTTGGTACAATCGCAGGCATAGTGCCCTGGTCCTCCGCAATTGTAACAAATTAATTGTCCGCGACCCCTTCCTGGTCCCATTCCACCTCATCCTCGACCTCACCCCTGAAATCCAGCACGTGCCATCCCCACATCTAGGTCGAGGGCTCGTGTTTCCATCTGCATCCTATAGAAATGGGTTCGATCCATCATTAGCTCGTAACTGTTGAAAGTGCGCTCATCGTGGCCTACCGACCTGCAGAAATTACAAAACAATTGTTGGGGTGTTTGTGTATACTTCAACAACAAATGACAATTATCTGTTGTGTGTTTCCCTCCTATCTGATAGATTGCGCACCATAAAGCAGGTGCCGCGCTCAGCCCTGCCTGTGCCTCTGGTCTCAACGGCATTGGCCCTCCTCCTGCAAAGTAGTTCGCAAACACTGGGCAGTGATCCTTGTCATGGCCCTGGCCTTTGCATTTTATGCACCATACTTCCTCACGCACCTTTGGCCGCAGTGCCCTATCCTGCTTCAAACTTTGCATTTCCAAACACAAGTTCTGTAATTGCGTGTGGATTTGTTGAACTCCCAACCCAGGGTCTTGTATCGGGGTCTCATGTAATCTCATTTCCATTTCCAATGCTTCGGATTGGGTGGAAAGTTTCTGCTGTGACAGTGTCATCCTCAAGTGTGGTGTCAGAGATGCTACAAACCATGCACGATGCTATCCATCTGTCAACGTCACATTGGCTTCGCGGATCGTACTCTTTAGCCGTTGATTTAGATCCTAGGGAGTCTCATCTGGGAGCACCGTGATTTCTTTAAACCCAATGATCGATTGTGTTTCTGACTTTGGCCTACTAAATTCCCTGTTCAATGCATTTTGGATCTCTGCTATCCTGGCATTTGGGTGGTTGTTAGAGTGCTTGATATACCATGTTAATGCGTGATCCTGTAGCGCGCTCACCAATGTAGCCTTCTTAATATTGTCATCCATGACACCTTGTGCTTCCCATACTGCTCTTACCACGAACCAGAATTGGTCCGGATCTTCATTCCCTACTCCTCTGAATACTGGTAATTTGATCGCGCTTGCCATACTGAACTGTGGAGGTGGTGGAGGTGGAGTAGGTGGAGATGGAGGTGAGGGAGGTGAAGTGGGTGGTGGTGTGGGTGGAAGTGGTAACCGCAGGATGCGCTGCCTTATCAAAATAATCGTGCTTCTTAGATAGACCTTAGTGAACTCCTCCTCGCTCTCTCGTGAGGGTGAAATTAAGGGACTGTTTTCTAACTCTTCGCTACTTTTGTAGATTTTTCCACTCCGCGTAGTCCCAAACATTAATGTATTCTCATGACCCTTTTTTCACACAATAGCATCTTAATCCAAGTATTCAAAGATTTAATATACTTACCTCGCTGTCCTTTGAGAAAGCGTCACTCTACCTCACTGTAGCTCTCGATTGTGTCTACCACAAACTCAGTGATAAACCCCCCTATTATCCGGTCAAGCTAATGGTCCACAGCTCACGTGATCTTATCTTCTGATGCTTCTAGTATGCGCACTAATTTTAGAGTCCACACTATCGGTTGGTCGAGCCTACACCTTCCCTGGCTGTTAGCTAACCTCGCGATCCACATACAGCTCAAAAGGAAAGGATGCAAAGAAAATCTCATGGATTTTCGTATACACGTAGCGCTCCAACCACTTTTCCTTAGATACTTGCGGAGTTTTGTTTTCCTGTGTCGTGAACTCATGAATCTTCTTGTCCAACCACTCTTCAATTTCCTTCTTTGTTGGGTTCCAATGGCACGACATCAGACATCCCTTATGCAGATCCCAGTCCCGGCAACGGAACCATTTGTTGGCTTAGTGGGGCCTGACCCAAGTTCAGAAGTGTTTTAGCCAAGCAAAACCCGGTACTACTGGCCCTTTCGGCAACAGTCTGCGGGGCGCAGACTGAGGTCTCACCTAAAGTAGTATGGGAGGGTGCTAGAACCAAGTTTCCACACCCTGGGGATGTCTAATATGAGGTGATTGGAATGGGGTCCAACCTTTGCACTTACTGTGCTATGCACACTAGCAGGTACCTCGCGCGCTACGATACTATCTTTGCGCAGTTCAAGCCGCAGCGCAACCCATGTTATTTACCCAAGTCTTCCTTAGTTAGGCTCTATTAGTTGATTACTTAGATTATTTTCATATATAAGCATTCATACGAGCATTCATCAAGTGCACACAGTAAATAAACAGAGTAAAAGTAATGCATAACATCAAAATACAAATTTAAGAACAGATGCACAGAGTAAACTTCTCTTTATTAACTTCCAATCCAAATTACAAACCCGACTCCACCGTGTGCACTCAGCTGCAGGGGTACACGCACTTAGCTGTAGTCTCTATTAAGCCTCTGTGCACTCAGCTGCAGAGCCTCTTCTTACTACTTTGACCCAGTACACTTCAGATTCCACTCTAACTTCGGACCATTCCTTCGCTATTCTATCTATTATTCGCTCCCTTTACACTTAGAGCCTCGCTCTATTTATACAATCTCATGGTCGGCGGACCATGGGTAGGCTAACACACTTTACATTAAATTACAATATTTTAGGGTAGACAACCCTATGACTCATCCTAGACTTCGCGCTTCACGCCCGCAATTCGCGGAGTCTTACAATCTTATTGACCAAAACTTGGGCTTTGAGCCCCAAAACATGTTGCGGGGGATTCCATGCCCAACAAGTGTGGATCATGCCTAAATAGTCACTGATAACAGTTGATCAGATATGAAAGTGAGACTTAGAGACAAGAAGCAAGCCTCAACCCAAAGAATCTAAATGAGGCTTCAAAGAAAATCTGAAGGACTTAAAGGTGTTGGCCAGATAAATCATTCTTGCAGACAAGGTAGATCTCCCTAGTATCAAAAGATATCTAGCAACAAACAGGACAAGCAAATCTACCTTTCTCTAAATATATTGTGATTCATTAATAAAAACTAAGAGGTGTTTTAGACCTTACCTTAAGTCCAATGCTAGTTTGTGGCAGCCATCCTTCAACCTTCCGAAAGAGTTTCCTTTTGAGAACCTACAATCACAAACAAGCACACATCAAATAACACCTGCATAGATAATATAATAAATCATATTCATCATGGTGATCAAGGAATCCATGAAATAAACCATAAAACACAACTTATTTAGAAAAATAAACTTGATTGTATTAACTTTGAAAATAGAGGAACTTTACAACCTTTGGTGCCTTGATGTTGTACAAGCTCCTCCTAGGGTCCGAAACAGGAATCTTCTCTACTTTGACAAGCCTCACACTCTTCCAAATGAGATCAACAAGGTATGTAATCTTTCCTCACAAAATCTCAATTAGGAAGACTAAGTTCCAGCAGCATTTTACCTCAAAAATCTTTAGCTTTCAACCCCCCCAGTAACCAGCCCAATGCTTCATTTTATAGTGCAAAGGAAGGAGGTTACAGGTCCACCTATGAAGGGATAGAGTCCTCCTTCAAAGGGATAAGCTCCTCACATCAAGGGGTTAAATCCTTAAGGTATGGGATGCATGAACCTTAAAAGAGTGAACTTGCCACCTCAAGATTCCTTCTAGAAGCTTCCAGAAATGACTCAAAGTTAGTTTTTAAAAATGTACTTGCGCCTTTTTTACTTTTACAGGGGTCCGCACCCATTACATAGAGACAGAGTGGTCAAGTACAGAGGGGACATGACCAGTAGGTGCGGGACCATAGGTAATGCTAAGAGAAAGTGCGGAACCAGAGTTTTAGAGACTTTTAAGGGGTTTCTCTTATTTTTCAAGGCTTGAGATGAAGAACTAAGGTTTAAGACTTGCAAAGGAGGAAAGTATGAGTAGTGATAGACTCACACCGATTGCAGAATGTCATGGTGACAATATTTTGTGCAACAGATTGCCCCCTAAAGTGCGAAGTCTGTAATAGATGAGGATAGCATTTGTCATCTAAGAAGAGTGAAGTACTTTATCATTTCAAGGATCATCCTGTGGACACCCTGGTTGGAACCTGTAAAAACATTCAATACAAAATATATATATGTGAACATATCATCGCTGAGGTAGGCATTCCCATACTTAGATCAAAACTGACTAGAAAACTAACTAAACTGCTCTGATATAGGAATGATTTTGTAATACATCACAAGTATAGACATATGTAGACACAGTATGGGCGCAGCCATCTATTTATGAATAGTCCATTGTATAATGAATAACAAAATTCCTCGCAGCCTGGATGGTGGAAACTAGATCCAGGGTCTTGATTTCTACTTCCCGAACTAGTACGATTCTATCCATGTGAATGAATGTGTCGAAGTCGAACATGGTAGAAACCACTTGATTACCAGTCAATGATGTGAACTGTTAACAAGTGTGAGAGAAACCACCAGTAATGTCAATGGCTCTCAAAGTACTCAATACAATCCATGAAATGTGAATAGATGAGTTGATGTCGAACATGTCATGGAATCCTTTGATCGAAGGTCAATGATGCACCCTGTCGTCGAAGGCGAGAAACCTGCCATTGAGGCATGCAGATTCCAAGGTACTAACGATTTCTAGATCATTTTTCTAGATAATGAGTTGAAGTCGACAGAAAGCGATCTGTCGTAGGCAAGCCCACAACACGAAATCATAGATCAACTTTGAAGAAATATATTTGGCAAGAACTAACTCAGGGATGGTCAAGATGGATGACAGATATTTTGCAGATGAATGGTTTATTTGGACTGACCTCTTGAACACATAACGACACTATAAATGGTTTGGTGACAATTGACCCAAAGCTAATACCCAGAAACTGGCTGAAGACTTTCAATATGATTTGATTAACTGTTAGGCAAAGGATTTCCCAACCCAGGTGAACAAAAAGTGTCGTGTTCAACAGTGGTTAAATGCTTTTCTAAAACACAAAGTATAACAAACAGGTTAATTTTCCTCTCTTTTCCCCCACCATTTCTGGCAAGTACCTCTTTATTTTTGACAAGCTTGAGGAGGATAACATTTTCTTGGTTATAAGCTCATCATTCGGATGAGTCCAACTTAGTTTAAAATTCGAACCCTAAGAAGGAGTGGTTCGTTTCTGTTTAAAATTGAACAGGTCCTTTACTGTTAAATTTTAATGAGTCAATATAGGAGAAACTCGGTGTTTTTCAATTTTAGGGAGTTAGAAGAAAAACTTAAGAAAACTCCATGGTTGTCCTTTTTCGTAAAGTTGTGTCTCCCAAGCCCGAAAAAGTATAAAATAATGCTTGAGAGAACCGCTTGACCATTACGATCAAGGAGTACTTTTCATAATTAGTGTCCCTGATCCAAAAAAGTAAAAAAGCGATCAAAGACATGTCATTTTATAACCTATATCGAACTTGAAACAACAAAATCCCGGCAATCTTTTCATGTTTATACGGTTAGAAAAGAGCTGTAAGTGGACCGTCCTTTTAATTCCGTTTTAACGAGTTAAAAAGGGAAAAACTCGGCAATCTTTTCATATTTTATGAGTCAGAAAAGAGCTTAAAGAGGACTCGTCCTAGAGGAACGAGTGGTATAAAGGGTAGCAACTAGTTCCGGCGATGGTGGAACTGCTCAAAACATGTAATGGTTAAGAGGCTAGCTAACAAAACCACTCATAGATGTGGTCCCTCAGGAAGGGTAAACAACCAAGTGAGAGCATATGATCAGCCAAAGAGATGGGGGTGATGGAATGAAAACAACCAAGGCTCATCTAACAAAATTTAGCGGATAAAAACGGCAATCATGAGATGTAAATCGGGTATGTGTTCATTTTTACACAAGCTTGAACCATGGAGAACTCTGCTTGGATTCGGTTTCATGTTTACACAAGCTTGAAACGAAAAACTATGCTTGTTATAAGTTCGCATGCCCCCAGCATAATGACACAAAACAAGGTACATGCCCCCCAAGTTTCATTACATTCAACCAGGTGGATGGAATGAAGGTTTACTTTCGAGATCTTGGAAAGACTTGACTCGAAAAGGGAGTTGTTTCATTTTTTCATGAGGTTGACACAGGAAAAGAACTATCCTCAAAACCCTTGTTTCATTTTTAAACAAGCTTGACACAAGACAAGGAACTATGATCGAAAATCCTTGATTCATTTTTTTTTAACGAGCTTGACACAAGACAAGGAACTATGCTCAAGACACCCTGTTTCATTTTGTAACGAGGTTGACACTGGAACAAAACTATCCTCGCTGACTCCTTGTTTCATTTTTTAACGAGCTTGACACAAGACAAGGAACTAACTATCCTCGATGACTCCTTGTTTCATTTTTTAACGAGCTTAACACAAGACCAAGAACTATGCTCATGACCCCTGGTTTCATTTTTTAATGAGGTTGAGACAGGAAGAAACTATCCTCGCTAACTCCTTATGGCTTCCAACTGGAAGAAAGACATGTCAATGGACACACCTTGATCATGGCTTCCAAGAGGTCTTCATCAGAAAGAAGAATAGTTCTCTGGAAGGAACACATGTCAAGGGACTCAAAAGGGATAAGAACATCGCTTTCAAGTAATCCCATAGAGCTTTCCATGTCAATTACTAGATCTAAATCAAAGGAAGATGAGCAAACATTGAGAGGCTCACTTACATCGGTAACTGAAAACATGGGACTAGTTGCCACATAATTAACCCATGGCGGGGTAGATACCACTTTAGAATCAGGAACATTTAGGGTGTCAAATTATTGGTAGTTGAAACAAGACTAGGGAACGGAAGCTGGTCTACAGTCACAATATTTCCATAGTGAGGGAAAGACATCACACGAAAGAGTGTCGATACGACAGCTTTCATTGCATAAACATAGTCTTTCCCAAGGAGTAAATTGAAATCCAAGGGACCTCAAACTACCATAAGATCAATACAGATAGTTTTACCTTCCAAGGTAATAGCAAACTTAGGAAGGATCCCTAAAGGTTCACTAATGGTTCTGTTAAAAGCTTTCAAATTCTGCATAATAGGCACAAGTTGAGGGGAACCCAAAGCTTTCCAAGCAGTTGAGGATAAAATACTAACAGAAGCACCTTAATCTACCTGTGTGCGGTGTATGTCCCTACCACTAGCCTTGGAAATGATTTGGAAATGGATGGAGGAAGGAAGATGAGGTTCTATCAGTCTATTCCAATCAAAGGAAAAGACCTCAGTACTTGGACGGGGTTCTATAGAAACAGGTGAAATTCCCCCCGACGTAGAAGAATCTGATGTAACAAGAAGAACCTGAGTAGTATGAAGTTCAGTCTCTAAAGGGAGAGTGGGATCGACCGAATGTGAAACTGAATCGACCACTTGATCAACTAATGGATCATCAACCTGAGTGATATGAGTTTCACTCCCTAATGGAAGAGTGGGATCGACTGTACTTGAAATTAGATCAATCACTCCGTCAATTGATGGTAGGTTGGGAGAAATTTTACGGTAACCAATTGGAAATTCTTGCTGTGGAACAGTAAGGTTTTCCAACAATTTTGAGGCTTCATCCATGTGAGGGAAAATGTGAGTTTGATGACTCCCTCTACATAACTTACAAGGAAACCTAACTTTACCCTTTTTCCCAGGAACCTAACTATCATTGGTTGATGGATCAATGGAAAGTTGATGAGATTTTTCTGACCATACTTCCAAGACCTTTGGAATACCAGGACAATTGATAAGGAAGTGGTCACCCTTACAAAGCCTCCAAGGGTATTTGGGTTTACGATGCATGTTGGAGGTTTCCTCAACACAACTAACACTTACAACCATGGTTGGTTGGTTGACTTATTTCTTATCTTGCTTCTTCTTCTTCTTCTTCTTCTTCCCTTTCTTCTTCTTCTTAGCCACCTGGTTACTAGCGTCAAGGCTTTTACCAAGCAAAGAGAAAGAAATGGAGGAAGAAATATTAGGCGAAGAAGGTAAAGGGTCAACAGAAGGTTGGTGATGTTGAGATGGTGAACTCTGTTGAGGTGGAACAATTGGAGTATTTGGGGCCAACGAAGTTGAAAATAACCATATAAGTAAACCTATTGTAAATCCAGGTAATGACAAAGTAGCCATATAAGGAGGATCAACATTTCCAAAGCAAGGAAAAGTACTAGGATTCTCATTAAGAGGGGTTCCTTGGTTGGTAAATTCTGGAACAGTTGCCATTATATTCAACTTCAGTGAATTTTATCAACAATTTAAAACTAAAATTAACAATTCACAATTCACACCTAATAATTAAAATTCACAATTCACACCTATGGTCTCTAACAAAAAAATTAAGATGTGCTATCAAATCTAGGAGTCACACCACACACAAACAGTAACTTCCCGTACTAAAAACACTAGTTGGTGATGAAATCCAACTTAGGAGAAATTTAATACAGAAGGGGCGGTTGGAATAGTTACCTCGACAACCTGCTTAATGAAACAAACTGGCACAAGTTTCTTCACAAAACCATCTGGAGTGAAGAGAACCCCCCAAAGAGTCCAAGTGAGTCTAGTCAACGTCTGCTCCAGGTATAGTGGGATCTTCCCTCCACCGTCACCTTAGGAAAGAATCCTATAGATTATGGCCACTAAGGTTACCAACAAAAACAAATATACATGGGGGAACAGTCTATGATCCGATACACATACAAAGGCAGAGTAACAAAGCTCAATCCTCTTGAAGGCTCCTTGACATAATCCAAGGTTTACCAACAAGTGACCCCAGGCTTCTCGGCAATGGTCAATCCGAGGTTTACCATTTTTAATACATGTATATCTGCTATCATTCCCAATGAGGAAGGATTGATTACCTCACTGGTTCAGATATGATCTCGTGCTTGACTCCTTTAGGAGGAGCTTCCCACAGCATACATGCAACAATTGGAATTTTTCCTACCGCAAGATCGACTACTTGTTTGTTTTACTGTCTTGGAGACTTAACTAAAACCTATTCCAAGACACTAGCCTAAGCTAGATTGGTGGAAAGAGGCCCAAAAATGAAAAAAATACTAGATGAATTTTAATTAAGCGTTGTGTTATTTAGGATGTTATTACTCAAAAGGGTAAATGGATATGAAACCAATGGTGTTATGACCCGACCCAAAACTGAATGCAATCGAATATGATAATGTAATCTTTTCAATTTGATGAATCCTAACTAAAGTAAGGAGAGAGTTTTCATTCACTTCCAACAATGCAAAAAATTGATCACTAAGAGAAAATATAAAAAATTCTCTAATGCACTAATTTCATCAAGAAAAATTAATGCAAATCAATTCCAAAATAGTTTTTTATTTTTATTTTTGTGTGTTAAAAACAAGCATAAAAATATGTAAAGTCAAATCAAAGAAAACTGATCTAAATCTATGATTGATTTTTTAGAATGTAAACTATGCAATTGTAATCTATGCACAATTCACTTGAAAAGTATGCAAATGTAATCTATGCACATTTTTCATTCATATTCTGAAAATGAGTATTCTAACTATGCAAATTTGATCTATGCAAGAGAATTCTCAAACACAAGATGATTCTAATGTAATCTAAGAACCAATCAAGTGCAAGTCAAGAAAATTGGGTGAGAGTTCCAAAGATCAAAAAATAAAAACACTCAAAGGCGATTAACACTCATACACTCAAAGATGCAAAATTGTGAAAAGACTGAGACAAACCTCCAAGTAATGACCAAAGGAAATCAAATTAGGAATTTCTCAAAAAAGAGACTCAAAACACCCAATTAACTTAATGGAGATTGATGAGATGAAGAATTTGCTTAAAGAAACTCATAAACAAGGCTTTTTGATAGAAAATACAGATCTGGGTAGACTAAAAGCCATAAATAAAACCTAAACCTAACTGGATGAAAACATTTTAGGTTTCTCAAAAATTTTGACAGGGTCCGCAGGCTTCCAGTAGAAACAAATGTTGCACCACTCTGCACTAAAGGAACAGTGTGGGGATGTCCGCACAGTCTTGTAAAAAGAAAGTGCGGTCCTCTTCAAAATTCCGGAAAAAACAAAAAAAATCCAAATCTTAAAAAATACCCAATCCCACACACATTAAGCAAAAACCAAAAACACGGATAAGTTTCTCAAGTCAAAGAAAAATGAAAAGCAAAAAACCAAATTCAAGTCCCCAGTGGAGTCGCCAATTTGTCGGCCAGATAAATCATTCTTGCAGACAAGGTCGATCTCCCTAGTATCAAAAGATATCTAGCAACAAACAGGACAAGCAAATCTACCTTTCTCTAAATATATTGCAATTCATTAATAAAAACTAAGAGGTGTTTTAGACCTTACCTTAAGTCTAATGTTAGTTTGTGGTAGCCATCCTTCAACCATCTGAAAAAGTTTCCTTTTGAGAACCTGCAATCAAAAACAAGTACACATCAAATAACACCTGCATAGCTAATATAATAAATCATATTCATCATGGTGATCAAGGAATCCATGAAATAAACCATAAAACATAGCTTATTGAGAAAAATAAACTTGATTGTATTAACTTTGAAAATATAAGAACTTTACAACCTTTGGTGCCTTGATGTTGTACAAGCTCCTCCCAGGGTCCGAAACAAGAATCTCCTCTACTTTGACAAGCCTCACACTCTTCCAAATGAGATCAACAAGGTATGTAATCCTTCCTCACAAAGGCTCAATTAGGAAGACTAAGTTCCAATAGCATTTCACCTCAAAAATCTTTAGCTTTCAACCCCCCCAGTAACCAGCCCAATGCTTCATTTTATAGTGCAAAGGAAGGAGGTTACAGGTCCACCTATGAAGGGATAGAGTCCTCCTTCAATGGGATAAGCTCCTCACATCAAGGGGTTAGCTCCTTAAGGTATGGGATGCATGAACCTTAAAAGAGCAAACTTGCCACCTCAAGATTCCTTCTAGAAGCTTCCAGATATGACTCAAAGTGAGATTTTAAGAATGTACTTGCGCCTTTTTGACTTTTACATGGGTCCGCACCCATTACACAGAGACAGAGTGGTCAAGTACGCAGGGGACATGACCAGTAGGTGCGGGACCACAGGTAATGCTAAGAGAAAGTGTGGAACCAGAGTTTTAGAGACTTTTAAGGGCTTTCTCTTATTTTCAAGGCTTGACATGAAGAATTGAGGTTTAAGACTTACAAAGGAGGAAAGTATGAGTGGTGATAAACTCACACCGATTGCAGAATGTCATGGTGACAATATTTTGTGCAACAAAAGGCAATAGAAAACTTTGGACAGAGAGGATCAGAACATACACATGCAACCGATAATCAGTGATAGAAAACCACAAATCACACAATCCTATAATAAGATCATCAATCAAATAGAGAGCCTAAGCCTAATCAAAGGCAAGAAACCCACCTTGATACCAAGTGAATGATCTAAAGAAGACTGAAGAACAACAATAGATTTGGATCAAACACAATAGATGAACAAAGGTCCAAAAATGAGCAGGAACAAGAGTGAGAAAACTCAAAATAGATCAGGGCCTTTCTAGGGCTTAAGATTTTGGTCACTGGCACAAGATTGGGTCAGAGCGACCAGGGTCGCTCTCAGGACATCAGCAAGAGAGGGACTATGGATCCTGGTAGCACATATGACTCTCTGTGAGAGAGACTGAGAAAAAAAAAATCGACTAGAAAACTTCAATCCCCCATAAAATCCTCATACGATGTTTGTTTTTAGTGATTCTTTTTTGCTTTTGGACGAAATTCTGAGAGGAATCTAGATCTGTGATCAATTCAATCAAATTATGTACATAAAATTCCATCATTTGATTTTAATTCCCAAATCTGTTCTTCTCTCATATAAACAAAAACAAAAATAAAACTCCATATCTAATATCAACTTAGATCTGAAGAAAATAAAATGAATGGAGATTAAAATGAATCCAAAAAACTATAAAGAATTCAATGAGAATAAGAGAAAACCAAAAAAAAATAAAGAAGAAGAGGAGATCTCAAACAAAGATGGAAAACTAAAACTTCTCTCATTGAAAGCACCAATTATGTTGCATTTAATTATGCAAGGAGCTATTGCTCTATGATCTCATGCCTGATTGAGATCACCAGACAACAAAATATAATGGCTAATACAATTTAATCGTGATCCCCAGTCTAGATTGTCATGCATGCAACAAGTAGTTAGATCTATGCTATAAAGATAAGATATCACACCTGTAATCCTCGCATGTTGGGGAAGTGTTTTGAGTTTGATGTAGATCTTGCACTCCACTCGAGCAATCCAACACTTATGCACCAGATCTCTATCCCTGCACACAAACACAACTAAACAAGGACAATAGTTGCTCTTCCTTGGAAGATTGTTAGATCAAAATCAATAGTTACAATCATATAACATATTGAAAAAAAATTCATGTAAGGAAGGGAACATAGATTTTTATTAACCATATAAATGAAAGTACATCAATATACCTTCAAAAAATAAGACCCTCTCCTCCAAGTTCTAGTATGGTCTCCTCTCTCAAGACAATAGAGCTCTCGCGCTATAGTTTGGATACTCTCCCCTTGCCCCCTTTCCTCTTGGTGAGTTTATATATCCTCATTCTATCCTCTAGGAGAATGTATCTAGACACCTAGGGGCTTGAGAAGTTAGGAAACTTCCACACTAATGGATCCCTAGCCAACTCATACACAAGTGGGTCAAGTTGTGGGAATGAAAAACTCTAGAAACCTTTTTCACAATTATGAAATAATTATTATCTCATAATTATAATATTTTGGAAAAATAATTATGAGAAATTCCTCAGTTATGTAATTTCACCCATTTATCATGGGATAAATCTCACATAAGTAAAAGGAAAGGTGAAAGGGATGCGTTTTAGCCAAACAACTAAGGTAAGTTGATATTGGGTTTCTCTCACTATAATGAAGTGGCAAATAGGGTTATAACACTAACCCTTTTTCACGGGTATCAAATTATACGTTTAGGCAGGGGAATCAAATGTAGGAAATAAATAGAATTACCCATACTCTATTATATCCTTAGAACATAAATATGCACAAATGTTTTCATGGTATCTTGGCCCGAACTCTCCAAACTGTTCAAGCTTTAATCCAGAAAGCTAATTTTATTTTATTTTTAGGCTCTCCCCATGAGCTCTCTATCTAATCCTCTAACTGTACAGGGATGTATATCTCCCTATTAGATAGGAAAATATCCTAACAAAACACAGAAAACTTGGACATTTGTCCTAACAACCTAATACCTCAACCTAACACTTGATGAATTTACAAAGGCCCACTTGGCCATAAGACCAACTCATCAAAACACTTAACAACCCATTCTCCTCTAGAATTTGGACACTTGCAATTACACCAAAAATCTACTAATTCTAATTTACATATTTTACAATTGGTGAGAAACATCTTTCCCTTTGAAGGATTTCCATGACCCCTTTGGGTTTGCTCAAAAGTTGCTTGACTAGGGGTTGATGCTCTTGCAACAATATGTTTCGAGAATATTTATGTCAAAGGAAAGATATATTTACATCCAAATATTAAAAATATAGCATTATTCCTGAAGAGTGATTTCCTTCAATATGACAAAGGTGAAAAGCATGTGAAATGTATATTTTCATTAGCAAGTGAAGACATTATGACCAATCAAAGGGAGATTCATGGAAAATATAAGGCCATCATGAATAAAGTTTATTGAAATTTAAACATCTAAGTTATTTTAACTTTTAAAACTAAGTTTTGATATGGAAAATGGTTACATAACTTAATAAAGAAACCAACTGAAAACAAGACTAAGAAGGACAATTCAAGATGATAAAGGGGTTGGAATGATATATAGTAGTGGAGGCTAATCGTTCAAGGCTAGGAAGCCACTACAACACAACATAAAATCAAATCGCTAGATGGATTTTCCACTCTTCACACATACCACTTCTTTCTCATTTTATTTTCTATTCATCAACATTCTCTTCTTTTTAATGTGGTTGTAACCCTTTGTACAATTTTTTTATAGCTATAATGAAATATTTGTAAAATTGTTCTTATTTTTATTATTGTTTTCTTGAATATTTTTCCAAGTAATTATTTAGTAGAGTAATTATTTTATTTATGAGTTTAATGATAGAATGTTTATTTTCTTGGTTATAATTTCCTTTAAATCTTTTTAACAAGATGGAATTTACTACCACCTATATGTGACAAATATTTTATAAAGTTTCAAAATTTAAAACTTACACAGGTTTTATTGTTGTTGTTACTATTGGGATTAGACAAGATTTGAATTATTTTTTACATGCATTAATTTCTATTTGAGGAAATTCGAGTATGCTTTCAAATATCAAGGAGGTTAAAGGCTACCACCCTCGGTAACCCTTTTGACCTCTTCTCTTCAGTGCCAAGGAATTCTTATGATATTGAATTCTTATGATATTATTTTCGTTATATGAGATTTTCTTCTTATTACTCACCTAGACATTATTTGTATTTGTGATGGGATAAAGGTTCCCACGAAAAGGAGTGGGGTATGTTGATTTAGTTTGAGTTGATTGATATCTTTAGCCCATTATTTTATTCCAACATAAAATTTTAAACCTGGATTTGCCCTAAGATCTAGCTTAGGGCCTAAATCAGTAAGGATATTGTTCCTCCAAAGATGCCTTTCCATTGTTTTCTTCCCTAGAATCGTGTCAAGGGTTACAACATCTTTTTCATTGCCATAGTAATTTCATTTTGCTAGTATGTGATTAAATATTAGTTTCTTGATCTTGCTGGTGAACAAGGTGGGATAAATAATCACCTAATTTCTTTTATATAATATGTTTGAGTTGAATTGTTTTACCCAGTGAATCCATATTAGTAAAGTGCATATTGTAATTATGGATAATTCATTTTCTTTAGTGATTGTTGCTAGGTTTTCTCCTTTTTATTTCTCACAAATTCATAGTTTTCTTAACCCTATGCTTAATAAAGAAGAATGGGAATATTGTCTTCCTAAATTGAAGGAATAAAATGAGATAATTTATCTCAACATTTAGAAGACTTTCATATTTGCACATATCAACTAGGCATTCATAATGAAGTTGTTTATTTTTCTTTGGAAAAAGGTTCTAGGCAATGATTTAAGAGATTTCCTCTTGCAAGTACATCATCCTTGAAAGATTTCCATTCCAAATTTAATTATCATTGAAAAATGGTTTATCCAACTGAGTGTTTATCATAAACCTATCGTACTATGGAATTTTAAATAAAAAGTGAACTAAGCCTCGATGATGAAGAAGAATGGATTTTTGATGAAGATTAATATAGTAGTAATAATGAATATGATGATGAGGAATGGATTATGGACAATGAGGAAAAAAATGTCAAGATAGCACATGTGCAAGTATATCTTACTCTGTTCAACTTCCACACACCTAAGCATTTTCTGAAGTTATAGTATTTTATCCATTAGCATTAAAATATCTTTGCTAAGCATTAAGATATCTTGGCTGAGCATTAAGATGTCTTCACTCCCTGTATGTACCTCTTCCTTTGTGGCCCTGGCATTTTTACTTTGGGCCATTTCTTTGCTATTAGTAACAAATGAAAAAAACAAAAGATAAATTATAAAGAAAAAACTTAAAACACTTAACAGTTTCAGAACAACAAAGCAAGTCAATTTCCTATAGCACACTACCTAGTCTAGAACAAAATGAACATTGAGAATTTGCTTTTATAGGCATAAAGCATATATATAATACATTAGAGGCAATAAGAAATCTAAATCACAAATTCACATCTAAGTTCTAAAAATACATTTAGCTACTGTCAATTTTTAATGATATCCACTAACCAATAATCATTAGCAATGTGGATAATATTGGTTTTCCTTATATTTAACCATAAAATACTATTGTAAAATATATTGCTTTAAATCAAATACGTTATACTTAAATTCCAATTTGACATAGTCCAATTAACTTGAGTATGTTTCATGATTAATCTGTCTTACACGCTTTAGAAATCAATATCAAGATACTATTTTATTAATATTGTAAATCACATTCTATTTTCATTAACTAAAGATATTTTTCAAATAAATAAAAGTTTTTTCCGTAATTATTCACTGAACTAACACGTATCCAAAAATTTTACTATGTAGACTTACCTTGCTATCGGTAAGCTTTTACTTTGCAAAAGTAATTTCAGATCTCAGATATCAATTCGACATTTGAATTTCTTTTTTCATTTTTCTCATTATCCAAATTTATGCCACTTGAATGCCTTTTTTCCTTTGACGCATTATCCAAGTATTAAATGAACTATGTTAACTGAAATAAGTAAATTAGGTAATGATTTATAATTTCGTATGGTTTATTTCATTTTGTGTTAAGCTAAAAACTAGCATTCTGTAACACCCTCCTCCCACATCTACCCAAGCAACTGACCAGCCAGGGCAAGCATGCAACGCGAGGCCACTATGATATGATTTAACCTCCTAAGTCACATTAAGGAAGTGAAACTGATGGAAACACACCATACATACATTCAACGTCAGCTTTAGGACACTCAGAAACCAATCGAACACTTTAGACAACTTGCCCTTGGGTCCCACTAAGATTTTGGACAGCTTAAGCCTCAGTCGCTCTCATGCTATAGGCATGACAATGTCCAGAAACCCAGAGTCACTCTCATAGGGTTTCCTGCCAGCATCCAGAGACTCATTTAGTCAATGCTATGCCAACGTCCCTGGGATTTGAGCCACTTTTTCAAGCCCAACGCCCAACTCACTGCCCAGAATTGAACCATATCTTTAGGACAATAAAATAACATTGAAATGACAATACTAAAGAAAATAATTGTTTAAGACTTTGACTGGATCCATACTAGCCATGACAAGCATTTCGTCAAACGTATCACAAATATGTAATCTATAGGTGTAAAGAATAGTTCTGAGCATAAGGGTCTTATACTTAGCTGAGAGTTGATAAGAACCATTGATGCCTCAACACATCAACTTCCATTCCATCCATTAGGTCATAGATACATTGATCATTCAGTTACAACTAAAAACATGATGAAAGCCACACATAGATGTTGTACATACATAACCGACACAATAGCAACAAAAATACTCATGAAAGTACAACCATATAGACAACATATAATCCCTCAAGATACTCATAGAAATACAAGGAGAAATAACCTTTAATTAATGATGCAAAATCCAAACCTGGGATGGGATTTCCACATTCCACCCAGCCATAGAATGGTTGAGCCAAATCTCTCTTCAGCCATTCACCCCCATGCCATATTCCAAGCATGAATTTGGGACCTCATAGAACACATCAATCAAAACTCATCCACGGATTGTAGAGGCCATCCACCTCAACCCATCAAATAGTGATACCACCTCACAGTCAGACATCACAAAACCATCATCAAATTGGTCTCCATCCAAGCCTTCTAAGGCTTCCAAAGCTTTTGTTCCAACCAAGTCTTCAAGGACTAGTAACTCAACTCACAATTGCTGTAGGGCTTCCAAAGCATTTGTCAAACCAAGGTTTCTAGGACTAGTAACTCAACCCACAAGGGGCTTCCAGAGTATTTCTCCAACCAAGGCTTCCAGGACTAGTAGCTCAACCCAAGTTGTTATAGGGATTTTAGAGTGTTTGTCCAACCAGGGCTTCCAGGAGCTAATAACTCAAGACAAGCTAAGAAAGCATGAGAACCATCCAAAAACAAACAATGAAAGTAAACCCACAATCACCATGGCTATCTAGGAAATGGAAAGACTAGGCAATCCACTGTAAATCCAGGCAATCCTCCATGCCAATGACAGATCATGATCAAGAATCCACATTCATATGCCATGCATGCCAAAACTAGTGAAGAAATCATACATGTAAGTTGGTACCTGCAAGAAAATCTGATGTAGCTTGATCTCGATGCCCTCTTGTGCTTTCTTGCTCTTCCTTTTCCTTCTTGCTCCAATAATCCAAGTATGCCACACCTAGCAAGAGTTCTCCACAAAAAATCTAAGTCTCCAAGAGTATGAGAGAGAGAGAGAATAATCAAAGAGCTCCAAAACTAAATTAAAAAAAGGTTACCAACTGATCCTTAGAAGCCTTTTTATGAATGAGGCCTTTATTTTCTTCATTTTCCATTATTTTCCTTCAATTTCCTCTTCGCATGCAACCTGTGACCTTTCACTTCCTTTTTCTCCTAATTTCCATTATTTTCATAAATAAATGTGCCAAAAATGCCATTTTTCCTTCCCAAAGTCTTAGCCATTACCTTTGCTAATTTCCCTAGCCATACAAAATCATAGTGATCCCCATCACTAGGATTTTACCCAACATTCATCTTGAAATAATTGTCCCATCATCCATGGTTATTATTTTTAACTTTTTTAATTTTATTACATGGAATTTTCACCAGGGATGTTACATAACCCTCCCCCTTGGGGGAACACCATCCTTGGTGTTCAACAACACCTATAACAACAAAATTATTGTAAGAAAAGTATATTGTCGATGGAGTTTGATAACTTAGCTCAATGTAATATTTACAATGATCAACTTGCTGAAAAGCAAACCATCATGAAAACATAAGAGCATAACATCATAATGACATGACACCCATACTGCTTATTGGAGCTTTATAACATAACTCATGGTAGCATTTACATCCATATACATATGTACATAAACCAACATCATCAAAACATATACTAAGACATACCACATCATATGCCAAAAACCACCCCAAAACACCAAGCCAAAACCAATTTGCCTCAATCAGCAAGCAAGGAAGGATACAAAGGCTGCATTTGATCCACCATCTACCATGTACCTTCATTGGGCCCAGACTACTTCCATTTCACCTTAACTTGCTAGATTGCTCGGTTCCAGAGCATGAGCACCTTTTTCTACAATATACACTAAGGCTCTGGCTGGAATTCTCCATCTGGTTCCACCTATAATACAGACCAATCAATCACATGATCAACATCTTTAACATATTTCTTAAGCAATGACACATGGAAAACATCATGGAATTTCACTATCGAAGGAAGTGCAAGTCGATAGGCTACTGTCCCAATCCTCTCAATGATACTGAAGGGTCCACAAAATGGTAGTGACAACTTGGCACATTATCCAATCTATAAGGAGCTCTTCTTCAGCTTGATGCACAAATATACTTGTTCCCCAACCTAGAACTCCTTGAAGAAACCTGCTCCTATCTGCATAGTTTTTATTCCTATCCGATGTTGCCTTTAGATTCTTCTTTATAACCTGAATTTCCTGTTACACGTCTGCCAACATGGCTGGTCGAATCAACATCCTATTATTCGGATCACTCCAACTGATGGGAGCATTACAATTCCATCCATTCAATACCTCAAAAGGAATCATCCTGAAATTTTCCTGATACCTGTTGTTGTATGTGAACTCTACCAATGGAATATACTCTTCCCACTTCTGTTGTTGATGCATCAGATACATACTCAACATGTCCTCCAATATCCTATTGACCCTCTCCATATGTCCATCTATATGCAGATGATAAGTTGTACTGAAGGCCAACTGTTGGGATGGGGTCCTCTGGGTCAATTTTGATAAAGTATTGTAAGTTTCTGCATTTTGAGGAGCGGAGTGCAAGTAGCGCATGTCAAATAGGAGTCAAGGGGTTTTAGGAAGGTCAAAACCCCTTATTATTTGGTATTTTTTTGAGATCTACCCATGGTTTATGGACCATGGTATTCTAATAGAAAATAGTATAAAAAGGTGTCTTAGTGAGTCTAAGGGAATCAATCTTAATGGATAAAATACTTTTGAGTCTGATCTTGTAAGATATTTTTGTATTTGGGCACAAGGGAAGGTTCATGGAGCTGAGTGCGCGGGCCCTTGCAACAGTATGCACAGGGTCTGGAAAGTTTTTATGAAGAAGATCTAAAGTAATAAAAGATATTTGAAGCAATTATGTGTCTATTTTTATGCACTTGTGTATTTTCTGTATATATGTTCACTTGAATGGTAATTATCTATATTGTGTCTTAAATACTCTGGGAAGATATGGATCTACTGTTATGTGTTACTTTATGCATGATTAGACATTTACGCGAAGGTTGTATCTTTGTTTAACTGAAAATCACTTAAGTTCATGAATAAGGGTTCGTGAAGGTCAGATCAAATCTGAAACTGCAGAAAATACCTTAACTACATCACATAGCCTTTTGGATGCAGAACCCTGGTTCTAGCATCCCCCAATACTGCCTCAGGTGAGACTGGAGCCTGTGTTACATAGGTTGTTGCCAAAAGGGTCGGTAGTTTAGGGTTTTTTGGTTAGCGCAGCTAACTCTAAACCTAGGTCCAAGCCCCCTCAAGCCAACAAATGGTTCCATTATAGGGACCGAGATATATCTAAGGGATGTGTGAAGTGGCATAAGTGGATACTGACTAAGAAGGAAATTGAGAAGTGGATAGATCGAAAGCTACACGAGTTTGTAAGCCAAGAGAATAGGAATCCACGCTTATCAAAATAAAAGTGGTTACAGAGGTATCTCTACACAAAAGTACACGAAGTTTTCTTTTCATCATTCCCTTGCGAATTATACGAGTGGTTGTCCAAATTAGTAGATAGTGAACCTACTTGGAAGCACGACGATCCTATTGCATGGACTCCAGAATTACTCAAATGTCTTGAAGGATCTGATTATAGGGTTGCGAGGGCTATTGATTATTGGATTGATAGTATTTTGGGTGGTTTCATCACTAAGTTTGCAAAAGATACGTATGTGTCTTATAGCGAAGCTGAACGATGATTCTTCAAGGGTCTGAGAGGCAAGAACCTGAAATCGTTAAAAACTGTTGGCATGTGGGGGCCTAACCCAGGTTCGTAAGTATTTTAGCCAAAAAAATCCCACACTACCAGGCATTTCGGCAACAGTCCACGGAGCGCAAACTGAAGTCTCACCTGAGGTAGTAGGGGAGGGTGATGGAACCAGGTTTCCACTCCCTGAGCCCACGTGAGCCCAGGATGCATCATTGGGGGAAGCTACTATGACGAGTTGGAAGAGGGGGAGTCAGACGAGTGTTCCAACCTAATTTTTTCACACATTGGGACCAGTTGCCACTATACATAGATAATTATATATATAGTGGAATGAACTATCAAGGGTATCCTGACTTACCACTTCTGTCAGGATGAGCATGGGGTCCAAATGGTAAGTGAAAGTTGTTATATATTTGATGAAAGTATAGTTTAAGAAATATGTGTATGTGGTACTGATTTCTAAACTTTATGGGATGTAGATATAGCACTCGTGAGGCTAGTAGGATACACCAGAAGATTCGTGGTGCTTGGGGCTGCAGATCAGGGTGGGTCCACATCACAACAGAGATCAGGTTGTGATGCTCTATTGGAGGATCTCCGACGTAGATTCGACGTACTACTGACCAAGGTGACAAAGCGCAAGTGGCATGAGTTAGAAGATCAGTATACAAATGAGTGTACTAGTCTTCCCTCAAAGTTTCAAGGAATCACGCGCGCATTTCTATGGTCAATCTGGTAGTACGAGACCTACAGGTTGGTGGGATGGAGCCATTGGCTCGGAAGCCTGTATAGATGATAGTGATTAGGCATAGGAACTTGTAGGTCCCCATTTTTTTGTGTGATAACATGCGAATGAGCATGTCAAATGCATGTAGAGTAGTGGACTCAAAACACTATATATTGGATATGATGATACATAATTATGGTTATGCATTTTTTGTGACAATTGTGGTTTGCCATTTGTTTATGTTGTGGATGTCTTCTTGTATATGCATGTGATAACTTCCAATCTAGAATATTATTTGCAATGGTATCTACATAGTGATTATGGGTTCCAGGAACATGACTGAATGTAATGGATTCAAATTCACATCTCAAAAGTTTAATTTGTTGATATTTTCTAAATAGGACAGGATTATGCACATGATAAACATCATTCAATTGCATGACAAGTAGAAAGGAATCAAGACAAACATGAAGGTGGAGTATGTGACGATTGAGGGCATCATCTAACAAACCTATCACAACATCATATTCGGCGTGGTTATTGGTGGAAGATCCAATGCAGGAATCGTTAGAGTGGAATAACAAATGAAAGGGGGTGAAAATGGCCTAAGTTGTTGAGGTTAGATTCCTAGTGAGGAGACTCACACCATCGGCATAACCGATATGAGGTGTGGATGATGGATCCATTTGAAAGACACAAGAAGACAATATAAGATGGTGGGGGATGCAATCAACCTAAATTCAAGAAAAAGAAAAAGAGTCATGTATTTCAATGGGAAATTCTATGGGTAAAATTTCTTGAGGTAGAGTGCATTACGGTTTCTCCTTCTAGACCTTCTAAAAGGTATGCCCTTTTCCCAAACATCTATGGATGATGTAAGGTCCTAGCCATAATGGTTCAAACTTTTCGTTCCCTAGGACATCATGAGCTTGGTCATTAACAAGAAGAAGGTCACCTTCATGGAAGGTATGAGGATGGAATTTTCGGTCATATTGAGCTTTGGTGTGACTTTTGGCCACCTCAATGGTTTGCAATGCAACACAATGCTCTTCAATGATGTGCTCAAGAATGGTAATTCGTTGTTCTAAGGTTGGGTGTCTGGAAGGATTTTGATGGCAAGGGGGAGGGAGGGGATTTCACACTCGATTGGTAAGATTGTCTCCTCTCTGAAAATAAGGTGGAAAAGAGTGAATCCGATGGTGGTTTTGATTGAAGTTCTATAGGCCCAAAAAGCAAGGAAGAGCATTAAATTCCAGTTGTTTTTTTGTTTATTCACCATCTACTAAAGCATAGTCTTAAGGATTTTGTTGGCAAATTCAACTTGGCCATTACCTTGGGGATAATAAGATGTTGAATATTGGTGTTCAAAGCCCAACAGAGAGGATAGCTCACACCATATCTCATCTTCAAAGTGTTGGCCATGGTCAAAGACCAATTGTTTTGGAACCCCAAATCGAGCGATAACATGGTTAAATAAAAAGAGGGTTGCAGTAGCCACAGTGTTATTAAATGTTGGCATGGATTCAGCCCACATTAGGGGGATTTTGAGGTCTCAAATGGGCCTCCTAAGAAAAATGTACAATCAAAATAAATTTTATAATAACCAATAGGATTCAAGATGATGATGTCAACCATGGGGGATGAATCACCATTTTTGGAGTAAAAAAGTAAAAGGATTAAAAAATAATAAAATAATAAAACTACTTTTGAACCCGTATTTTCAACTTATCTCCCTAAGAATTTACTCAATCAAGTGGAAGTACTCATTGGATGAAAAAAATTAATTCCTCATCCGAGTACCCATATTGCATACTTTCGATGGACCTTCCTACACGAAAATTGAGAAATACATGAAAATATGTGATTGCAATCATGTTTTTCATGTATTTCTCATTTTTCGTGTAGCAGGGTCCATCAAAAGTATGCAACATGGGTACTCCTTGGATGACGAATCAAATTTTTCATGCAACGAATGTTTCTGCTCGAAATGTGAGTAAACCCATAAGGAGATAAGCTGAAAATATGAGTTGAAAAAATATTTTTTTCCTTTTTCCCTCTAAAGTTTGATGATGTAATCTAATATTATTTTATTATTTCCACTATTATTTTATAATTTCCTTAGGAGGCCCATTTTAGACCTCAAAACTCCCATAATTTTTGGTGAAATAGTCAACGGCCATGATAATATATTTCTGGTTATTAATAAATGGGGTTTGACACTCCATAAAGTCAATAGCCCATTTACAGAAAGGACTAGCTGCGATGATGGGATGGAAGGGAGAAGGTGGAGCTCGTGCCTTAGGGGCGTATAACTAGAAATTGGGACAACATTTGACTGCCTCAATATAATCACTAAAGGGAGAAGGCCAAAAGTAACTGTCACAAGTGATTTTCTAGGTAGTGGCCATTCTAGAGAGGTGACCACCACAAGCACCACTATGGCAGGCATTGAGCACTTTCTCAGCTTCAGCATGGGTGAGACAACAATAAAGGACAGTGTTGACACTGTGATGATAAACATTTTCATTGATGAGGAGGTAGTGAGGGGATTGATGTAAAATACATCGTCGATCATCACAAGTGAGGTGGGGGGCAAATTTCAGGGTTCGCAGGTAGGTAAGGATGTCACCATACCAAGGATCATCTGTAGTAATGGTGAACAAGTGTTCATTTGGAAGATCATCATTTACCAATGGATCAAGCGCACTAGTGGGAAATTCATAAATGACTTCAACACGGGCTAAATCTTTCTCACCCTTGGGTGTGACAAATTCGAGATCGAATTCTTGAAGGATAACTATCCAATGAGTGTACTTCCTGTTAATAATCTGTTGACTCAACAGGAAGGCCATGGGGTTGGAATTGGTCACAACTTTGGTGTCAGTGCCAACTTTTCTTCATGTGAATAGGAAGCAGGGGGACCGTTAAGGTTTTTACTGACATAATATATGACATGCTCATTTCCAACAGAATCTTCTTGTATTAGGACCCCGCCGACCGAATAGGTAGACACAAAGATATACAAGATGAAATCCCTCTCAACTTTAGGTAGACTAATCAAGGGAGCGAAAATGAGAGCACGTTTGAGGGCATCAAAAAATGTTGAGCTTGGTCATCCCAAACAAATGGAATGTTAGATCAAAGGAGTCTAAGAAACCCATGTGTCATGGTGGCATAGTCAGGGACAAACCGATGAAGAAAGTTAGCTTTGCCTTGGAGGCTTTGTAACTGGAAAAGGGTGTGAGGAGTAGGAAGTTTGAGAATCTCTTGAACTTTGAGAGGGTCAAGATTGATACTATCTTTGGACACAATGAATCCCAAAAGTTGACCAACAAGAATGCAAAAAACACACTTAAGGGGGTTGAGGCAAATTTTATACATGTGACATCGAAGAAAGACAATACACAAATCATGAAGGTGTTGCGATCGAAGTTTGGAACGAGTGGTGAGATAGTCTAGATATGCAAGGATAATATGAGCCATGTCATGAAAACAATAGGAGATGGCACGCTAAAAAGTGGCCCCAACATTTTTTAAACTAAAAGGCATGACCTCTTAAGTGAAAGTTCCCCATGGAATGGTGAAGGCGGTTTTAAGCTTATCAGCGTAACGAATATGTATTTCATTATATCTGGAGAACCCATCCATAAAGGAGAGAATGTCATGTCCTACACACTCATGAATGACCTGGTCAATAAAGGGTGTGGGAAAGTTGTCTTTGGGACAATATTTTTTCAGATCGTGAAAGTCTATGATGACGCAAATGGTGCCTTATTTCTTAAGAATGGGAACAGGATTGGACACCCATGTGGTGTATTCAATGGGATAGATGAAACCATCCTGCTTGAGCTTATTGATTTCAGATTTGATAGCTTCATGTTTGGAAGGATGGATAGGCCTTTTCTTTTGGCAGACAGGTATGTCATCGGGCCAAGCATCGATGTGATGTTCAACAATGGAGGGATAAAGTCCGGGAATTTTAGAATAATGCTAGGAGAAAATCTCACAAAATTCTTTGAATAACTTAGGGTATGCATCAATTTATTCTAAGGTGCATTGTGTCCCCAAGATGATATTTTCTTCGATCCCTAGTTTATTCAAAATGTTGATTTTGATGGTAGGGGAGATGTTAGCCATATTTCCTTCTTCAAAAGTATATGGTGAAGGGATGGGATTTTTAAACCAATTTACTTCACCATGAATGAAGTCTTTTGATTCCAAAACATATTGGTCATGGATTTGCTGCGGAAGGAAGTATGCATGATGGTGCATATCATCCAAATAATAATTAAAGGTGGTCATGGCTTCCATGATGTCTTCATCATAATGGAAGATGGGGGACTGGAGGAAGAGAGACCACATGAAGAAGAGCTACCTGAGGCATCTTCATGAGATACAAGGTTCACATACACATTTTCATGGTTGGGAGACATATGAATAGTAGATGGGATATCTACTGATATTGAGCCCAAATTGTTTGTCGAAGAAGGTTCAACAGAATCACAATAGGGAACATCAAGGGAGTCCCAATACATCGATCTCATGGATGATGACAGATAGAGAATAGGAGTGATATTATCCATAATCTCAACATTAGGCGGAGGGATCAAAATGGGTGGTTGAGAAACCTCCTATTCTGGTATAGAGCTGGGACCAGAATCCATAGGTAGAAGAGAGGTGGAATCACTATGAGCAACCTCTAATTCGCGAAGCACGTGAAGTGTATCATGATAATATTGGAGATAGGGAAAGTAGTGAGAATAATGGACATAATTATCACACAAAGGACATGGGTGATTCATGCATAATGATATGTTCTTCTTAGCTGACTCGGGTAAGGTGACATGGACTCACGAATGTTAGAATCAAGGAAGGTATCAGAGACCACATTCTTGAAATGAGGGAGTTCAGGAAAATTATTGGTGGCATGACCAACAACATCACACAAAGCACATGGAGGTATAGGTTTTGATGGCTTAGGAGGAGATGGAGTTTTTGGGGGTGCCTTGCCTTTGGTTCCCTTTTTTTGGGCTTTTCCCCCCTCACGAAATTCTTTCACAGTAGGAGTAGGTTCCTGTTGAGGTTGTTGTGGAACCAAAGTAAAGGAAGGGGTAAGAATAGCCGGTTGAACCGGGGTCAAAGAAGTGTAAGGTTTGAGTTGATTGGGGGGAGTTTTTACGAGAGGATCAATGTACCAGACTGGGGTCCCCAAGGTAATGTTAGGTAAACTCAACATGTCCATGATAGTTGTAGAATAAGCTCCAAGGGGTGGAAATAAGAACGGTATATACCAGAAGGGTAATGGCTTGGGGGAATTGCTCTGAGAGGGTTAAGACTTGGGCGAACGGTTCCGGGCTAAAATGGATTAGGAGAGATACCAACAGAAGGAAATGGTCCTTGAGGAGTAGTACCGGAAGGCTAGGTTGAGTTTGGGATAGCAGGTTGAAGAGGTATTAGCTGTTTTGAAGTCATACTAGACCGTTTTTGGGTGGCCTGTGATTCTTGGAGCATGCAAACACTGGATGATCTACGCTCAGAAAGAATAGGTGTTGGACCATAATAAGCACCAAGCAAGGTGGAAGCTTTGTAGACTCTAGGAGAGACATTGTTGAGGGACAAGACAGTCTTATTGTCAGTCACTGATTAGATATTGGACTAAGGTGAAGTGTGAGATTTGGGATCATAGTATGTCAACTGATCAATAGTGACGATATTGCCATTATGAGGGAAACCCATCTTACGGTGAACCGCAGATGCGACAACTGACATAGCATAGGTATAACTACATCCCAAAAGGATGTTGTAATCTAATGGGGCATCAATGACTTCAATGTCAATAGATACAATCTTAGTGAAAATAGTGATTGGACAGTTTAAATATAATCTAAGGGGTTGTGAGGGATGACCATCCTAAGCACGGAGAGTGATGGTGGATGGGGACAGTTCTCGTGAACCAAGTCGCTTCCAAACACTGGCAACCATCACATAGGTGGAGGTGCGTTCATCTATGATACACCGTTGAATAGTGGTGTTTCTAATGGAGAATGATATTTGAAATGCAATGTATGAAGGTAGGGGAGGTTGTTCCGACTTTTCAACATCAAAGAAAATCATATGATCGTCATGGGGATCGATAACACCCAAAGCAAAGAGTATAGTTTTCCATTGGGATGGGCATGTCTAGAGGACTTCCAACATTAACATGGCAGCATGAGATTGTGCCAATTCATCTACTATGCTATAGGCATGGGCAATTTATCAAAAGCAACGTTTCGATGTAATGGACCTTTGGGGATCTTGGAGAAAAACTCTACCTTAAGTAGAGGGATATTTAAGGTACCATTGGATGATGACAAAGACTCGGTGGAAACTTGGGGTTGGGGCTAATTCATTGACTTAGCGAGTGTCGTTTCATATTGGCGTGATCGAGTCTAAAGGTTGACATGCTCGGTATTGAACTCATTAGAATTCATCATAAGAATATAATAATCATGGTGACTAGATGGTGGAAATGGAAGAGCTACCTGACATTGTTTTGGTTGAGCAACAAGATATCCTTGGTGAGGAAAACGATTGGTAACCATAACCAGTTGAGATGAAGCAGGAGGAGGAGCTATGCGTTGTAGTCCTCTAGAACCAACTACTTGAGCTTCCCATACTTGACACATCTGAGGCAAAAGGGGACATTCATGAGTATAATGACCATATACGCCACAACAGGCATAAGGTTTTTTCATACGAAGACCCTTTTTTTCTTTGGTTGTTTGCCCTATTGCTGGGTTGCGAGATTATTTTGGGGTCCCTAGGGTATATTGGGTGGTGGATGTTCCAGTTACCTTTCTCCTTGTTCCTTTTCTTGGGGTTAGGTGGATTGGGTATGCTCTATTGAGCATACACTTGACCTTGTGGAGGAGGTTTTTGTTGTGACAGAGGTGGAGCAGGCATGGGGGTTGGGGCACTGGTGTTAGAGGGGTTGGAGTGTTGGGTGGTGCATATGGATAATAAGGAAATGGGTAAACATTGGGACAAATAGGTGGAGAAATAGCTAGCCCTGGCATATGTTAATTCAAATGGGTATATGCATATGATGTTTTGGGACCTAGATAAGATTTTTCATCTGGAATATTGGGGAAGGGATAGATGTAAAAGGAACTGGCCCCTCCTTGAGGTTAACCACAACGCATCGAAGTTGGAACATATGGTTGAGGGTGTGAAATGGTTCCAATGATACCATCTGTAGCATGAGATTCCCCCGGTGCATTTGCAGCACCAGGCCGAGGCATATAGCGGATGACTGTATAAACATAACCTGACTGGGCGTCAATCAGATCAAATTTCAAGGCTACTTGGAATTCATCTTCCTCATATTCGGGGAAGTGTGAAGCGAGATCTTTAGAAATGGGGGCCCAAGTCGATCTAAGGAACCAATCCATATAGATGCAATCTTCAAATTCAAGAGCTCTACAGATACTCCTCCTTCTATGCCATTCCTGAACATGGTCGGATAGGCGAGTAGAAGAAGTTTGATGGAAAGAATTTAACAATTAGGTACTAGTGCCATAATGGAGAGGTAACTGGAAATAGGAAAGAAAATATTTTTCCAGAGTCGCAAAAGTGGAATAATTGGCTCTAGGTTGATTGGCATACCACTTAGCGACAACTCCAGTAAGAGTGCATTGGAACAGATGAAGACAAATGGAGTCTCCAGTAATAGAATTGGATGAACACCACATATGGAATGAGTGAACATGATTCGTGGGATATTCTCCAAGATTACCTTAAAACTTTGGGATGTATGAAGGAAGTTTAGTAGGCATGGCTGACCAATTGGGATCATGGAGAAGGGGATCATTAATGAGCTAGGTGAAATCAGGGAGACCCAAACCAACCATGAAAGGAAGCAAAGGAGTAGGAGTGACCATACCGGTGGAGGTTCTGCTTGTGGGGTTGCCCTGGTTGGTACCTAGGTTACCACCTTGGTTACCCGCACCCACGTTGGTGCCTACCATGGTGGCGGTATAGGGTTGAGAAGACGTGGAATAAAAGGAAGAACTGGAAGAATCAATAAAATCATAATCATAATGATGACTCGATGGAGGATTGGGAGGATGTACTCTAACTCATCGAGGAGGAGGAAAATACCCTAATGGAAGCTGAGGGTGAAGGCCTTGAGTTCTCCATGAAAAATTCCTAGGGGGCATAATGATGTCAAGACAATGATAACTCTAAGGACTAAAGGGTGAGGATACGGGTAAAAGAGAAACAAATAGAAAGAAAACACCTGGTGCAGTGGTGCCAAGTGTAAATTAACTATATTAATGATGCTACTCTAATACAAGAAAGAACGTCCTATCAAAGAGAAATACCTCTAACCTATAGGTGGTCTAAATCCTCAAACAATCCTAAATCTAATGTTTTAGATGGCCTTCCAAAGAACTTCTTACTTGATGGGATCTCATCCCACAAGAAGAGTTGTCCAGAGAAAGGTAGGGTAGATAACCAACTACTTCCCATAGCCAATCCTATAGGGTGTTTTCCTAAGGTTGGTCATTGTCGTTACTTCGTCCCACAGGGGTGGTCCATTCTTGAGCTTCTTGGTGATCATCCAATGCACGAAATTCTCTTCCACAGGTTGCATAGCCCCAAGGAGAACTGTTCGCACGATGACCTAGACTAACCCCCTCTGAATCAGGTTTCTAACACACTCTGTCTTTGGATTGTGGGATGGTGAATTATTTTAAGCTCCCTAATATGTTAACTTCCATGTCTCAATGAAATCAATTGATGGGTGTTATTGGAATCCTATGCCACCGATCCTACACCTAAACTACAAAGATTGTTTGGCCCTGGTGCCCAAGTGGGCTTAATCTATGTAGGTTGAATTATTAAGGTGTAATGTCTCAAGTCTTGGTTTAGCGGTGTTAACCAAGCTCATGTTTGCTTAGGGTGTGAGTGTGGGAAAATAATGTATCAAGTTAATGAGTTAATTGAGCATGTTTTATGATGCCATGTGCTGCTGAAAATAAAGTGTTGAAATACTGTAAATAATGTTGAAAATTATAGAAACATAAATAGCCAATCAAGCACACAAAACCCCACCCAAAATTCTATCAAGCAGCTAAGAAAGACAGGGAAAACAAGCTACTCAAAGACACATCAGATGCCTAAAATACCTAATGTCAAGGGGACCAAGATCTATAGGCACTAAACTATTGTAAATGGTATAGACAAACAACAAAAATCAAAGGTAAAAAATACTGCAAAGGATAGGTATGAAGCTCCAAAACCTAAGATGCTCAAGGGGATCTTAAGGGGGAAAGGAAAAACCCAAACTCTAAAGGGAGAAAAGGTAAAATAAACCTATCCAAAAGTGTTTTAAAGTAATGGATCAGACTCTGAAAATTAGTGGTTGAAAATGCTGAAACCATAGACTCCTCAACCAGCCAATATCTTCCTAACAATGTGGAGGTGTACTCTAAACCCTAGGGGGGTTTTTCCTTCCTCAAAGAGAAAAACTAAGAGAATCTAGGCCTAGGGAAGACTGAAACAAAGATAGAAAACCCTTCCCAGTCTACACACAACACTCTCGGCAAATTTGAAAAATTTTGAAAAATTCTCGGAAAATTTTCAAAACACAAGTATTGGCCTGAAATAGTGGAAAACACATTTTTTACGCAAAAAGTGCACTCTGGAATGCAGATCTATGGTGGAAGTGTGTTTTTCTCTCGGATTCTCAGTCAACAGATTTCACATAGATTTTGTTATATCTTGCTTGGTTGGTACCTATGACTTGCGAAAAGAACCAGAAAGCCACCAGAATCTGAAAAGTTGACAAAAAAGGAAATAATACTATAAATAGAAATTGAAATGCTATAAATAGTTGTAAAAAACCCTGAAATTTATTGAAACTTCAGTCACCTAAGAATGTTGTTATTACACCATTGGAGTCGTCATTAGTTGACGACAAATGTAGCTAAATACCCACTCGAGTTGCCATTCGTTAGTGTGAAATTTCTTGAAAGGTGTACCAAAAAAACTTCACTTAAGTCACTAAGTGACACGTGACCCTAACAACAATTTGTGGTTGTTTATGCTTCAGATCTGTAATAAAACTTGGAAAAAATTGCAACAAAATAGCATATACAATCCAAAACAGTGAACAACAATATATATAACCAATGTAATAACCCAAATGGAAAGACTTTTAAATTGAATAAATATTTTATTGATAACACCTGCTGAAGGAGATCTAAAAAATATTCTGCAAATCCCCCTCTATGGGATGGGCCCTTTGATGTCCTTGATGCTTCAATAACTGTTTCTCTCTCTCCATGTGTCAAAAACCCAAAACAATATGGAGAACTCAAGTAAAAAGAGACGATGATGGTGATGATGATAATGATCATGGTGGAGAACAGATGGAAAATCCTCATATTTATAACAAAGTATTGAATTAATCTCGAAAATGAAGAATAATAAAATAACATTGACCAAATTAAGATCTAATTGTTTGGAATACTTTATTATATTATTTGGAGAGGGAAAAGTTATTCAAAATGGTCAAATATCTTTATTTAGAAATAATTAACAAATAAAATGATGTATTAATTATTTTGTGATGATTAAGAATGGTGTGAAAATGAAATAATTATTAAATAGTGATTTAATAATTATTCCAATAACAGAAATAATAAATAATAAATAAATAGTGATTTATTTAATTATTCCTAGGGAATTTACTCAAAATGTGACAAGGAATAATTATCAAACAATGATTTAATGATTATTCTTAGAGAAAATTAAATAAATAGCGATCTATTCAATTATTGTCATGGTTTTTTTTTTAATCATAAAATAATTTAATAAATATGGTTTACTAAATTATTTCCCAAGGTGAAAGTGGTTTTACTATGGTAAAATTAATCCCACATGGTGTATTTCTATCCACCTGCTTAGAAATGACTAGGTGATCATTTTTTGGTGATAACACCAAGATCAGAATGCTAGCTTTAAACATAGTTTGAGGAGTATGGCTTGCCAGAAACTTAAAGTTGTTTCAAGACAAAAAGAGTGACTTCCTCTCAGATGTGCCATATAGCCCTAAATAGTTTAATTATTGATCGACAAGTGCATGAAAAAGCTATACCTCATAAGCAAGGTGAAGTGGAAATAAATAAAAATATTCCATGGGCTTTTTCTGATGGTGCTTCATAATGAAGCCCCTATAAGGGAGGTCCAAGAGGTAAATTATACCTATCTTCAAATAAAATATTTACTTTAAAGACAGAATTGACTAATAAACCAATCATTTAAGTTAAATAACAAGTTTAAAGAAGTTCTAAAATTACTTTAAGAGTATCATAACCCAATCACAGATTTTTCAAGATTCAATGTTTTTTTTTTTGTAAGCTAGTGCGGTACTCTATTTTCCATTACTAAAACTAGAAGAAAAGTATAAAATTGGACAGGTCTCCACCCGCCCTTAAGGGAAATCGGGCTTCGTTACCATCTGAAATGTTTCAAAGCCATCCAAAAACAGTATGTCACCAACCTATCTATCCATGCTAAATATACATCTATCCTTACTAACAGTTTAAAGTTTTCTTTCTGAGACAGTATCATCGAAATATATATAACAAAAAACAGTAAAACAGCTACATAGATAAAAACCTCGACGCCTCAACTGCAACCTGTTACTGCTTCGGTGCATCCTTTGGTTCTTTCTCTAGCTTGATTCCCAATCCCCCCGCTTGGAGCAGCTGCACGATATCATCCATTTTTTTGTCTTGCATCATTAGAGTCACTTGAATGTTTTTCAGCTCCTTTTTCATAGTTGGAATACCTTGAAGCAATTCAGCCATCTCTAAAGCTACTTGTTCCATAGCCTTAGCTAATAAACGCTTCATACCCCAGTAGACATGTAAAGACTGTTTATATAATGACATTCTACCTCGCGTATGTCCAGGGTCAGGGAGATATTGTTCCCAATCCTCCATCTCTGGCTCTGAGTACCCCTGCAAAGCTTCTTCCTCCATCTGCTCTATCATCCTTCTGATATTGGGATTGGTGTCCAAAACATATGCAGCCTCTGCTTCTTGCAATCGCCTCCTCAAATCCTTCTTCCCTCGCTTTCTTCCTCGTACCTCACTGGCTGCCCCTTCCTCCATTTCCGAACGCAGATTCGAATTTCTAGTCCCTCGACTCCCTCGCCCAGCAGATCTCCCTCTCCCTCTCTGCTGCGCTTTACCCCGCTCTCTTCTGCCTCGGCCTCGTCCCTCCACCTCATCGTCGTCATTCCTCTCGAGGTCTGCACTCTCCTCCTCACTGTCTTCCGCTGTTCTCGCTTGGGTCTTCCCCATGCCCGCTTTGCCTTTTACTCCCCGTTGAAACTCCTCCTCTGCAAAGAACTGCCGAAGATCAAATTCATTTTCCGAATCATCCTGTATATCAAGATAAACCCTCTGCATGGCTTCTGCAACAGTGCTCTTGCCTTTTTCCATTGGGGTCGCTGTTTTACTCCGCGTCCACCTGCCTACCCCCCGTTCATGGTGCTCCGCCATCTTACAGTCCCCCTGCTTCTGCAATTCCTCTTTGCGCTTCACTCTATTCGACTGCATATGGAGGTTCGGGCGATTACATGCATTACTTAAACAACCGTGAGGCTGCCACCTTGCCATCGTGAAACTTCGCTGCCTGGCTCTATCATTAATGTCCATTCCAGTTACACCTCCATGATGGGAAGGTAGGAGTCCGTCGCCGCCATAACCATCACGTCTCCTCGGTACCTTGGCCGAATTTCCTCTTGGTATGCTAAACCTTCCCATGGGTCGAGTGCTGCCAGCCTTCAGACCATTAATCACATAATATTCAAGATTCAATGTTTTTTTTTTTTTTTGTCGTTAAAAGACTAGCTAAATTTTTCTATTATATTTACAAGAAGACTTTACAGACAGTGATGCAGACATTCCAGGGCCAGCAGTTGCACCCTGTATAATTTAACTTTAAGACCAGAAGCTCCCTCGCAGGGGCAGCACCGACAAAACTTTCAAAATAACCAGCCAAACTAACAGAGTTTCTCCCAAAACGAGTTGCTTCTGGAGGCCCAGAAGAAGTGAGAGTCAGCAAGCTAAGGGGCCTCATTACTCTGAGCAGAATCAAGACTGCCCACGCAGGGGCTTTCGACATTGTCTAACTGAACCCAACAAGAAACAAAATTGAAACTAGACTCGATATGCATAAACCAAACAGATAGACACAGAAATTGCCAACCAGACAGACGCAGAAGTTGCCAGCCATCAAGCACAGTAGAATCCGGAACCGACATACCCGCAGGAGCTTTAGTTCTGTTTTCTGGTGGAGAGAGGAGGAACTGTGTGGAGCCGGGGCTCAGTATCCTGGTCCTCGCAGAGGCTTGGGTCTTCCACCACATAGCACCATCCCCTTCCCTCCGGGACTCCTTCCCACATCGCTTTCCACTTATCCTCATCCATGCCCGGGGGTGCTGGCCCCAAGTCGGGTGAGGTGCCTTGCACTGTCTCCTTCTCCAAGTTGTCTGGCTCGCTCGGTGGCAGCTCCTCAAGGCCTTCCTTGCCAGCGCTTTCCTTGCCCGAACTTCCTGGTGGCCTCTCCATTGCATCCTTGCCCGAACCTTCTGGAGGTTTCTCCGCCGTGCCCTCAGGAGTTCCAGCACCGAATTCTTCAGGGATTTTTGTAAAAAGGACAGAAATGTGGGCTTTGACGCCTGTGTTGTCCATTGAGCCTCCCAGAGTGAACACCACCGAGCCAAACGCTGGCAACAATGGCCCTCCCTCGCTCGAGCTGCCAACCTCCAGGAATTGTCCACATGGGAGTTGGGTGGCTCTTGCTCTCCTATGACAGTAGCAGCAGCAGCAATGGTGGTGTTCGTCTGCTGCAGGGGTTCGAGAGGAAGAACCTCTCCCTGGTCCTCGTCTGCTGGGCTGTCGTTCCCGCAATTTGGCCATGTCACCCACGAATGCCCACACCCGTGAAATTTCTGAGCACCCTCCTTCTGCACACGAATTGACCCGTCTTGCTTCCAATTGAACCAGAAATCCTTCGAGTTGCCTCCCCTGCTTCCGGCCACAGCCTGAATTGCAGCGGCAGACCAGAGCTTGCACTGCGGCAGGAGGCTTAGCATCCACCGACTCACAATTCCTCTGCTCTCGCATCCGGCTGATCTTAACTCTCCAATGCATCCACATCCTTTGCTGATATCGATTTCTAAACCTGCTCTGCAACAGAGCATTAACTGCATTCTGCGCCACCATCGAGAACTCCTGCTCTGCAATGAATTCCCCTCGCATATCTGCTGAACCATTATGCTATGACGGCGGTCGGACCAGGCTCATTAAGATCTCCACGGGGCGGCACATGCTGGGCATGTGGCACGTCCCTCCTTGGCACGTCATCACCCGCATCCGGGGATTCAGCATCCTTGTGGAGTATGCTTTCACATTCCTGTTTCTGTTGGTTGCTTAGGATGATGTTCAGTTTGCCTTCTAGGAAGGGCTGGTTACAGTCTACTCCAATGTTTGCCATGAGATCAGCGATCTTGTTACCCTCTCTTTTGGTGTGATGGAAAGAGAGGGCATTGTGATTGCGCAGTTCATGAGCAATATTGCTTAGTCTGGCCTCTAATCGCCAACTGTCAGCTACCTTCCTGGCTTGAGAGCCATTCTGAATGCGAGTAGCCATGTTTATAAGGATTTGAGAGTCGCCCTCTACAATCAGCGGTTGAAGATTGAGGCGCTTTGCTACCAGGATCCCCTGCCACATTCCTTCCAACTCCGCCGAATTGTTGGTGTCCCATCCTATGTTGCCGAAGTAGACCTGTAGGGGTGAGCCTTTGTGATTCCTTATGATGCCCCCAAATCCTGCTGGCCCAGGGTTGCCTTTCGAGGCTCCATCGAAATTAAGTTTGTATGAGTTGATGGGTGGGGCAGTCCAACCATGATCCTCCTTGTCTCTGCGTTTCACCGTTTGATGCATGGTGGGCTCTTGTAGCTGCTGCAACATCCAGTTGTCTAGGATGTTTTTCTCGTTGTCTGTTGTGGGGAGATCCTCTTTGGTCCATGTTTTCAACAGCATGGTTTCTTGGAGATTGCTGTGTATGCTGTTCCAGATGTTCTCATTAGTTCTGCTTTGATTTTTGAATATGCGCCTGTTCCGTTCCTTCCAGATGTTCCATAGTAGAATGCCCGGGATAAGATTCCACAAGTGGTTGAGAATCTCACACTTGTAAGGTCTTTTCGGCCATTGACGGATGGTGTTTATGATACCGTCAGCTTCCCTGCATCTCCTTTGGCATTTGAATTCTACCTTTTCCCATAAATGAGTGGCGATTGAGCAAGTTTGCAGAAGATGCTGCAATGTTTCCTCGTTTTGAGAACAATTATGGCATATGGAAGGTCCGTGAAAATTACGTTTCCTTAGCTTGTCCCAAGTGAGAATCTTCTTGTGCCCAACCAACCAGAGGAAGTGTGATATTTTAGGCCAGGCTTTGAAGCTCCATATCCTTTCCCATAGAGGGTCCGGTTTGATGGGGAAGTTGCCTAACAGATTGTAGGCTTCTGCGGTGGTATAGGTGCCTTTAGTTTGATAACCCCATCTGAGGATGTCCTCATTGTTTTCATGTCTGATTCTTCTTTTATTTAACTCGCTCTCCAGTGCTGTTATCTCTTGGGGGCTAGTGCTGTTGGTAATGCGATTGCCTGATTGCCATTTCCTGAATCCGTTCTCCATTTCCTGCGCCCAAAATTGATGCACCGTGGCTTGCTGCTGCTCCTGGCTGCTAGGAATGATCGTTGCAGGGAGAACATTTGAGAGTTTGGGCATCTGGTTCCAGGCATCATTCCAGAACCTAGCATTGTGACCATTCCGTATTTCCCAAAAGCTGTGTTTCTGAACGAGCTGATGATGTTGTTTAGCTGCATTCCATATAAGAGACCCATTGATAGTGGGTGTGAACCTGATGAGCTCTGCTTGGGGCATGTTGTTGGTGTATTTTGCAGTCCATATTTTGGCCCATAACTTCTCTGGACTGGTTACCCATTGCCACCATATTTTAGCTGTCATGATGGTGTTGCTGTGCTCAGGGTCCCGAAGTCCAATTCCTCCTTTGTTTTTGGGCTTACATACAGTGTCCCATTTGACCAATGCCCATTTGCGATTGGTGGCTGAACTTCCCCACAGAAAGTCTCGCTGCAAGTTTCTCAATCTCTTTAGAACCCACTTAGGTGCAGCCAGGATGGAGAAAAGATAGAGAGGCATGGCTTGCAAGACAGCCTTAAGAAGCACAACCCGGCTGGCTAGATTTAGGGAGCGATTGGTCCATAGATTGAGCTTGGACTCAAGCTTCTCCAAGAGGGCCCGCCATGCCGGCTGCTTTATGGCCGAGGCTGTGAGGGGGGCTCCCAGATACGTGGAAGGGAGAGAAGCGGATTGGAAGCCCAGGATACGGGAAACAGCACGTTTTACAGACGGAGGGGTATGGAAGAAAAAAATTTGAGATTTGGAGCTGTTGACATGAGTGCCGGAGGCCTTTGAGAAGTCGTCGAGCAGGGTTTTTAACTTAGAGGCTTCCTGAGCTGAAGGATAACCATAGAGCATGGTGTCGTCTACAAATTGCTGATGAGAGGAGGCTGAGGTACTGTGGATGGAGATCCCTTTAAGCTGGTTAGAGTGAAGGGCTTGCTTGATGTGCCTACCTAAACCTTCCGCCATTAAGACAAAAAGGAAAGGGGATAGGGGGTCGCCTTGTCTGATACCTCTGGAGGGCTTGAAGGGACGGGAGGGTAAGCCATTGACGAGGATGGAGAAATGAGAGGAAGAAATTAGGCTCAAGATCCATCTTATCCAGGAGTCACAAAATCCAAAAGCTTTCAGCATATGCTGGATGTAAGACCAGCTGAGCTTGTCAAAGGCCTTGGAGAGGTCAATTTTAAGAAGCATACCAGCTTGATTGGATAGCTTGAGCGAATGTATGATTTCATGAGTGAGGATGATACCATCCATGATCTGTCTGCCTTCAACATACCCTGACTGCTCCGGAGATATGAGCATGGGTAGCAGAGGTTTGAGCCTGTTCGCTATAACTTTGGATATGACCTTGTAGAGGACGTTACAGAGGGCTATGGGTCTGAATTTATCAGGGGTGATGGAGTTTTCCTCTTTGGGGATTAGAGCTATAAAGGTAGAGTTAAGGGAGGGGAGCATCCAGCGAAGGGCCCTGGATTCTTCAACTATTTGCCAGACCTCCATTTTAATTAAGTCCCAGAAAGCATGAAAAAAAGTAGTTGTAAAGCCATCAGGGCCAGGGGCTTTACCTTCTTTGAGCTGCGCCATTGCTTCGTCTACCTCGTGAATGAGAATTGGGCGCATCAGCAGCTCGTTGTGCTCCTCTGTGACTAGCCTGGGGATGTTGCTTGTAATCTTCTCAATGGCACTATTCCTATCCACCGTCTGCTCCTGGTGTACCAGCTTGAAGTGATTGATGAGGATTTCCTCTATCTTCTCATGTTCTTCTTCCTTGGTCCCCTCTGGGCTTTGGATGAAAGGTATTTTGTTATGCATTCTTCTTTGCACTGTGGTGTTGTGAAAGAACTTAGTGTTGCGTTCCCCTTCTTTTAGCCACCTGATTCTTGATTTTTGTTTCCAGTAAATTTCTTCTTGTTTTCTTCGTTCTTCGAGCTGATTGTAGATGTGCTTCTCTTTGTTCAAGGTTGCCTCCGTGTGCCCTGTATTGATTACTGTCTGGTGTAGATCCTTGAGCTCCTGATTAAGTTCCTGTTGTGCTTCGAAAATGTTCCCAAAGGTCTCCCGATTCCATCGTTTAAGGTGGCCTTTTAAGAATCGCAATTTCTGTTGTAGCTGGTACATCCTTGAGCCTTCTGGTGGGACAAAGGAGGTCCATATGGTTCTGACGAAGTCCTTGAATGCTGGATGCGTTAGCCAGAAACCCTCAAAGCGGAATGGTTTTTTGGTTCTGTCCCCTGGTCGCTGCCAATGCAGAGCTATTGGCCAGTGATCCGAGCCCGAGTGTGCCAAAATCTCCGCAGTGAAGTCACCGCCTAGATGGATCGCATTGTCTGAAATCAGAAAGCGATCAAGTTTAGATGCGATCTGGTGCTTTCCTCCTCTGTGATTACTCCAAGTGTAGGTTCCATTGCAGAAAGACATATCGATGAGAGAGGCATTGTGGATGAAATCCTTGAAATGTTCTGCTTCAGGTTCTAATCTGGATCGTCCTCCTGTTTTGTCCTCGATTTTGGTAATCATATTGAAGTCACCTGCAACGATCCAAAGCGGATGCTGCCTGTTAGCGTTTAGCGCCTCAATGGTATCAAGAAGCACTTTTTTGCTTCCTCCTTCCTGAGGAAAGTAGACATTGGACAAGTTTCCATGAACCTTGGTGCCTAGAATGTGAAAGGCAGCTTGAATGAGGTGATGGGAGGCATGGAAGTCAGTAAGCGATATTGCCTGAGTGTTCCAGGCGATTGCTAGCCCTCCCGAAGCCCCCGTTGCATCCACGGCTACTGAGCGGCAACCTGGCCAGGCCTTTGATAGTATTCGACCTAGCGTTTGACTGTTGCATTTGGTTTCTTGGAAGAAACACATTTGCGGTTTTTCCAACTTGATCATGTTTTTTAACATCCTAGATTTTGCTGGGCTGTTAAGCCCTCTTAGATTCCAGGAGATCAGCTTCATGGATAACTGGTTTGGGTGGGGCTGAAGTATTTCGTGAGCTTCGCATATCTCCCTGAGTCCACCAGGAGTTTGCCCACCTCCATTGTTCTCTGAAGATCTGTCTTTCTCCCTCTTTTTTTGGAGTCCTTCGGTCGCTGGTTGCTGTCCCAATCACTACCAGGTTGAATACCTAGTTGTTGTTGGTGGAAGGCCCTGGATATTACCTCTTCCAGCTTTTCTAGATCCGTCTCTGAGATGGAGTCATACGCCTCTTTCCTACAAGCTAGCTCCAATCCAATAATGTCCAAACCGTGGAGATCTATGCTTTCAGGTTCTACTTCCATGATTTGAGCTTGACCTGTGTCTTCTTGAGTTCCCTCTGAGATTGTTACGGGAGTCAATGTCTCGTTCTTCTCCTTTTCCATGGGAGTTTTCTCTGGATCTTTCTGGTGCCTGCTAAGGATGGTCGGGATTTGTATGGGGGTTTTTGACTTGGGAAGGGGGCTGGAGGGGGGGGTGGGAGGAGGAGGATGGGCGGGTATGGATGTTATTGTCAGGTAGGACTTGATCTTCTGGGAGATCACTGAGAGATTCAAAGCTGTTCTTGGATCCAGGGTTGTGGGATTTGGGAGGCTGGGGTTTAGAGGCGTTCGGGGGCTTTTTCTGCGTGCGCTTTCTGTAAGAGACTTGGGTAAAGCCATCATGTGATGGAGGATCAGAGGTTTCCAGCGGGCTAGCTTTTGCAATGAGAGGACAGTCCCGATACAAATGCCCTATAGCATGGCATCTTCGACATCTGAACGGCACATGTTCATAGTCTAGGGCTTGAGTCCATTCCTCATCGCGATGGGCTAGGGTTATTGAGTCAGGAAGAGCTTCATTAAGACGGATAAAGACGCAGATCCTTGCGTAGGATATATACTTACGGGTTTTTGTGTCCTCCGAAGCTCTGATGTATTGTCCCACTCCATCACCTATGCGCTTCAGGCTTTCCTCTTCCCAGTATTCGTCGGGGAGCGAGTATAACCTTATCCAGACCGGAGCCCATGTGAGATCCTCCTTGTCAGGGTTGAATCTGGGTTTCCAGTTTGTGATGTATAGGCCTGCTGAGTTAAAAAAATACGGACCCCCTCCGAGGATCCTGAATTTGTCTTCTAGGCAGTAAAAAATAGCAGTGAAGAAGCCCTTCGGCCCCAGCTGGAGAGAGACATCTCCCTTGGGCTTCCATTTTGCCGCAATCCATCCATTTAGGGCTCGTTCTGTTGGCCAGAACCCTATGAATTTGCCAATGATTGCGTGGTCTGTCATGAACTGGATCCTACTGTCGATCTTGTCTCCCGGCAGTTCTATGCGCGGTCTAACCTTGGCTACCGGTCGGCAGGTGTAGTAACCGAAAATAAGCACATTACATAATACAATCATTAATTATGGACATAAAATTCAATATTTTTAGTGTTTTATATTAGGTTTGGTATAATGATGGGCTTTCACTATTTACTCAATGAATGATTAATGCACTACTTTGAATTATTTTTTATCTTTTCAAGAGGCTACATGTGCAATTGAACATAAAAACACTTTATTTTTTGTGATAACGGATTGAGCATAAGAATGCCATATAATAGGCTAAGAACACACTTATGAGCACCACGAGAATCTATAGTATGTATTTTATGTTATATTAATAAAAATACACATTTTCCTTTTGCCCGAAAGAAAATTTTAGAAGGTTAAACATTTAATGCTTTGTAATTTTTCATTTATAGTACTTTAAATCACATTGAAACAATAAATCACATTGAATTAAATAATGTTGGTTGAAATTGCAATTACTTCAAATACCAATAGTGCAATTAGATTCAACAAAAAGGCTTAAAGATATTATAACAAAATTCATCATGTTACTTGCAAGAGTTGATTATGGGTGGGAGGATGAAAATTATTTCTCTCAACCATTATAGATAAATCAAATTGATAACTAAATTGTGTAATGTAAACATATGATATCTACAATTCTATTAATGTAAATGAATCCTGCAAGATTTTAGACCAAAATATAGATTTAATGGGTGGGAGGATGAAAATTATTTCTCTCAACCACTATAGATAAACCAAAATGATAACTAAATTGTGTAATGTAAACATATGATATCTACAATTCTATTAATGTAAATGAATCCTGCAAGATTTTAGACCAAAATATAGATTTCCTCTTTAATACTGGAACAAAATCAACCCTTTTATGATGAGTTTATTTATATTTTATTTTTCTTTAATTTTTAAATTTTATTTGTTTTTTTAATTAGATAAGCAAAATTTCATCTTGATTTACTTATTTTTTAAAATTCTAATGGTTTAGGTAGTCTTATAATGTGTCAAAATGGAAAAAGTTCAAAGGTCAACGTTCTTATTAATAAGATATAAATAATTTTCAACAAAATTTTATTCATGAGGTCTAGACTAGTTGGTTTGTGTGGGGTTTAGTGTCCACTAAGCTTTATATTCAAACCTCATTGTAAGTGATTGAGAATGGAAGCCGCCTTTAGAAAAATTAAACTATTAAAACTTTTCATAAAATTTCAGTTAAATTAAATAAAAATTCTAAAAAAAAACCTTCTTATATTTACTAATTAACTTACTAACTTACTGATATAATAATATATCTACATAATTAATCATTAACATATACACATAGTTATAAGAAGAAAATTTAAATGACGTGATTGAAATTTAAAAGTAAATCCATATATTAAATTTGATAGATTTAACAATTACATTAATTATATTATTATTATAATTAATTTTAAGAATTGTGTATCACTGCCTCGTAACACAATTTTAACGGAAAATCACATCTTTACTCTTTTCCATTAATTCCATGAAGTGTCACATAAAACACTCGAATTATCACAGATATGTACTTTATAATAATCAATATTAGGAGGAACTAATAATTATAAAGGTAATAATCAACGATCAATATTTTGAGGAACACTTCAGTAATGTGTACTAATAATTGAATGGTAATAGACAATAGTGTGTACAAAGAACTATGTGAGGATACTCAATAATCACTAGTGCATACAACAATTGTGTGAACAACACTTCAGCAGGTGTGATTGACTTGTCAAAGTAGATGAGTGGTTGCTTTTTGTGTGGATGTGACAATTTCTTGTTGGGATTGGGGATGATTAGGAAAGGATTCTCGAGGGAGCGGGCATCTATAAGAATGAGTTGGGCAGAACATCTATGAGATTGACATGGATAGTGGTGAAGAGGAATATGGATAAGTGTTACACAAGCTTGAGTTGTAATATGGAGGTGTTACATCAAGTATGAGTGGACAAAGTTTTCTAATATTGTGATGGTTGATTACATGCTCTTGTACCGTGCTATTGTATTTTTTCATAAACATGGTGTTATTCACGATGTCGTAGATTTTATTTTGTGGTTCCTTTCATAGTATGTCATCCTTTTTTAAGGTAATTACTCTTTCTTATTGCTCTAGTTTGATTTTTTATTATTATGGTTTAAATTTCTTTATCAATAAAAAAAATGATAGGTTATTTGAATATTAATTCTTTTTTATTTTGGTATTTTTATGGTAAATATATGAATAAGTAAATGGCAATGCATTATTTTTCAAGGGATTATGAATTAGAGACCATGATTATTGTTAGTGGTTAGTGCTTAAATATTAGAATATCATTAAACATGAAAAAATATATGAAACTAAAGGTAGTTATGGCTGAGAATATCAATCATTATTATTACTATTACTATAGGTATTATGGGGTTTATGGAATATTAGTGTGTATTATGATATAATAGTGATATATTTAACGTAAATGTCTATAGTACTTCACCATAGTCAACTCTACTAATCGCAATTTTTTTAGTGACTATTATTTTAGGGAGAGGAAGCATCTTAATAAAGTAATATCAACCCTAAAAAAACCATATACAATTATGGTATACATATCAAAACTATATTCAACTAGAATCAAATATCATTACTCAACTAAAACTAAAAACAAATGAATTAATAATGTTAACAATGAAAACATATAAATTAATTAATTATGCAACACCCCCTCCCACATTTACCCACTTTTAGAATCCCTCCAGGTAAATGTGAAACATAGTGCCACTATGATATGACTCGACCTCCTATCTCCAGGTAAGGAAGTGGTGCCTACAACTGAGACTTATTGACCACAAACTGACATCCTACAGGGACTACAGATCACCAAGGAGCTAAAGAAACGCCCCATGTGGTCAATCACTCGGTTGGAACTTTGTTTCAGTGACCTAAACTCTTAGACGCACCCTTGACACTGGCTTCATGCGGTTTAAGGCTTCCAACAATAATCACAATCCTTGCTCCAGGCATTTGTGACCTAAATTGCTCAATTCAGTGCCCATAGTCCCAAGATCTGAGCCACAATTCCAAGCCAGCCTCTTGACCTCTACCCAGAACTGCTTGATACTTCTTAGAATGATAAATAGAATAAGGAAGATGCTATTCATACAAAACTTGAACAAGTACTTGACCTAACCAGGCATAACCATGACAGTCATTTCGTCAAACATATGGTGAACATGTAAGATGTAGGTCATGGATGCATATTTGATCATAGGAGTTTGAAGCTTATCGAAGAATCACCAAGAATGTCTAATTCCCTCTCATAATAGTTGTAATAACACTTGTTATCCCATGCATTCATTAACCATCAAATACTCATCAAATCCTAAACAAATCCATAGCTAAAGCACATTACATATCCATGCTTATAACCAACATATAACCAGATTATTAACCATGACAGAACAACCATCAAACAATCATAATAACAAGTACAAGTGCTCATAGATTACAATAGGAAAGTAACTCTTATTAACTTATGCAAAATCCAACCCATTTTGGGACTTCCACGTACCACCCAACCATAGATTGGGCTTAACCAAATCTTTCTTTCAGCCAATCACCGTCTTGCCATATTCCAAGCATGAATGTGGGATCTCAAGACATAAAAAAAATCAGGGCTTCCCAAAGATTAAACCACCTCCACCCTCAAGCTATTGTGATCTCGCCAATAGTGCATTTTTTTAGGCCACTGCTCCAATCCTCTCAAGGATATCGAAAGGTCCGCAATACCGATGTGCCAACTTGGCACATGATCTAATCCTCTAGGATCTCTTATTGGGCTTGATGTGAAAGTACACTTGCTCCCCAGCTTGAAAATTGTGAAATTCAATGTGTTGATCTGGATAGCTCTTTTTTCTATCCTGTGTTGCCTTCATATTCTTCTTAATATCCTGCATTTCATGTTTCATCTCTACCAACATGTCTAGTCCAATCAACACCATGCTCACTGGATCACTCCAATTGATGGGAGTATTACAATTGTGCCCATAAAGTGCCTCAAATGGACTCATATTCAAGTATTCATGATACCTATTGTTATAATAAAACTTAACCAATGGAAGATACTCCTCCCACCTCCTCTACTAGTACATAATGTACATCCTTAACATGTCCTCAAGTATCGCATTAACCCTCTTTGTTTGTCCATCTGTCTGTGGATGATAGGTTGTACTAAAAGCCAAATTTGTCCCCAAACCTACAAACAACTCCTTCCAAAACCTGGAAGTAAAATTTACATCTTTGTCAGATACAATCTTCTGAGGACACCATGGAATCTCACTATCACCCTGATGAAGACTTGAGCTACCTCATTAGTTGAATTAGTAGACTTCACTGGAATGAAGTGAGCTACCTTGGTCAACCTGTCAACCACAACCATAATGGAATCATGTTGTTTGGATGTCTTCGGTAAACCTATAATGAAATCCATGGAAATGACCTCCCATTTACATTCTGGAAGCGAAATCAGTTGCAATAGACCAATTGGATGCTTACACTTTGATTTTACTTGTTGATAGTCTAAACATTTAGCCACAAACTCAACTACCTCTTTCTTTAGATTCAATCAATAGTAAAACTTCTTCACAACCATTAGAGCCTTCTGATATCCTAGGTGACTTGAATATGGCTTGACATGAAATTCCCTCAAGATAAGCTTCTAGAGTTCACTATCATCTCGTACATAAAGCATGTCCCTGAATCTCACCAAACCATCTGTCGTGAGATGATAATCCACATCCTTATCACCTGAACTCTATTTTTGTAACCTCTGCTTAAGTTGCTGGGACCTATCATCCTGCTCCCCTCCTTGAAAGATCCACTCCTACAAATCTGTCCCATAAGAGCTTATTGTTGCAATGTGATTCACTTGCACTCTTCTACTAAGAGCATCTACAACCTTGTTCTCCTTTCTCTTGATATACCTGATCTTGAAGTCAAACTCACTAAGTGTGTCCATCAATCTAGCTTGCTTGGAATTCAAATTAGATTGGTCAAACAAGTATCTTAGGCCACTATGATCACTCATCAGAATAAACCTCCTGCCAAGAAGATTGTGTCTCCACACCTTCAATGCATGAATTATAGTTGTTAATTCAAGATAGTGTGTCACATAGTTTTTCTCATGCTCATTTAGTTTCCTTGACTTGTATCATACTACCTGTCCCTTCTGCATAAGGACTCCACCAAGTCCTCTTTTGAAAGCATTTGTACACACCACGAACTCTTTATCTAGATTTGCAATCTTTAGAACTGGAGAGTTTGTAAGAAAAATCTTCAATTACTTAAAACTAGATGAACATTTCTTTGTCAAATCAAACTTCTTTCCTTTCCTCTACATGATGTAATATCGTAGGAAATCCATGAGAAGTTCCTGATGAACTTCCTGTAGTAACATGCTAGTCCCATGAATGATCTAACCTTGTCCACATTCTTAGGAGTTTCCCACTCCATGATAGCTTTTATTTTTTTTTTCCAAGGAAAAAAACGGTAACTTTTTATTAAAAAGATAATGAAAAGTTACACTAGCAGACGCAATGAAGCATTCCGTGAGCTGCCACAGAGGCCCGAGTGCTTTCGCACCCCACGCAACGTTAGAAGACTAACGTGCACAAAGAATAAGAAAAGAGAAGAGAGGATAGAGAAAGAAAGAGGCAAAAAACTGAATTCCGGCTGTGAGTAAGACTCACGCTTCAAGTTTTTCTCCCCTTTTTCTTTTCGACCTTACGCCACTCTCCTTGAGTGGGCTCGATCGAAGCAATGACTAACTGTGTTTCTGCATTCTGTGGGCCAGTTTCTTTGTCTGAATCTGAAGTATCTGAGTGGTGGTGCCGTTTGATGCCTCCCATGCTAGGATCCACGCTTGTCATCTCTGCCTTGTTGTCTGATGTGGTTCCCTTCTGATTCTCCATTTCTTGAGATACCTCGGTCTTCTCTGCAGGGATCTCTTCCTCCGCTGCTTCTGATTCTTCGTCCTCTGAATCTGGGGGTGAAAATTGCCATCCTTTCCTCTGCTTCCCTTTCTGCTTCTTTTTACTATTTGCTTTCTTGGCTTCTGGACATGAGCTTTGCAAGTGTCCTGTCTGCCTACAGAACCTACATCTGAAAGCGGTGTTTTCATAATCTAGTACTTGCAACCAGTTTTGCTATTTGTAGATCAGCCTTATATGGTCCGGCAGCCCTTTACTTAAATCTACTTCCACAACATGATAGCTTTTATATTTTCTAGGTCCACTGTTATGCCTTCCTTGGAAACAACATTCCCCAAGTAATGAATTTATGTCTAAAAGAAACTGCACTTACTAAGCTTGGAATGCAGTTAATGCTCTCTCAATAATCATAACACTGCTGCTAGGTGTTCTATATGTTGTTGCTCATTCCTAGAATATATCAATATTTCATTAATGAATATTATCACAAACTTGTCTAGATAAGGATGCAACACACTAATCATCAAACACATGAAACTAGCTAGAGCATTAGTCAAACCAAAATGAACCACAAAAAACTCATAATGTTCATACCTGGTCCAGAAAGCAGTCTTGCAAATTTCCTCTTCTTTTATGTGTTCCTGATGATATCCTAATCTCAAATTAATCTTCAAGAACATTGTTTCTCCCTTCAACTTATCAAACAAGTCATCAATCCATGAAAATGGATACCTATTCTTGATCATCACCTTGTTCAATGATCTGTAATCAATACACAACCTAAGAGTACCATCCTTATTCTTCACCAACAACATTGGTGCACCCCAAGGTGACAAAATTGGCCTAATGTATCCCTTGTCAAGCATTTCCTTCAGACGCAACTTAAGTTCCACTAAATCTAGAGTGCTCATCCTATAAGATGCCTTTGATGTTGGTGTTTCTCCTGGTATCAACTCAATAGAGAAATCTACTTCCATATGAGGCAATAACATCGAAAATTATGTTGGGAGCATGTCTTGAAACTATTGCAAAACTGGATACCTCTTCAAGACATCAGTATCCTCAACATCCTTACCTTTGTCACTGCGAACATTACACACCCTTTCCTACAATTGCGCTTAACCTACATATCATTCTCACTGACATAGGCTTCTTATTTCCCTACAAGATTCTCTTCTCTCCATTTTCATCCAAATAGTCTATAGCCTTCTCATAATAATCCATATTAGTCTTGTGACGATGCAACCAATCCATACCCATAAGCATACTATATGATCCCAATGGAAGTACATTTAGATGCGATGGTGTAGACATACCATTCACCTCAAATGCATAATATCTTACCCAATGATGAACTCTTTCCTTGGTACCTGTAGCCAACTGCACCAACCAATACTATGCATACACTTCTTTTCTCAAACCACACTTATCCACCATATTTTGATTAACATAATTATAATTAGATCCAGGATCCATCAAAATGGAAATAACACAATAAAAGAGATTTCCTCCATCTCAATAATGGATGTCTGGTGATCCTCCTGCTTGTCATCAAATGTTGTATAGATCTGAGGAATGCTTTGGCCCACATCCCCAACTATTTGTGCCTCCTGAGCACTATAGATCGGAGGTTGTCCATCCTAATACAATGAACAATCCTTCTTATGATGATCTTTGCCCCATATCCAACATTGAAACAATTCCTACCACTACCTTTGTTCTACTATTCTCTAGGATTAGGTCCATGTCCCTTCTTTACTGCATAAAACTTCTTGTAAGGAGAAACATGCTCTTTATCACTTGCATCTTGAGGTGTTTCTCGCTTCAATGTCCACTTCCCTTTAGTATTATCATTCCCTTCCCAATCACGCTTATGCTCAGACTTATTCTTTCATTGCTCATAACAATGCTTCAACTCCCCAATAACTTCAACTAGTGACCAAGGCTCATCATACTCAATCTGATCCTTGAATTCCAATGGTAGTCCATTGATAAATCTTTGAAATTTCATCTTCTCGTCCTTGAAGTAAGGAACATACCTCAAAAACTCTAGGAACTTAATTGTGTACTCCTCATCTGTTATAGATCCCATCTTTAGTTCATATAACTCCTTGTCCTTACCATCATAGTACCTCTCTAACAAGCACATATTCCTAAAGAGTCTCTTGAACTCATGCAAACTCAACTCCTCTGTCCTAATTCCTTTTACACACTTCACATCTTCCCAGCAGATGTTTATTTTTCCCTTGATATTGAAAATAGATATCCTGGCCTTCATGTTCTCTATGTAGTCATGAAGGTCGAAGGACTTCTTCATTCCAAGCGGCCTTCTTGAAATCGTCTGGAAATTATCCCCTTTCATTCCTCCTATAAGAATGATACTAATGATGACCATGATACCTATTTGAACCAGAACTAGAGTAGAACCCATAACCACTACCTCTCCTATCAGGTGTATCCAAGAACCTACCATATTTGACTGTATCATCCCTATCCAACCTATGCCATCCATGAGACCTACTACCATATCCTCCATTAGTCCCTTCCACCTATCCATAATCGATCAGTGGTTGTCCCTGTATCTACAAAGCTGAAAAACTCTGAAGGATAACTGCATTGACTTCTATTTTCTTTTCATGTGCCCTGGAAAGTCTTTCCTATCACTGAATGATTCAGTCATTATCTGCTTTACAATTTCTGATCTCTGTCTTCAAACGTCTCAAAATATCTGTTATGTCAGGAGAGTACTCATCTCTTGGTTGCTCATCTAATCTATAAGGAGGTCTCACGAACTGTAATCCACCATTTTACTATTCATCTGTGATCTTCTTCTTGTTCCTGCAAACATGCCATGTCACATAAACTAAATATAAACATAATCAACATACCTCAGTGAAGTTCAAGGGAGGCTATCTCATTTTCACAATCAATCCAAATTAGAATGATACATATATATGCATAATCATATCAATATATTGACATCATGTATGATAACACTAATGCATACAATGACCTCATGTATGACAACCATAACCATGACAATGCATGCATAATGACATGCATCTAGCCCATCCAGTCCAAGTATTTGAACCATGCTTTGATACTACCTTATGGTATTAGATATCACCCAAAGAGAATGGAAACCCACTCTGATACCAATCTATAACACCCCCTCCCACATTTACCCACTTTTATAAGCCCTTCAGGTAAATATGAAAGGAATACCACTATGATATGACTCGACCTCCTAGCTCTAGTTAAGGAAGTGGGGCCTACAACTAAAATTTACTGACCACAAATTGACATCCTACAGAGACTACAAATCACCCAGGAGCTGAAGAAACACCCCATGTGTTCAATCCCTAAGTTGGAACTTTGTTTCAGTCATATAGACTCCCAACCACACCCTTAACACTTCTTGCATGTGGTTGAAGGCCTCCAACCATGCTCACAAGCCTTGGTCCATGTGGTTGTGACCTTAATTTTCAGTTTAGTGCTTGCGATCCTAAGATTTGAGCCATAATTCCAGGCTAGCCTCTAGACCCCTACCCAAAAATTCCTAAGACTTTTTAGAAAGATAAATAACATAAGGATGATGTTATTCATACAAAACTTGAACAAGAATGACACCTAACCAAGCCTAACCATGACATTCATTTCGTCAAACATATGTTGAACATGTAAGCTATAGGTTATGAATGGATATTTGATCATAGGAGTCTGAAACTTATCTGAGAATCACCAATAAGGTCTAATTCCCTCTCATAATAGCTACAATAACACTTGTTAGCCCATGCATTCATTAACCATCAAATACTCATCAAATCCTTAACAAAGCCATAGCTAGAGCACACTACATATCCATGCTTATAATCAGCATATAACCAAATTATTAACCATGAAATGATAACCATAAAATCACCATAATAACAAGTACAAGTGATCATAGATTACAATGGGAAATTAGCTCTTATTAAATTATGAAAAATCCAACCGAGTCTAGGACTTCCACATACCACCTGTTCGTAGATTGGGCTGAACCAAATCATTCTTTTAGCCAATCACCCTTGTGTTGTACTCCAAGCATGAATGTGGGATCTCAAGACATAAACCAACCAGGGCTTCCCAAAGATTAAACCACCTCCACCCTCAAGCTATCGCAATCTCGCCAAAACCGATTAAGAGATCATGAAACCCAAACAAGCTTGGATGCCTCAGAGTTTCTTCACCATTACCTTGAGGAGTTTTCCTATCTCCACCCACCTATCGAGGACTTCCTGGAGTTTAAACCACCTCCACAACCAACCCTTGGGAATTTTCCTGAGACCATCCCACCTGGTTCCAAAACCTTCTGCCAATCCAAAGCTCAACCAAAAAAGGATCCCATCACACGATGGCTATCCAGAAAATGGAAAGGCAAGGTTGAAACCACTGTCAAACCAAGCAAAACCCATGCCAATGACAGAAATTGAACTAAATAAACAAATACATTGTTGAAAATAGCAACAAGAAATGCTAAATATATAAGTGCTAAAAATAACATTGTTATAAATAGCATTTTGGGATACATTCCAATTTTAGTTAGTCTCTGAACTAAAATTGAGAATTAAAATTCGAATTTGATCTTAGCAGCTATTTGTAAAATAATTAATTAATTCATCTTGAGTTAATTAGTTGGAGAAAATCAAACATGAAGTCTATGTGAAGACATGCAACAGTTTCCCCTTTGACTGAGGAAGTTATTCCTTGATTAAGGAGATGAGGATGAGTTGTACTTTGAGTTGTAATTAGTTAGCTCAGTTAACTGAGTTAAGTCCATTTAGATTAGTTCCAACAGTTTGTTGAACTAATTGTGAGTTCAGTTAGTTAATGCATGCATGCATGTAACTAATGCACTTCAGATAACTGAATATTCTCTCATAAATAACTCATGCAAGTCAGTTCAATTAGAGACCCAGTTGAGATCAGATGATGGGACAGTGTACTATCAGTTGTAGGAATATTCCATTGAGGATATCTCTTGCATGCAGAAGGAATTCATTCCTTGGAGATTGCACAGTTACTTCTGAGTTTGGAGAGTTGCATGAGAGGTGAATTCACACAGGTGGTAGCCAGAGGACCCAGGAGAAACTATGCAAGGAAATATGAGGCTTGGAGGATTGAAGGAAGGCATATGTTGTGTCTATCTAGTCTATGAGCAGCATTGAGGGATTGTACTGAGAGCTGGATAGATTGTGAGCTAAAGCTTTGTGTAATTATGACATATTTCCACTTATATGATAATACAAAGATCAGGGTTTTTAGCTAAGGCTTTCCCCAGAGTATTCTTCTGTGTTCATGTGTGATTGATTTCTCATTCTCTGTTATATGTGTTCTATTTGATCTTGCTCAAAATAGATTAAGCTTCCGCAAGTTTGTTTGTAGAAGTAGATCAAGTGTTTTTCTTTAGTATATCGCATTATCAGGTGATCTACAGTGGGAAATTCTACATGGTATCAGAGCAAAGGTGATCAAAGAGAAGAAAAATATATGAAAAAGGGAGAAGGGCGAAGTTTGAAGTCCCTGATTATAGAATTCGAATTCTCATCACATCTAAAATTTCACCAATGGCGTTCAACAGTTTGAGACTCAAGTATGCCTCGGATGGTAGCTCGAATTATATAGCCTGGAAGGATCACATGGAAGTGGTATTAGAGGACAATGATTTGAAGGACTTCATTGATCAAGAAGTCCCCAAGCCAGCAGCTGCTGATGCCCAAGAATTGGCGGAATGGAAGAAATGTGTGGCTAGAGCGAGGAGGATTCTTCTGGAGGGAGTTCTAGACCACATAGTCTCAAGTCTCCATGGGAGGTCTCGAGTCCCCATGGGAAGGAGACAATGCTTTCAATGTGGAAAACATTGAAGGATCTATCAGAACAGTAGCGATCAGAGGAAGCTGGCACTGAAAGACAAGCTTCAGAAAATCAAGTGTGAAAAGGGTGACACGATCTCTACATATCTAAACAAGCTCACCACCTGCAGGGATGAGCTTGGAAGTGTAGGGATCATGACAATCGATGATGACGTGGTGAGTCTTACTCTCCTTGGTCTTCCTAAGAGCTGGCATAGCTACCAAGACTCGGTAAATGGAAGAGAGAAACTGCCAGATTGGGAACGACTATGGTCGAATCAAATGTAGGAGGAGATAAGAAGAAGCACCAGAGATGGATCTTCATCAAAGAAAGATGATGAATAAAATCTAGCCTTAGCGAATAAGGTGAGGAAAGGGAAAGGGAAGGCATCCCATTCCAAATCCAGTTCTTCCCCTGGTGGGAAGAAGATTGACAAATAGAAAGTGCAATGCTTTCATTGTCATTAGGTGGGCCATTATGCTACGAATTGTCCCCAGAAGAAATCCAAGAAGGGATTCTCGAAGGGATCAAATGGTGAGTCACTAGCCTCACAGTTCGAATTGGATTTCACCCTCATCGCATGTATGGTTTCATTGATGGTGGGGTGTGTTTGGTACCTGGACAGTGGAGCTTCATTCCACATGACCGGCAACAAGAGTCTTTTCACTACCTTGGAGGAGAAGGACCTCCAGATGCACATAGAGATGGGCGATGATGGAAAGTACCATGCTTCAAGCGAAGGTATGGTTGTGTTTCAGAGGGAGCATGGAGCTCCTCTCACCCTAACTGATATAAAGTATGTGCCTAGTCTGAAGAAGAATATTATGTCCGTCACTATGCATGGAAGAGAAAGGCTATGGTGTAGTCTTTAGCAGAGGAAAGGCATTCCTGAGGCCTATCGGCACTGGACAGACCAAGAGGATTGGGATTTGAGTAAAGAATCTCTACAAGCTAGAGGTAGATAACTGTGCTGCATTGAGTTCAAAAGCAGAGTTGGTGCAAAGCCAAGATATTGGTGAGATATGGAATAGAAGATTGGGACACTTGCACCATGGGGCCTTGAAGATCATGCAGCAGATTTCTATCAGACTTCCCAAGGGAAAATTGGAGCAAATGGATACATGCAAAGGTTGTACCTTGTGTAATTATGAAAAATCTTCCTTTCAGGATCGAGACAATAGAGCTGGAGCAATCCTGGAGCGAGTTCATACAGATGTGTGTGGACCATTCTCTACAGCCTCCACCGCTAAACAAAGGTACTATGTTATTTTTGTTGATGATTTTTTGCATAGATGTTAGATCTACTTCATGCAGAAGAAGGATCAAACCTTCTCAAGGTTTTGTGAGTTCAAAGCCTTGGCAGAGAAAGAATCTGGAAAGAAAATAAGGGCCTTGCGAAGTGACAATGGTGGAGAGTATGTCTCCCAATAGTTTAAGGACTTCTGTGTAGCAGAAGGAATTAAACGGGAGTTGACGACACCCCATAACCCACAGTAGAATGGGGTGGCCGAAAGGAAGAATAGATCGATTGTGGGAGCAGCTCGGGCGATGCTGCATGACCAAAGCCTACCACTTCATTTGTGAGCTGAGGCATGCAATATAGCAGTATACTTGCAGAATAGAAGTCCGCATTGTATACAGGGAATGAAGACACCAGTGGAGGCCTTTTCTGGGAAGAGACCAAATGTGAGTCACTTCAAGATCTTTGGATCATCCGTTTATTTCCATGTGACCAAAGAAGCCCGGAAGAAGCTAGATCAACAACTGAGTTGGGGATACTTGTGGGGTACACTGATATACCCCACAACTATCGAGTGTTCTTGCCTACCAGTCAGACGATAGTGATACGTAGAGATTTGAAGTTCGACGAGCAGAAAGCCATGCGAGTGTCTCTTGAGAGGGAGCTCAAGTTGCATGCAGAGGAGGAACTTTTAGTTCCTAAGGAGGAGGAGCCTCAGACTGATGCAGGGTAGCCGCATGCATAGGATCTGAGAGTGGAGACATCCACTCATGCAGAGTCTTCCAGAGATGGGCAAAAACACTCAAGGGAAGTTGACAGATTGATGTTGGATGCGAGAGAGAATGTGGGACAACCATCTTCTCAGCACAGACAGAGGAGCTCACCTGAGTGGTACACTGGGTACATGGCCCTAGTTGGGGAGTGTGTAGAGACCTAACCTTCTTCCTTTGAGGAAGCAGTGCAACAACCAGTCTGGTTTGATGCAATGATGGAGGAGTACGACTCCATCGTTCGGAACTATGTTTAGGATGTTGTCCCAAGACCAAAGGATGAGTCAGTGGTGAGTTCCCGATGGCTTTACAAGGTAAAGCAAGCAGCTGATGGCAGTGTTGAGAAACATAAGGCAAGCTTTGTTGCTCGTGGTTTCTCACAGGTCAAGGGGATCGACTATGATGAGACTTTTGCTCCTGTAGCAAGGTACTCATCTATCATATCAATGTTGGCACTATCAACACAGATGGGTTGGAAGATCCATCAGATGGATGTGAAGATTGTGTTCCTCAATGGAAAGATTGAGGAAGAGGTGTACATAGAGTAGCCGGAAGGATTTGAGACCTTTGATCGTGAGTCGCATGTGTGCCGACTCAAGAGAGCTTTGTACGGGCTGAAGCAAGCACCTCGTGCTTGCTACACCAGGATCGACAGCTATTTCACTAGGTTGGGCTTCACCAAGAGTGAAGCAAATGCGAACCTTTACCACATCATGGTAGAGGGTAAGCCATTGATCATTGTTCTTTACATTGATGATCTGATATTGAGAGGTGATGATCATTTGATAAAGTCTTACATGAAGGACCTTGCAAGAGAGTTCAAGATGAAGGACATGGGTCTTATGTACTACTTTCTAGGCATGGAAGTGTGGCAGAAGGATGGGGAAGTGTTTGTGTCTCAAGGAAAGTATGCCAATGAGATACTCAGGTGATTCCACATGGAGAAGTGCAAGCCCATGATGCCTCTTCTAACTGGTAACTGGAGGAAGGAGGATGCTACTTCAGGTGAGGTAGTATCTACTACTGTTTATTGGCAGCTTGTGGGTTCATTGATGTATCTAGTGAACACATGACCAGATTTGTGCTTTGCGGTGAACTAGCTGAGTCAAGCTATGGTTCAGCCTACCAAGCTGTTTTGGAAGGCAGCAAAGCATGTGCTGAGATACCTCAAAGGCACATCTCAGTATGGATTGTGGTACAGATGGACAGAGGGAGTGAAGCTTTAGGGCTTCATAGATGTATATTGGGCAGGGATTCCATCAGACCAGAAGAGCACTTTAGGAGGAATTTTCAACCTTGGTTCAGCTGCAGTTTCTTGGTACAGCAGGAAACAGAGATTAGTTTCACTTAGCTCAGCAGAGGCTAAATACATGGCTGCCAGTCAAGCAGCATGTGAGGCCATTTGGATGCAGAAAATTCTGGTTGGATTGTTTGGTCAGAGGATGGATCCAATTGTGATCTATTACGATAATCAGAGTTGTATCAAACTCTCTAAGAATCCAGTATTTCATGATAGGTCCAAGCACATCGATATCGAGTATCATCATCTTCGAGACTGTTTGGTGAAGAGGATCATGTTGTTGCTTTATGTTTCGACCGAGGAACAAGATGAGATATTTTGACTAAGGCATTCTCAAATGCAAGTTCGAGTTCCACAGAGACAAGATTGGGGTGATAAATAATCCCTTTCTTGTTGAGAGGGAGTGTTGAAAATAGCAACAAGAAATGCTAAATATAGAAGTGCTAAAAATTGCATTTCAAGGTACATTCCAATTTTAGTTAGTCCCTGAACTAAAATTGAGAATTAAAATTAAAATTTGATCTTAGTAGCTATTTGTAAAATAATTAATTAATTCATCTTGAGTTAATTAGTTGGAGAAAATCAAACATGAAGTCTATGTGAAGACATGCAACAATTTCCCCTTTGATTGAGGAAGTTATTCCTTGATTAAGGAGATCAGGATGAGTTGCACTTTGAGTTGTAATTAGTTAGCTCAGTTAACTGAGTTAACTCCAGTTATATTAGTTCCAACAGTTTGTTGAACTGATTGTGAGTTCAGTTAGTTAATGCATGCATGCATGTAACTACTGCACTTCAGATAACTGAATATTCTCTCATAAATAACTCATGCATGTTAGTTCAGTCAGAGACCCAGTTGAGATCAGATGATGGAACAATGTACTATCAGTTTCAGGAATATTCCATTGAGGATATCTCTTACATGCAGAAGGAATTCATTCCTTAGAGATTGCGCAGTTACTTTTGAGTTTGGAGAGTTGTGTGAGAGGTGAATTCACACAGGTGGTAGCCAGAGGACCCAAGAGAAACTATGCAAGGAAATAGGAGGCTTGGAGGATTGAAGGAAGGCATATGTTGTGTCTATCCAGTCTATGAGCAACATTGAGGGATTGTACTGAGAGCTAGATAGCTTATGAGCTAAAGCTTTGTGTAATCCAGACATATTTCTACTTGTATGATAATACATAGATTGGGGTTTTTATCTGAGGCTTTCCCCAAAGTATTCTTCTGTGTTCATGTGTGATTGATTTCTCATTCTCTGTTATATGTGTTCTATTTGATCTTGCTCAAAATCGATTAAGCTTCCGCAAGTTTGTTTGTAGAAGTAGATCAAGTATTTTGCTTTAGTATATTGCATTATCAGGTGATCTACAGTGGGAAATTCTACAATTTGTTACCTGCAAAATCCTCTTGTTGAAGCCGCTTGATCCAACCTTCCTTGCTTGTCCTTATCATTCCTTTTCCTTCCTTTCTCCAGTGCTAGAGTTCTCCTAGGATGCTCTAAGGGTGCAAGAGTATGAGAGAATAGAAAGAGAACTACAAAACTGACTGACGAAAATTGTGAACTGATCCTCAAAAGCATTTTTATCATTGAGGTATATATTTTCTTCATTTTCCTCTATTTTCCTTCTCCTGCAAATATGTGACCTTTCATCTCCCTTTTCTCCTATTTTTCTTTATTTTCATAAATAAATGTCAATTTATGTTTTTTGCCTTTCCAATGTCTTTAACGATGCCTTTTCCACTTTCCTTAGCCATAAATAAACCAAAAGTGACATCCACTAGGATGTTTTTCCCAACATTCAGCTTGGAATACATGTCCCATGACCTTGGTCTTATTTTACCTTTATCAACCTTTATTACATAAACTTTAACCCGAAGTTGTTACAAATTATATATATATATATATATATATATATATATATATATATATATATATATATATATATATATATATATATATCTATATATATATATATATATCTCTCTCTCTCTCTCTCTCTATATATATATATATATATATATATATATATATATAGATATATATATATCTAACACGTTTTTCAAATTCAATTTAATAAATTTTAAAAAACATTTAATTATATAATTAATAATAATTTACTTATTTAAACATAATTTTGAACACCGTTGTAATTGAATCAGAATGAAAAACAATTCATATCATCATTCATTTGAAATTTCCTTGTAGAAACTTCTTTTAATATTAATATTAAACATTTTATCAACTTCAAAACCATATCTCAAGTCAATCCAAGTAAATAATTTATAATAGTAATGCTAAAGTGTTTATAATGTAACTGTTGAGCCTCATCATTGCTTCATTTTAACACTCTCTCTTACCTATTTTTCCTTTCTTTGACCATCATCATCAACTCAATAGGCATCAAACTACAAGGTTTTTGACATGTTAAGTTATTTAATTGTCTTATATTTCATATTTAATAATGTTCCTTATTATTGAATTACTATTTGTATTAGCTACCAAATTTGCACGATTATGCAGCTACTCTATGTTTTTATAGCCGATTCTAAGGTTTACCAGCATCAGAGGTGCTAGCTAAGAGGAAAAAGATATGGATGGGTGGAGATTTATATCTTTGATGATTTCTTTGTATTCATCCGAACCAAATCATCAAAGGATTGTTCAATTGCGTGGTCAAAGGGTAAAGTCAACTTGTTGCTGAACAGGCGAGCGAGAGTCTGAAATTCCTGTGCTTCATGATTTGCTTTGCCAAATAGAAAATCGTGAGAAACGATATCTTGATATTTGTTAGAATCTTAATTTAGAACTTTGTTAGCTAGGGTAGGCATAAAAGCCTTGAACAGTTATTGACACGAGCTTTTATAAATATCGTGTAGCAAACATGAACAGAAGGTTAATTTTTATATGCAACAGTATTGAACTACAAACTCTGTTTTATCTATTAATGAAGAATGAAACTTTGATGCGTAGCTGACTGTTCGATTAAAGTTATGTGACCGCATTTTTGTGGAGGGCCCTTGCAAACAGTGAAGTTTTTTCATTTTTTACATCTTTTCTTTATCATTTTGATAGTTGTTCATATGTTTTAGAATCATTCTGCAGTCTTGATTTCAATCATTTAGAGATAGAAAGATTTCACTAATCATTCCTTTTTTTCAAGATTGATTTATAATGATGCTAATGGTAGTGTAATCGTTTGTCATATATTTCTTTATAATTTCAGAGTGTTTCATTTCAAATCTTGAGTGATTTCTTTTAGTTTCTTTTTACAATATTTCATTTCAAAGCATGAGTGATTTCTTTATGGTTTTAATTTCAAAAACATGAGTGATCATAATGAGTAAGTGTGTGGTTTTTCATTTTGAATAGAAGTCAATTTCATTTTGGTTTTTATGCAAAGGATTGCTACAATGTTAGATGAATAATTATGCTTTTAGAGATTAAATTTGTGTTGCAATAGATCAGTTAAGTTTTCTTAATGAGATAGTGTGAGTTTGCTTTAAGTTTCATTTTTCAAGTGTGAAGAGAATTTTTTATTTCATTAGAAAGGAGTGAGGAAATTTTAGGAATATTTAATGTGTTAAATCCATTTTCTTTGAAGAGTAAGATAAGTATGAAAAACTTCCTTAGAAGTAAATTTCAATAACTCAATCATGCACATTAATAATTTGATTTAAGAAAAAGGACTTCTAGCATATATAGTGCACGTTCACTTCATAATTTTACCAACACCGGTCAATAATTTATGTAACAATTTAATACAATTAAATTGAAAAACATTTTGGCATCGTTGCTGGGGAAGTGTAAATAGAAGTCTTTGTCTTTTTCATTTTGATAAATTAAAAAAAAACAACAAAAACAAAAACATGATATGCATAGGGAAAGAGACTCTAGGGTATATTTGTAGGTAGAGGTAAGATTTTAATTCCAACAACATCACTCACCCCACCACGACCTCGTAGTGCCACACCACCCACACAAACTCGAATTCCATCCATAGCAGGAAAACACAAACTCCCTGAGGTATTAAGATCCGAAATCCAACCTAGAGATTCACCAACTTCATCAACAGAAGCCATAATAGAAGAAGAAGATCCCATATCTCCAACAATAGGAGTAATTTTCCTATCTTCAATTGGAGAACAACTTCTAGCTCAAGAGCTGGAAGTTCCTGCTAAAGAAGAGGAAGAAGAAACCTATTTTAACAAACCATTGGTAGAAGAACCAGAGGAACTAGAGGATACTGAAAACCCAATTTTGGGACTAGAACCCTATATTAGTTATAATGAATCTATAATGGTTGGAGAAGGGTAAGGAGAGGTACATAATGTGAATGGTGAACAACCTATGATTGGAGGAGGAAGAGGACAAAATAGGGGAGGTGGAGGAAGTGGAGGAAGACGAAGAGGGAGAGGAAAAGATATAAATCCAACCCCCTTTGGATTTCCTATCCTCGATTAAGATACAACTATGACAATGAAAAATATCTCACCATCTATCCTTCCAAACTTTCACGAACTAAGTAATGAAGCTCCTGAAACATTTCTCTTTGAATTATAAGTATTGTGTAGATCATATGATTATCTGCATGATGCTCAAAAGTTGAAATTATTCCCTACAACCCTTAAAGATGCAACATTAAAATGGTTTATGAGTTTAGGAATAAATTCCATAAGAACATGGGAATAAATGAAAACTACATTCCTAGAGAGATATAAGGACTATTGTATGCCCCATAATATTAAGGATGGAGTCTTTAAAATCGTACAAAAAGAAGATGAAAATATTGAAGACTTCGTTGAAAGATTTGCTTATAATGTTAAAAGGGAAAAAATGAATAATCTAGATGAGGAAACCTTGAAATCTCTTGTATTGAAATCCATTAGAGATGAGTGGATTGATCTTCTCAATCTAATGGGTAAGAGAGACATTTCTCAGTTGTCACTTGGAGAAATTTAAGAGTTATGCATACACATTTCAAGAGACAAAGCAAGAACTGGGAAAAATCCAAGAGATCAACTTTTATCAAGGATTAATAAATCTGTAGTTGGGACAGTAAGTAGAGCAAAATTAGGTAATTTTCTTGATATTTTTAAAACAAATATTTTAGGGAGTCTTAGTGAAAAAATTGACACTCTTAAAATACAAAACAAGCAAAAAGCTGAAAATGTTGCATTGTCTATTTTTCCCTAAGTGCAGAAAGAAACATGCCTTGAGAGAATGTCCTCTTGATTTAAAGAGTGTATAAACTTGTGTTATATGTGCATAAAATCATGATACAAAATAATGTCCCTCAATACCAGGTCTTAAAGCTGTCTATAAAGAAGAAGGAGTACCAAATCAGGTAGTCCCTCTCTGTTTTATTGCTAAAAGACCCTGGCAGAATCCACAGCCAAATACAGCTCAAGGTTTTAGCACTCAACCATTTACACAACCATCACAAAGTAACTAGACTGCCCCAATTCCTTGGCAATCTTGGCCACAACCTTGGTCACAAGGATGGAAAAATCTTTATGGAAAGTACCTTCAATATCCACAATTTCAATAATCATATCTTACTTTTCCTCCTCAATATTATTGCCAGCATGTTCAACAAACTCAACCCCACAATTTGAATCCACAACTTTCATTACCATTTCCTCAAAGACCAAACCAATTTCCTGCCCAACCACTTCCAAATGAAAATAATAATAAAAATTCACAACCTATTTACAATATGGAAGGACAAAATTTCCAAACTTACATGATAACGTTAATGGATTTAAACAATGTTCAACTTAGATCTGGTAGAATATTAGAGAAAAATCCCCCATAAGTTATTATATAGGAAAGTGAAAAATAAAATATGTTTGAAGAAGAGAAGTCTCTTAATGAAAAATAAAAAACTCAAAAACAAGTTACTCCAACACATTCAAATAACTCAACTCCTATTAGGGAACAACCTTCAGTATCTATTTCAAAACCACCTTTTCCTGAGAGATTAAAAATTGATGAAGGGGTAGAAAAACATATTTTATTGCCTAATTATGACATGTTAGATGAACTAAAGAATGTTCGCATAAAAATCCCTTTGTTATAAGCCCTTAAGGAAAAAACAACTTTTGCAAAGAAAATAATGGAATTGAACATAAAAAGACCAAGAAGAAAAAGAAAAGAGGTCAAAATAATCTAACTAGTTGGAAAATTTGTAGATATCATGATGGGTAAGACAACAATTCAGAAATATCTTGATCTAGGAAGTCCAATTGTGAAAACACACATCAGTGGTGTAGAGATCCTAGAACATTGATTGATCTAGGATCAGCTATAAACATCATGAGTAAAAAAACTATGAATCAATTAAAACTTTCTAATCTTCAATATACATCTACATTGTTACAATTGGCAGATAGATCTGTAATCGAACCTGATGGTGTATCAGAAGATATATATGTATCCTTATAGTCTTGGGAATACCCTATCAAATTTATGATTTTAAAACACAATAATAACTTAGGAGGACATCCATTGATTCTAGGAAGACCATGGCTAGCTACAATCGATGCTTTTATAAGTTGTAGATCTGGTGATATGTTTATTTCTAATGGGAGCTCAACAAAGAAATTCACACTATATCCACCTACAAAAACAACAATAGAAGTTGAAAATGAAGAATGGATAGATGATGATATTGATATAAGACCAATATTTACTACTTCACAAATAGATGAAGAAGATCAAATTTTGAATTTAATGGAAAATAATGAATCTTCATCATATTGTGAATCTAGTCAGAGTTTTCAAGAACAATGCAATATTGAATATTTATCATCTCGTCAACTATCCTTGCATTCTATGGAAAAATTTGGCAATTCTACAATTGAAATATTTCAAGGAAAAACTTTGAATATCAATAATAATTTGGAAGAATTTCAAAAGAAAGAATTAATAAAGATGTTACAAGAACATTCCTCTGCCTATGCATGGGAATATACTGACATGAAGGGAATTGATCCTAATACTTGTATACATCATATATACATTGAAGAAAATTCCAAACCAATTCGACAACCTCAAAGAAGAATGAATCCAAATTTAAGGGAAATTGTTGAGGAACTACAAAAATCGTTGAATGTAAATTTCATCTATCCAATATCAGACAGGGAGTGGGTATCACCCTTCGTAATTGTTCCTAAAAAGAATGGAAAATGGAGAGTATGTATTGACTATAGGGAATTGAATAAAGCCACTTTAAAATATCACTATCCACTTCCTTTCATAGATCAGGTTTTAGATACATTAACAGGAAAAAGGTATTTTTCATTCTTAGAAGGTTTTAGCGGGTATAATCAAATCCAGGTAAGCCATAGAAGACAAAGATAAAACTACCTTTACTTGCCCATGGGGAACTTATGCTTATTGAGTACTTCCTTTTGGATTATTTAATGCACCTGCGACATTTCAAAGAGCAGTATTAGGCATTTTTTCTTATCTAATTCATGATTGTGTGGAAGTGTATATGAACGATTTTACAGTTTATGGAAATTCTTTTGAAGAAGCTCTTAAAGAGGCAAATCTCTGATTAAGACATGAAAAATGTTTTATCATGTTTACTGGGGGAATTTTTTTAGGACACCATATTTCAGGAAATGGAATTAGAGTGGACACATTTAAAGTAGAAGTTATTTCTAAATTATCAATTCCAACTTGTCAATGAAATGTTGGAAGTTTTCTTTGTTTCACTGATTACTATAGAAGATTTATAGAAAAATTTACAAAAAATTCATCCCCACTTTTCAAACTGCTCACAAATGACTGTGAATTCAATTGGAATTTTGATTGCTAAAAGGCCTTTGAAACATTAAAGGAGAAAATCTCTTTAGACACAGATTTAGGAGTTGTACTAGGAAAAAAGGATTTAACTCCTTATGCCATTTATTACACTAGTAAAAATTTGACTCTGCCGAGTGTTGTGTAGGTGAATCCTCTCTGCGGGTAGAGACGATCCCTCTAGCCCAATGAGTGGGTTTAGAAAAAAATGACACAATCTACAAGACACTTTCCTATATTACAAAGGAAATAATAGAAGAGGAAGGAGACCTACCTCACTCTGATGCTATAATGCACTCCATTGTTGAAGATCTTGATCACTTGCTCCTCAGGCTCAGTCCTTGCTGCTCACAACGTTTGAATACTTTCACAAGAGGTCAAAAACACAACAAAGCATAAAATTGCAACAAGAATATTAAAATGTAATCCACTTAACAGATCAAGGAGCATTAAGATAAATGAAGCATTGACATGAGCATTTATGGAAAGTGAACCAACAGTTTTATATATTAATAAACAAAAGAGGAAGCATACAACCCAGGCCTTGATGTTACTAACCCTCCTTGAGTGAATGTCCAAGTCCAAGATCAAGCTCTCCAAGCACTCCTTCTCCAAGACAAAGTGAATAGCATGTAGGCACTATCGCAGCATAAGGGTGCCAATAATCAGAGACCAACCATTTGGGAATGGAGGAGGATGAATTTATAGGTAGCGAGAGGGAGTTAGGATCTCACTAAAGATAGGGGAAGGTCCTCATCTCAAGGAGTAATATCATAGGGATAATATCAAAGGGTAGTATTGGGAGAATTAGACCACATCCACAATGAACATCATCCATATCGTCGTTCTAGAAGCCTCTAGATCACGAAGCTTCTCCTCCACTTTGGGAAAAATTTCCTTTTAGGGTTCAACGCGAATAACCAATGAAAGCCACACTGGCAGCACGAGGCTCATATGGTGCAACCTGCCATCAGCACGAGAGGGTAGTGTCACAGTCGCACTGACCCATAAATTAGGGTTTTGAGCTCATTTTTCTTAGGAAAGGCTCAAGGAAACTTTTCATTAGTTCTTCAGGGAGGATCTGGACTGCATATCAGGATGGGTACATTGCATAGTTGTCAAGGTTTTGGCACTCTGAGGTATGACACAGGGAAGTGCAGGAGGTGTGACAAAATATTGTGTAACAGATGCCCCCTAAAACATGAAGGCAGGACAGGCACTGATGGCTAAGATGCTTTACGAGGTATTACAAGGACTAGAAAAAACATCGTCAGGAGACCTACAAATCAAGGATGCATATACATATACAAATACGATACCTCTGTCATTTATATCAAAAAATGAATCCAAGGTGTGGACGTAGCCATCTAGATAGAAAGGACCATGTGAAAAGATCCACGGTATGGGTGCAGCCATCCGAATGAAAAAGGATCCCCTGGAAGTCTAAGATCCATGGTATGGACACAGCCACCTGATATAGAAGGATCATGTGTACAATCGTGAATAATACATAACTCCACGCAGCCAGAGTTATATCAGAAAAAACTGAGAGTCTTGCACTCCGTCCCAACTCGATCAAATACAAATTCTAACATGAGAATGAATGTGTAGAAGTCGAACATGCTATAAAACCACCTGATTACCGGCCAATGATGTCAATCGTTAACAGGCACAAGAGAAACCACCAATAATGACAATGGCCCTCAAGGTATGACAGTACAATCCATGAATGTGAAAATGAAGCTAAAGTCGAACACTTGTGGGACCATCCGATCAAAGACCAATGATGAAAACCTGTCGTCAAATGGGAAGAACTTGGCATTAAGGCATGCAAGCTCTAAGGTACTGAAAGGAAGTTTCTAAGACATCTTCCTAGATAATGAGTTGAAGTCGACAGGAAATGACCCATCAAAGAAGGGCCATAATGATTCCCTCATCATTGACATGAAACAAGGAATAAAGTGGAATAAATGAGTATGATCTAGGACTGTGGCAAAAGGTCAGACAATGTATAGGTAGTAAACTACAGATAGGCATCTCTTAAACATATCGGTGACACGACTCCAGAGTGTGGTAGCATTTGACTCAACATGTTATCACCAAAAAATGATCATCTAGCCATAACCTACTAGACGGATCGAAGTACACCATGTAGGGCCAATTTTACCATAGTAAAATTGCTTTCACTATAAGAAATTACTTAATAAACCACATTTGTTAAGTTATTTCTGGTTAAACCCGTGAAGAATAATTAAATAAATCATTATTTATTTAATTATCTTCTAGGAATATTCCTTGTCATATTTGACCCAATCATGAGAAATAATTAGATAAATTATTATTTTTGTTATTTTTCTCTAGGAATAATTAATTAATCATTATTTAGTTATTATTCCTTGTCAATTTTGACTAAATCCTCTAGCAATACTTAAAAAAATCATTATTTGTTTATTATTCCTTAACCACACTCCTTGAGACGATAAATAAATCAATTATTTCTTTATTATTTATAAATAAAAGTATTTAACCAGATTAAATACTTTTTCCCTGAAACAAAATATAATAAAATATTCTAAGTGGTTAGGTATAGAATTTGGTTAATTATATTTTATTATTATTATTTTGTTATAAAATGAAGGGTTTTACATTCATTCTTCACTTTGGATCATTTTCATTATTGCACTCATTGTTGTAACTTTGATTATAATCATTTTCGCTTACCATTTTGTTTTTCCATTTGAGTTCCCATTGAGCTCAAACATTTTTTTTTGGGTTTACACATTGTATAGAAGAGAGACTCTACATAGCTAAAGACATTGAGGATAGCCAATAACCCATCCCACAAAGGGGGACTGGTAACATCATTTGTTCCCTTCATAAGTGTCATCTAATAAAATCTGTTATTTATATCTATTTTCCATTGAGTTATTGGAGTTATTTGTGCTTAATTCCTTATTTCATCTTGTTGTTTAACTGTTTATGTTGCATAGATCAGGACTTTGGCAAGTTTTGTTCTATCATTTGTTGCAAATCCACACTGTTTTGCGGCCATTTTTACTGTTATGGTTGTTTTTCATCTGTAGTTTAAAGTGATTTATTTCCATACACTCTCGATAAGAATACCATATAACACAACATAAGACCAAGGGTCATGCTGACGAATTGGAATAGTCATATGAGAGGAAACATGGATCACCCAAACCTGGAAGGACAAGTGACTTGTTAGAGAATTATATATTACAAAGCAATGCAACACATAAAATATTGCATAAATATAAACACAGAAAACGCATAAACACAAATATACATGGTTTACCCAGTTTGGGCTACGTCCATGGAGAAACAGCCAGTCCTTCCTTTTATATTATCCAACAAACTAAAGAGATACAACCTACAGTAGATCCGTTGTAATTCCCTCTTCGCTCTCAATCTCCTCTCTCTTCCTCACTCAGAATACAGATATACATAGACACAATACAATTCCCTCATATATAGCAAGGGGTTGCCTTCTAGGGTAAAAAAACCCTAAATTAAACATAACTTATACCGTCAAATCTCTGCCTAATGAACGACCCAGATTGACTACGAAATTACAACATTTTACAAGGCAATTTTACATCTATTCTTAGCTTCAACGGCGCTGCCCCCGATCCCTCCACCAGGAGGGGGGGGCTCCCAAAGGTCACAGCCACCCCCCCTGCAGTGAATATTTTACGGGCGGCATTGCCACCCCATTACGAACTGGGGTCCAATGCAGTGATACCTTTGAATACAGAAGATAATCAGGCTCCACACCCAACAATCTCCCACTTGAAGGCTGATTATAGCAACTACACCACTGCTTCATTTGTTGGACAACGACTCCACTTTGGACCTGGATATTTATCATCTTCTTCATCATACTTGAAGACCAATTGAAACTGAGAAAATTCTCAGTTTCTCCCTGGCTACAACTTTTGTTAACATATCAGCAGGATTCTGGCTAGTGTGTATCATTTCCAGCTTCAATTGTCCATCTTCCAACGCTGACCGTATGAAATGGTGATTGAGTTGTATATGTTTAGTCTTGGAATGAAATGCAAAGTTATTTGCAAGATGTATGGCACTCTGGCTATCACTGTATAACTTGGCCAACTCCTGCTTCTTACCCAATTCATCTAGAAACCTTTGTAACCAAATCATTTCTTTACTAGCCTCTGTAGCAGCAACATACTCTACTTCTGTTGTTGAGAGTGCAACAACACTTTGCAGTTTTGAGACCCAACTAATAACTATTCCACCTACAGTAAACACATACCCTATTGTGCTTCTCCTGTTATCTCTATCACCCACCATATCTGCATCAACATATCCCTGTAGAGCAATGTTTGAACCACCAAAGCATAATTCTTGATTTGTGGTACCTCTCAAATACTTGAGAATCCACTTCACCGCCATCCAATGTTCTTTTCTTGGATTGTTCATGTACCTGCTTACAACTCCCACTGCATGTGCAATATCAGGCCTTGTGCAGACCATTGCATACATTAAGCTTCCAACTGCTGATGCATATGGAACTTTAGACATATGAGCCATTTCTTCCTGAGTCTTGGGACACTCCTCCTTACTTAATTTGAAATGGCTATCCAAAGGTATACTAACTGGTTTTTCATTCTGCATATTAAACCTTTTCAACACCTTTTCTATGTACTCACTTTGAGAGAATGTTAATTTCGATTCTTCCTGTCTCTAGTTATTCTCATACCAAGGATTTGTTTTGCAGCACCCAAATCCTTCATTGCAAATGAGTTTTCCATTTTTCTTTTGAGTCCATTTATTTCTTGCATGTTAGAACATGCAACAAACATGTCATCTACATACAATAACAATATAATATAGCTACCATCATTTTGCCTTTTGAGATAAACACAATGATGAAAGTGACATCTAGTATAACCTTGTTCAGACATAAACCTGTCAAATTTTAGATACCACTGCCTTGGAGCCTGTTTTAAGCCATACAAGCTCTTCTTCAACCTGAACACTCCTTCCCTTTTACCTCATATCCTTGTGGTTGCTGCATATATATCTCTTCCTCCAAATCCCCATGGATAAAGGCTGTCATTACATCTAACATGCTTAAGATGCAAATCTTCAGCTACTACTAGACTTAAAATAGTTCTGATTGAAGTCATTTTAACAACAGGAGAAAATATCTCATCAAAGTCTATACCCTTTTTCTATGCAAACCCTTTCACCACAATTCTAGCTTTATACCTTTTTCTACCTCCATATTCTTCCTTCAACTTGTAAACCCATTTATTCTGCAATGTTATTTTACCTGCATGAAACCTGACTAAGTCCCAAGTCTGGTTATGTGCTAAGGATTCCATCTCTTCTTTCATGGCTTACTCCCACTTCTTCTTGGTTTCTACCTTCATTGCTTCTTCATAACATTATGGTTCACCAGAATCAGTCAACAATACATAATATAATGAAGGTTCAATGGGTCTACTTATCCTGGTAGATATTCTAACACCACTTTCAAGTGTTTGAGGTGCTTGTTGCTGTTGTGGTTGTTGTTCTGGCTGTTGATCATTATGATTTTCAGGCACCATCACTTTTTCTGTGATCTCGTCAAGCACTGTGTATTCTTTGTTTTCTTTTTCCTGTTTCTTTTCCTGCAACTGATCCTTATACAAAACCTTTTCATTGAATATGACATCTCTGCTCCTAATGATTTTATGTTTTTCATAATCATAAAAGCGATAGCTAAAATCATTAACACTATATCCAATAAAGGTACATTTCTTTGATTTTTCCTCAAGCTTTGTTCTATTTTCTTTATTAATGTGGACAAAGGCTTCACAACCAAAAGTCTTTAAAAAAGAGTAGTTTACCTTTTTACCTGTCCATGCCTCCTCTGGAATACCACCATCCAAGGAACTTGAAGGCCCTCTGTTTATTAGATAAACAAAAATATCTACAGCATCTGCCCAAAATTGTAAAGGCAATCCTACATGTAATCTCATGCATCTTGCACACTCCATGATTGTCCTGTTCATCCTTTCTGACACACCATTTTCTTGTGGTGTTCTTGGAACTATCTTCTCTCTACAAATTCCATTCTCTGAACAGTACCTATCAAACTCTTTGCTGCAATATTCACCTCCATTGCCTGATTTGAGACACTTCAACCTTTTTCCTGTCTCATTTTCAACCAAAGTGTTCCATTTCTTGAAAGTATCAAATACATCACATTTATTTCGAATGCTAAAAATCCAGGTTTTTCTGGTTGCATCATGAATAAAAGTAACATAATAACGAGAGCCACCAAGAGATGATACCTTAGCAGGTCCCCATACATCTGTATGCACAAGCCGTAATTTTTCGCTCTTCTTTTCTTTCCCAACTCTAAGGAATCCGACTCTCTTCTGTTTTCCATAAACACAATTCTCACATAATTTAAATCAACATGCTTCAAACCTGGCAACAAATTTCTTGAGTGAAGAATCTGCATCCCCTTCTCACTCATGTTCCCTAGCCTATGGTGCCACAATGTCATATCTTCTCCTGTAGAGGTTAAAGTATTAACAGAATTAGAAATACCATTGCATAAATACAATGTATCAACCTTTCCTCCTTTCGCTATTACCAGGAATCCTTTAGTGACCTTCCAGGTTTTATCTGTGAAAGTAGTTATGAAACCTTCACCTCCCAACTTCCCTGTTGAAATCAGATTTTTCTTCAGATCTAGAACATGCCTTACCTCCTTCAATAGCCACTGATTTCCATTTTGCTGTTTTATGAAAACTGTACCCATTCCAATGATTTTTCAGGGTTTATCATCACCCAATCGAACCTGTCCAAAATCTCCTTGAACATAATCATAAAAATGTTTCCTATCAAGCGTGGCATGGAATGAGGCCCCTGAATCCACCACCCAAGCATCAATAATATTTTCTAATGAAAGAATCAAAGCATCTTGCAACACATCACCTGTTACATTTGCTTCATGATTAGTTTCTTGTTGCTCGTCTCCTTCTTTTCCCTTTCAAGACTTGCATTATTTCTTCAGGTGTCCTTTCTTCCTTCATTTCTAGCACACTATACCCGATATGGACTTGGATCTGCCTTTTCTTGACTTAATGTGATATCCAGGGCTCTTTCCTCTTTCCATTTTTCTTCCCCTAGTCTCTGCATTCAAAGAATAACCTGATGTCTCACCAAAGCTTTTCTGTCGCATTTCCTTGCTAAGGATTGCACCAACAACATCATCAAACTTTAAAGTACTAGATCGAGAGACAGAGTTACTAATGGCCATAACTAAACCATTCCAACTTTCTGGCAATGAGCACAGAAATAACAGAGCCTTAACTTCATCATCAAAAGCTACCCGTACAGAACTTAACTGACTAGTAACTGTATTAAATTCATTTAAATGATCAGCAATAGATCCACCTTCTAACATCTTCATATTAAATAAACGCTTCATAAGAAATACCTTATTTGAGGTCGAGGGTTTTTCATATAGTTTGGCCAATGTCGACATTAAACCCTCTGTTGTCAATTCCTTTGAAATATTAAACACTATTGATGCCGCTAGGCATAGCCGTATTGTTCCAAGTGCCTTTCTATCGAGAATATCCCATTCTGTATCTGTCATACTTGTCGACTTCTTTGTCTTTCAGCTCAATGGTTGGTACAAATATCTCTGATACAAATATTCTTCCATCTACATCTTCCACAGCTGGTAGTTTTGGCCATTAAATTTTTCGACCCTAAACCTACCATCTTCCACCATTGCTCCCACTCGAACTAGGAACCCTTCTCTCCTGTGAGTTTATCAGCCAAATGGACCTTCGGCTCTGATACCAATTGTTAGAGAATTATATATTACAGAGCAATGGAACACATTAAATATTGCAGAAATATAAACAGAGAAAATGCATCAAACAAGAGAGACACAGATATATGTGGTTCACCCAGTTTGGGCTACGTCCACGGAGAAACATCCAGTCCTTCCTTTTATATTATCCAACAAACTGAAGAGATACAACGTACAACATATCCTCTATAATTCCCTCTTTGCTCTCAATCTCCTCTCTCTTCCTCAATCAGAATATAGATATACATAGACGCAATACAATTCCCTCATATATAGCGAGGGGTTGCCTTCTAGCGCAAAAAATCCTAAATTAAACATAACTTCTACCATCAGATCTCCGCCTAATGAATGGCCCAAATTGACTACGAAATTACAACATTTTACATGTATTCTTAGCTTCAGGGGCGCTGTGGTAGGGGGGGCTCCCAAAGGTCGCAGCCGCCCCCCCTGGACCCCCCTGCAACGAATATTTTATGGGCGGCGTTTACACCCCATTACGAACTGGGGTCCAATGCGGCGATACCTTTGAATACAGAAGATAATCAGGCTTCACACCCAACATGACTGAGTGAGGATATCCCAAACCTGACACGAGAAATAGATGAGTGTCATGTTCAAGAGCGACATGCTGCCTATACAAGAGATGTTTCACTTTCACTTTTTCTCCACTCTTTCTAGTGAGTACCCCAATTATTTTGAATCACAAGCTTGAAGGGGATAGCATATGCTTGTCGTATAAGTTCATTCTTCGAATGAATCCATCCTAGTAAGTTTTACGAGTCCTAGGCAGAAGAAACTCGGTCTCGTCATGGTGATAAGTCTTTCATCGTTTAATTTTTACGAGTTCGACAGAAGAGTAACTCAGTGTCTTTTTCATATTTAGAGAGTTTGAAAAAGAGACGAAAAAGAAAACTCCATCAGGTCCCTTTTCGAAATTTGTCTCTCGAACCTGTAAAGGTAGAAAACAATATTCGAGAGAACCTCTTGACCATGTAGACCAAGGTGTTCCTTTTTCGTAAATAGTCAATCCCAACCTGAAAAGGGGTAAATGTATACTGAGATGACATCAATTCATTTAATTTAACAAGTTCGAAAAGACAAGTACCCGACAATCTTTTCATCTTTCAAGAGTCAAAAAAGAGCTTAAAGATGACTCCATGGGGGGTTCCTTTTTTCTTTTTTTTAATGAGTCTGAAAAAGAAATAAAATGAAACTCATTGAATTGGTCAAGAATGATCATTGTTACCACCAAAAGATCATGTAACTGCACAAATACAACCACACATCACCGATATCAAGAAAAATAATAAAATATTGGTAAAAATGTATTTGAAAACTGATATCCAGACAAAAAGTAAAAAACATTTGACCATTTCACTTTGAGTAATTTGGAGAGGCATTTTACCCTATTTTCTCTGATTCTTCAGGCAAGCAGTGTGACATATCTGAGACACCATTTCATGAACCATCAGTTGCAGGTAAGAGATTTTCCCTTTATCTTGTTTTTCATACCATTTTTCCGCCATTTCACAGACGTTTTGACTATTTAAGAGGAGGTTTTTCATTTTTATTATCGAGAGCGATCAACATGAGTCTGATCATTGAATCTACGCTAATCACCCCATAGCCCAAAATACCATCGTGTTGCCAATGAAAAAAAAATTCAAAAAGTCGCGTTGGGCATAGAGCAAACAATAAAATGAGAAATACTTTGTCTTAATTGGTTTTTTCAAAATTTTACTCCATTGAAAGGCTTATAAATATTGTTTATGGATTATTTGTAGAATATTCCAATGAATATGGCCATCGAATGGAAAGAGAGAGGTCACGAGGCGGAAGACCACCAAGCTTCTCAAATTGCAGCATGTATTGATGCTTTGAGGGACTGTGGTTTGCTTATGTTCTTTTAGATCTCGGGACTTAGAGCTCAGAATGATTTGCTAGAGTATCTCATAGGAGTATGGGATGTCAGTCACGAGATATTCATTATCGAAGATCAAGAAATGGAACTAGAGGTATCTGACATCTACTTCATCACTAGACTGTCTAGGGAGAGAGGGTCCAACTCTTCGGAGCTCCTATTGGATGAGAGAGCACTAATACACTGATCAGACGGCATTTCCCGAATGCAGAAACAACCGTGAGTGGAAAGGTTAAGATAGAAACCATCAACAACCTACCCTTGAGGACTATTATACATACCATGGCCCGTATAGCTTGGGCTCAAGCGTTGCATGAGGCAACAAAATCTCAGTTCCAATACACAGTGGACTGCCTCACTCCAACTGTATTTAATTGCTGCGAAGGATTGTTGCTTAACATGAAAAGACAGTTGACCAAGTGCAAAATAGGTCGTTTGAAGTAGTTTGGGTTTGGGTCGATATTATTCACATTCTTCTTGGAGTGTGTACCTCTGTTTCATTACTAGTGGATAGACGTGGAAGATCCAGCTCCAAGGGATCTAAGGTTACTCAGATGGAGTGAGATTATGCCTTGAGGTGGAGGAGGTCAACGAATACATTTCCCTCTGGCATTATTTGGTTGGTTACACCAACAGATGATCATTGTAGATGAATATGCTTATGCGGGCTCAGAATTTAGAGGATACCCATATCTTCCTCTACCACCTGGTGCACAATGGACCGATGCAGGTAAAATCTTGTTTTTTTTTGGAATTTTTCAAGTTCTATGATTTTTTGAAGTGTATTTAAGAGTTTACTTATGATAATTTTGCAGATGTGGGACTGGAAAGACCTCTCGGAATGTCTCTGATAGCTCAGTGAGTAGCACGCCAAATAGAGGAAGAATCTTTGTACAAGGAAGGAGTAGACCCTGTAGTGGATATGGAGTGAAAATTGGAAGTCCTTACTCCGGGAATTCCAGAGTATGCTACTATAGATGACGTGTCACTGTGGTAATAGAGGCACACAGTGGGATTATCTACAAGACTTCGTCAGTTGCTAGGCCGAGTGATTAGAGCTGTCTCATGCCATCATGAGCACATCATGTGGGCGAATAGCCTATTCCTAGTCGTATTATCTACAATGTTGTAGGCTTTTAAAGTCATGTGTCTCATAACACTATTTTTTGAGATTTTGACATAATCAACTTTGATAGAATCGATCTATATATATATATATATATATATATATATATATACAAACACACATATGCATGTCTCTATTGTCTACCTATGTGTTCATATATAATGATGATGTGTTTGGTTTGTTACAAGTGGCGCAAATGTCTATCTAAAACATAATTTTCCAATGCATCTGTTAATGTATTCAAATTTCGTGGAATGTGTTGATATGTAATGTAATCAAAGCTCCTTTCCAATAATCAAACATGTAGATACATGTGCAAAATTTGTGGATTTCTTACTAAATAATGACCATTTAATTGTAGCACAACAAGTTGTGAATCTAACTTTACAACAAAATTTCTGATTCCGAGAGCAACTGCTTCTGATAACAGTTTGATAACTGTTGTACTCTACAATATTATTAGTTGTTCCTCCCAAGCAAATAACTTGTAAATTGATCAAATTGCCATTAGGAGCAAAGAGTGCCCAAGTTGTGGAAGATAAGTTCCATGTGCTACAACAAGCACCATCAGAAAAACCAACATAATGGTTTGATGACATCTATGAACCGAGTGGAACAAAAGGTAAGTAGAGGAAACATGTTTGCAAAGTAAACAATCACACCAAAAAAAATCAAAATGCAGACTAATGAATTCACACACTAATGTACAAAAGTAATTATACAGAAATCACGCATAATACTTTTTCTGATAAAGCTGTTAGAGAATTATATATTACATAACAATGGAACACATAAAATATTGTAGAAATATAAACACATAAAATGCATAAAACAAGAGAGACACAAATATACGTGGTTCACCCAGTTTGGGCTACATCCATGGAGAAACATCTAGTCCTTCCTTTTATGTTATCCAGCAAATTGAAGAGATACAACCTACAGAAGATCCATTGTAATTCCCTCTTCGCTCTCAATCTCCTCTCTCTTCCTCACTCAGAATACAGATATACATAGACGCAATACAATTCCCTCATATATAGTAACGGGTTGCCTTCTAGGGCAAAAAACCCTAAATTAAACATAACTTCTACCATCAGATCTCTGCCTAATGAACGAGCCAGATTGACTATGAAATTACAACATTTTACAAGGCAATTTTACATCTATTCTTAGCTTCGGGGGCGCTTCCCCCGATCCTCTGCCAGGGGGGGGATCCCAAAGGTCACACCCACCCTCCCCTGGACCCCCCCTACAACGAATATTTTAGGGCAGCGTTGCCACCCCATTACGAACCGGGGTCCAATGCGGCGATACCTTTGACTACAGAAGATAATCAGGCTCCACACCCAACAAAAGCCCGTTGCATTGCTATGCTAAAGCATTACCTTCGTAGTCAACCAACTCATAGGTGCCCTTTTGCAAAACACTTTTAGCAATGTATGGCCCATGCCATATAGGTTCGAACTTCCCAACTCCCAACTCCCAACTTATCGTTGGTTTGGTCATACAACAAGACCAAGTCACCTTCAGCAAAAACTCGTGGAGAAACAGTGTGATCATAATGATCTTTAACTCATTTTTTTTGTGCTTCGATAACCATCGCAGCAATACGACGGGTTTCATCAAGCCTCTCGAGATAAAGTAAACGTTCCTCTTCAGGTGAGGTATCAGTGAGTAGTTCGATAGCTAGTTTTAACAAAGGAATCTCACACTCGATAGTGAGTGTCGCCTCTAAACCATATACCAACTAGAATGGAGTGAAACCAAAGGTTGTCTTAACCAAGGTTCAGTAAGCCCAAAGAGCTGAAAACAACATGAGAATCTAGTCTCTTTCATGCTTTCCATATGGTATGTTGAAGCATAGTAACTAAGACTTTATTAACTGCTTCAACTTGGACATTGGCCTATGGGTAATAAGGAATTGAGTTGTCGTCATTCAGACCCAAATGAGCAGTAAGATCTGCCATCATGTACTGACGAAAATGGGCTTCGTGGTCAGTGGCAATGGCTTGAGGGACACCAAAATTGGCTATGACATGGTTAAAGAAGAACTAAGTAGCAGTTGTATCATCGACAACATATGTGGGAATTGCCTTGGCCCATTTAGTAAAATAGTTGACGGCGACGATTATATAGCCATCTCCCCCCCCCGGGCCGAGTGAGGGTTACAGGTCATGAAATCAATTCCCCATTTAGCGAATTTGCATATGGTAAGAAGTGGGTGTAAAGGTGCTCGCAAGGCGCGTTGTTTATGGTTATAAATCTGATATTCATGGTACTTTTGAACTGACAAAATGTAATTTTTGAAGATAGAAGGCCATAAATATCCGGCGCAAATGATTTTCTGAGCAATGGCATAGCCTCACATGTGACCACTACATGCCCCTGAGTGGTAGTCATTTAGGACTCGTTCAACATCTTTAAGTGTTAAACATCTACGAAGAACATAATCAACACCGACTCGGTACACCATATCACCAATAGTCTGATAAGGTTGAGACTAATGCCGAATGTGGTGACGGTCAAATCGAGATAACTCAGATCGGAAAGTCTGGGTCTGAAGATAAAAAATAATATCTTCATACCATGGGTCAAGAGTACTAATGAGAAACAAGGTTTCATCAGGAATCTACTCAGTAAAATCAATGGAGGTGTTTGCAGAAGGAAGGGCGCAGATCAATTCGACAAAAACTAGTGATTTCTTTAATTCGGCGGCAGTAAACTCCAATTCAAACTCTTGCAAGATAATGATCCATTTAGAGTATTTGCCCCTAAGAAACTGACAGGTCAAAATAGAAGTCATGGGGTTACAGTTAAAAATCATTGTGGTCTTCCGTAGAAGAATATAATGGTGAAATTGTTGGACATCATGGACTGCAGCCAAGGTGACCTTCTCGACATGAGCATATCGAGTTTCTGTGTCAATAAGATTTTGACTCAAATAATAAACCACATGTTCATTTCCATCATCATCGTCCTAGAATAGTACCATGGCAATGGTACTATCAACTGCGGCCAAGTACAAGAAATAATCGTGGTGGTAATCAGGGGTATGCAATAAAGGATCACTTGTGAGTGTTTTCTTTAGAGCATCGAAATATTGTTGAGTGATTTCATCCCAAACCAATGGGATCACATTCTTAAGTAAGCAAGTAAATCCCTTGGAAAGCTCCACATAATTAGGGAGAAAATGATGAAGAAAATTGACCTTCCCTTGCAAACTCTACAATTGGTGCAGGGATGAAGGAGGGGGTATATTTACAATAGCCTCTACTTTCAGAGGATCTATTCAGATGCCTTATTTGGAAACAAAAAAACCCAAGAGATGACCAGATTCGACACTAAAGACACATTTATGCGGATTGAGATGAATATTATAATGTCGACAATTTAGAAAGATTTCTCAAAGGTGGTCCGGATGGTCATGACACTTAGCAGAATGAGCTGGTAAGTCGTCCAAATTAGGATGAATGATGTTTTTAGTATCATGAAAGGCATATGACATCGCTTTTTGGAATGTATCACAAACATTTCTGAGGCTGAAAGGGAGCTTTTTATAAGCAAAAGTCCCCCATGGAAAAATGAAAGCATTCTTCTATTGATCAGTAGGTAATATGCTAATTTGGTTATAACTAGAAAAACCATCCATAAAAGAAAAGATCTCACTCCCAACACAATCATCAATGATCTGATCAATAAAAGGAGTGGGATAATTGTCTTTAAGGCATGCACAATTGATGTCGTGGTAATCAACACAAACTCGAATTGTTCCCTGCTTTTTAGTGATGGGTACGATATTGGAAACCTAGTCTGTCAATGGGATGGGGTAAATAAAACCAACCTTTAGAAGTTTTTCAACTTCTCCCTTAATAGCAGCAGCCTTTCTAGGATGCACCAAATGGAGTCGTTGACGAACGGGATTCACATTAGGATAAGTTGGTATTTCGTGCACCACTATAGCTAGATCGATACCAAGCATTTCCTCATATGACCAAGCTAAGACATCGTGAAATTCCTTAAAAAGGTCAGTCTAAAACTTGATCTCTTCCGGGGAACAGGAAACCCCGATGTGGATGTTTTGTACAATCCCATGTTTAATGGAAATGTCGATTGGCATAGTAGTAGTAATATTTCCCATATTACCTTCAAATAGAACTTTGTGCACCAAAACAATTGTTTGAAGTGGATTCGTCGAGATATGAGAAACAAAAGTCTCAAGACACAAAGAAATCTCACTAAGACTTGGAAGAAACAAGGAATGATGATGAGTGTCATTCTAGGGAGTTTCGTCAAGATACATAACCTCAACAATACTCTCACCGCTGGGAAGTATCTTTGTCAAGGGATCCAAAGAATCCCAAGAACCAAGCCAAGGAGATTGTGAATATGTGTTTAGGTGCATACTAAGAATAGTATGACTTTTAGAAGTAGTCGTTGAAGCCAAAATAACTTCTTGATACGCTTGTTATAAAGGACTTAGTGGCATATCATCATCGAAAGAATCAACCTGATCCGGAGTAGGGATGATCTACAAATCACTTGAGGTTGAGACCATGTTGACCGAGGTGACATGCAGATGTGGGAGAGAAAAAGTTCCCATTACAGCAGAATCTTTGAAAAGACTTGACCCCATGCTCTCATAGGGAATATTAGTATTTCCCACATATGTGACATTTCCATTTGAAGAACCGGTAGATTAAAAGGCCAATTGATCGATAGTGATGATTTTCCCTTCATGAGGAAAACAGAGCACACGGAACAAAGAGGAAACCACAGAAAACATGCCATGAGTCCACCTTCACCCAAGTAGAAGGTTATAATTCAGATTTTCATCTACAACCTCTACATCTAATTCGACAATTTTCCCTTCCAATGTGATGGGCAAACTTGTGAGAATACCATAAGGAAGGGATCATCTGCCATCAAAGGCTTCTAAGGTGTTCGAAGACTACTTGGGAGGTGGAGAGTCGATGGATTTCCAACATGAAACAGACATGATGCAATTGGAAGCACCCTCATCAGTGACAGTCCGATGACTCATCTTCCCTTTTAGAACGACTTGGATTAAAAACACAATTTGATGGGGCAGACGAGGAACATGGTTTTCCAGATCAAAAGTGATCAAATTCGAATATGTAGGATCAATTCCTCCTATAGGAGATAATAACGATGTCCGCTGTGTTGGACAAGTTTGGAGAATTTCCAAGGCAGACATCACCAAAGGTGCTTAAACCAGATCTCCAACAATATTATAATGTTGAGAAGCCCTAACGTTCAGATTATAAGATGACTTCCGAAGCACACCTTTAGGAGGCAGTCAGATGACGGATTAATTATTAGGTCTCTCAATATGAAGAGGACCTGGACCGGGTGGAGTGGAAGTAGAAGGTGTATTAGTGACTTCCTTCTCCATTGTCTTCTTTTGAGGATTTTGATAATCTTTTGACCGGGTGGCAATAGAAATAGGTACTATCCCACTCATGTAAACCTGAGAAACTTAAGAGGCAAAGGATTGTGGTTGTTCTACCAATAGGGTCTGTTGTGATGGAAATGACTCTTTTAGTACAGTTGATGTCCCTTAAGCACCTTTCAATAATCGACTGACTTCCTCATGATGGGGACAATCCTTGGTATAGTGATCTCCCTCACAAATGAGGTAATGATACTTAGGCTTACGTTTGGAGACATCATCAGCAGATGACTTAGGAGGATCCTATTATGGGGTATCAGATTTTTCTTTTCCTTTACTCTTCTTTTAACCTTTTGAGGCTTTGTCTGCCGTGGTAGATTGAACGGAAATAACCTCAGAGGTTTAAATAAGATTCGAAGAGGATTTCGAAGGAGGATTGGATGCAATATTCGAAACATATTTTTTCTTCAAAGAAGCTTTATTGGAAGTTTGAGATATTGATCCAATAATACCATTGACAAGAGGTACGTCTATAGATTTAGAAGATGCTAGATCTGTAGATGGCCTTGGAGCATCAGGTAAGAGATCATATAATGTGCTAGATTGGGAATATACCAAATATAAATATTGGGCATGGACTATGGCTTGATATTCAGTAACACAACCTCCCATTTCTATGTTTGTAGCAATTTTGTTGACAAATGATTTGGTAAACCATTCAGTTAAAAACTCATCAGGTATTTCAAACTTGATGAGGCAATGCCAACATCTCCATGCATGGATGTGATCAGAGATGTAAGGAAATGGGTACCAGTTTCATAATGAACCAATAGCTGGAAGTGATTGAGGAACACCATGGCCAAAGAATTGAATTCTGAATAGGAACCTCGAGGTAACTCGATGTACCATTTCATGGCAGCACCCTTCAAGGTTCGCTAAAAGATACGTATATGAATAGAATCATCAACATAGGAATTGGATGAACACCATAAGTGGTAAGTCATAACATGGGCCTCGGGGGTCTTCTTTAGCTTTTCCTTCGAATTTTGGGTAATCCTAGGAATCTTAGTGGGAACCGGAGGCCAATAAGGTGAATTAAGTATTGGATCATTTGTGAACCTTGAGACATCTGGAAATTCTAACGTCGCTAGAAACGACAATTGCGGGTTGAAAGGCATGTAAGGCCTTTGATAAGGCCCATTTTGTGCATTCCAACCTTGTTGGTATGGTTTTTCCCCCAATGTGGCGGATTTTGACCATAAGGATCTTGATTTTTCCCCTGCTAAGGGGTACCATGACCATAAGGTGGATTATGCCCCCACAAAGGTGGGTTTTGACTAGGGTAAGATTGATATTGACCTGCCATAGGTTGTTGATAACCATAAGGTGGATAAACATTTTGCGCGGCACATGGATTATAAGGTTGTTGTTGCAACTGCTAACCCTGGTGATAAAGTTATTGACCCTGTTGTTGCAGGGGTTGACCTTATGGCTACAAGGGTTGACCTTTGTTGATATAAAGGTTGGTTTTTTTGTTGCAAGGGCTGACCTTGCTGCTGCAACGATTTTCCTTGCGGATATAAGGGTTGATTTTGTTGTTGGACAAATTGGCCTTGTTGATGCAAAGATTGTTGATACTGCTGCAAAGGTTGCCCTGTTGTTGCAAAGGTTGCCCCTGTTACTGTAAAGCTTGTTGTTGAACCGTTCCTTGAGGAATTCCTTGTTGCTACTGATAAGTTCTAGTTGGGAATTGATAAGTTCTAGTTCTTCAGCTAGCATTCCAGTTTCTGGATTGAACTTTGGTAACCATTTCTCGGGATGGGCAGGTATTGGACTCAGGGGTGGAGGCATTAGAACCGCCCCAGGGTTGTTCCATGGAGATTGTGCCATCGCTGAGTTGCTGGTTAGTAAAAGTGTAGAAGATGATCTTTGAGGTTGAGAAGATAGAGATGTTATGATTTTTGACGATTGTGGAGGAAGAGTTGCGGAAGATGGATGAGTGATTTGAGGTGGAGATGTGGGTGGTCGACTTCGCGGAGAGGGAGTTGAAATGGATGAGGTGGATGAAAGAGTCTCTCTGTCAGACTCTTGAAATGTTTTCCTTGCTCTTTTCCTAGTGGGGAGAGGGATTTCAGTTGGCTGAATGCCAAACTTTTCACTCTTCAACCGGGTCAGGGGATGAGCAGGGTTGTATTGCGAAGTCAAGCTGCTTTTAGATTTATCAGATTTCTGGTTAAAAATAGAGAATCCCTGGAGTTTACGGATCAAGGTTTCAACTTCAGGGGGATCGACCATAAATTGTTCTAATGTATCGGGATGTATAGCAGCGGTGGATGTCCGAGCGACTTCCAGTTCTGAGTTTAGTCGTATTGGGGAAGTCGGGGAAGTTGGTGAGGGTGATTTGCTCTTAGAATGGTATTTGGATTTTGAGTTATGTGCCATTCATAGCTGTGGCCCTCCTTCTAGCGCCAGAAATGTTGAGGGCCCCGAGGTCGGGTCAACAACAAGGGGGATACCCACCCGGTCCGAAACCTGGTTGGCGGCTCCTTGCCCGTTTGGAGTAGCGGGTCCGACTGGGGGTAATGGGACCAGTTTCCCAATGTAATGGGTGTGTGTGTGTGTGCGTAGAGTCTGATGATATTAATCTAAGGAAGGGGGGGAAGGATTCTTCTAATCTGGTCTTAATTCTAACTGCTAAATTAACTCTATGCTAATGTAATCTAATGAAGAAAAATACACCTAATCTACGCTAACCCGGGGTGTTTTTCTTTTGTTATGCGATCTAGAAAGATTTCTAACAGCAGCCGGTAATAAAGATCATTCAACTGATATCAGAATATAAATCAATAAAGATAAACTATTTTGCATAAGAAGTTAGGCAGAGTAGTTGTGAACAGTATATCGCATAATCAGTTTTCTATATGTTAAACATAAATAAATGATCCCACCGTACAGAAGTGCCAAATGGTAATACAGACATTCATGCAATAACATACAAAGAACTCAGCCACATATCACTTTAGGAATACTAGCAGAATCTAGCCAAGAGATAAAAGTACCATTTATGACTAAGTTCACTAATAAACTTCAAGTAACAATGATTTATTTCTACTTGTTCTAACATCTGCTAAGAGTACAGAAGTGCAACATCAGTAACATATATTAAAATGCAAACATAAATAAATCGCGATCCATCCATTCATCAAAAACCTCCTCTGAGGGTGCAGAAGTGCATGTTCTGAGGATAAGGTTTTTGACAGATTTCCGAACCCTTCTCCAAAAATCATGAGAAGGGTTAAATACTACTAACTAATCAATATTAATTACATGAAATTAGGGAATCGGCCTCAAATGACCGCCCTTTTACTAAAAGCAACTTTATTTCTAAACTTAAAATCTAATTTCTGACCGTTTCTGTATATTCTCTTTAGTGTTGTCAACAGTTTAATGCTTTCCTGGGAAGAGTCGGCTAGCCGCCTTCTTGTTTCGCTCGGGAGATAAAAGTGGAAATAGCAAGAGCTGGCACTTCCTTCCGGCAGACCAGAAGATATTTTCGAAAACCTTTCTCTAGCTGGGTGTATTCGCCGCGTGTATACTTAGCGTTTCCCAGTTTCTTCTCGAACTGATTTTTCTGTTGCCGTTTTCGGTTTCTGGTCGTGCGAATGACTGAGTGGGTTAAGAGTCGTGCTGCATGGGCAACTCCCTATGTCGAGAATTTCTTCCGTTCTTTGTTCCAGGTTTCCCTGAAGCATTCTCCTTCTCATGCGCTTCTTTCTCTGCTTCACTAAGTCTTAGCTTCAGGATCTTTTCTGAATATGCTGCTTTTGTGCGCCTTTGACTCTGAGTCCCGGATAGTCTAATTTCATCAGTGCCGGTTGGCTGATAGCCTGGAATCCGCAGTTCTGCTGCATGCGGCATCCATTTTGCGAAATCATTCTCTCTTTGCTGATTGGCGCTTTCCTCTTTCCTTCAGATGTTTCCTGCATATAAACTTATATCAGTTGCATGTCTTGCAGTCTACGCAAAGGAGAAGTGAAATGAAAAGACTTGACGTGAAAGCATTAATCTCTAATGAATACATAATTCTGACATCCATCATCACTTGACTCTTCGATAAATGTAACGCAATCATTCCTAGATACTTAAGCATGCGGTCATTAAATTCTTTCAAGGCGCGCGCTTAATGCATGGGTCTATCATGTGGTAAGTCTTTTCAGATCGCAGGTCGCAGATCGCAGATTGCTGCCATCGCAGATCGCAAATCGCAAATATCGCAAGTTCTCGTTTAATGGTTACGTCGTATAACGTAATGCTTGCGATTTGCGATATCGAAAATCGGCGATCGCATTGCTCGAAGGTTTTTCTTTTAAGGGGCGCGTGCGAGGTGTGCGATGCGATGAACTTCGCATCGCAATTTCGCAGTATTTGTTTTTTGTGCTCGAGTTATGCTTCGGCCTTTCTTTGCGATGCGATTTGAGCCTTAGGGAGAGAAATACAAAAAAAAAAAACTTTAGAAAAATATATTTTTTGGGATTTTCGTTCAGGGTCCCCTCTTCGCTTAACATTATTGCTAATGTCAGATGAAGAAAGGGGGGTTGTTGGTGACCAAAACAATGGCGATTCACTATGAAGAACCAGTTATCTCTGCTTGTTCTATTGCATTTTCACTTCCAAAACAGAAAAAGTTTTCTTATGCCTGAATTTTGTTATGGACAGATAGAGTATTACCTTTTATCCTGTCAATAATGCTTCGTCACAACTTCTTATTTGATTCTGATTGTTTGTTTCCCCTGGGTCATTTTTTGTATTCATACCTAGTTATTACTCAGTCTCCTCAAAGACAAAATAAGGTCTTATCTGCGTACTGGCTTTGTAAAGTATGCTCATTTTTCGTAGGTAGAGCCTCTGCTGCCCGCAGGCGTCCATAGCCTCGACAGGGTTACCATGTTATCCAGCAATGATCCTTTTTCCTGCTTGAGGTCATTTACAACATTCCAGAGAAAAATCCTTTTGATATTTTTTCTTTCTTTTTTGATTTTTTTATTCTCTAAAGAACAATGTCTTGGTTTGGTGGCCAAATTATGACACAGTCATTCACTTGATTTATACTTTTTGCTGAACAAGCTGGCTCGTGATGAGACCCCTTGTCTTTTGATTGCACAATCTTGAGTCGTTGCCCTGTTTTGGTAGACAGTAGTGGCAAAGTCAGCAAGTTATAATATCTGTGATCATGATAAGCCGGCTCGTGATGAGACCTCTTATTCTTTGAGATATAGTGTTTTCTTGGATTGTCTCTCTGGATGCTGCGATTTTCCTTAGCAGGGAGGAAGTCATTGTTTTTCCTTAAGAAAGCTCTGGACGACAATAATAGAGTTTTAAGAACAGCAGTTTTGCAGAGAATACCTATTTTGCTATCGATGATACCTTTCATAGCATTGGCATAAAATAATTTTCTGCCAAAAGTTACTCTCATCCCAGGTTTCTTTGTGAAGTTTGAAACTAACATCATATTCAGGTTAAAGCTAACTCTATTTGTCAATAATAAAAGTCAAATTTTTCGAAAAGTTTTGTTATTTATACAAGTGAAATCAAAATTTGATACAGAAATGGTATGTTTCTTCATGAATACTATTTATGATCATTTACAACCAGCCCTATCTATGAAAAATGAAAACTAACATGAAAATTTAAAACTATCCTACAAAAACAGAAGGATGACCTTCTATGGGAAATACATTTTCAGGATTTGTTCGTTTACAGGCAGAGAATCTCTTCTGCCTGTCAAGTCCTGCAACACAAAAGTCGACGGGCCTATGACTTCTACGATTTGAAAAGGACCAAGCCATAGCTTCTGGAATTTCGTATGTTTGCCCTTTTCTTCGTGAGCCTTATCCCACTTCAAAACTAGATCACCCATCTGGAAGTTTTTTCTGGTCTTTATGTTTGAGTCAAAAGAGGATTTTATCAACGCTTGGTGGTGAGCATGGGTTTTCTTGGCCTGTTCTCGTCGTTCTTCTAACTTGATTATCTCCATTTGCCTGAGTTGTAAGGGAGAAGTAGGTACTTCATCAATGTGTTGTACTAAAGACAAAGAGGGAATGAGTAAGTGGGTAGGAAGAACTGCTTCTCTCCCGTAAACCAAATTAAAGGGAGAAGTCCCGATAGAGGCTTTCTTGGTAATTCTGTCTGCCCATAAGGCGTTTACCAGCGCTTTGTGCCAATTCTTTTGGTTTTGGTCAACTGTCTTTTTGATAATCCTGATTAGGTTCTTGTTTGTTGATTCAGCCAACCCATTACCTTGCGGATAGTAGTTGGCAGAATACTTCAGTTTGAACCCTCTTTTGAGCGCGAACTCAGTCATGGTATTTCCAGAAAAATATGAAGCATTATCAAATATTAAGGCCGTCGGCAATCCATACCTAGTAATGATAAACTGATCTATGAATTCAACAATGTTTTCAGAATTAGCTGTCTTGAGCGGAACTGCCTCTACCCATTTAGTAAAATAGTCGGTTGCAGTGAGGATATACCTATGCTGTTTAGAGGAGTGAGGAACGATCTCACCTATTATGTCCAGGCCCCATTGGCTGAACGACTGTTCGATATTAACTGGCTGCAGTGGCATGGATGACTTCTTTTGTTTTCCTGCAGCAGTTTGGCAGACTTGGCATTTTCTCACGTGATTGTACGAGTCTTTGAACAGTGTGGGCCAGTAGTATCCTGCACGTAAGATCTTGTGTGCGGTGGTTTCTCCAGCATAGTGTCCACCTGCTGGTCCATCGTGGAGTTCCTGCAAAACCTTTTCGGCTTCAGTTTTCTCAAGACATATAAGAAGCACAGAATCATAGTTTCTTTTAAATAAGACATCATTTACGAGCTGGTATTGTTTAGCTTTTAACCTCAGGGCTCTCTTTTTTATATGATCCAGGTGAAATGGAGCATATCCGTTCTTTAGGAAATAAATGATGTCGGCATAAAATGATTCTGCGTCGTTTAGGCTTACCTCATACGCGTGTACCTCTTCAGGTGACTCTTCGGGGATTTACGATGCTCCAGCTAACATCTTGCAGAAGCCTTGGCCTCTTACGATGTGTGCCGGCTTGATTTCCAGGTCGTATTCTTGTAAGGCGGTGATCCAATTCGCTCTCTTTTCGCCCACGTCTTTCTGAATCAGGAGGTTTCTTACCGCCGGGAATGGTACTATGACCTTGGTATGGGCCTTTAGCAAGAAGGGTCTGAAATATTTGACTGCTTTAAAGACAGCATATGCCTGTTTTTCTACGTTCGAATATTTCAGCTCAGCACCTTGTAAGTTTGAGCTAAAGAATGCGATTGGGGCTTCTGCCTTTTCTTTGTTTGCCTGGGTCAAGATCGCAGCATAAGAATGCTCTGAGGCAAACGTGTATAAGACAAATGGTTCTGAAAAATTTGGGGTTGCTAGGGATGGGGCGTCGATGATGGCTTGTTTGATTAAGTTAAACGCTTCGTGCTCGTCTAGACCCCATTTAAAGTTTGAATTCTTTTTTATCATTTTTTGTAAAGGAGAAATAATACGTGAAAAATCTGGGACAAATCTTTTCACAAAATTGATCTGTCCTAGGAAAGATTGCATGGTCTTTTTGTTATGGGGCATGGATATCTCGGAAATTTCTTTGATTCTGGCAGATTCGATGTGAATGCCCGATTTGGACACTATGAATCCTAGCAATTTTCCTTCACTCAACGCGAAAAAAGACTTCTTCGGGTTAAGCGAGATTCCATACCTTAAACATCTTTGAAAGATTTGCTTCAAATCTCTGAGATGGTCGCTTCGTTTTTTGGAGTACACAGTTATATCATCTAGGTAAATCACCACTGATTTATTGATTAACCCTTTGAACGCAATATCCATAGCTCTTTGAAAAGTAGCGCCGGCGTTGATCAGACCGAACGGCATCTTTCGATACACGTAGGTACCCCATTTAGTTTGGAAGGTGGTTTTTAGCTGATCATCTGGGTGCACCAGCACTTGATTATATCCTGAAAATCCGTCCAGGAAAGACATTAATTCTGAGCCTGCTACAGCCTGTAATATTTGCTCCATAGGTGGAAGGGGAAAATTTTCCTTCTGACAGGCTTTGTTGAGATTCCGGAAGTCAATGCAGATTCTAATATCTCCGTTTTTCTTCCTAACAGGTACCATATTAGACACCCATTTGGAATGTCTGACCGGGAAAATTATTCTGCCTCTCAACAACTTATTCAGCTCAGTTTTTATCTGATTTTCCAGGTTGGGGTGGATTTTTCTGAGCTTTTGTTGGACGGGTTTCTCGTTATCGATCATAGGGATAGTGTGCTGAATGATAGAAGTGTTATAAGTTTTCAGCTCATCGTAGTTCCAGGCAAAGACGTTTTTGTACTGTCGTAGAAGACGGATGTATGCTGATTTTTCTTCAGGAGCTAGGCCTTGGCCTAGATTGACGTTTTGGGGTTTCTCGTCGGTTCCTAAGTTCACTGATTCGTAGTTCAGAGTTGAACTGTAAAGTTTGGCATTAGCTGACCTTTTGAACCGACTTTTTAAGTCATACAAATCTTCTAATTTGACCACTGATTTGGGTATAGCGTTATCAGTGCTACTTTGTTGTATTTGGTGGTCATGACAGTCCTCGTCGATTATCTGGCTTGAGTAGGATCCTTCGGAGGTAAGGAAACTTACGATGTCTGGGTCGTCGTTGAATACTCTCCAGTTGGTGATGTTGTCAGGAATAGACGGTTTAAAAATTAATTCTATCGAAAACCTATCTGGACTAAATTCTTCGGAGGGAATGAGTCTGGAGGCTACGTTTGCTAGCAGGTCTGCGCTTGCATTGTGAAGTCTTGGGATTGATGAAATATTAAATGCTGTAAAATGCGCAGTGAGATCTTGCACTAAAGATTGGTAGTGCTTTAAATGACTAGACAGGCAATGTATGATGTTACGTACCTGTTTGACGACGATCTCAGAATCTCCAAAGACTTGAAGATATTTGACGTTGGAGCCGATTGCTTTGTATAGGCCTTGCACCAAGGCTTCGTATTCCGCTGTGTTGTTCGTGCAATCGAACTCCAGTCTGCATGTGAGCATGGTCTTATTTCCGTCTGGGCTAATCAAGACGCATCCTACTCCCGCTCCCTCGTTGGACTTAGAGCCATCAAAATATAATTTCCAAAATAAAGAAGTATTTACAGGGTTATCTAAGAAACTAACACATTTTGAATCATCAGTCTGGGAAAAGTTTTCTACTTGGGACACGACTGAATTTTCTAAATATGGTGATATGTGAGCATTGAAATTTCCAAGGAAAGAGTCTACCGAATAGTTGCCTATGATGCTATTGTTGTATGCTATGGATTCGTTCTCTCCCTCTAGGTCCGTCACTATGTGCTTTTGGTGCAGTTCTCGTTCAACCTTTATTTGATTTGGCTTCCCGTTGAAGGGTAACCACATGTGCGACCAGTCAGTCGAAAAATATCCGTGGAGCTTCTCGGACCAATCCCTGCTAAGAATTAGACCATAAAATTCAAGGATGTCAGCAACTAGAATATCGATGACCTGGCACACCTTGGGGTTGGACGATAGTCTTATGTTCACTTGATTTAGTTCGCCTATCACTTCGACTTGTGATCGATCAAGTTGAACTATGCGTACTGTGGATTTTTGCGGTTGAACATTAAGTTTGGCACATATTGACTTGGGTAGAATATTGGTTGAAGCACCAGAATCAACCAAGCAGTTATGCACGTTTCTGTTAAAGATCTCATAAGTGAGGAGGAAAGGGGGAGTGTGAGATCTAGACCTCCCTCCAATCAAGGCGATGTCATTTGGATCGATTTTATTGATCGCGTTGATTGGGGGTCTTCCTATATTATGAGAAGCTATAGCTGTAGGTAGAGGCGCAGTAGGTATGGTGCATAACTCTTTCATCATGATCTTCTGTTGGTGTTTCAATTTGCTCAGCTCGTACAGGGTGATATTAGCCCTAGTCTTCTTCATGTCGTCTATGATGTTATACTCCATTTCATCCGACACTATTAGTGTCTTTGATGGAGGCGATTGCTCTGATTGGACTGGGCTAAATGAGGTCGCTTTAGGGGTTGTCTTCTTTGTTGAGGCCTTTTCTTTTGCTGGAGGGCTTGCGCCCTTCTGTTTTGGGGTAGTCTGGGGAGGATCAAGTTGATTTCTGCTTCTTGTACTAACTGGAAGTGCTTCTTGATCTTCCTCTTGTGGGAGGATGAAATCCCACATTCCTTGCAGTTCCACCACTTCTTCATCGTCGGTATGCGTTTCAGCGGTGTTCTCTTCTTCTTCTTCTTCAGATTCGACGTTAGAGACCACGCTAGGTGGCTTCGTCTCCATAGGAGGATTTCTCTTAAAACTCCTAAAAGGCTTTCTTGGGGACGATTCTGCTACTTGTTTCCTGATATCAATCATCTCATTTGACATGGCCTTTAATACCTTTTGTAATCCTTCCATGTCGAAAGGATCCTTCGTTTGCTTCTTCTTGGTTTCTTCTTTGAAAGAGATTTTCTTAGATTTACGCTCTTCGATTGTAGATCTCTTTTCTAGGGCTACTACGCGTCTTTCGACTGCTAATGCCTCAGCCAAATTTTCGACTAAGGTTGTCTTGCTTGCACTATCCACGAAGATGGCCAAGTTTGAAGGTAAGGCGGTGATGTACCATTCGCATCTTACTTCCTCGCTGGGTTGGGAAGCAGCGGGGATTTTATTGAGGATCTTGTTGAACCGTAAGTTAAAATCTTTAATGGGTTCCCGAGCCTCAGCTTTAAGATTGGATAGATCATTGATCAGTGTCGCTATCGATCTATCATCGCTGAATTTAGTGAGAAATTGATTTTGAAAAATATCCCAGCTGGTGATAGATCCGGAGGGTAACGAGAAGTACCATGACCCGGCCGTACCTTGCATTGTATAGGGGAAGAGTCAGACCACGGCGTCTTCGTTGGTAACTCCATTGAGATTAACTGAAAGCATGAAATTATTGATATGTTCTTCAGCTAGCATTCCAGTTTCTGGATTGAACTTTGGTAACCATTTCTCGGGATGGGCAGGTATTGGACTCAGGGGTGGAGGCATTAGAACCGCCCCAGGGTTGTTCCATGGAGATTGTGCCATCGCTGAGTTGCTGGTTAGTAAAAGTGTAGAAGATGATCTTTGAGGTTGAGAAGATAGAGATGTTATGATTTTTGACGATTGTGGAGGAAGAGTTGCGGAAGATGGATGAGTGATTTGAGGTGGAGATGTGGGTGGTCGACTTCGCGGAGAGGGAGTTGAAATGGATGAGGTGGATGAAAGAGTCTCTCTGTCAGACTCTTGAAATGTTTTCCTTGCTCTTTTCCTAGTGGGGAGAGGGATTTCAGTTGGCTGAATGCCAAACTTTTCACTCTTCAATCGGGTCAGGGGATGAGCAGGGTTGTATTGCGAAGTCAAGCTGCTTTTAGATTTATCAGATTTCTGGTTAAAAATAGAGAATCCCTGGAGTTTACGGATCAAGGTTTGAACTTCAGGGGGATCGACCATAAATTGTTCTGATGTATCGGGATGTATAGCAGCGGTGGATGTCCGAGCGACTTCCAGTTCCGAGTTTAGTCGTATTGGGGAAGTCGGGGAAGTTGGTGAGGGTGATTTGCTCTTAGAATGGTATTTGGATTTTGAGTTATGTGCCATTCATAGCTGTGGCCCTCCTTCTAGCGCTAGAAATGTTGAGGGCCCCGAGGTCGGGTCAACAACAAGGGGGATACCCACCCGGTCCGGAACCTGGTTGGCGGCTCCTTGCCCGTTTGGAGTAGCGGGTCCGAATGGGGGTAATGGGACCAGTTTCCCAATGTAATGGGTGTGTGTGTGTGCGTAGAGTCTGATGATATTAATCTAAGGAAGGGGGGAAGGATTCTTCTAATCTGGTCTTAATTCTAACTGCTAAATTAACTCTATGCTAATGTAATCTAATGAAGAAAAATACACCTAATCTACGCTAACCCGGGGTGTTTTTCTTTTGTTATGCGATCTAGAAAGATTTCTAACAGCAGCCGGTAATAAAGATCATTCAACTGATATCAGAATATAAATCAATAAAGATAAACTATTCTGCATAAGAAGTTAGGCAGAGTAGTTGTGAACAGTATATCGCATAATCCGTTTTCTATATGTTAAACATAAATAAATGATCCCACCGTACAGAAGTGCCAAATGGTAATACAGACATTCATGCAATAACATACAAAGAACTCAGCCACATATCACTTTAGGAATACTAGCAGAATCTAGCCAAGAGATAAAAGTACCATTTATGACTAAGTTCACTAATAAACTTCAAGTAACAATGATTTATTTCTACTTGTTCTAACATCTGCTAAGAGTACAGAAGTGCAACATCAGTAACAGATATTAAAATGCAAACATAAATAAATCTCGATCCATCCATTCATCAAAAACCTCCTCTGAGGGTGCAGAAGTGCATGTTCTGAGGATAAGTTTTTTGACAGATTTTCGGACCCTTCTCCAAAAACCATGAGAAGGGTTAAATACTACTAACTAATCAATATTAATTACATGAAATTAGGGAATCGGCCTCAAATGACCGCCCTTTTACTAAAAGCAACTTTATTTCTAAACTTAAAATCTAATTTCTGACCGTTTCTGTATATTCTCTTTAGTGCTGTCAACAGTGTAATGCTTTCCTGGGAAGAGTCGGCTAGCCGCCTTCTTATTTCGCTCGGGAGATAAAAGTGGAAACAGCAGGAGCTGGCACTTCCTTCCGGCAGACCAGAAGATATTTTCGAAAACCTTTCTCTAGCTGGGTGTATTCGCCGCGTGTATACTTAGCGTGTCCCAATTTCTTCTCGAACTGATTTTGCTGTTGCCGTTTTCGGTTTCTGGTCGTGCGAATGACTGAGTGGGTTAAGAGTCGTGCTGCATGGGCAACTCCCTGTGTCGAGAATTTCTTCCGTTCTTTGTTCCAGGTTTCCCTGAAGCGTTCTCCTTCTCATGCGCTTCTTTCTCTGCTTCACTAAGTCTTAGCTTCAGGATCTTTTCTGAATATGCTGCTTTTGTGCGCCTTTGACTCTGAGTCCCGGATAGTCTAATTTCATCAGTACCGGTTGGCTGATAGCCTGGAATCCGCGGTTCTGCTGCATGCGGCATCCATTTTGCGAAAGCATTCTCTCTTTGCTGATTGGCACTTTCCTCTTTCCTTCAGATGTTTCCTGCATATAAACTTATATCAGTTGCGTGTCTTGCAGTCTACGCAAAGGAGAAGTGAAATGAAAAGACTTGACGTGAAAGCATTAATCTCTAATGAATACATAATTCTGACATCCATCATCACTTGACTCTTCGATAAATGTAACGCAATCATTCCTAGATACTTAAGCATGCGGTCATTAAATTCTTTCAAGGCGTGCGCTTAATGCATGGGTCTATCGTGTGGTAAGTCTTTTCAGATCGCAGGTCGCAGATCGCAGATCGCAAATCGCAAATATCGCAAGTTCTCGTTTAATGGTTACGTCGTATAACGTAATGCTTGCGATTTGCGATATCGCAAATCGGCGATCGCATTGCTCGAAGGTTTTTCTTTTAAGGGGCGCGTGCGAGGTGTGCGATGCGATGAACTTCGCATCGCAATTTCGCAGTATTTGTTTTTTGCGCTCGAGTTATGCTTCGGCCTTTCTTTGCGATGCGATTTGAGCCTTAGGGAGAGAAATACAAAAAAAAAAAAAACTTTAGAAAAATATATTTTTTGGGATTTTCGTTCAGGGTCCCCTCTTCGCTTGACATTATTGCTAATGTCAGATGAAGAAAGGGGGGTTGTTGGTGACCACAACAGGAGGTTAGAAGCTGAACATTTTTAGGGTAAATGCTAGTGGAATTGAGACTTCCTAGTTAAGCTTGAGGGGAGAGATCACATACCTTTTGGCTTCATTGGGAAGAGATTGAAACTTGTCAAAGTAGAGGAGACTTCTTTTGGACCCGAGGAGGAGCTTGTACAGCATCAAGGCATAGGTTGTAAAGTTCTTCTTTGATTTGAATTAATACAATCAGATTCATTTTTCTCAACAAATTGTCTTATGTCATTTGTTTCATGAATTCCCTCATCATCATGATAAGTATGCTTTATGATATTGGCTTTTCAGGTGCTATTTAATTTGTTTGCTTGTTTGTGTTTGCAGATTCGCTACAAGGGAGCTCATTTGGATCAAAGGAGCAAGGATTCCACAAACTTGCATTGGACCCAAGGTAGGCCTAAAACACTTGTTTGCCTTTGTTTATAAATTGCATATTTAGAGAAAGATAGTTTTTGATTGGCTTGCTTGTCACTAGATATCATTATATTCTAGGAAGGTCAATCTTGTCCGCAAGATCAACTCATTCCGTGTGACAAAATGGCGACCATACTGGGGACTTGATTTCTTTATTTGCTTTACTTTGACCTGAGAAACTGTGTTTTTGTTTTTGTTTTTGGCTTGTTGTGTGTGGAATTGGGTAGATTTAGTAGATCTAGGATTATTTTTTGTTTTTCATAACTTTGGGAGAGGACCGCACCCTCGGCTTGCAACACAGTGCGGACCTATCCACACTTTTGCTTTTAGCACAGAGCGGTACCACATCTGTGTGAACTATGGGCCTGTGGACCCTGCTAAAATTTTGAAAAACTTAAGATTTTCTCTTTTAGTCAGTTTAGTTTTTGTTTAGATGTTTTTATCCCCTGCCCAGACTTGCATATGACTTGTTAAGAACTTTTCTTAGGATAATTCCATTGGTGTTAGGGTTTTAGGTGAAATTCCTAGAAGTTTTGGTTGCGGGGCTTGGTTTTCATTTTGGTCTTGTAGTAGCTCAGAGCTTAGAAGCTGTAGAAGCCTCAGATAACCTTGGTTTTTACTGGCCTTCTTATGAGTCTGACCATTTGCAAAATTTGCCTTTGTTGAGGAACCCATCTTTTGTTTTATCTTTGCGAAACTTCGAAAAGGCTTGTGTTAAAAGTTTGGATTTCATTTTTAGAAAAGAAAACAAAAATTGGTTGTTTTTTGACTGATTTGTGATTCTGGACAAATTAGTCCTTAGTTTTCTTATAGCTAAGTAAAACATCCTTGAAAAAGACATCTTGTAAGCTTTGACTTCAAATAGTTTTTTTATAGTTTATAGATCTCAAGATTAGTTATTTCCATAGTTTTGAGTGTTTTATAAAAAATAAAAAATCTCTTTTGGAAAAAGTTTGTTTTTGTAGTATTTGAGTGTTTGAAAGAAAAGGGAAATTTTTGTGAAAATAAATAGTTGTCTCGTTTTGAGTGCATTGGAAAAGACAAAAAGCTCTTCTTTTAATTTGTTGGTTAAGAAAGATTTGTGTTTACAAGCATTTTCATTCTCAAACTCTTTCCTAGCTAGAAGTTCATTGAAGAGAAAAGATTGCTTAATCATCTTACGTGCATTTTTTAGTGATTTCGAGTCGAGTCTTCACACCACGAGTTTCATCTCCGCACCTCTTGACTTAAACAAAAACCGATAAAAATAACGCTTAAAGTAAAATCTATCTAGTAATCTTTTTGTTTCTAGGGTTCTAATACACCAACATAGCTTAGGCTAGTGTCCTGGAGTAGGGAGTAATTAACTCTCCAAGACAGTAAAACAAACAAGTGGATGTATCTTGTGGTAGGAGAAAAATCCAATTGTTGCATCTATGCTCTGGGAAAGCTCCTCTTAAAGGAGAAGCACGAGATAGTGTCCGAACCAGTGTGGGAATCAATCCTTCCTCATTGGGAACGACGCCAGATATTCATGTATTAAAAATGGTAAACCTCGGATTAACCATTGTCGAGGAGCCTGGGGTCACTTGTTGGTAAACCTTGGATTATGTCAAGGAGCCTTCAAGGGGATTGAGCTTGTTACTCTGCCCTTGTGTGCGTATCGGATCGTAGAATGTTCCCCCAGGTATATTTGTTTTCGTTGGTAACCATAGTGACCATATTCTATAGGATTCTTCCTAAGGTGACAGTGGTGGGAAGATCCCACTGTACCTGGAGCAGACATCGGCTAGACTCACTTGGATTTTCTGGGGGGTTCTCTTCACTTGAGACGGTTTAGTGGAGGAACTTGTGCCAGTCTATTCATTAAGCAGGTTGCCGGGGTAACTGTTCCAACCGCCATTTCTGTATTGAACTCTGCGACGTTGGATTTCATCACCAACTAGTGTTTTCAGTATGGAAAGTTACTGTTTGTGTGTGGTTTGATCTCCTAGATTCTTTAGGTGTGTGATTCAAATTTGTTTGGTTCTTTAGAGGCTTTAGGTGGTTTTCATTGAGATTTTACTTTATTTGCGTGTGAAGTAGTTAAAAATTTTTAATCGTCGTTGAATTACCGAGGAAGTCCCGTAGATTTCGGGCCAACCTCTTGAGTTTTCACCGAGCCAGCTTGAAGGGTTAAGAGCCCTCGTCACTCCTAGAGATAATAGAGTTGGGTCACCTGAAGAAGGAGAGTCTTCTTTGGTGGTACATCCTAATTTTCAAGCTTTGGTAGCAGATTATAATCCACAATCTGTGTCTGTTTCCGAAATTACTGGTAGCTTTTCATTTACTAGTGATATAGGTGAGGAACCTGAAATATCTGAACCTAAAAGTGAATTTGCTGCTACTCCAACATCGGGGTTTACCTCTCCAACTTCTAGTGGTCCTGGTTCACCCAGGGTAGAAAGAATAATTACCCAAAATCTTCCTTCTGGACTTATAGCTATTGAAGAACTTTCTACTCCGGAAGAAGAAGTAGGCATCCCTATCCCTGAAAATCAACCTGTTATAGAACTTAGGGAGCGTGAATCAATCTTTTACAGTCCACCTAGGAGCAGTGCTTTGTATCTTTCATTGACTAACTTTTTGGAAAACCTGGGACTTAGTTTTTCACCACCTCGTATTCCTTATCGCCCAACACCTAGAGGTTACTATCCTCCGTTAAATATGTCAAGACAATCATCCATGTTTTCTCAATCTCCAGAATCCTTTTTGTACGGTGGTCCTTCTATTCCCTCTGGGTATCAATCACTTACTGGTACTTTTTCGGGAGCATCTCCTCAACCCATTGAACAAGGGTTATTAACTGGAAACAATGGTACTAAGCCGTTGAGTGTAGAAGATATTCTCATGATGTCAGGTACTATTCCTAATCCTCAACCTCAAGGTGGCCAGTTACCGCCTGGGGGGCAGCCTCAAAATCCTCAATTATCGCCTAGGGGGCAACCTCAAGGTACCCAATTTGCGCCTGGGGGGCAACCTCAAGGACAGTACATACCTACAGGACAGTACGTTCCTCAAGGTCAACCCCAGACTCAATATGTACCTTAGGGTCAACCCCAGTATCAATATGTACCTCAAGGTCAACCCCAGTATCAGTACGTGCCTCAGGGTTATCAACCCCAAGGTCAGTACTCGAACCAAGGTTTCCAACCACCTTCCGGTCAATCATATGTTCAAGGAACTGGAAATGTACCTCTGAATTATCAACCCTACCCTCAACCTGGTTATGGTCCTCAATATTCTCAACCTGTTATGGGTCCGTACCCCAGAATGAACTTAGTGTGGGATCCATCTCAAACTCAACAGGTCTTGCAACCGAATGTACAGTTGTCATCTCAAACTGGACAACCCTTAGTTTCTGGTTCACCCTAGCAACCTGTCTAGTCTACTATTCAAACTTCTGTAACTTCTATAGTTTCTCATCCTGGGGCTAGTACGCCTCGTACTCCGCCTCAAATGACTGCTGCAACATTTGTTCGATCAACCCCACCTACTTCTGGAGTATCGACAGCTCCGGTTTCTACTATTCCTGTATCAACTCCGCAGACATCTTTACCTCAGTCTGGATCCACAATTCAAACTTCGGTTCAGATGCCTGTGGGACAACCTGGTTCAAGTATGGTTGTCACAAGTCAACCTCAATTTACTTATCAACCGTACCAGGGACAGTACCAATTCGGTCCAGCTGTGCAGCAGCTAGTCTATCAGTATCAACCATACCCTAGATATACATATCAACAACCTCAACAACCCCAGTACGGTCTGGTTAATCCTAGTTTTCCGGGAGGATATAATATCCCAAATGCAATTCCAATTCCTAGTTATCCTGGATATCCTCCTCCTGGGGTTGGTCTCATGACCCATATTTTTAGGGACCCTAATCGTCAGTTACCGTTTATCGCAACTTTGGACTTGCCTGACTTGTCATGCCTAACGAACGATCCCATTAACTATCTTCTGTTTTGGTCGCCAATGCCGAATAAGTTGCCTAGTGATATTCATAAGTTTGAAGGCAAATCAGGAGAGGACCCGTCGAACCATGTGATGACTTATCACCTTTGGTGTGCGTCTAACTCCATTTTAGATGATTCAATCCGTTTAAGGCTTTTCCAGCGCACTCTAATTGGTCTTGTGGCCAAGTGGTACATTGAGTTACCGCGAGCCACTTTTTATAATTTTAGTCAGTTAGCTACTTCGTTTTTAACTCATTTTCAGTTGCCTGTCAGATATGACAATGGCACGGAATTATTAACGTCATTAAAGCAGTCAACGTCCACTTACATTTCAGATCACATTCATGAATGGAGACGTCGACGGTGTTTAGTGAAGGTTTTTATTCCGGATCAGATCTTAGCCGAATGGTTTGTAAAATCTTTATTGCCAAAGATCACTGAGGATGTAGCTAAGGCTGGAGTCGTTACTGAAGAGCAAGTAATTGCTCAAGCACAGTACCTTGACTTAGTTTATACGCAGTCAGGTACGTTACACGAGAAAATCCCCGATCTTCCTAAGAAAAATCAAATCGCTGCAGCTCCTTCAGGGTCTCATGCCGCTGATGGTATGATTGGTACGGTTAATACCAAAAGTAAGAAGAAGTCTTCCAAGAATTATTCTCCTATCATAACTTTGCCAGATTCCCCGACAAGAGATTCTTCCATAGAAATTTCCACCGATATTCATGTTGTAGAGTCATCTACAGCCAAATCAAAATCCGGTGGTAAGAAGAAAGGGAAGAAGAAAAATAAAACAGATAAAAATTCGAAAGAGAAACCAGAAAAAGCGGAATCAAATGATGAGAAATGCAAACCTCGTTATCCTTGTCTCATTTGTGACGAAGAGCATTTTACAAGAGACTACCCTCATCGTGCAGAGGTTGTGAAGATTGTCAAAGGTTCCCAAACGCCTGCTGTTTTGAAGGATCCTTTTCCAAGTCAAGACAGTAAGATGATAAGTTCTTCCTCAAATGCCAACGAAGAACCCATACTGATGATGTCCCATGTTAGGATTGCGACTCGATCGCATGATTATGGTAGTAAAAGTTTTGTTGATGGTAAAGAAGCAGAATCTTCTCATTCTAACCCATCAACCTGAGCTCCCGGTTCCGATCCGCTACAGATCGAGAAACCTAATCCAAACTTAGTAATCAAACCGCCCGCCAAGGGTATACTTCGAAAGTCAGCTTTCAATCCACATGCGATAGCGGCTCAGAACTATAACATTGTTGAAGATTTAGTTGTTTCACCTTCAACAATGTCGGCTTTGGAAGTGCTGCAATCATGTCCAGCACAGCGTAAATTACTATTGTCGGCTATAGGAGCTGTTGACATTTAGGACTCGAACCTTATAATTTTAGATATAGAAAATAGTACACCACGCTTACCTGATCAAATGGCTTTCCAGATCCCAGTGTTAGTAAAAAACATACCTATTTACAAGACTATGATTGATAAGGGAGCCTCAACGTGTATTATGTCGATACAGTGTTGGAGATCGCTTGGTTCTCCTTCGCTAAATCAATCCCTGACGATTCTAAAGGCCTTTGAATGGTCGTGGGTTTCATCCTTTTGGCATTCTATAGGATCTACCTTTTAATCTAGATGTGGAGGTGGTTGATGCCCCTCTATATTACAACCTTCTCTTGGGTCGTAGTTGGTCTTACGCTATGACAGCTGTCGTTTCATCGGTCTTTCAGCTTATAAAGTTCCCTCATAATGGAAATATCATAACTATAGACTAGCTGACTTACTTTTCGTCCGACCCAGCCTCTTCTAAAAGTATTCAGCATGTCGGTAAACCGACTATCCCGTATAAGGATGTTGGAGTAGGACTAGTTAAAGATGTCGGTTTACTGGGAACTTTTCCTTTTCCTCCTATCAACACATCGTCTTCTACTGCAGCCATTCATATGATTTCGTCAGACACCATTGTTTATGATGATCCTTGGATCGTACCTTTTGAATCCGAGATAGACTCATTTGGTGCTGTTATGCCTTTAAGTCCATATGAAATTGTGTATCAGGCCGTGCAGTCATTTTCCGACCCATGTTCAACCAAAATTGACTTAATGAATGTGGTCCATGAGGAATCACTTTTCACATCAAACTTGGATTCAACAACGTTTTCTGAACTTGTTCAGAATGATGAGAAAATTCGTGAAATCCTATGTGTCGATGATTTACCATGGGAAGATCTTCATCATAGATCTTCGTTTTTACCCGAGAGTGATCGTTTTGAAAATGATTTTTCATCAATTTTTACGACTGAATATATCAAGGAACCTCATAATCCAATGAAAAATCCTTATTCAGAGTTAAATTTGGGAAACATTTCTCGAACTATTCCTATTGATATTTCGGTTAAGCCTGGAATTGTTGAAAACATTCATATAGGTGCCTCGTGTACGGAAGACGAAATTCAAATATGTAAGGCCCTATTTCAATAATTTTGCGACGTGTTTGCCTGGTCATATGAGGAAATGCCAGGAATTGACCCCGCAATTGTTGTTCATGAAATCAAAACTTACCTGAATGCTAAACCCATCCGGCAACGTTTGCGTCAGATTCACCCGAGAAAAGTTGTTGCTATTAAAGCAGAAGTTGAAAAATAACTCAAAGCAGGTTTCATTTATCTGATTCCGTTAACGGATTGGGTATCGAATATTGTTCCAGTTAACCAAAAGCAAGGGACAATAAGAATATGTATCGATTATAGGGACATTAATCGAGCCTATCCAAAGGACAATTACCCAACTCCCTATATCGATCAAATCATTGATGATTGTGCCAGCAGTGAAATATTCTCCTTCATGGATGGTTTTTCTGGATACAATCAAATCAATATTCTACCTGCCGATCAACCAAAAACGGCTTTCATTTGTTCATGGGGGACATTTTCTTACTGCAAATTACCTTTTGGGCTCAAGAATGTCGAGGCAACTTTTCAAAGGGCCATGTCTTATGCGTTTCATGACATCAAGCACATTGCGCAACCCTATCTCGATGATTTGCCTGCTCATTCATTACATCGAGTTGATCATCTCATCCATTTACGAGCAATCTTTATGAGGTGTAGGCATTATCGAATTAGGTTGAATCCACACAAGTGTGTTTTCTGTATAGAAACGGGTTGGTTACTGGGGTTTGTTGTTCAAAAGTCGGCATTCGCGTCGATCCCTCGAAGGTTGAAGCTATTGTCAAATTTCCTCCTCCTTCGATTCTTCGCCAACTCTAAAGTTTGCAAGGGAAAGAAAACTTTTTACGATGATTCATTCCTAACTACGCCGAGATTACAAAGGGTTTTACCCGGTTGTTGAAACAGAATACTCCATTCTTTTGGGATGAGATAGCTAAGAAATATTTTGATGCACTAAAACACGCGTTAACCCATGCACCGTTATTGCATCCTCCCAACTACAACCAGGACTACTTCTTATATCTCGCCGCCTCCCATTCCACCATCGGAATGGTGTTAGTTCAGGAAGATGAACTCGGTACTGAACATGTGATATATTACCTTAGTTGAACTTTAAATCCAACTGAGCTAAAATACTCACATGTGGAGAAATTGGCATTGGCGGCTGTTCAAGCTGTCCAACATTTTCATCATTACATTTTACTACGTAAAACTACAGTAATTTCTGATTGCAACCCTATGATCTATATTTTGACCAAGCAATTGCTAGGGGGAAAGTACTCCAAATGGATTGTTATCCTGTAAGAGTTCGACTTGGAATTTGAAAAGTCTAAGTCGAAGAAATCTTTAGCTTTTGTGGAGTTAATGTGTGACTTCCCGCATACTGACACGGAAACTGTGGTGGAGGAGCCCATTGCAGATGAATCCTTGTTTCTAATCAGCACTTTAGATCCATGGTATGGGGATATCATCATTTATCTCCAGACCCAATCCTTTCGGCCATAAATATCAAGATCATAACGTTGAAAAATACGATTCTAGTCCCAACAATTCAGAATTATTGGAGATACTCTTTATCGCCGTGGGGCGAACTCTGTTTTTCGACGTTGTTTAACTCACGAGGAAGCTGAAAGGGTTCTAAATGACTGTCACTCTGGAGCGTGTGGCAGTCATATGTCTGGGTATGCCACAGCCCAAAAGATATTGCGTGCTGGCTACTTTTGGCCGTCTTTGTTTAAAGATTGTATTAATGCGGTCCGAAAATGCCGCAACTGCCAAAATTTTGATCGAAAGATGTGCGCTCCACCTACTCCTCTCCACCCTATAATTGCTGTCAGCCCGTTTGCAAAATGGGGTATCGATTTTATTACATGTAACCCTCACTCGACCGGGGGGCATGCGTATATCATCCTTGCGGTAGATTATTTTACCAAGTGGGCCCAAGTGATGCCTACATTTGAGGCAGACGGCAAAACAGCTGCTATTTTCGTGTTCAATCATATAATTGCTAGGTTTGGTGTTCCACAAGTGATTATCACTGATCATGGGCATCATTTTCGAAACATTATGATGACTGAACTTACAGGCCAGCTTGGCTTACGTCATGATAGTTCAACTCCTTATTATCCACAAGCTAATGGTCTGGTTGAAGCCATAAACAAAGTTCTAGTCATCATGATCCGACGAATCATTGGGATTCACAGGTCGAATTGGCATAACATGCTATTTTCAGCGCTTTGGGCGTATCAAACCTCAGTAAAAACGTCAACAAGGTTCACTCCTTTCCAACTAGTTTATGGTCTGGAAGCTGTGTTACCCATTGAATGCGAAATCCTGTCATTGCAAATGGCCATCGAGTTACTTCCAGCCACTTCCGAAGAGGAAAAACGTTTGTTATACTTGGCTCAACTAGATGAGAATCGACGTGATGCTGCATTGGCAATCGAAACTCATGAAAAACGTATTAAAGCTCAATATGATCGAAATGTGACCCCTCGAAATTTTTCGGAAGGAGACCTAGTCTTATTGTATGATCAAGCTAATGATAAATTAGGTGCTGGAAAATTCGTTCCTATGTGGCATGGTCCCTATGTTGTCAAGCGAAAGCTAGCAAAAGGGGCCTATGAATTGGTAGACTTTGACGGGGACTCTTTAGGTAAACTCAGAAATGGTCTTTACCTGAAGAGGTATTATGCTTAAAAATGGGTGTGGAGATTTTTAGTTAGGTTAGTTTTCTTTCTAGCTAGTGTTTTTTAGTTTTAAAAGTGTGCTTAGCTTAGAGAGTGTTTTTCATCATTATTCCTGCTTATCTTGGTTTTACTCTTGATATTGCAGATGTCGACGCCTCTCCAAACATACATTGGTTTCGCTGATGGTGCTTGTCGTAGTACACGGAACATTTCTTCCACAGCTTGGGTTATCTATTCGCCCTCTGACGAGTTGGTATCTATGCATGGGGTAAGCCTCGGTCAAACAACAAACAACATTGCCGAGTATAGTGCAGTGATTGAGTTATTATCTGAATCTATTTCATTTGGGATTCGGAGTTTGATAGTGACGTTAGATTCTGAACTCGTTGTATTATAGCTTAATAGAGTATATGCCATTAGAAATCCAGTGTTATTGAGATTATTTTTGAGAGTGCGTCTCTTAGAACGTGAATTTGATTATATTGAATATCAGCATATTACAAGATCTTTAAATACATTAGCAGATGCAATTGCTTCTCGAATGTTAAGTAGACATTTGCAATAATCATACATGTAAATTTAAAAGCATTCCATAACATGTTTTACAAGATAAGCGGGTAATAGTGATATAATATGATATAGGAGTGTGTCAAAATATACATCGTCCTTGATCGTAGGTTGAAAAACACCTTATGATCAGCAAAAATGATATACAAAAAGCAAAAATGTCATATGTGTCTACAATAGGCGATCATCCTATCACTGGTGATGATCTCGATAAGAAACCACTGTATGGGCTACCTTACAAAGGAACCTCCTAAAAGGTCTTGGGACCCCAATCACATAGCTTTGTAGTCAATGAGGAATGTCATCTATGCCGGTCTCTGGAATGTCTCCTGTCAAACGCTCTAGATGGCTCTCCAATTTGGCCAAGGTCTCTGTTGATTCGTCTTGTGGGGCTGGTGCCACTGCAGCTGGTTGTTTCCTCTCGTAAGGCCAAAGAGTGGCTAGTCACTGTGGACCCACATCTGCATTTGAAACTTTTACTATCAGTTTTGGGACGAGATAAAAAACAAAAAAAAAATTAAAATAGGAAAATGTTGAAAATGATTTTACCTGAGTCATCCCATTGCTCTCCTGGTGGAAGAGCCATGTCTGGGTCACCGCGAAAATCTACCCCAGTGTAAGGAAAGTCCTGAATAGCAAAAACCTGGTTTTCCAACCAATGGAAATACTCAGGTTTGAATCGAACGACCTTTGTCCCCTCATCAGGATGACAGGCCATAACTGCAACCCATCGCATTAGTTTGGGCTCTCGAGGAAGTCCAGCTCCAACAGTAAGGTGCTGCGGGACCAACATTGGGACCCTCTCCACACCAAAGCTCACAACTAAAGCACCATATCCAAAGGTCTTCAGTTGTCCGTTCTTGGCTCTGGTCAGTTGGCCTTTTACATTAGCCAATACAGCATCGCACCAGTTGAAGATGGTGCCTCGAAAGCAGTCAACTGCAATCTGGATTTGGGATCCAGTGGCTATATGTAGTGCAGCACTCCCGCAAAGCCTGGTAACAGTAAACGCGATCACCATGAGTTCAGGACGGGATATGGTTTTGATGTCTATCCCTTTGTCTCTAGTCTGGTTGTTACAGAACTCTAACTGGAGGCTATCGACAGACTGGCCACCTGGCCTAGTCTTGAATAGAGTCAAGTCTTCACCTCTCTTAGGTAAACCAGTCAAAAAGTATATGTTTGCCGGCTCCATTTCGAGCTGGTGACCACCAATGAAGAAGCACTGGTCCTATATGCTCCACCTGTCTACCAGCCACTACAAGAAGTCCACCTGGGCCCTCATGCCAGGTACGGCCAAGAATTTGTATAAGCCACATGCCTTCAATACATCGATCGAAGGTTGGTGATTTAACGCGGCAAGATATATGTCCTCATGCTCCCGTTCTCGCCAATCAAGCATGATGTATACTCTACATCCAACAAAAAGGCGAATTAGAATGCAAAAAATTGAATCGTTTGGGTGAATTTTGAGAAATTTAGGGTTAAAAACCCTTACTGCAGGGACAGCACCCTCTCTGTTAGAGACAGTGCATGGGTCCACACCTTGCCTTCATGGCAGGTGCGGACCCCTGACTTTTTCCCCATTGAGAAAAAGTCGGGGTCCACAGGTTACCTGTGTTGTGCCTGCGGGCCCCCGCGCACAGGTTTCTAGCCTAAAAATCCTCTAAAAAATGGAATGAAACCCTAAAAAACAAATTGAAACGGATAAAATTGAAGAGTAGGATGATGTGGATTACCTGGAGGAGACGGCGCTCGATTCTGACGGATGGATTTTCCGCAATCTTCACGGGAAGTTTCTGACCAAAAGCTCTATTTTCTCACCCAAATCTCAAACGGTAAAAATGAATTGACGAAAGCCCTTTTTATAAGTTTTTTGAATAAATGAATTGTAAATTTGTTTATGTTTCACTTTAGAAAGGTAACTTGTGCATCATTTTTATCCATTTTAAACAGGTATGAGTAATGTTTGAGTTTTTGTTCAGGATAACGAATTTTTTAGGCAAAATCGGTCATTTTCGACGAAAAAACATTAGAGTCACCTTTAAGCTCTTTTCTGACTCCTAAAACATGAAAATATCACTGAGTTTTTCTTTTTAAACTCGTTAAAACGAAACTAAAAAGACGGTCCACTTACAACTCTTTTTCTGACCGTAAAAACATGAAAAGATTACCGGATTTTTGTCGTTTCAAATTCGATATTGGTTATAAAACGATGTGTCATTGATCACTTTTTTACTTTTTTCGGATCAGAGACACTAATTACGAAAGTACTCCTTGGTCGAATGATCAAGTGGTTCTCTCAAGTATTATTTTATACTTTTTCGGGCTTGGGAGACACAAATTTACAAAAAAGGTCAACCCTGGAGTCTTCTTAAGTTTTTTCAGACTCTCTAAAAATGAAAAACGCCGAGTTTCACCTATACTGGACTCGTTAAAATTCAACAGTAAAGGACCTGTTCAATTATAAACAGGAACGGACCACTCCTTCTTAGGGTTCGAATTTAAACTAAGTTGGACTCATCCGAAGGATGAGCTTATAATCAAGCAAATGGTATCCTCCTCAAGCTTTTCAAAAATAAAGAGTTACTTGCCAGAAATGGTGGGGGAAAAGAGAGAAAAATGAGTTTGTTTGTCATACTTTATAACCACTCTTGAACATGACACTTTTATTCACCTAGGTTGAGAAATCCTTTGCCTTAACAATTGATCAAACCATATTGAAAGTCTTCAGCTGGTTTCTGGGTATTAACTTTGGGTCAATTGTCACCAAACCTTTTACTGTGTCGTTATGTGTTTAAGAGGTCAGTGCAAATAAGCCATTCATCTGCAAAATATCTGTCATCCATCTTGACCATCCCTGTGTTAGTCCTTGCAACTAAATTTCTTCAAACTTGATCTATGATTTCGTGTTGTGGGCTTGCCTACAACGAATTGCTTTCTATCGACTCCAGCTCATTATCTAGAAAGATGATCTAGAAATCGTTAGTACCTTGGGTTCTGCATGCCTCAATGGCAGGTTTCTCGCCTTCGATGATAGGTTGCATCATTGACCTTCGATCAAAGGACTTCATGACATGTTCGACATCAACACATCTATTCACATCTCATGGATTGTACTGAGTACTTTGAGAGCCATTGACATTATTGGTGGTTTCTCTCACACTTGTTAACAGTTTACATCATTCACTGGTAATCAAGTGGTTTCTACCATGTTCGACTTCAACACACTCATTCGCATGGATAGAATCGTATTGTTTCGGGAAGTAGAAATGAAGACCCTGGATCTAGTTTCCGCCATCCAGGCTGCGAGGAATTTTGTATTCATTATATTGTGGACTATTCATAAACAGATGGCTGCATCCATACTGTGTCTACATGTGTCTATACTTGTGATGTATTACAAGATCATTCCTATATCAGAGCAGTAGTTAGTTTTCTAGTCAGTTTTGATCTGAGTATGGGAATGCCTACCTCAACAATGATATGATCTCATATATATATTTTGCATTGAATGTTTTTACAGGTTCCAACCGGGCTCTCCACAAGATGATCCTCGAAATGATAAAGTACTTCACTCTTCCTAAATGATAAATGAAATCCTCATCTACTACAGACTTCGCACTTTAGGGGGCAATATGTTACACAAAAATATCATCACCATGACTATTTGCAGTCAGTATGGGTCTATCATCACTTGTACTGTCCTCCTAAGCAAGTCTCAGACCTCAGCTCTTCAAGTCAAGCTTTGAAAATGAGAGAAAGACATTGAAAATCAACAAAGCTCTGGTTCCGCACTTTCTCTCACTGTTTCCTGCGGTCCCGCACCCCCTGTTCACAATACCTACGGACCTACCCGCTCTGTCCCTAAAGGAGTGGGTGCGGACCCCTGTGAAAGTCAAAAAGGCGCAAGTTTATTCTAAAAAACTCACTTTGGGTTAATTCTAGATGATTCTAGAAGGAATTTTGACGTGGATTGTTCGCTCTTAGGTGGTTCATGCATCCCAAAAGAGAAGGAGCTAATCCCTTGATGAGAGGAGATATCCCTTTGAAGGAGGACTTTATCCCTTTGAAGGAGGACCTGGTAACTTCCCTCCATTGCACTATAAATTAAGGCATTGGGCTGGTTGCTAGGGAGGTTAGAAGCTGAACATTTTTTAGGGTAAATGCTAGTGGAATTGAGACTTCCTAGTTAAGCTTGAGGGGAGAGATCACATATCTTTTGGCTTCATTGGGAAGAGAGTGAAACTTGTCAAAGTAGAGGAGACTTCTTGTTGGACCCCGGGAGGAGCTTGTACAGCATCAAGGCACAGGTTGTAAAGTTCTTCTTTGATTTGAATTAATACAATCAGATTCATTTTTCTCAAAAAATTGTCTTATGTCATTTGTTTCATGAATTCCTTGATCATCATGATAAGTATGCTTTATGATATTGGCTTTTCAGGTGCTATTTAATTTGTTTGCTTGTTTGTGTTTGCAGATTCGCTACAAGGGAGCTCATTTGGATCAAAGGAGCGAGGCTTCCACAAACTTGCATTGGACCCAAGGTAGGCCTAAAACACTTGTTTTCCTTTGTTTATAAATTGCATATTTAGAGAAAGATAGTTTTTGATTGGCTTGCTTGTCACTAGATATCATTAGATTCTAGGAAGGTCAATCTTGTCCGCAAGATCGACTCATTCCGTGTGACAGGTCTAGCCACAACAAATACATTCTACGGAATATTTCCTTAGGTTAGAATCAATCAAGAGGGCCTACCTCTTGGTTTCTTATACTTCCTGATGATTTCCTCGCTTGCTCGCTCCAACAATCTCTTTCTTCCTTCTTCAAGCTCCTGAAACAAGTAGACAACAACAACACACAAACATAATAATAGAAAAATTGCAATTCAACCTACTTAATGAGTCAAGAAGAATTAAGACATTAAAATGTAATATTAAAAAACATGTAGGAAATGAATCGATAGATGCATATATTAATATCAAAGAGAGATTACAACCATTCATCTTGACGTCACAGTCTTCCTTTGACAAGACCGGGTTCCCACACACTACTAGCACTCCATGATGGCTTCAAACAACAATAGTTTAAGGGCTCTTCCCTTTAGGCTTCACTTCAAACCAAACACACTTCTCCCTCACACAACTAGATGGCTACAACTAATTATAGCTTGCTTATCTAACCAAAATAGTATACTCACACTTAGCCAACACTCTCACTGTGACTAGTTTGTGCTTGGGAAGAAGGAAGGTTTATATAGGAAATATGGATGGGAGATGGATCCTCTTCTCAAGGGAGAAGGACTTATCCCTTGAGGTAGTTCCATCATTATAGGGGAAAGGAGCCCAAACTGTCATCCTCGACCCCATCCGGCCAAACCATTTACGAGACTTACATTACGGAGCTTCTATAGCTGGAAGCTTCGGCCCTAATTTAAAAAACTTTCCATAATAGGACCAGCGTGACTAGAACACAGCTTAGTCACTCCGGTCGGCGCGAGGATTAGTGCTAATCTCTACATATTGGCATGGGGGAGACAAATGCCATTAGCACAGTCTTGTAAACTGGGAAAAATAGAAGTTTCAGGGAAATGGCGCAAAAGGGAAATGATCTGCTCATGAAGAGGGACATAATGGGAGTTTCTTCATGAAGACAAAGCATGCGGGGTTCACTGTAGAGGTCCTCCAGGATCAAGGAATAGGGAGTATAGGGATAGTTACAAAATGTTGTGTAACAAACGCCCCCTAAAGTGTGAAGGCCAAGCCAGAGTGAGGGATGAAATGCTTTATAAATCAGTGCAGGGAATTGGTCTGTCGTTGGAAAGCCTGCAAGCAAGTATAGATACATATACATAAAATGAGAACTTTTTCAAATGATACATGAATCGTGACATGGACACATCCATCGAGAGAATGATCATGTAAATGGATCCAGGTATGGGCACAGCCATCCATCAAAGAGGATCATAACGAAACCAAGGTATGGTCACAGCCATCCAATAATGAGAAGGATCGCATATGATAACTCATGGTCTGGTCGCAGCCAGCCATCTGAAAGAGACATGCATATCATCATAAACCATGTCACACCACTTCACAACCTAGACTTATGTGATCTGAGTCTAGGGTCTTGCGCTCCAACATGACCTAATCAAAGTACAAATTCTAGCATGCGAATAGATGTGTTGACGTCGAACATGCTAGAAAGTTGCTTGATTACCAGTCAATGATGTAAATTGTTAACAAGTGTGAGAGAAACCACCAATAATGACAATGGCCCTCAAGGTACTATCATCACAATTCACGGAATGTGAATACAGGAACTGAAGTCGAACACCTGTGAAATCACTTAATCAAAAGCCAATGATGTGAACTTGTCGTCGAGTGTGAAGAACTTGCCATTAAGGCATGCAAGCTCTAAGGTAATGGAAGGGAGTCTCTTGATCAACTTCTCAGATAATGAGTTGATGTCGACGGAAAGTGATCATGTCGAAGGAGGGCCATAATGAATCCCACATCATCGACGCAAGACGAGAGGATGAAAAATGATTTTGGATGATACAGAGAATCAGACGTAAGCGTAACTGCAGAAGGACAACTCTTGAACATATCAACGACACAACTAGAAGTTTGGCAGCTTTTGGATCCATGGGATTGACGGTCATAATGACGTGGCAAAGATCAAATGGAAGGAAAAAATGAACAGCCCAAACCTAGGAAGGTCAATGATATGAAGGAGGATGTCCCAACCCAACACAAAGCAAAGAGTGTCATGTTCAAGAGTAAGCTTCCCACACGACTCGATAGATTTCCAATATTCCCCCCAACCATTTCACGCAAGTACCCCAATTATTTTTTAATCACAAGATTGAATGGGATAGCATATGCTTGCACTGTGAGTTCATCCTTTGGATGAATCCGACCTAGTAAGTTTAACAAGTCCTAGGAAGGAGAAGCTCATGTTCATCATAGTGACAAATCTGATGTCGTTTAATAGTTTAATGAGTCCAACAAAGGTGTAACTCGTTATCCTTTTCATGTTTAGAGAGTTTGAAAAAGACACGTAAAATAAAACTACACATGGTCCCTTTTCGTACGTTTGTGTCTCTCGAGCCCAAAAAGGTAGAAAACAATACTTGAGAGAACCGCTTGACCATTTCAGTCAAGGAGTACCTATTTCATAAATAGTGTCTCCCAGCCTGAAAAAGGGATAAACTTATACTGGGCGCATGACATTTCGCATCCATTAATGATCCAAGTGGCTCTAGAGACACACATAGGACAAGGAGGACTCAAGAAAGATCAAAAATCAAAGTGATAAGAATGCATTCAAACTAGGGCCAAAGCGTAGATCTCGTCGCCCTGATCGCAGCGGTGTGAACGGTTCGTCAAACCGAGTTCGTATGCGAAAGTTAGAAGCAGTCAAAGTTGGGTTGACTTTTTGATCACTGGGAAAGCTTAAGGAGGCCACAATTTGGACTTTTCCGGTCACTTGATTATGGCCAACTCCAGCCAGATTCAGGGAAAATTTGTTGCCTCATTAAATGCACTCCTACGACTAAAATTCGAATTTCAAAAAAGGTGCATTTGTTATTATTAAAACAAAACAAAAAAATATAATTAAAGGGGGTGGGGGCACCAACCCCACCACCCCCAACTCACCATATAACTAAGGTGATGCTGGCGGGAGTTGAATCCGCCCGGTCACGTGGGCTAGCCCACCGGGTGGCCTCACAACCATACAACCAAACAATACCATTAATACACCAACAACCATACCATATAACATAACGCATCAAAACCAACAGTTAATGCAACAATTACGGAGGGTAGGGCGAGCCGCCCAATGCAAACCCGACCCACCAGTTTTTTAAACAAAAAAATATGTATGTCGTTCATATGTTATAAAAATGGGAGAGGCGAGGTTTGACCACTCGACCCCTCCTCAACAAACCATAATTTTTAACCAACAAGCCAAAACCGCCATCTTGGTTAATCCACCGGGTATTTTATAATAACCCAGGATTTCTTCAGTGCACAGGAGGTGAGATGGAGGAACTAGGAGTGGGCACGAAAAGCGAGACGGATTAATTTTTATGCAGGTGGAACCATGACTGAGCAACATTTTGCAGGAGGGTTGAATTTTCACTTTGTCAAATTTTGACAAATTTTATATGGTTTCAGCACTCCTCGATGCCACAAATGCAATGGCACTGTCCATTTCTCCATCAAAGTTCTGCATTTTTCGGTCATTTTCAGTATGAGGATGGAACCATGATTGTTGCAAAAACAAGGAGCGGAACCATGAGCCTTGCAATTTCGCTAAGGAGGTAATTTTTCTGCATGTCCGAATATAGTCAAGTTTACAGTCATTTTTCATGGTTTTCCACAGGGATCGCAATAGAAAATTCAGATTCACCTTTGGAGTTGCAGATTTCCAGTCCACCCATGGAGCAGAATCTTTAAGGAATCTAGGGGGAATCTAAAAGATTCCTTGAGCACCAGATTCTCAACTTCTCAGAATTCAGATTTTGGACAGTGGATTTTGCACTATTCGATGCCACAAATCTGATGGTGCATTCAGATTTATCATTTTCTCATTCTATTCTTCAGCCACTTCTCTAAGTGGAATGCAGGTGTCAGTGTTTATGTGCGAGCAGCCATTTCCATGTGATTGATGCCGTGAGATCGATGGCACGAACAGCTTCAATAGTTTGACATCCGCTTCTTCAGATGGCCCTTGGTTGTGAGTTATATTCAGTGTTCATGTACTTCTTTTTCTATGCATTGTGTTGCACAGGTCTTTGATTGATGTTTTATGTGGGATCTTGTTTCTTACTCATTTTTATGATTCCTTCTTGATGTGACGCGAAATTTCCTATGTGATGTACTTGTTGTCATGATTCATCATGTTGCGTTTTGAGATCCCTTTGTTGTATGTTGATGGGATACTCATCTATCGCCATGCATGTTTTCTTTGAGATCCCTTTTATGCCATGTTGGTGGGATGCTCATCATGCATGAGTTTGTGTCATAATGATAGGAGTCTTTTGATTGAGAGTTCCTGTAGCGGAACATCTCTTAGAGCCACTCCTACGTGAGGGAATTTTCCTTGTATGATCGCGGCATCATCTCTTGTGTACATCACCATTATTGACAACACTTAATGCAGTGGCCTACACCATCTTGACACTGGATCCCGGAGACGTAGTCCCTCCTAGACGATCTCCATTATCAACGGCTTATGTTTTCATGTGTTGATGATTAACATGTTCCTCTTCTTTACAACATGCAAATGTATTCATTAATGTTCTTTTAAAAATGCAATCTAACACATCATGAAAGTAAAAGGTCTTGGAAGGGTCCTTTTTCACACTCGGACCTAGATCAATTAACGAGTTCGAAACAACAAGGGCTCAACCATCTTTTTGCTTTTAAAGGGTCAGAAAAGAGCTGAAATCGGACCCCCCATTTTTATTCTCTTTAACGAGTCAAAAAGGGAAAAAATACTCGGTAATCTTTTCATATGAGTTTAACGAGTTGAGAAAAGAGCTGAAACGTGACTCATCCTAGAGGAACGTGTGGTATAAAGGGTAGAAACTGGTTCCAGCAATGGAGGAACTACTCATAACATGTATTGGTCAAGAGGCTAACTAATAAAACCACTCATCGTTGCGGTTCCTCGGGAAAGGAAAAACAACCAAGTGAAAGCATATGATCGGCCAAAGAGATGGTGGCGATGGAACGAAACAACCAAGGCTTGTCTAGTAGAAATTAGCTAATAAAAACGGCAATCACGAGATGTAAATTGGGCATGGTTTCATTTTTACACAAGCTTGAACCATGGAGAACTCCGCTTGGATTCGGTTTCATGTTTACACAAGCTTGAAACTAAAAAATATGCTTTCTATAAGTTTGCATGCCCTCAGCATAATGACGCAATCGAGGTACATGCCCCCTAAGCTTCATTTCAATCAACTAGGTAGATGGAATGAAGGTTCACTTTCAAGATCTTGGAAAGACTCGACTGGGATTTTACGAGATCTTAAGCAAAGACTCGATTTGGAAATGGGAGGTGTTTCATTTTTTAATGAGGTTGACACAATAAAAGAACTATCCTCGAGACCCTTGTTTCATTTTTTAACGGGCTTGACACAAGACAAAGAACTATGCTCAGGATACTTGTTTCATCTTTTAATGAGGATGACACAAGACTAGGAATTATCCTCACACCCTTTGTTTCATTTTTAACAAGATTGATACAGAAACAAACTATTCTCAAACTCCTTGTTTCATTTTTTAACGAGGTTTACACAAGACTATGAACTATCCTCACGACTCTTCATTTCATTTTTTAACGAGGTTGACACAAGACCGAGAACTATCCTCATACACCTTGTTTCATTTTCTAGCAAGGTTGACACAAGACCAGGAAAAATCCTCATAATGTCTGTTCATGACCCATAAGAGAACATGGCTCCCAATAGGTCTTCACTAGACAGAAGAACCACGCTCTAGGAGGAATACATGTCAATTGGTATGAAATACAGATTGGGTTCCAATTTCTCCAGTACATAATGTATGATACCATCTGTGTGATCATCATCAGAGGTGGAGATGGAATGGGTAGCCACATAATTGACCTGTGGCGAGGAAGGTACTACTTGAAAACAAGAACCGATAGGGGACGATGGTTGCAAAGAAGGCGCCTAGTGACCAATGAACGACAATTGATCAATGGTCACAATTATCCCCTCATGCGGAAAACAAACCACATGGAAAAGTGAAGAAACAAGAGCTCCCATGACATAAACATAGTTTCATCCAAGGACATTATTGAAATATAAGGGACCTTGGATGACCATCACGTCTATATATACGGTCTTTCCTCCCAAAGTAATAGGGAACATCGGAAGAATCCCTAAGGGATGACTAGTTCTTCCGTTGAAAGCCAACAGATTCTGGGTGACAGGCACAAGCTGTGGGGAACCCAAAGCTTGCCAAGTAGTAGAAGACATGATGCTAACAGACGCACCTTGATCTAATATAGTGCCAGGTACTACCATATTATAGGCTTGTATTGTGATCTAGAAAGGCACATAAGATGGGAGGCGGAAAGCAACCAATGGACCCCAATCGAAAGAAACAAAAAAACTACTTAGTGGGGGTATCATATGATTTCCCCCATGCCATACAGGAATAGGAAAAGGACTCTCCTGGACAACTGGGACGGGAGGGTCACTCTTTGATTCATGAGAATCTTAGGAGACAAGAAGAACATGAGAAGTATGATCACTACTCTCTTCAGGAATAGAGTGAACAACTAAAGGCGGAGCCAAGTCAACACTCTTTTTGACCATTGGTTGGTCGGGAATAGACACAAGAAAGTTTCACTCAGGAAGAGCAAGATAGGCAAGAGATGATTCCAAGTCAATCTCTTTGCCAACTGGGAGAGGTTTAGAAGAAAGCCTCTTATAACCAACAAGAAGTTGGGGTTGAGGAGCTGCAAGCTTTTCCAAAACTTTGAAAGCTTTATCCATAAGAGGATAAAGGTGAAGAAGATGCTCTCCAGAGATCGATGGGGATGGTCGTTTCAGGTTTTGAGACCATATCTCTAAGACTTTAGGAATGCCAGGAAAGTATCGAAGGAGATGGTCACCCTTACATAGCCTGCAAGGGAATTTTACCTTCCGCAAAGGATCAGAAGGTTTGTCGACGAGGGGTGCATTTGGAGTAATAGCTGCATGGCTGGCCTCTCACTTATTTGACTTCTTCTTCTTCGTCTACTTCTTCTTGTTTTTAGCCTCCTGGTTACTAGATTTGAAACTTTCACCAGGCAAAGTAGAAGAGGAAGGTGAAGAAATAGGGGAAGAAGGTGAGAGGTCAACTTTAGAATCATTGTGACGTGATTTGAATGAAGGATATGTTTGGATAGGAGTCGGGACGCTCGGGACCACATAGCTCAGTCGCTCTAGTCGGCACCAGGAGTAGTGCTAATCTCTACACATCGGCATGGGGCAGACAAAGGCCATTAGCGCCAGTCTTGTAAACTGGTCAAAACAGAAGTTTCAGGGGAAATGGTGCAAAAGGGAAATGATATGCTCATGAAGAGGGGCATAATGGGAGTTTCTCCATGAAACCAAAGCATGCAAGATTCACTGTAGAGGTCCTCCAGGATCAAGGAAAAGGGAGTATAGGGACAGTGACAAAATGTTGTGTAACATTGCTATATACACCTTATCCGAAACCAAGGAATTGACGTACAGTGGCCAATCTCCCCGAATGTTGTGTTCGGTGTATCACGTTTACAAGGCGGAAGACTCAGTTACCTATGGCTAAAATATAGCAACCTAGTGGGGTCTCCCAATATATACTTGACGGTACAGGGAGCACAAGTCTTTGATAACATTGTCTAATGCATAACCATTCAATGAGAGCATTCTGATATACTTGCCATACTGAAGTGCCTCCTATAGGCCTGAAAGTACTAGATAACCTTCGATATACTTCCATATTGGAACGATATTTCACCCCCGGGATACAATGCATGAAGTTAATGACAGCTACTATGTTTAAATATGTTGGAACACGACTCTAGCCTAGACCTTCAGATATTTGTGTTAAGTTACAAGTGGTCCTTAGGTTAATTGAGGTAAATTTTAAGTTTATCTTGAATTAGGTTTCACTTTTATGGCTCAACGATGTTACCTGAATCCCTATGATGCAACTAAATAAGAAAAAAAGAAATGTTTTCATTCAATGAAAGCTAAACTAATGAGATAAGAGAGACAACCAAACAATGCATCAACGAAGAAAAATGCATCAAGACATATATCCCTAACTTTTCGAGTGCAAGATGTAAAAAATGAAAACTAATCTTTCACTTTCACTAACGAATGCAATGCCAAAATCCAATCTCATGAGAAACAAAATCACTCTCTTACACTAAGATGAACTAATATTTTTGTTTTTTTCTGTCACTTTGATCCAAAATGGAAACTAATGCATAAGCAAAGGAAAAATGGATTTCAAAACAACAAAATTAAGATTTTATTCACTTTGGTTTCGAATAAAATAAAAATCGTTTCAAAAATACTTAAATGAAGAGATCATTTCACTTTTCTTTTGGAAACAACAAAATCAAAACAAGCATATACTTTCAGTTTCACCAAAGAAAACAATTGTAATCTATGTTTGACAATGGAGAAAAAGTAATTTTCAAAATACAAATATGATCTAATACTAATGAAAACAATTTCGTAAATATGAATCGAAAGCGACTTGAAAATGGTGTCCTGATCGCAGTAAAACTCCTAAATGGAGGCAATTTATCTCACAAAGACAAGCCAAGTGATGAGTGAAGGGTGACCTACACATAGAAACCCTAGAAGAAAATCTAACTTCAATCACACACCAACAAAATCAAAGAGACAATTGCAACCATTAAAGGACAGCAATCAAGGCAAACACAATGAGATCACACTGAAAAAATAGCCACAGAGGTTGACACACATTGAAAATGAGAATAAACCCTAAAACTTTTCTAGCATCTGGGATTAGCGTGCATGTGAAAGGAAAAGTGGCACTGAAAGGGAAAGCAGTATGACTATTAATCCAAAATAATCACTGACAGTGTGACTGTTAATCCAAAATAAGCGTTGGAAGCACTTCTGTAAAAACAGAAAATGTGTTGGGCAATGAAAAGAAGGAAAAAATAAAAAGTTTTGAAAATCAAACTAGACTCAACACTCTCAAGAAAAAACTAGTGACTTTATAAACCTACAGTGATGCACACAAGCCGAGAAATCGACGATTGGTCAAACTCATCAAAGGATCAAATCGAAGATATGGATGGAAAGGTTATAGCTTCCCCAGCAGAGTCACCATTTTTTTGTGTAGATAAATCCTCTCTATGGACAGAGACAATTCCTCTAGCCCAATGAGTGGGTCTAGCAACAAATGAGACAATCTACAAGACACTTTCCTAGATTACAAATGAAATAAGATAAGAGGAAGGAGACCTACCTTGTTCTGATGCTATAATGCACTCCTTTGTTGAAGATCTTGGTCACTTGCTCCTCAGGCTCAGTCCTTGTTTCTCACAGCATTTGAATACTTGCACAAGAGGCCAAAAACACAACAAAGCATAAAAGTACAACAAGCATAATCAAATGTAATCCACTTAACAGATCAAGGAGCATTAATATAAATGAAGCATCGACACAAAAACATTTATGGAAAGTGAACCAGTAGTTGTATATATTAATAAACAAAAGAGGAAGCATACAACCCAGGTCTTGATGTTAGTAGCCCTCCTTGAGTGAATGTCCAAGTCCAAGCTCAAGCTCTCCAAGCACTCCTTGTCCAAGCCAAAGTGAATAGCATGTAGGCATTATCTCAGCATAAGGGTGCAAATAATCCAAGACCAACCATTTGGAAATGGAGGAGGATGAATTTATAGGGAGGGAGAGGGAGTTAGGATCTCACCAAATATAGGGGAAGGCCCTCATCTCAAGGGGGAAGCTCATAGGGATAAGATCAAAGGGTAATATTGGGAGAATTCGACCACATCCACAACAAAAATGATCTAGCTCATCATTATGGAAGCCTCTAGATCATAAAGCTTCTCCTCCACTTTGGGAAAACTTGCCTTTTAGAGTTCAGCGTGAGTATGCAGTCAAAAGCTACGCTGGCAACGCGAGGCTAATATGGTGCAACCTGTCATCAGCATGAGAGGGCAGTGTCATAGTCGCGTTGACCCAGAAATTAGGGTTTTGAGGTCATTTTTCTTAGGAAAGGCTCAAGGCAACTTTTCATTATTTCTTCAGAGAGGATCTGGATTGCATATCAGATGAGTACACTGCACAGTTGTCAAGGTTTTGGCACTCTAAGTTATGACACAGGGAAGTGTAGGAGATGTGACAAAATAATGTGTAGGATTTTCCAGTGCATATGGTCAATCCCCAACTAGAACTTATCAATACCAACAAGGAATTCCTCAAGGAACTGTTCAGCAACAACCTTTACAGTAGCAAGGGCAACTTTTGCAATAGCAGGTGCAACCTTTGCAATAGTATCAACAACCTTTGCATCAGCAAGGGAAGTTTATCCAACAACTGAACCAACCCTTGTATCTGCAAGGAAAACCTTTGCAGCAACAAGGTCATCCATTGCAGCAAAAAAACCAACATTTATATCACCAAGGTCAACCCTTGCAGCCACAAGGTCAACCCCTGTAGCAGCAGGGCCAACAACTTTATCATAGGGTCAGTAGTTGCAATAACAACCTTATAATCCATATGTTGTGCAAAATGTTTATCCACCTTATGGTTTGCAACGGCCTATGGCAAGTCAATATCAACCTTACCCTGGTCAAAACCCACCTTTGTGGGGACAAAATCCACCTTATAGTCAGGGTACCCCTTAGTGGGGGAAAAATCAAGCTCCTTATGGTCAAAATCTACCACTTTGGGGAAAAACCCATACCAACAAGGTTGGAATCCACAAACTGGGCCTTATCAAAGGCCTTACATTCCTTTCAACTCGTAATTTCCATTTTTAGCGATGTTGGAACTGCTGGATTTCTCAAGGCTCACTAATGATTCAATACTTCATTCGCCTTGTTGGCCTCTGGTTCCCACTATGATTCCTAGCAATTGCCCAGAATTCAAAGGAAAAGCTAAAGAATATCCCAGGCCCATGTTATGATTTACCACTTATAGTGTTCATCCAATTCCTACGTTGATGACTCTATTCGTCTATGTCTCTTTCAACGAACCTTGACGGGTGTTGTCACAAAATGTGTTGGATTGATGGGGCCTGAACTAGGTTCAACGTTATATGCACCAACCAACAAAACCTTAATTGCAGGCCCTTTCAGCAACAACCTAAATAGCACGGGTTGCAGTCTCACCCAAATCAGTATTGGGGGATGCTAGAACCAGGTTTCTACATCAAGAGGCCTGTGTGATGGCTTCCTGGATTCCCTATCGCTTAGATCTACCTTCGCATATCTTTATTCCTTCCGAATAGACAACTACTGCAAATCTATCTAAATGATTTCCAGATCTTCACGAAGGTACTTAATTGTACTAATCATGCATAAATATTATAGATCTACTAGTTTCACGGAGTAAATAAGAATTAATTCATATAAAACATATCACAGAGCGAAGATACATAAACTTTAGAAGAAGTAAATAACAAGGCACATATGCATCAGAATCGTCTCAAAACAGTCTTATTAAGTATAAACGTTCAATTAAAGACTTCTTATCCATACGCACTCAGCTACAGGGTCCCGCGCACTTAGATTGCAAACTTACCAAGGTCTCTGTGCACTCAGCTACAGGAGCCTGCCCCTTTTGCCTAATTATAGGAAACATAATTTTCCTGCCTTAGCGCCTTTCCCATACAATGTTTCTTCTCCAAAAGTTAAGTTCTAAGACTCACTATGACTCAACTTTATATAGCATTTTCTTTATAATACCATGGTCCGCGGACCATGGGCTGGTCTCAAAGTGACTCTATCACTTACCCAACTAAAGGACTAAATCCCCTTTGACTTCTACTAGCTTCTCACTCCGCTTCCACATTTCACGGAGACTTTACAAAAGAAACTACAAAAATTACTCAAAATTGACTCAATTGACCCCAGGGACCCCTTCCTAATAGGCCCACAACACAAATTGGGTGACTTGCACTCGAGTCACTCAGCTCGTGTATCTATCTTGTTTTGAAGGTCATTGAATTCCGTCTTCAGTACTTGAAAGTCAGCAGTACTCAGCACCACGGCCTGCTACACTTCCTCTACCAGCTTTTCTATAGTCAGGCCTTCCATCGCGAGGCGCATCGTCCATTATGTCTACTGGAGTGTCTTCAACTTCTCTTGGACTGACATAGTAAGTTGGCTTGCTTCCTCTATCCATGGTTATATTCTGGCCTTTAAGACAACCTCTTTCCTTTGCAGCTCCTCAATCTGCGTTTGAAGTTGTTTTCCTTCTGTTAAGTGAGCAAAGCACTAGACTGGCGCCAAAGTGCACGTAGTCGCCCTGAGTTCATCAAAATTTTGTTGCATCTCCTGGATATCTGTGCCAAGTTTCTACAGGTTTGGGTCCTCCTCCAAAGTCGTTCATAGTTCCATTTCCTGCTCGAAGATCAGTGTGCATCCTGTGACTTCTGCATCCAAAGTGGCCATGCTCTCCCTGATGGTTGCACTGTGTTGCACCTGGACTTCTATCAGAGTGGTTGGCTTGATGGGGCCTGACCTAGGTTCAGCATTATCTATGCTAACCAACAAAACCCTAACTTCTGGCCCTCTCAGCAACAACCTGCATAGTGCAAGCTACAGTCTCACCCGAAGCAGTATTGGGGGATACTAGAACCAGGTTTATGCATCCAGAGGCCTATGTGATGGTTTCTTAGAGTCCCTATGGCTTAGATCTACCTTCATGTAGCTTTATTCCTTCCGAACAGACAACTACTGAAAATCTATCTAAATGATTTCCAAATCTTCGTGAAGGTACTTAATTATACTAATCATGCATAAAGATTACAAGTCTACTAGTTTCACACAGTAAATAAGCATTGATTCATATAAAACATATCATAGAGAGAAGATACATAAACTTTAGCAAAAGTAAATAACAAGGCACATATGCATCAAAATCGTCTCAAAATAGTCTTATTAAGTATAAATGTTCAATTACAGACTTCTTATCCATGTGCACTAAGTTGCAAGGGCCCACACACTCAGCCTACGGACTTACCAAGGTCTCTATGCACTAAGCTACAAGAGCCTTCCCCTTTCGCCTAAGTATAGGAAATAGATTTTTCATGCCTTAGCACCTTGCCCTTATAATGATTCTTCTCCAAAAGTTAAGTTCTAAGACTCGCTATGACTCAAATTTATATAGAATTTCCTTTACAATATCATGGTCTACGGACCATGGGCGGATCTCAAAACAACTCTATCACCTACCCAACTAAGGGACTAAAGCCCCTTTGACTTCTACTAGTTTTGCGCTCCCCTTCCACATTTCGTGGAGACTTTACAAAAGAAACTACAAAATTGACTCAATTGACCCCAGGGACCCCTTCCCAACAAAATGGTACATTGATTTACCTTGAGGCGCCTATTCAGAATTTAATTCTTTGGCCATGGCCTTCCTCACTCTGAAACTGGTACCCATTTTCTTACATCTCTAAAAGAGGATACTGCTACCCACATCTCCAATCACATCCATGAATGGAGACAGCGGTGTCGCCTCATCAAGTTTGAAATACCTGATCAGTTGTTAACTTAATGGTTTACCAAATAATTTGTCAGCACAATTGCTGCAAACATAACAATGGGAGGTTTTGTTACTAAAGATCAAGCCACTTCCCGTGCCCAATATTTATATTTGGTATATTCCCAATCTGGCACGTTATATGATCTCTTACCTTATCCTCAAGGCTATCTATGGATCAGCATCTTCCAAGTCTCTGGATGTACCACATGTCGATGGTATTATTGGAGAAGTATCTCAAACTTCCAATAAAGCTTCTTCGAATCAAAAATTTGTTTCAAATACTGCATCCAATCCTCCTTATAAACCCTAATCGAATCCTGGTAAAACCTCTGAGGTTAATGTAGTTCAGTCTACCGCAGCAGACAAAGCCTCAAAAGGTAAAAACAAGGGTGAAGGAAAATCAAAATATGATACCCCAAAACAGGATCCTCCTAAGCCATCTACTAATGATGTCTCCAAACGTCAGCCTAAGTATCCTTGCCTCATTTGTGAGGAAGATCACTGTACCAAGGATTGTCCCCATCGTGCAGAAGTCAGTCACTTATTGAAAGGCGCTCAAGGGACACTGGTTGTACTAAAATATCCATTTCCATCTGTCATGCGGAAAGAGTTAATTTTGCGGACAAAACCAACCTCCCTAGAAGCTAAGGCTTTCTAGTGACAAACAAGACAAATAAACACTACCTTTCTCTAAATATGCATTAAGAATACAAGTAATCAGGTGATTATAACATACCTTTAGTCCAACGCTTTGTAGTAGTCCAGCCTCACCGATCCGGATGATCTCCTTCTTCTCTTCGAAACCTGCATTCACTAACAAGCCAAAAAATTAAATAGCACCTGATAAACTTATAAAATAACACATATTCATCATACAGACCAAGGAGTATATGAAACAAATCATGAATAACAATCTGTTGAGAAAAATGAGTTTATTTTCATTAAGTGGAAACAAAAGAAACCATTACAACCTGAGCCTTGGTGTTGTGCGGGTCCCTCCTAGGGTCCAGCAAGAGTTTTCCTTTACTTTGATCAGCTCACCCACTTCCAAATAAGGCTAGGAAAGGATGGGAATCTCTCCTCTCAAGCTCTATATGGGAGTCCTAATTCCAGCAGCATCTACCCTTAGGAATGTTCAGCTTTCAACCTCTCCTCCCTCTGGCCCAATGCCTGTATTTATAGTGCTTTAGAGGAAGTTAATCAGGTCCACCATCAATGGGATAAGCCCCTCTTTGAATGGGATAGCTCCCCTCTTGATGGGATAAGTTCCTCTTTCATAGGGATACATGAACCATCTGGAGGCGCTCAATACACGTCAAACAAACTTCTAGAATGCTCTAGAAATGACCACAAGTAACTTTCTTGGAGTGAAACTTGCGCCTTTTGACCTTTACAGGAGTACGCACCCAACCCTTTACAGACAGAGCGTACAAGTACGCAGGTATTGTGAACTTGAGGTGCGTACACGCAGGTAAAGCTAAGAGAAACTGCGTACCCAGAGATATATAGATTTTTAAAGACTTTCTCTCTTTCTTGGAGTTTGACATGAAGAGCAGAGGTATGAGACTTGCCAAGGAGGATAGTATGACAGTTGATGGAGCCATACTAACTGCAAATAGTCATGGTGACAAATTTTAGTGTAACAGATTGCCCCCTAAAGTGCGAAGCCTGTAGTAGATTAGGGTTTCATATCATCTAGGAAGGGTGAAGTACTTTATCATCTCAAGGATTATCTTGTGGAGAGCCCAGTCGGAACCTGCAAGTATTCAACACAAAATACATATATAAGATCATATCATCGCTGAGGTAGGCATTCCCATACTCAGATTGAAAACTTTAACTAACAAACTAACTACTGCTCTGATACAGGAATGATTTCGCAGTACATCATAATCATAGACTCTTGTAGACATAGTATGGACGCAACCATCTGTTTATAGTTGGCCTACTTATACAATGAATACAAAACTCCTCACAGCCTGGATGGTGGAAACTAGATCCAGGGTCTTCATTTTTACTTCCCGAAAAGGTACAATTCTATCCATGCGAATAAATGAGTTGATGTCAAACATGGTAGAAACCACTTGATTACCAGTCAATGATGTAAACTGTTAACAAGTGTGAGAGAGACCACCAGTGATGTCAATGGTTCTCAAAGTACCCAGTACAATCCATGAGATGTGAATGAATGAGTTGATGTCGAACATTTCACGGAGTCCTTCGATTGAAAGTCAATGATGTAAACCGTCGTCAAAGGCGAGAAACCTGCCATTGATGCATGTAGATTTCAAGGTACTGACGATTTCTAGGTCATCTCTCTAGATAATGTGCCGATGTCGATAGAAAGCGACCCGTTGCAGGCAAGCCCACAACACGAAATCATAGATCAAGTTGAAGAAATGTAGCTGTAAGGACTGACTCAGGGATGGTCGAGATGGATGACTGGTATTTTGCAGATGAATGGTTTATTTGCAGTGACCTCTTGAACACATAACGACACAACAGATGGCTTGGTGACATTTGACCCAAATTTAATACCCGGCTGAAGACTTTCAATGTGGTTTGATCAACTGTGAGGCAAAGGATTTCCCAACCCAGGTGAATGAAAAGTGTCGTGTTCAAGAGTGGTGATAAGGCTTCTTCTGAGACAAAGGATAACAAATAGGCTCATTTTTCTCTCTTTTCCCCCACCATTTCTAGCAAGTACCTCTTTATTTTTTACAAGCTTGAGGAGGATAACATATGCTTGATTATAAGCTCATCCTTCGGATGAGTCCAACTTAGTTTTGATTCGAACCCTAAGAAGGAGTGGTCTGTTCCTGTTTGTAATCGAACAGGTCCTTTACTGTGAAATTTTAACGAGTCCAGTATAGGAGAAACTCGGCGTTTTTCAATTTTAGAGAGTCTAAAAAAACTTAAGAAGACTCCAGCGTTGAACTTTTTCGTAAAGTTGTGTCTCCCAAGCCCGAAAAAGTATAAAATAATACTTGAGAGAACCGCTTGATCTTGCGACCAAGGAGTACTTTCATGATTAGTGTCTTTGACCTGAAAAGTAAAAAGCGATCAAGGACACGTCGTTTTATTTCCAGTATCGAATTTGAAACGACAAATACCCGGCAATCTTTTCATGTTTTTATGGTCAGAAAAGGGCTATAAGGGGACCATGTTTTAATTACGTTTTAACGAGTGTAAAAGAAACGCTCGGCAATCTTTTCATGTTTTAGGAGTCAGAAAAGGGCTTTAAGGTGACTCTAAGGTTTCACTTTTTCGTAAGTTTTAACGAGTTCGAAAAAGGGATAAAAATGTACTCATGGTTTTCACTTTTTCGTAAATTTTAATGAGTTCGAAAAAGGGATAAAAATGTACTCATATGACCGACTTTCAATTTAATTTATGAGTAGGAAAAGACGGAAAGAACTCGGCATTTTCATTTGTTTTACGAGAATGAAAGATAGCAAAATAATCTCGGGATTTTCATGAGTTTAACGAGTCTTGAAAATAACTGAAATTGACTCGAGATAGGTTTCATTTTTACAAAAGCTTGAAACAGAGAAAAACTATGCTTCAAAGTAGTTTCATTTTTCAACAAGCTTGAAATAGAGAGAAAACTGTGCTTGATGCCCCCTAAGCGTAACTGCTAGAGCGCATGCCCCCCAGCTTCATTTCATTCAACTAAGTACAAGCTGGATGGAATGAAGGTTCTTGTACGAGATCATTTGAAAGACTCGACCTAAAACTGTAAGAAAATTATGCCAAACACTGAAATAACTAACCTAAACATACAACCTAACATATATGAGGTCTAGTCAAACTCTCGACTCAATTAGAGGAGGATTTGTTTCATTTTTTAACGAGCTTGACACAGGAAAAGAACTATGCTCGGATCTGGTTTCATGTTTACGCAAGCTTGAAACGAAAAACTATGCTTGTTATAAGTTCACATACCCCCAGCATAATGACGCAAAATGAGGTACATGCCCCCCAAGATTCATTGCATTCAATGAGGTGGATGGAATGAAGCTTTACTTTCAAGATCTTGGAAAGACTTGTGGGAGTTGTTTCATTTTTTAGTGAGGTTGACACAGGAAAAGAATTATCCTCAAAACCCTTGTTTCATTTTTAAACGAGCTTGACACAAGATAAGGAACTATGCTCATAACTACTCTCTACAATCTACCTAACAAAAACTCTACTCTAAAAACCTTGATTCATTTTTTAATGAGCTTGACACAAGACAAGGAACTATGCTCTAAAAACCTTGATTCATTTTTTAATGAGCTTGACACAAGACAAGGAACTATGCTCATGACTACTCTCTACAATCTACCTACTTAACCTACCCTTGTTTCATTTTTTAACGAGCTTGACACAAGACAAGGAACTATGCTCGGACTCGCTGATTCATTTTTTAACGAGGTCGACACAGTAAAAGGAACTATCCTCATGGCAGCCTGTTTCATTTTTTAACGAGGTTGATACAGGAAAAAACTATCCTCACCCTCCTTGTTTCATTTTTTAACGAGGTTGATACAAGAAAAAACTATCCTTGCACCTGATTCATTTTTTAACGAGGTTGAGAGAGGAATAAACTATCCTCGTAACATTGATCATGGCTTCCAACTGGAAAGAAGACATGTCAATGGACACACCTTGATCATGGCTTCCAAGAGGTCTTCATCAGAAGGAAGAATAGTTCTCTGGAAGGAACACATGTCAAGGGACTCGAAAGGGATAAGAACATCATGTTCAAGTAATCCCATAGAGTTTTCCATGTCAATTACCGGATCTAAATCAAAGGAAGTTGAGCAAACAGTGAGAGGCTCACTTACATCGGTAACTGAAAACATGGGACCAGTTGCCACATAATTAACCAGTGGCAGGTAAGATACCACTTTAGAATCAGGAACATTTAGGGGTGTCATATTATTGGTAGTTGAGACAAGACTAGGGAACGAAAGCTGGTCTACAGTCACAATACTGCCATTGTGAGGGAAAGACATTACGCGAAAGAGTGTCGATACGACAGCTTTCATTGCATAAACATAGTCTCGCCCAAGGAGTAAATTGAAATCCAAGGGACCTCGAACTACCATAAGATCAATACAGACAGTTTTACCTTCCAAGGTAATAGAAAACTTAGGAAGGATCCCTAAAGGTTCACTAATGGTTCTATTAAAAGCTTTCAGATTCTGCGTAATAGGCGCAAGCTGAGGGGAACCCAAAGCTTTCCAAACAATTGAGGATAAAATACTAACAGAAGCACCTTCATCTACCTGAGTACGATGTATGTCCCTACCACCAGCCTTGACAATGATTTGGAAAGGGATGGAGGAAGGAAGACGAGGTTCTGTCAGTCTAGTCCAATCAAAGGAAAAGACCTCAGTACTTGGAGGGGGTTCTGTAGAAACAGATGAAATGCCCCCCGGCATAGAAGAATCTGATGTAACAAGAAGAACCTGAGCGGTATGAAGTTCACTCTCTAAATGGAAAGTGGGATCGACCGAATGTGAAATTGAATCGACCACTTGATCGACTAATGGATCATCAACCTGAGTGACATGAGTTTCACTCTTCAATGGGAGAGTGTGATTGACATTACTTGAATTTAGATCAATCACTCCGTCAGTTGACGGTAGGTTGGGAGAAAGTTTACGGTAACTAGTTGGAAATTCTTGCTGTGGAACAGTAAGGTTTTCCAACAATGTTGAGGCTTCATCCATGTGAGGACAAACGTGAGTTTGATGACTCCCTTTGCATAACTTACAAGAAAACCTAACTTTACCCTTTTTCCCAGGAACCTGACTATCACTAGTTTATGGATCAATGGAAAGTTGATGAGATTTTTCTGACCATACTTCCAAGACCTTTGGAATACTAGGACAATTGACAAGGAAGTGGTCACCCTTACAAAGACTGCAAGGGTATTTTGGTTTACGATGCATGTCGGAGTTTTCCTCAACACAACTAACACTTACAGTCGTGGTTGGTTGGTTGACTTCTTTCTTATCTTGCTTCTTCTTCTTCTTCTTCTTCTTCCCTTTCTTCTTCTTCTTAGACACCTGGTTACTAGCATCAAGGCTTTTACCAAGCAAATAGGAAGAAATGGAGGAAGAAAAATTAGGCGAAGAAGGTAAAGGGTCAACAGAAGGTTGGTGATGTTGAGATGGTGAACTCTGTTGAGGTGAAGCATTCGGTTGAGGTGGAACAATTGGAGTATTTTGGGCCAACGAAGTTGAAAATAACCATATCGGTAAACCTATTGTAAATCCAGGTAATGACAAAGTAGCCATATAAGGAGGACCAACAGTTCCAAAATAAGGAAAAATACTAGGATTCTCGTTAGGAGGGGTTCCTAGGTTGGTAAATTCCGGAACATTTTCCATTATATTCAACTTCAGTGAATTTTATTAACAATTTAAAACTAAAATTAACAATTCACAATCCATACCTAACAATTAAAATTCACAATTCACACCAATGGTCTCTAAAAGTAAAAACAAACAAATTAACACGCGCTATCAAATCTAGGAGTCAAACCATACACAAACAGTAACCTTCCGGACCGAAAACACTAGTTGGTGATGAAATCCAACATCGCAGAATTCAGTACAGAAGTGGCGGGTGGAACAGTTACCCCGGCAACCTGCTTAATGAATAGACCGGCACAAGTTCCTCCACTTTAACCATCTCGAGTGAAGTGAACCCCCCGGAAAATCCAAGTGAGACTAGCCGACGTCTGCTCCAAGTACAGTGGGATCTTCCCTCCACCGTCACCTTGGGTAGAACCCTAAAGATAATGGTCACTAAGGTCACCAATAGCAACAAATACACCTGGGGGAACAGTCTACGACCCGATAGCATGCAAGGGCAGAGTAACAAGCTCAATCCCCTTGCCGGCTCCTTGACAATAATCCAAGGTTTACCGACAAGTGACCCCAGGCTCCTCGACAATAATCTGAGGTTTACCGTTTGTAGTACGTGTGTATCTGGCATCTTTCCCAATGAAGGAGGATTGATCCCCTCACTGGTTCGGACACGGTCTCGTGCTTCTCCTTTAAGAGGAGCTTTCCCAGAGCATAAATGTAACAGTTAGATTTATCCTACCACAAGATGAGCTACTTGTTTGGTTTTGCTGTCTTGGAGAGTTAATTACTCTCCTACTCCAAGACACTAGCAAAAGCTATGTTGGTGTATCAGAGCCCTAGAAATGTAAAAATTACTAGATGAATTTTAATTAAGCGCTGTGTTATTAAGGTTGTTATTACTCAAAGGGGTAAATGGATATGAAATCAATGGTGTTATGACCTGACTCAAATGAATGCAATCCTTTCAATTCGATGAATCCTAACTAAAGTAAGGAGAGAGTTTCCATTCACTTCCAACAATGCAAAAATTGATCACTAAGAGAAAATATAACAAATTCTCTAATGCACTAATTTCATCAATAAAAACTAATGCAAATCAATTCCAAAATAGTTTTTTTTTTATTTATTTTTTTGTGTAAATTCAAATCAAAGAAAACTGATCTAAATCTACAATTGATTTTTCAGAATGTAAACTATGCAATTGTAATCTATGCACAATTCACTTGAAAAGTATGCAAATGTAATCTATGCACATTTTCCATTCATATTCTGAAAATGAGAATTCTAATTATGAAAATGTGATCTATGCAAGAGAATTCTCAAACACAAGATGATTCTAATGTGATCTAAGAACCAATCAAGTGCAAGTCGAGAAAATTGGGTGAGAGTTCCAAAGATCAAAAAATAAAAACACTCAAAGGCGATTAACACTCATACACAATTTAGCCCCCCCCCCCCCCCCGGCGAATGAGGGGGAAATTTTTTTTGCAAAAACAAAAGCAAAAAGATGCAAAATTGTGAAAAGACTGAGACAAACCTCCAAGTAATGACCAACGGAAATCAAATTAAGAATTTCTCAAAAAAGAGACTCAAAACACCCAATTGATGAAAGCTTAAAGCAGGAATGCCAATGAAATTAGCCAAGATGAAAACTTCTGACAGGTGAACAGTGGATCTGGGCAACAAAAATAAGCTATAAACAAAATCTAATAGGAGAAAAAGAAAAAATTGAAATTTTCTAAGCTTTTGACAGGGGTATGCAGGCAGCCTGTTTGCACAGGTGCGTGTACGCTCTGTGTACAAAGCTGCAGTGCGTACAGGTACGCACTGTGCTCAACGTAGAGGCTGCGTACTTCTAGCAAAACCAAGAAAAACTAAAATCGAACTTAACCCTAAGCTATTCCACCCAAATGCACAGTCAAACAGCCAAAAACCAGAAAACAAACGACTTTTCTCAGATCAAAGTTTCACACAAAGGAAAAATCATTCACATCAATGGAGTTCCCCAGCGGAGTCGCCATTTTGTCATGCGGAAAGAGTCAATTTTGCGGAAAAAACCGACATCCCTAGAAGCTAAGGCTTTCTAGTGACAAACAAGACAAATAAACACTACCTTTCTCTAAATATGCATTAAGAATACAAGTAATCAGGTGATTATAACATACCTTTAGTCCAACGCTTTGTAGTAGTCCAGCCTCACCGATCCGGATGAGCTCCTTCTTCTCTTCGAAACCTGCATTCATTAACAAGCCAAAAAATTAAATAGCACCTGATAAACTTATAAAATAACACATATTCATCATACATACCAAGGAGTATATGAAACAAACCATGAATAACAATCTGTTGAGAAAAATGAGTTTATTTGCATTAAGTGGAAACAAAAGAAACCATTACAACCTGAGCCTTGGTGTTGTGCAGGTCCCTCCTAGGGTCCAGCAAGAGTTTTCCTTTACTTTGATCAGCTCACCCACTTCCAAATAAGGCTAGGAAAGGATGGGAATCTCTCCTCTCAAGCTCTATATGGGAGTCCTAATTCCAGCAGCATCTACCCTTAGGAATGTTCAGCTTTCAACCTCTCCTCCCTCTGGCCCAATGCCTGTATTTATAGTGCTTTAGAGGAAGTTAATCAGGTCCACCATCAATGGGATAAGCCCCTCTTTGAATGGGATAGCTCCCCTCTTGATGGGATAAGTTCATCTTTCATAGGGATACATGAACCATCTGGAGGCGCTCAATACACGTCAAACAAACTTCTAGAATGCTCTAGAAATGACCACAAGTAACTTTCTTGGAGTGAAACTTGCGCCTTTTGACCTTTACAGGAGTACGCACCCAGCCCTTTACAGACAGAGCGTACAAGTACGCAGGTATTGTGAACTTGAGGTGCGTACACGCAGGTAAAGCTAAGAGAAACTGCGTACCCATAGATATATAGATTTTTAAAGACTTTCTCTCTTTCTTGGAGTTTGACATGAAGAGCAGAGGTATGAGACTTGCCAAGGAGGATAGTATGACAGTTGATGGAGCCATACTAACTGCAAATAGTCATGGTGACAAATTTTAGTGTAACACCATCACAACATACCCAATTGGTAGATCAACCACAATCCTCTGCCTCTTCAGATTCTCATATTTACATGAGTGGGATAGTACATATTTATGTTGCCACCCGGTCGAAAGATTATCAAACTCCTCAAAAGAAGATGGTGGAGAAGGAAGTCACTAATACACCTTCTACTTCCACTCCACCTAGTTTCGGTCGTCTTCATATTGAGAGACCTAATAATGAATCCATCATCTGACCGCATCCTAAATGTGTGCTTCAGAGGTCATCTTATAATCCAAAAACTAGGGATGCTCAACATTACAGTATTGTTGAAGATCTAGCTTAAGTGCCTTCAGCGATGTCTGCCTTGGAAGTTCTCCAAACTTGTCCAATGCAGTGAAAATCATTATTATCTGCTATAGGAGGAATTTATCCTACAGATTCAAATTTTATCACTTTTGATCTAGAAAACCATGTTCCTCGTCTTCCCCATCAAATTACGTTTTTAATCCAAGTCATTATGAAAGGCAAGATGATTCATCAGATTGTCATTAATGAGGGTGCTTCCACCTGCATCTTTTATGTTTCTTGTTGGAAAGCCATCAGCTCTCTACCTCTCAATCAATCTCTGGACAATGTATAAGCCTTTGATGGCAGAGGATCCTATCGTTAAGGTATTCTCACAAGTTTTCCCATCACTTTGGAAGGGAAAATTGTCGAATTAGAAGAAGAATTCGTATTTGAAAATCTAAATCATAACCTTCTACTTGGACGAAGTTAGAATCATGCCATGTTTTATGTGGTTTCCTCTTTGTTCCGTGTGCTCAGATTTCCTCATGAAGGGAAAATCATCACCGTCGATCAATTCGCCTTTTTCACTTCCAGTTCTTCAAATGGAAATGTCACATATGTGGGAAATACCGATATTCCCTATCATAGCATGGCGGCGGGTCTTTTCAAATATTTTTCTTTAATGGGAACTTTTTCTCTCCCACCTCCTCATGTCACCTCGGTCAACATGATATCAACCACAAATGATTGATGGATCATCCCTACTTTCGATGAGGTTGATTCATTCGGTGATGTTATGCCGCTAAGCCCTTTAGAACAAACTTATCAAGAAGTTATTTTGGCTTCAACGGCTACATTTTAAAGTCATACTACTCTTAGTGTGCACCTAGACACATATTTTCAATCTCCTTGGTTTGGTTCTTGGGATTCTCCGAATCCCTTGAACGAGATATTTCCCACCGACGAGAGCATTATTGAGGTTATGTATCTTGACGAAACTCCCTGGAATGATGATCATCAGCATTCCTCGTTTCTTCCAAGTCTTAGTGATATTTATTTGTGTCTTGAGACTTTTGTTTCTCATTACCCGACGCATCCACTTCAAACACCTCTTTTGGGGCACAAAGTTCTATCTGAAGGTAATATGGGAAATATTACTTCTACCATGCTAATCGACATTTCCATAAAACCAGGAATTCTTGAGAACATCCACATCAGGGTTTCATGTTCCCCGAAGGAGATCAACGATAATACTGACCTTTTTAAATAATTTTATGATGTCTTCACTTGGTCGTGTGAGGAAATGCCTAGTTCCATCTATAGTGGTGCAGGAACTACCATCTTATCCTAATGTGAAGCCCATTTGTTAACGACTTCATCCGGTGCATCCTAGAAAGACCTCTACTATTAAGGGAGAAGTTGAAAAGCTTATAAAGGTTTTTTTTATTTACCCCATCCCATTGACATATTGGGTTTCCAATATTGTACCCATCACTAAAAATCAGGGAACAATTTGAGTTTGTGTTGATTATCACGACATAAACCGTGCATGCCATAAAGAAAATTATCCCACTCCCTGTACTGATAAGATCATTGATGAGTGCACTGGGAGTGAGATATTTTCTTTTATGGATGGTTTTTCTGGTTATAACCAGATTGACATATTACCCACTGATCAACACAAAACTGCTTTCATCTGTCCATGGGGGACTTTTTCTTATAAAAATATCCCTTTCGGCAATAAAAAATGTTTGTTCTACCTTCCAGAGAATGATTCCATATTCCTTTCATGATATTAAACACATCGTTCAGTCTTATTTGGGCAACTTACCAGCTCATTTTGCTAAGCGTCGTGACCATCTGGACCACCTTTGAGTAATCTTTCTATGTTGTCGACACTATAATATTCGTCTCAATCTGCATAAATGTGTCTTCTGCATTAAATCTGGTCATCTCTTGGGTTTTGTTGTGTCCAAAGAAGGAATCTGAATAGATCCTCTGAAATTAGAGGTTATTGTAAATCTACCCCCTCCTTCATCCCTACACCAATTGCAGAGTTTTCAAGGGAAGGCCAATTTTCTTCGTCATTTTGTCCCTAATTATGTTGAGCTTGCCAAGGGATTTACTTGCTTACTTAAGAAGGGGATCCCATTCATTTGGGATCAAATCACTCAACAATCTTTCGATTCTCTAAATAAAACACTCATTAGTGCTCCTTTATTGCATTCCCCCCGATTACCAAGACGATTATTTCTTGTACTTGGTCATGGCTGACAGTACCATTGCCATGGTACTAATCTGCAAAACCAAAGATTCTAGGTTCGATCCCCAGCGAAGTCACCATTTTATTATGTAGGTAAATCCTCTCTGCGAACAGAGATGATCTCCCTAGCCCAATGAATGGGTCTAGCAACAAACGAGGCAATCTACAAGACACTTTCTTGGATTACAAATGAAATAAGAGAAGAGGAAGGAGACCTACCTCACTCTGATGTTGTAATGCACCTCTTTGTTGAAGATCATTATCACTTACTCCTAAGGCTCAGTCCTTGCTTCTCTTAGTGTTTAAATATCTACACAAGAGGCCAAAAACACAAAAAAGCACAAAAGTGCAACAAGCATAATCAAATGTAATCCACTTAACAGATCAAGGAACATTAAGATAAATGAAGCATTGACACAAGAATTTATGGAAAGTGAACCAATAGTTGTATATACTAATAAACAAAAGAGGAAGCATAAAACCCAAGCCTTGATGTTAGTAGCCCTCCTTGAGTGAATGTCCAAGTCCAAGCTCAAGCTCTTCAAGCACTCCTTCTCCAAGCCAAAGTGAATAGCATGTAGGCACTATCTCAGCATAAGGGTGCAAATAGTCAGAGACCAACCATTTCGGAATGGAGGAGTATGAATTTATAGGCAGGGAGAGGGAGTTAGGATCTCACCAAAGATAGGGGAAGGTCCTCATCTCAAGGAGGAAGCTCATAGGGATAAGATCAAAGGGTAATGTTGGGAGAATTCAACCACATCCACAATGGACATCAACTAGCTCACTGTTATGGAATCCTCTAGATCACGAAGCTCCTCCTCGACTTTGGGAAAACTTACCTTTTAGCATTCAGCGCGAGTGTCTAGTCAAAAGCTGTGCTGGCAGCACGAGGCTCATATGGTGCAACTTGCCATCAGCATGAGAGGGCAGTGTCACAGTCGCACTGACCCAAAAATTAGCATTTTGAGCTCATTTTTCTTAGGAAAGTCTCAAGGCATCTTTTCATTAGTTCTTTAGGGAGGATCTGTACTACATATCAGGATGGGTACACTGCACAATTGTCAAGGTTTTGGCACTCCGGGGTATGACACAAGGAAGTGCAAGAGGTGTGACAAAATATTGTGTAACACAGAGTTAAATTACACTGTAACAGAAAATGAGTTTTTAGTTGTTGTCCATACCATCAATAAACTCAAACATTACATTACTAGCTATGAAACTTTTGTACATACAAATCATTCTGCAATTAGGTACTTAATGAATAAACCTGTCACTAATGGAAGAATTACAAGATGGTTGTTATTGTTGCAAGAGTTTAACATCACTATTTTGGATCGACCTGGGAAACAAAATACAATTGTTGACTTTTTGTCTAGGATTCAAAATGATAATAATGATGTACCTGTAGAAGACAATTTCCCTTATGAATATATTTTTGTAGTATCTACTAAATCACCTTGGTTTGCAGATATTGCTAATTATTTGGCTATAGGGAAGTTACCATCATATTTATCTCCTCGAGAAAAAAGGAAGGTAATTCAAATTAGTGCATCTTATTCATGGATAAATGAAGAATTGTATAAAACAGGGCCAGATTTGATCATTCGAAGGTGTGTTAGAGAAGATGAAGTACCAGAGATATTGAAAGATTGTCATGATGAGCCATGTGGAGGACACTTTGCTGACAAAATAACTTCCTACAAAGTCCTTCTCTTAGGATATTATTGGCCTTCCCTTTTTAAGGATGCCAAGGAGTATGTCAAGAGATGTGATAGTTGTCAAAGGATGGGGAAACCTCTTCCCACTGATGAAATTCCTCTATAGCCTCAAGTACTTATTGAGCCTTTTGAAAAATGAGCTCTGGATTTTGTTGGTCCAATCAATCCACCATCGAGACAAAAAAGGTGCATTCTTGTTTGCACTGATTATATTGCAAAATGGGTAGAAGCTAAAGCACTTCCTTTTGCTACTAAAAATGTTGTGGTTTCATTTCTTTTCGAGGATATCTTTACTCGTTTTGGTGTCCCAAGGGAAATTGTAACAAATCAAGGTACTCAATTCACATCTAAGTTGGTATAGAATTTAATGGAGTAGTACAAAATCAAACATCGGAAGTCCACTCCATACCATCCACAAGAAAATGGACAAATGGAGTCCACCAATAAAGTAATTGAAGCAATTCTCACCAAAACTGTGCATCTGCATAGAAGAGACTGGGCAGAAAATCTTCCAAAAGCTTTATGGGCATATCGTACCACATGGAGAAACACTACAGGGTATACTCCCTATGAACTTCTTTATGGGAAGCAAGTCCTTTTTCCTATTGAGTTTCAAGTAAAAACTTTCAAGACAGCAGTTAAATTGGGTCTTGATCTTTCAGAGGCACAAAAACAAAGAATGGAGTAGCTAAATGAACTTGATGAGATAAGACAAGATGCTATCCAAAGAACCAGCTTAGTTCAACAACAAAGATCCAGGTGGCATGACAAATACATAAAAGAAAGAAAATTTCTGCGAGGAGATTCGGAATTACTTTTTGACTCAAAGTTCAAAGATTTCCAAGGGAAATTTCATACTCATTAGCTTGGACCCTATGAGATTGAAACAGTCTTTGATAATGGTGCAGTTAAGATTACACTATTGATGAAGAAAGGATCACCTTTCTTGTGAATGGTCATCGATTGAGAATCTATTATAAGCCATTGACAAAGGAGGAATTTATAAAACATTTGCAAGATAACACTCATTTCCAGTTGATTAAAAAGGATTTTCCTTCTCCTCCAACTTGACTCCTAAGCCTTTTTCTTTTCTAAAAATAATAATAATAATTGTATAAACATGAAAACCAACATTGTTGGCATGTTTATACAGAAAATTTAGGGTGAAAACCAAGTAATATTGGCATCCTAAATTTTCTTTCCCATTCCCATTTTCTTTTTATCCCTCTTTTCTTTCTAGAATAAAATAGCTACAGAATTGCTAAGAATCTACATCTTTGACAGAATTCTTCAGCTGATGTTTGATAAGGACTACTAATTGGAGAAATTGAAGAAATGATCAAATCCATCCTCAGAAGCACCTAAAGGCAATACAAAAAGGAGAAATCAAATGTTAGAATCATCAATTCAAAAGGTATGCAAACATTTAATTTAATAATAAGAGTCAAAACATTAGAGTATGAATTATATGGAAATTATACCACTAGTTTAAAAATCATCATTGCGGAAAGTGAGATGAAAATATCTTGTCATAACAAAATAAAAGTTGTAAACCACCCATTCATTCCTCATCACTACACAACACTCATCTCAAATTTCGAATTCATTGTTGAAATTGCGCAATTCACATCCATTCATATCCTAACGGTCACTTCACTTGTTTTTCCCCTCACTCTCGTTTATATTATCACCAAAGCCATTATCCAGAAACCCCTACTCATACCCTGTCAAGAAGTGAATTATGAGGTAAAAATTCTCAACCATGGGCGTCATAGTAAGAACAGAACCAAATGGAAGAAAATTCATGGAAGGATATCTGCAGGTGAAGGAAATGTTGCAGAAAGCACAGTGGCTAGAGTTCGTGGAAAAGTTTGATGGTTTTAACAAGGAAGTAACCAAATCATTTGCCAGAGCTTTTGATGGCGTATAGGTTGAAATTGGAGACATCAAGTTTGCAGTGACAGAATCTCTTATTGCTGAAGCTACCAAACTGTCAAGAGTCGGAGAAAAATGGTTTAAGAACAAGGCCATTGAAGGAGAAGAGTGGAAGACTTTCTTGAAAAACCCAAGTATGGATGTCTCTATTTTTAAGAAAGGAATTCGCAGTACAACACTTAAGGGTAAATGGAGAAATTTGTTGCTAGTAATTCAAAATTTTGTCACCTATGAAGGACAATTTGTTTGTATGTTCTTTTACCACATTCGTTTGATGATGCATTTTCTCAAAGAGAATGAAATCAATCTTCCTTATTTTCTATTAAATAGCTTAAGGAAAATGTCTAGGAATGTTCAGAAAAGGATCCAATTCATAGAAAACACCATGTATCACCATGGCCTTATAAAAATACTCATTGAATTTCATCTTGAAATACTAGGAGATAATTGGGATAACTTCCTAGTTAGAAATCATTTTAAGGAGGAGGATCAAGAGCCACTTAGCAACAACAAAGCAAAAAGAGGAAGGAAGAGAATATCTGAGAATCCTATTAAAAACTTACCTCAACAACAACTACAAGAACAGTCAGAAGATGAGACTCCTATTGTAGAAATTTTAGGAAGCATTAAAATGCAATCTGTTAGAAGAAATAAATCCAGCAAAAAGGAAGAAAGCACATCCAAGAAAACAGAGGAAGCTAAAACAAAGAAGAAAAGAGTTAAAACTAAAAACCCTCTTCCATAAAATGTAAGAAGAAGCACCAAGCTTAATCAAAAACCATCTCAACAATCTACAGATGTTGTTAATTTGGAGAAAGAAGAGAAAATGAAAGTTCCTTCACCTATTGTCATCTCACATGTTCATAGCCTATGCCGAAAAACACCAGAAATAGATCTAGTACAGAAAGAAATCTATGACTACATTGAATCTCTCAAGAAGAGAGCTGCAAAAAAGGCATCTTGTTCTACAGTCCATGAAAAGGAAATCTACTCTAACAGTCCACAAGAACCTCCACTCATGAAAACTTTGAAACAAGAAGTCTTTGATTTGGAGACACTGAATAGACATCTAAAGAAGGAACATGAGACATTAAAAATGCAGAATGAGATACAAATGACTAAGAATGATTACATTCTTTTACATATGGGTTTATAGTATGAAAAGAACAAGAAGTTAAAGAAAAAGAATGAATCTATAAAAAGGAAGGGCATGAGTCTAAAATGCAGGATCTTGATGAAGAAGCCTAGAATGACAGTTGTAAGAAAGAAGATAAGAAGGAAAAACTTGGATGTCCTAGCCCAAGTTTCTGAGAGAGAGCAGTGATAGAGAAAGACTTCCAGTTTTGAATTTTTGCATGAGGACATGCAATGGTCTCCATGTAGTGGAATGTTGAGCCTTGTGATTCCTTCATTTTGACACTCTCCCTTGCCTATTTTTCCTTTCTTTGACCATCATCATCAACTCAATAGGAGTCAAACTACAAGGTTTTTGACATAGTAAGGTATTTAATTGTCTTATCTTTCATATTCAATAATTTTCATTATTATTGAGTTAATATTTGTATTAGCTACCGAATTCGCATGATTATGAAACTAATATATGTTTTTGTAGCCAGTTCCAAGGTTTACCAGGATCGAAGGTGCCAGCCAAGAGGAAAAAGATATGGACAAGTGGATATTGATCCCTTTAACGATTTCCTCCTATTCATCCGAACCAGATCATCAAAGGATTGTTTGATTGTGTGGTCAAAGGGTAGTCAACTTGTTGCTGAACAAGTGAGTGAGACTCTGAAATTAATGCGCTTCATGATTTACTTTTTGAAATAGAAAATCGTGAGCAACGATATCTTGATATTTGTTAGAAGCTTAATTTAGAACTATGTTAGCTAGGGTAGGCATAAAAGCCTCGAACAATTATTGACACGGGCTTTTATAAATATTGTGATGCGAACATGAATAGAAGGTTAATTTTTATATGCAACAGTATTATTTCAAACTATGTTTTATATGTTAATGAAGAATGAAGCTTTGATGTGTAGCTAACTATTCGATTAAAGTTCTATGACTGCCTGTTTGTGGAGGGCCCCTGCAAATAGTGAAGGTTTTGCATTTTTCACATCTTTTCTTTATCATTTTACTAGTTGCTCATATGTTTTAGAATCATTCTGCAATCTTGATTTCAATCAGATAGCGATAGAAAGATTTCACTAATCATTCATTTTTTTCAAGATTTATTTATAATGATGCTAATGGTAGTGTAATTGGTTTTCATAGATTTCCTTATAATTTCAAAGTGTTTCCTTTCAGAACTTGAGTGATTTCTTTATAGTTTATTTTTACAGTATTTCATTTCAAAGCATGAGTGATTTCTTTATGGTTTTCATTTCAAAAACATGAGTGATTGATAATGAGTAAATGTGTGCTTTTTCATTTTGAGTAGAAGTCAATTTCATTTTGGTTTTTATGCAAAGGATTGCTAGAATGTTAGATGAATAATTCTAATTTTAGAGATTAAATTTGTGTTACAATATATCAGTTAAGTTTTCTTAATGAGATGGTGTGAGTTTGCTTTAAGTTTCATTTTGCAAGTGTGAAGAGCAATTTTTATTTCATTAGAAAGGAGTGAAAAAAATTTAAGAATATTTAACGTGTTAAATCCGTTTTCTTTGAAGAGTAAGATAAGAATGAAAAATATCATTAAAAGTAATTTTCAATAACTCAATCATGCACATTAATAATTTGATTTAATAAAAAAAACTTCTAGTATATAGTACACTTACACTTTACAAATTTACCAATTCCAATCAATAATTTATATAACAATTTAAAACAATTAAATTTACAAACAATAACACCTGAAAAACAACATGAAAACAACCCTATTAACTGTATAGTATATAATAGAGAAATTTGAGTATACATCATAGGTAAAGTATTTTTTTTATTAAACAAACCATTTGATATCATGTAATGAAGCATTATGGTAATACTAAAATCTATACAAATGTGAGATTTGAAAACCAATGTGAAAACACAATATTACCGTTAATATTAACTTTTATTGAATATTAGAGCAACTGGGAACCGATGATCAATAAGTTACAGGATAAAGTCAGAAAATGGACATTCAGATCTTTAAACCTAGCAGGTAGATTGGTACTTACAAAGGCAGTATTGCAATCAATTACGGTTTTTATGTTATCATCTCTCCCAGCTCCAAAAGGGGTCTTATAGTAATTCAGAAACATCCAAAGAAACTTTCTTTGGGGGAAAGAGGAGACAAGGAAAAAATGGGCCTTAGTTACAAAATCTGTAGACCCAAGAATCATGGAGGCCTAGGCTTGGATGATCAGGAAATTCTTAGCAATGTTTTAGGGGCTAAACTTTGGTGGCGTTGGGTTCAAGATCCAAAGGCCCAATGGGAAAAAATTTGGAAGGAAAAATATGCTAGCTCCTGGCAAACCAGTGAACTCATAAGAATGTCTGGAAACATAAAGGGCTCATACATCTAGAACAAAGCCTGGGAGAACAGAAACCTGGTACAAGAAAATAGTTTCTGGGAAATCAAAAATGGAGACTTAGCTCTCTTCTGGGAGGATAAATGGCAACAAGAACCAATAATGTTAAAAGAGGACTTTTTAGGCCTTAAGCATAGGACAGACTCCCAAGGATTAATTCAAGTAAAGGACTTCTGGGATCATACTCAGCATACGGGAAAGTGGAGAATCTAGAGAAACATTGATTGCAGAGAGGATAGGCCCTTCAAAACAAAAGCAGAGATACTCATGAGAATGTTGGATCAAAGGAAGATCTTGGTAACAAAGGGGCAAGACCAATTAAGATGGGGCAATAATAAAAAGGGCACCTTTAATCTTAAGGAAGCAAAAGGAATTTTACTTGAACTGGATTCTAATATTTCGAATAAGATCTGGCAGAACCTATGGAGGCACCAAGGGTGGATGAAGATCAAACTCTTCATATGGTTGGTACATCACAAGAAAATCTTGACCTAGGATAATATTAGGAAGAGGGGTGTTCTGGGGCCTTTTAGATGCCAGCTCTGTGAGGCTCAAGAGGAGACAATGGAGCATTTACTCAACAGCTGCATTTTCACCTCCTGGTTATGGGATACATTTGCTACCATTTTTCAACAAACTGATAGGGACAAAGGGAGCATCATTAACACCATCAATAATTGGAGAAGCAACTTTTCAGATTATGAATTTCTTAGTTTGGCCTGGGCCCTAACTCCAAGCTTCATTATATGGAATGTTTGGAAAGAGAGGAATAAGAGAATATTCAAGGATGAAAAGAATCCCCCTCATCTCCTGTTTGAGCTGATCTTGAAATAGCTTAAGGAGACAGTGGGATCCACTGTTCGTAATTTCCCTAAAAATCCTCCCTCAAAGTCTGAATTGAGAATTCTCAGGCAGCTTGATATGCAGGGGCTCATTCCTCAAAGCCTAGATAGGAAAGGAATCTCAATGGATACGGAGAAGGATTACTGGCATCCTCCCCTGGAAGGTTATTTGAAATACAACATTGACGGGGCTTCAAAGGGCAACCCGGGAACTGCTGGTTATGGAGGGGTTTTAAGGGATGAAAAAGGAGGTATTATCTCCATCTTCCACTGCCATTTAGGAAAAGCCACCAAAAACATGGCTGAACTAATGGCTTTGGAGCAATGCTTAGAGTTTCTGAAGCAGGACAACTACTTGAATGTGATTATAGAAGGGGATTACGAGTTAATCATCAACGCGGTGAACATAATTTGCCGTGGTTCAGGGCCGGAGAAAGTCTCAAAACGCTGGAGGCTAATCTAGGTTTTCCAAAGAATTGAGGGTCACCTTCAAGGAATTCGTACAGTAAGCTTCAACCATGTTCGTAGAAAGGCCAATAAACTGGTGGATCTTCTGGCTAACCAAGGTGTAAGCTATACTGAAGGCAAGGTCACGATGGAATGGCAGGAGCTGCCTCAGGGTAGATTAAAAACTCTCAACTACGAGCAAGCGGAAGAGGACAGGGCCAGGGAGGCAAAGTCCTATTGATTTGGTTTCTTTATGGGTAGATATTGTCTTCAGTATCGGGTTCTATGTGGGTTGCAGACATTTTTCGGCCTTTGTAATGTTCGGTTGCTTGGGAGTTTCAGAAACCACCGGAGAATCTACTAGAGTAGTTTGCTAGGTGAGCTCAGTTTTTCGGTAGGTCAAACAGGGGGAAGTATCGACACAGTTCATTGTTTCAGGTTTAGGCGGAAGGGTATCATAGCGAGGGATTCCTGTCTTTCTGGTGGCTAGAAATCCCTAGATTCACCTTTTCGGAACACAAAACCGCTCCCTTGGTAGTTTTCGGGTGATCGCACAGCTCTCAAGCGGGATGTGGTTTTTGCTATTTTGGTGCGATTCCACTCAGCTAATTACACGTAGCAGGAGGGCCGGTTCAAATACCGCCCTCATCGCACGCTTTTTTTCGGTGCTTTAGCACCGTGCGATATCAATCCCAACTGTCGGATCTCGTGGGGCAGATCAATGATTGTGCAGTTTGGTGGGGCCGGGTCGTTTACCGCTGAACGACTGTGCGGTGCGATATCGTTCTCAGCCGTTGGATGAAGGGAGGAGATTGGATGGTCAATATTAATAAAGGCTAGTCTAGTGAGCAGATGCGTAGAATATTCCAGGGATTTTGGCGCGTAACTTTGTCTTTTGCCCGAATTTATGGGTATTCTAAGGGTTTAGTTTTCTAGGTGTAAGGTTGAGCGTTCATGCCTTTGGCAGTTAGATCTTAATTTTTCAGGGGTCCACAGATCTTTAAGGATGTTTGTACTTTATGTAAATTATTTTCTTACTTAATGAAAAAGAAGGACCGACTCTTGCTTCAACAAAAAAAACTTTTATTGTATATGATATTGACAATTTTGAATAGACATCATGGATAAAGCATTTTTTTAAATCAAAGTGAAGGATTTATTTTTTAACATATTTTAATGATTCAAATTCTTATATAATATAACGTGCAAACATTATTAAAAAAATAAATAAATAAAAATTTGTAAATTTATTATAAAAAGAATATTATTTTTGAAAAGATTTATTAAATCATTAATTATATATTTTAGGGAGTTGGTGATATTGGTCATTTAAATGGCTTTACGGGAAGAAAATGGATTAGTTTTTTATTTTAATATTTAGATTTGATTTAAATAAATATTTAATTTTCCTATAATTATTGATTTCATAAAATATGAGAATACTACCATATCAAATGTTATTAAATAAAATGTATTTACTCAATATAATAAATTTAACAATTATTCATTTAATTAAATTTAACCATCATACCATACTATAAAATACATACATCATAACAAACTAAATCACACCATAGAATTACAAATACTAAATTTAACTATGACACCCTACCATAAAATGCATACATCATAGTCATTTAACCAACTGAATTACACAAAAAAATTACAAATAATGTAACAAAAGGAAATTTTTCACTCTATATAGTCATTTTATTATAATAACCACTACAACATTATGGATTTCTTAAATGTTAATTCTTCGTTTATATAAAACATTATAAAGCTTCTAAATTTTATTAAATAAAAAATTTAAAAATACATATAATATTAAACTAATTTAAATTTTTATATAATGTTTGTTTATATATTTATAATATATCATATGAGCAATTAATTGTGAGTTTAGGATGAAAATTGGGTAAGTGAGTAATTAAAGAAAGTAACAATTATTTTATAACTATAAATTTTGACTTAAGTATACATAAATTTTGATTTATTATTATTTGAGATATTTTAATCTATTATATTATTGTAAATTTTATTATCTATATTTGTGAAGGGAATGAAATGAAATACAAATTTATAACCAAAATATAAAGATATAATGAAATTTGACTTATATTAATGAATAGACAATGTTAAAGCTGTAAAAATGTAAAACGAAAACAAATTAGTTTGAATGGTGGTAGCTTATCTTTGAGAAGATATATGATCGCTACGTTCCTTCACTTATGTTCTTTATAATAAGGCTAAAAGGTCCTTTTTAATATCAGAAGCAATGAGAAAACCCAAAACATCCAAAAGCCTAACCTTAAGAGATGAATCATCAAAAGGCTTTATCGGCCACATTGGCATTAGTTGGTACAACTTCCCAAGGTCATAAATTTTGCATGCAATATATGTTTGGCGCATTTAATAGCCCGTTGGAAAGGTCTAAACAAGGATTACACATTCCAAACTAACCTAGGTCCTTGCCACGTCAGAAAAACATCATTTAGGGCCTCAAAATGGCCAAGAAATTTTAGAACCCAAAAACTATAGAAAAACTCTCAATATGAAAAACTATACTTTCATAAAATAGAGTAGGTGAATGGACACCAATATCCACTTAAATAACTTTAAATTGAACATACAATTAGACATACACAATGACCATTATTACTATTTCACTCATAAATCTTATTAAAATTCTTTATTTTTTGTAAATTCATTCGTAGATTACTATTAATAGAAAAAGGTTTACATTTGTTCCAAATTTTACTTATCTAGAAAATACTTCATAGTTGCAGAAACCTCAATATCATTGGACTTAACTGAACAATGGAGAGCATGAGGATACAGAAATGAAGAGATTTCTTTTGAAAACTAGCCAGTCAACTACCAAAATATATTTTTGAAATTTTCCAAACAAAACCCGAAAACTTAGACCATTTGGATATGAACAACTGAACATGAACAATGAATTGTTAACCATACAAACATATGTAATAAAAGGATAACGAAGTTATCCAAAACCAAGAGATGATTTTTTCTTCCTAAGCCAACATGTTAGATTTTGTTTGGGCTTCTTAGTTCGAAATTATAATCGGAGATGAGGTTGTGGAGTTGGCTTGAGGAGATTCTTATGTTGGTGCGTTTACTACCTCGGGTCCTTCCTAGTGCTTATCTGACTCAGTGTCTGAATTTGAAACTATATATCATTTTATGTTGGACAAACGAACAACTATATCCTCCATGTTATACCTGATGTCCCTGAGGATGCGTTTGATGTCTTTATTGACCTGCAAAAAGTATGTAGTTGTCTATCTACTTGTCTCTTATGACCATACTGAGTAAAGTTTCCATTTGACAATGATGAGTACTGGAATATAGGAAATGGATCCTTCGTCTACGAAACTTCCTTGAATCTGGAATCCATTTGGGGCTACTGCCTACAATTTCTGTGTCTGAGAAGTAGGCTCAGTCACCAAATTCCTTAGCCTCTAACTAAAATATTTCTTTGTGTACCTCCAAAGGTGTCGCATCGAAAAATTTGGCTATGGATTCCCAACCAAATAACCTCTAGTGTTGTGAGGAAGAGGATATTGAGGTTCCACCTACTGCAACTTGAAGCATGTAACCTTGGCACCATGAGAATAAAGATCTTGCAAAATAATATTCCATGGGCTGCGGCTGAAAGACTCTCTAAAAAAAATCTACGGGCGATACTACACCATGTAAAACCAATGTGAGAAATAAGGCGTGAGTGAAACAGAAGGATTTTAGAATGTGAGTTTACACAGTGTGCAAATACCCCTTTAGAACCAAATGGAGAAGATACATGGGTACCAAACTCCACAAACCAGAACTGGACAAGGCAAGGAGATTCACATTGGGTCCAAGTTTTCTAGTGTCGCTAAGGGAAGGATTGCCACGAGTTCAAAAGAGGTTCCAGACCCAGAATTATGGAGAAAGAGTACCAAAAACATTGACCTGGTGTAGAATTAACAACCGTAATATGAGATAGTAGACTTCCAAAGTAAATAACAAGTGGTAATAAAAGAAACTGCTTGAAATCACACTGAAAATTATGGCCTTTAGCTATAATTTGAACCCCCATCCATACTACATGTAATAAAGTAAGTAACCCTAACAGTAATGACTTGAGGCTTATAATGATGGAGCTTTTTGACCAAAACAATACATAGATTGAACTAAGTAATGAGAACGGGTAAAATTCATACTTGCTAATTACATGATTAACCAACAAGCTCCCAACAAGAAAGGATATTACCAAAGCATTGACTCAGACAGAAGAAAAACAAGCATTGTAAACAATACCTCTACCCTGTCAGTCACTAGCCAGAAGAGGTATTCTTCTGAACCAAAATTATCAAAGACTATCACTACTCTTTAACTATAGAGAGGTTCCTACGAGTATTTTTGGTAGCCACCCTCTCTACCACCCTGAGACCCTTGCCATGCAAATATATGGCAGCCCAAACATGAGGTAGAGAATAGGTGAGTCCTTCTCTAGCCAGATGTAGCAAATGCAACCACCTGATTTCCCTAGTCAACTGAGAGCCATTATTTGCTCATTAATGAGCACTCCTTAGTTATCAGATGGAATTGCAGATGCATTCAATATACCCTATGTGAGATGACCCATATTTGAACCAGAAAACGGGATGGAGTAACCCGGAATAATACCACATGCAGACACTGTAACTGTGTTGAGGGAATTGAAGGCACGTTAAGTTCAACATAAGAAAACCTCCAAGTGCTATACCTACCTGCCATGCTTCCATCTAGATCCACCAAGTGTAACACGGTTCACTACCCTCGAGGCCTGCCAACTTGCTGGCCACCTAGGTAATGTGCATGTTCATTATTACCAAACTTCCTGGAAAACTTATCGTCAAAGCCTATTGCGAAGGTTAGAACAAATTGTAGGGAAACACCCCCATCATGGATTAGGACACTCTCACTTTGTTTATCTTGGATTATGTATCTCTTTAGCTCTTCAACTTCCTTTTTCCTTTCCATCACTGACCAGGGTTCATCTAGAGCTATGTGGTCATTGTTACAACTCCAATTTTCCAACACATTCGCTACTTGATTTCCTTCCCGCCATGTGTGTATTGGTATGACATAATCAAAGTTTTCCAACATTACTTTAATACTACCCACCACTACTTATAGATGCCAACTATGCATGAGTGTATCCGTCGTGTGTCCTTGCAATAGTTTAGAGACTATTTGTATGAGCAATTTAGAATCTTAATGTACCTGCATAAGGTGGAAACCTTCTCTCTGAGCTATGTGTTAACCTCTCTACAGTGCCTAGAATTCTGCCATGTTTTTTTTTAAACACTACATGAATATGCATAGACACATAGTGAATCTGGGTAAGCATCCCTTATAATTCCCCCATATCCTAATAGGTTAGGATTCCCTTATGAAGCTTTGTCAAAGCTTATATGAACAAAATATGAAGGAGGGTGCGTGAAAGTATTGATACCCTTTTCTTTTCTTACAATGTTTTCAGTATGATTAGAGACCAACATTTCAGATGAATCTAGAGTTTTTTCAGTATAATAACCTCATGTCCATTTGTTTGTTCTTCCTCCCAAGGAGGGATGGACATGATAATTGTTTCCCTAATGTTTTTAAGAATCGTTTCCTATAGAGACAATGCTTTCCTGACTCTCCCTTCAAAAATTCTTGCATTATGTTCCTTCCATATATTCCCCCACATGAAAACCAACGCTAGATTCCATGCCTTTGCCACCACCATATTGTTAAACTACATTCAAACCATTATTCTAACCAAGATGTAGTGTTCATGGTGACTGGTAATGTGTATCCAAAAAAAAATTGGACATGTTGTGTGTGGAGCATGATTGTTCAAAGGTCTTTGTTTCAACCGGATGTATACCTCAGGAAGTCTTGTACACCCCTCCACGCGGGGGGGTGCGGGGGGGACTTGTCCCCCCGCGGGGGTCTGAGGGGGCCGATCCCCCCCGGCTGGGGGGTCCAGGGGCCAGCGGTCCCCCGGCGGGGGCTCGGGGGCAGCGCCCCCGAAGCTAAAAACAAATGTAAAATTGCCTTGTAAAAGTATAGTAATTTCTAGTCAATCTGGGCCGTTCATTAGGCGGATGATCTGACGGTAGAACTTATGTTTAGTTTAGGGTTTTTTGCCCTAGAAGGCAACCCCTCTCTTTGTATGAGGGTATTGTATTTGAGGATGTAAAATAGATGTGTATTCTGTGAGCGAGAAACAGAGAGGTGAGACTGTGAGAGAAAACAGAGGATATTACAGCGAATTTGCTGTAGGTTGTGTCTCTTCATTTTGCTGGATAATAGAAAGGAAGGACTGGCTGTTCGGGGTGGACGTAGCCCAAACTGGGTGAACCACATATATCTGTGTCTCTCTTGTTTTGTGCATTTTCTGTGTTTATATTTCTGCAATATTTTATGTGTTTTATTGCTCCGTAATATATAATTTTCCAACAGGACATAGGTACAGATTGTCATAGCCAGAGGACAAGTGGCTATGACAAGTAAGGAGTATATGATCTAAGGTTTCTTCTGTCTGTAGACACAATGAAAAGTATGACGAACCTTCGAAACCTTTTCTTCTCAATTAATCCCAAGTTAATGAATGTCGCCATGCAATATTCCATAAGAATGTTGCAACCTTCTTCCACCCCGAATCTTTCCATAATTTCTTCCATAGTGTGTTTTTATTGATAGGTTGAACTGTCAATAATACTGAATATGCTTCTTTGAAGATGGATGTCCCTACTATTTTATGACCCCAACGTAAAATGTCCAGTTTTTGGTATGTACACATCCTTCTTTTATTCAACAATCCTTGAAATTCTTCCCAATTTTGATTCAAGTGGCTCCAGAGATGCTCAAAATCCAAAAATAGATTAAAAGTAAAAGTCCTTAGATTGACGTGAAACTAGAACTAGATAGTAATGCTCGTCTCCCTGGTTGCAATGGTGCAAACGAAACTCAAATCTGAGTTTGTATGCTCAAGTTATAGTTGGTCAAAGTTCTAGTCAAACTAGGCCAAGTGGCAGTCACTAACGAGGCAACAATTTGGAATTTTCCAACGCATGGAATCTAGCCTCCGAAATGGGTGAATTTGTCGCCTCCTTAAATTTCCCAGTAACCCCAAAAATCGGTGGAAATTTTTTATATAATATGTCATAAAAGGAAAAAAGAATAATAAAAAAAGGGGTGGGTTGGGCCCGCTAGAAAACTATCGCCATTCTATATGTTTTATGGAACTGGCGGGGATTGAACCCGCTTGGCCCGCGTGGGCCGGCTTGCGAATCAAGCGGTCCTACATTCTATTTGAACCGTTACATGTTAATACATCCATCACTCCAAAAACGAAATGCGCCAACGTTAAAACAAAAACCACAAAGGTCACAGAGATATGGTTGTCAGTGGGGTTAGAACCCTTGACCACCCCTTACCAAATTTGACCACCAACCAGTCTGCCAGCGGAGCTAGCTTTGAAACATATGCCTAGTTTTTGTTATATAAACCTTAAAACTTTTGTCATTTGAACCGGCGAAGGAGGAGAACGGATTGGAGGCCGAGCAGAACCAGGATCCAAGGGGAACTGGGCCCAGACTGGGCACGATTTTTGAGGTGATAATATTCCAGGGGAATATTCCATGCAGAATATTGGAAGAATCTAAAAGATTCCTAGAGGGTGATATTTCATAGTGATGGAATCATGTCAACTTTATACTCAAACAAACCAGAATTTCGTAGTGAACGTGATGGTGTGGGCAGCTTCCCCATTTGAGCAGAAGAAATTCAAGTAGCCAATAACAAGGAATCTGTGCAGAAACTTGTGGAATCTAAAACATTCCCTTGGAAGTTGATTTTTGACAGAGGCAGAATGATGCCGACTTTATAGTTTTCTTTCACAGAATTTCGTAGAGAGCGTAGTGGTGTGCTTAGAATTTTCATCCGAGCAACAAATTTTTTGGCCATCTCCAGGAAGGAATCTTTGGGGGAATCTTCAAGAATCTTAGGGGTCCTAATTTCGACAATGTTAAAAAGGGGCCAAGTTTATAGTCGTTTGACATGATTTCACACCACAAGTTCAACGATGCAGTCCATTTCATCGGTCGAGCTTTCCATTTTCTGGCCAACCTCGAAAGTCGAGGTAAATGATGCATTGATGCCATGTCTCTCTTATGATTTTGTGAGATGATGTTTTTTTTATTGAGATCCATGATTACCATTATGTTAAGGGATACTTGTATGCCACGTCATGTGATATTTTATTAGCTTGCCATACTAAAGGAGTGACCATTTGAGTGAGAGTTATTAAGAATGTCTCGTGGAGAGACATGTCACTCTGGTTGAGGGGATTTATCCTTGTAATGACAATGAATGTACTATGTACTCATCATGATCTTGCAACATTAAATGAAGCGACCTTCCCACTCTTAACACCATGGCCCAAAGATGTAACCCACACTGGGTGAACTTCATTATCAATGTGTGTGTGTTCTTTGATTTGATGAATTTTTTTATGTTTCATCTTCTTTACAATATGCACATGTGGCTTTTCATAATCTTTCACATGCAATTCTGCTAACATCACAAAAGTAAAATATCTTGGTTAATTCCAATAGCTAAAGAGATTCAGATCAAGTTTGGTATTAGAGCGGTCTTCTCGCTGATTTGAATTCTAAGTGTGAATAATTGAATGTGCAACAAGAAGGGAAATGGAGAACAACAAAGATCTCTACGAGGACCTCCTCAAGATGGCATGCATGGGGGACATAATGTATGCATATTATGAGGAGAAAATGGCAAGAGAGGAATGGGAGAAAGAAAGAGCAGATGGCGATACTCCATCTCCATCTTCCAGTGAAAATTCATCTTCTTCATCATCTTCTCATCAAGGAGATCCACCAGAGCCTTCAAGCAGAGAATGTTGAATTGAAGAGACTTCTACGAGAAGAAAAAGAGGAGAATCAGAGATTACAACTTCCGTTACGAGCCATGGAAGAGGCATTGGAAAAATTGAAGCACAATGAGGGCTCAGCAAAGCCATCATCACATGTCTCAGAATTGACAGTTGAGGTAAACAATGTTGATCATTCTTCAGTTTCATTTTCACATGACACTATTTCTGTTGGAAACATGGAGGTACCCATTTTAGGAACTAGCATGAGACTCCTTACCAAGATGGGGTATAAAGGAGGAGGACTTTGTTTTAATGGCCAAGGAATGACTCAGTGATTAGAAGTTGTAAAAAGACCTCTATTTTCAAGTTTTGGATACACTAAACGAGATTTCTGAAAGATATAAAAATCTTCCAAGACACTGTCAAAGCCATTAGAGAAAGAGGATGATGGGAACTCATCACAATCCTCCCATGACAGTGCACATTACAGAGGAAGAGCTAAGGAAAGCTCTCATCACTGGGATCACACTAGAGACAATCAAGAGAGGTATAAACTGTCTCAGTATTCTAAAGTTCATTTTGATTACAAGCTTGTAAATGTTGAACAGAAATCATGGCATAAAAAACCATGTAGTTTTTGTGGTTTACATAACCATGTGGTTGCTGATTGTTGGAAGAGAATGGTAGCAAGAAAAAGGATGGGGCATGAAAGGCATTCTCCACATCAGGGAAGGAAGAAGGTAAAGCAGGTTTGGAGGAAAAAAAAAGTTTTCAATCATTGCAACATAGGTGAACATAAAAGAGCCACATGTTGAGGCTCCATCCATAGCAGCATCTTAAGGACGAAGCGCCTGTGTAGGGACCAATTGGAAAAATTGTTCAATAAGTGAATCAGCTCCAAGATGATGACCCATTCACTTTTATGAGTGAGAGATGGTTTTACCATATATGGTAGCTTTTCGTGGCCACAGTTTGTAAATCATGTGTTGCAATATAAATATAAAATGATTATGTGTTTTCCATTTCTTATTAAAGCAACGATGATGTTTTGGCCTTTTATTGATAGTTAGGATATTGATTTCTATTATGATGTAAACTTAACCAAAGAGTGTGTCATATAAACTCTTAGCAAGTATGGGGATTCTTGGGTCATGATTGGTCATGTAACAGAGCATGTAATTTGCAAAGATGTACTATAGGTTTGCAGAGGATGCAAGTGTCGGCTCATCACTTATGACTCCGAAGAACATGGGTGAAGGAGAAGGAAGTGTGGCCTATCAAGACACTTGTGGTGCAAACAAAGTAACATGAAAATGGAAAATTATGTTCATGATTTTGGAGGACCAAAAACTCCTCGATGGGGATGAATGATCTAGGTGGCTCCACAAATGCTCAGAATCCAGAAATAGCTCAAAATGAAAGTACTCGGATTGAAGTGAAACTAGGACCAGATCGTAGTTCTCATCACCCTGATTCCAATAGTATGAACGACACTCAAATCCGAGTCTATATGCTCAAGTTATAGTTTGTCAAAGTTCTATTTAAACTTGGCCAAATGGCAGTCACTAACGAGACAAAAATTTGGAATTTTTTGGCACACAGATTTCGACCATCGGAATGGGAGAATTTATCACCTCCTTAAATTGTTCGACAACCCCAAAAATCGACGATTTTTTTCATATAATATGTCATAAAAAAACAAAAAAAAAAACCGTTAAAAAAAGGGGTGGGCTGCCATTGGAAGACCCTCCACCCAACCCGAAAATTGTCGCCATTCTATATGTGTTATGGGATCAGTAGGGATCAATCCTGCCCGGCCCATGTGGGATGGCCCACCAATTGGGTGGTCTCACATTCTGTTTAAATCGTTACATGTTAATACAATCGTCGCTCCAAAAAACAAAACATGACAACATTAAAATAAAAACCAAAATGGTCATGGAGATATGGGGGTGGATGGGGTTGGAACCCCTCACCACCCCGTACCAAATTTGACCACCAACCAAACCATCAGCAAGGCTTTGAAACATTCGCTTAGTTTTTTGTAGAAATTTTGAATAATAAACACTTATTCACAGAGATTATCCCAATTATACACTATTGCGGAATACATGCATAATACATAACCTCCTCTACGTTGATCATCAATTTAGCAGCGTTAAAAACAATGAAACATCAATCGCCTGCACACATTAACACAATATGTAACCCGGGGAAAGCATACAGCTGAAAACCCCACACTATCTGTATATTATAATGATTGAGAACATGTAACAATACATAGTACAATACTCCTCACAAGTACTCAGTACTATCTCCACCTATTACACACAAAACTAGCTCAAATCCGAACAAGTCACAGGTTCAAATCTCCACTGTTGCTTTGCCTGCCTCCACTGCACAATCCCAAGTGAAAATCACGTGAACACAAGCTACAATTGCCTTGGTATTGGCCCACACTGCGTAGTCCTCATTGGCATAACTCAATCCCATTGATTGTGCAAGATCTCATGCACAACTATAGTCACAACTGATAGCAATCTCAACATCTAACACCTGTCTCCACTGAACTGTACATGCACTGAGTTAACTGATGTATTCTTCAGTTGCTTTATGAGTTAATAATTAGTGAATTAATTAATATTTAATTCACACATCTCATCATTAGTGTATTCTTTAGTTAGACTAAAATACAACTAGTTCAACCAAGTCAAACTGAACACAACTCCATCAACTCCACAATCAACTCCACCAAAACTCAACCACATGAGTTCTAATTGAAGTCCTGCATGCAATAGCTCAACTGACCCACAAAGAAAGTGTATTTCCTTCTAACAGCTACATGTGCCACATCTGTAGCTCAAACTGAAGTGCTCCAAGAGGATAAGATAATGTTTATAGTCCAAATATTATTATGAGACAATAATATTCGACTGTTCTATTTTTAGCCTAGCAGTCTAAAAATAGAAACCGCCCATATGTCTAAAAATAGAAGTCCATCTATTTTTACCAACATGACCAATCATCCACAAATAGCATACTGCAACTCATAGACCATGATCCATATGTCTAAAAATAGACTTTGCACCAAAAATAGCCTGCGGGCCCACTTAGTGAAGGCAACTCCTTTCCACTAAGCTCCATCATCTTGTTGCATTTTCAACACTCCCTCTCAACAAGATATGGATTATCTGCAACCCCTATCCTGCAACTCTAGAATGTTCTACATGCAACACATTTGCCTGGTCCACTTGCTCCAACAACACTTGGAACAAAAACACTCCCAACTGACCACTTTGTTGGGCTAGGAACATACTCTGATGCTGAAGCTCTACCTGCTACTGACAAGTGCTCCCTCTCTGACATCTGCGCTACTGCAACATCTCCATGCATCTTGCACCATTGCACACTTCTCTGTGCCACCTAGCACTATGCAAAACACTTGTGCCTCTCGCATTGCTGCAGCCTGCTAGCTATGCACTGTCCTGGGATTCCCTGCACTGTCGCTCTCTCTGCCACTCCATCCGCATCTGTCTCTACCCAATCAGTCAGTTCTTGCTACTCCACATCAGGGCTCCCATAGCAAGGTCTCATCCAAGAGGTTGGGTACCTCAAGGATCCTGCCCCTCCTCCTTGGGATGATCAATCCACATCACCCCACCTCTTACCTGGAGGTATGGCTGCATGCGATCCCTTAGCCCTCTTGGCTCGAAGTTTCCCCCTACTGGAGGTCTCTGCATGAGTAGATGTCTCTACTCAATCTCCTCTCAGCTTCCCTTGTTGTGGCTACTCCACAACCTCCTGAAGTTGCTGCACCAATCGTGGCTCCTCCAAAATCGTCTGAGACTTCTTCTGGCTCTGCATGTTGAGAGGTAATATATGCTCCCTCTCAACCACCAAGTCTCCATCAGTTGCCTCACTGCTCAAGGCTTTGCATGCATCTTGAACCTCAAGAGCATACAGGTTCTTGACCCATGAACCAATCTGCTTCACCTGTCTAGTGATGATGTGTCTAAGGAAAACCTTTCCCTTACAAAAGACTACATCACAACCTCTGTCTTCCAGCATCGCGATCGAAACCAAGTTTCTCTTCAGTCCTAGTACATACTTGACATTGGTCAAGGTAAGGCGAAATCCATGCTCCCTCTGAAAAATAATCATGCCTACACCTGAGACACTATACTTCTCATCATTACCCATCGCTATGAGTATCTGGAGATATTTCTCCTCCAAAGTACTGAACAAACTTTTGTCACCGGTCATGTGGAAAGAAGCTCCACTGTCAAGAAACCAACCACTTCCCACCATGGATGAAACCATGCATGTGAAGAGTGTGAAATCCAACTCAAACTGTGAAGCAAGTGCCCCACCTTCAGATCCTTCCCCGGATCCCTTCTTGGACTTCTTCTTTGGCTAATTAGTAGCATAATGGCCCAACTCATGACAACGAAAGCATTTCACCTTCGACTTGTCAACCTTCTTCCCATCATTAGAAGAATTGGATTCGGAAAGAGAAACCTTTTCCTTCCCCTTCTTCGCCTTACTTGCTAAGGCACAGTTCTCCTCATCATTCATGCATGAAGAACTGTCTCTGGTGCTCCATCTGATCTCCTCTTGCACAAGATCCGACCAAAGTCTCTCCCATCCTGGCAATTTCTCCCGACCATTGACAGAGTCCTAATAGGAATGCCAACTCTTCGAAAGACCAAGGAGAGCCAAGCTCACCAAGTCCTCATCATCAACAGCCACCCCCACACTTCCCAGCTCATCCCGGCATTGGGTGAACTTCGTGAGATACCTGGGCATACTATCTCCATTCTCACACTTAATGTTTCTGAGTTTATCCTTGAGCACCAACTTCCCCTGGTCACTCTTTCTTTGGAATAGATCTATCAACGCTTTCCACATCAAGTATGGAGAAGCCTTTCCATGCAGACTGGACACAATGTGATCCTTCACGCCCTCCAACAGAATCCTTCGGCACTTTGCTGTCTTCTTTTGCCAAACCACAGCTTCAGCAGCATCAGTAGGTTTTGAGACCTTATCCTCTATGAAATCCTTCAACCCATTATCATATAACACCGCCTCCATCCTATCTTTCCATGCAATATAATTCGAGCTGCCCTCAAGAGCATACTCTAATCGCAATCCGTTGAAAGACATTTCAACTTTGACACCAAGAAAAACACTGTTGCAAATTCGAATTCCACCAGCTCAAAACTCAACCGCTTCTGATCTAAAATTTGTGAGAACAAATTATTTCTCGTACAAAGATTGACTGTATGGGCTTTTACCGGATATCTCACCTTCCAAAGGAAGGATGAATCCAAAGGCTCCCTGGCCCGATTACAGACTCTGCCTGAAGAAATAAAATGTAAACACTTTCTGAATAATAGATCTGATGATCAATAGCTCCGATACCATGTAGAAATTTTGAATAATAAACACTTATTCACAAAGATTATCCCGATTATACACTATTGTGGAATGCATGCATAATACATAACCTCCTCTACATTGATCATCAATTTAGCAGCATTAAAAACAATGAAACATCAATCGCATGCACACATTAACACAGTATGTAACCCGGGGAAAGCATACAGCTGAAAACCCCACACTATATGTATATTATAATGATTGAGAACATGTAGCAATACATAGTACGATACTCCTCACAAGTACTCAGTACTATCTCCACCTGTTACACACAAAACTAGCTCAAATCCGAACAAGTCACAGGTTCAAATCTCTGCCGCTGCTTTTCCTACCTCCACTGCACAATCCCAAGTGAAAATCACGTGAGCATAAGCTACAATTGCCTTGGTATTGGCCCACACTGCGCAGTCCTCATTGGCATAACTCAATCCCATTGATTGTGCAAGATCTCATGCACAACTATAGTCACAACTGATAGCAATCTCAACCTCTAACACCTGTCTCCACTGAACTGTACATGCACTGAGTTAACTGATGTATTCTTTAGTTGCTTTATGAGTTAATAATTAGTGAATTAATTAATATTTAATTCACACAACTCATCACTAGTGTATTCTTTAGTTAGACTAAAATACAACTAGTTCAACCAAGTCAAACTGAACACAACTCCATCAACTCCACAATCAACTCCACCGAAACTCAACCACATGAGTTCTAACTAAAGTCCTGCATGCAATAGCTCAACTGACCCACAAAGAAAGCGTATTTCCTTCTGACAGCTGCATGTGCCACATCTGTAGCTCAAACTGAAGTAATCCAAGAGGATAAGATAATGTTTATAGTCCAAATATTATTATGAGACAATAATATTCGTCTGTTCTATTTTTAGCCTGGTAGTCTAAAAATAGAAACCGCCCATATGTCTAAAAATAGAAGTCCATCTATTTTTACCAACATGACCAATCATCCACAAATAGCATATTGCAGCTCATAGACCATGATCCATATGTCTAAAAATAGACTTTGCGCCAAAAATAGCCTGCGGGCCCACTTAGTGAAGGTGACTCCTTTCCACTAAGCTCCATCATCTTGTTGCATTTTCAACATTTTTATTATATAAACGTTAAAACTTTTGTCATTCGAACTAGCGGAGAAGGAGAGCGGATTGGAGGCTGAGTGGAACCAGGAGCCAAGGGGAACTATGCCCAGACTAGGCGTGATTTTCGAGGTGAGAATATTCCAAGGGAATATTCTTTGGAATATTCCATGCAAAATCTTGGAGGAATCTAAAAGATTCCCTAGAGGGTGATTTTTCACAGTGAAGGAATCATGTAAGCTTTATACTCAAATGAACTAGAATTTCACAGGGAACGTGATGATGTGGTCCATTTTCCCATCTAAGCAGCAAAAATTCAAGAAGCCAACAGTAAGGAATCTTTGCAGAACCTTGTGGAATCTAAAAGGTTCCCTTGGAGGCTAATTTTTTACAGAGGCATAATGATGCCGACTTTATAGTCATTTTTCACAAAATTTTGCAAGGAGCACAGTGGTGTGCTCAGAATTTTCATCTGAGCAACGGATTTTTTGGCCATCTCTAGGAAGGAATCTTTGGGGGAATCTTCAATATTCCCGAGGGTCTAGATTTTGATGGTATCAGAAAGGGGCCAAGTTTATAGTCATTTGACACGAATTCATGCCACAAATTCAACGATGTAGTCCATTTCATCAGCCGAGCTTTCCATTTTTCGGTCATCCCCGAAAGTGGAGGTAAATGATGCAGTGATTCCATTTCTTTCTACTGATTTGTTGAGATGATGTTTTTGTTGTTGAGATCCCCGATAACCATTATGTTGAGGGATACTTGTATGCCATTTCATGTGAGACTTTATTAGCTTGTCATACTGAAGGAGTGCCCATTTGAGTGAGAGTTCCTGAGAACATCTCGTGGAGAAACATGCCACTCTGGTTGAGGGGATTTATCCTTGTAATGACAAAGAATGTACTATGTACTCAGCATGATCTTGTAGCATTTAATGAAGCGACCTTCCCACTCTTGACACCGGGGCTCAGAGACATAACCCACACTAAGTGAACTCCATTATTAATGTGCGTGTGTTCTTTGATTTGATGATTGATGAGCCCCAAAAATGGACGATTATTTGGGCTCATTCAACCTCCTAATTTGACTTAATCCACCATTCTCATTAGTTTATTGCATGTTTTTGATTATATTTATGTTAATAGAGTGAATTTGGTTAGTCATTATGCCAACAAGTCTAATGGGTGCTTTGTGTAGCCTTTTTGGTCAACTTGGAGACAAAATTGAAGGTCTTAATGAGCACTTGGCAGCCAAATTCGTGGGAGAACAAGCTAGAGGATTTGTAGGAAGGTGTCCCCTTCATTTATGGGCCCTTACCTCAAATTCTCCACCATCAGCTCGGAGTTCAAGGGCCACCGAATCAATCAGCACAAGGGCAGCCAAGCAAGTCAAGTAGGACTGCTGTTAACTCCAAGTTTTGGGCAGCCGAGTCCCTAAAGTTTAGGAGGATTGTTGGGTCCTCAATTTGTATAAATAAGAAGGCTTAGGGCCTCATTTTGGTTAGCCATTAGATGTTAGCTAGTTAGCCAATAGATAGTAGCTACTGGTTAGTCATTTTGCAGCCATTAGTTAGCTAGTTTGTAGTTCGATTTTTATGCAATAGATTAGCTTTTCTTTCAGCTCATTTTCAAGTCCTTCTTGTGGACAGTTTTGATGTAACTCTTCATTTCTTGATCAATAAAGATGAATCCAACTTTGCACCAGCTCTAAATCTCTCTTGGGAGGTTGTATCTCTTGGGGTTGGGCCCATCTCAAGCGCCCAGTACCTCCTTCGTTTATCTTTATGTGTTTGCTGCGTTCTTAAAATAAAATCTGCTATTTAGATTTAGATCTTGCTTCGTTATTTAGATTTCTTTTGATGGTTAAAGTAGATTTTTATGTTTGGAATAGAGTGGTAGGATTTAGTCATGCATTCATATCTTTTGGACTGTTCTTTCTCACGTGTTGTACATGGTTTCCTTGCAAATAAAGCTGCTGTCCATTCTTGTTACTGTTAGCTAGATCATATTAGGGTAGCATAAATAGATCTTTGTTTTCTTGCATGTTTTTGTTGGTTCAGTTGGAAACATAACTTGCAGAGAACCTGTTATCCTTCTCTATCTACCCATAATCCATCAGATAATCTGCTCCAACCCTTAGTCCATGATTCGTACCCTTCATTTGCCATACCTTCCCCACCTTGCCCTAATTCCTACATTCTTGTGCATCATCACGTCCTCCATCCTTGAACAAATCCAATCGCTCCTTAGCCTCATCCACCAAGTCTTGAACTCCCCTACACCCCTATTTCACCTCATTACTCATTCCTCCACCTTTTTCCCTCCATCCATTCTCCAAAATCCTATTTTCAGAACATCCTGTAGAAATCTCTAAACATCCTGTAGAACCCCTGCAGACTTCCTGTAGAAGCTCATAGACACGGTTTCTTGGCAGCCAAACTTTGTGAGACTCTCTCGAAGGGTGTTAGGGACCCTTTAGACCCTCTCTGAACCTTCCCAACCTTTCCCAAGCATTTCTCCTCCCTGATCCACCTCTGCACAGTCAAAAATAGTTAGAAGCACATGCATGATAATTCCAACAACTTAAACAAAAATACAAAAAGATGTTTTCTTCAGATATAGGTAGTCTAGACACATGTATTTTACCTTCATAGAAGTAATGGAATCTCTTTCAGTAGTTTGCATGCTCTCCTTTGCGTCAGTAGGACTAGCTGGTAGAATTAGGGTTTGCTAGGGTTTGCGTTTCTTTTTGGCTTTCAGTTTCTTTTTGCAATTAGATTAGCTTCCTTCGAGTTAGCTTTCATCCATCAATTAAAAAGCTTCTTCTAAGAGCTCATAGAAGTTGGCTTAAGCTCCTAGTGGACTTGTGCCAACGAACCAAGTGACAGCTGCGGCAAGAGCTAGTACTTGTGCATACAGCACCGTCGCTTCCAAGTTTGTTACGAACTACCGGGTTGATAAAATTAAAGAAGGGAGTTCCAGGAGTTGTAGCATTATTGCTACAATACTGGGGTTCACCATCTTTTTGGCGCCGTTGCCGGGGAAGCGTCAGAGTATTGGTGATTGTCGCTTTTCTTCTATTTTCCACTACAATCTTCTGCTAAGTAGTTTATTTCATTTCCATTATGCAATTTCGTTTATGCAAAAGTAGATTAGCATTTCCCGCTTTCATAGATTAGCATTTCAATTCCGCAATTTCATTTCTGCAAGCGTAGATTAGCATTTCAATTCCGCAAGGGTAGACTAGCATTTCATTCCTGCAATTTCATTTGAGAAAAATAGATTAGTCCTTTCCTGCTTTCGTTTCAATTCCGCATTTTCATTTTAGCAAGATAGTTAGTTGCAGTTCAATCTATTTCAGTTTTGCAGGTACAAGAAGAAAAATACAAAAATCAACCAAAAAGATTTCTTTTGATGCCTTGTGGGAGTAGAGATAGTTCAGAAAAATGATTGCACAACACCCCCACTGCTTCACACAGCCAACCTTCTCTCTTCTTCGATGGCTGTGAGAGAAGAACCCCTAAGTGGCCAAAAAGACATATTTAAAGAACCTCTAGGGGAGAAGAAGAAGAAACCATTCCTTTGGAGCAAATGGCTACAAGCAGAAATGTTGGGAGCAGTCCCTTGTCTAAAGACGAATTTGAAGATCAGATCGAAGATTTCAAGAGTGATATGAGGCAGTTTCTTGCCATGCAACTGGATACCTTGCGGATCCAAAAGAAGCAAGAAGAAGCCAAGAGGGCTTTCGCCATTTTTTGTCCTAGGTGCACTAGAAAGCATCCTAGGAACGAATGTCCAATGCACTCCCTAGAAGTGTGTTTTGTCTGTGAAGAATACCATCCTACGAATCAGTGCCCTTCCTTGCCTGGACTTAAAGTTGCATATCAAAGAGTTAAAGGATCCACTGAATCACTCTATTATATGAACCAAAGGAGGCCACATGAACCTAGATCTTATCAGCAGGAGGTGCAAGGGACATATGAGACCTATTATGACCCATATCAAGCCACTTTCATGCCTTCTTGGGGTCCCCCTGCTCATCCTTCCTGGTCTACACCTCCTCCTTGGTCATATTCTCCTTGTTCCTTCACAGATCCATATTATGCCCAACCAGTTGCTCATTCATTTCACTCTTATGCTCAGCCACAGCCTCAGTGGAATGCACCTTATTAGGAGTAGAGGCCCCAGTACAACTTTCATCCCGCTCATTTTCCTCCACCACCTGCTCATCCACAACCATCGCCTCCTCCTCCACCAAGGCAACCCCAAATGCCTACCCAACCACAATGCCATCCATCTCCATCTCAATTTCACACCTCCACTCAACTACCCATACCATTTCCAAAGCCATACAATGGAGTAGCTCAACCCAATTGCAAAGCTGAGGCACAACATGTGAAAATGACTCCTCTTGAGCTCAATGATGTTCACCAAAGCTCAGGAAGAGTGTTGCAAAACAGAGATTATATTGACAACATTGAAGGACCAAAGGAAAAAGAAGGCTCCAAAGAGGAGATCAAAGAACCATGGGCTGCACTTGATGAAGAGAATAGATCAGAATCAAAGATCGAGAGAGTTTCCTCATGGTTACCATCAAATCTTCCATGTATTCAAGAGAAAGATCAACAAAAGGAGGAAGATGGGAAAGTCATGATAGAAGGTGACATGAAGAATGATCCAGATCAGCAAAAGGACCAAGGATATCAAAGCTATATTGAGACATGGTTCCAGACAGTCACTAAGTTGCAGCAGTACTCTCTTCCTCAGCTATGTTTGATCCCTTCAAGGTCAGATCATTTGGTCCCTGGGATCTGGATACCTATCCAAGCATGCATTTCGAGCCTCCACATCATTTTGTCTCTAATCTTGATGTGCACATGGCTCCATTGGAAGTGTTCTTATACTTGAGAACGATTTTGTTTTTCAAGTAGGGTAGGGTAGAAAAAAAAAAAAGAGAAAAAGAAAGAAAAAAAATGAAAATAAGATGAAAAAATAAAAATCTAAGGTGAAAACCTCCTCGGAGGCGCCTTAGATTGGCTCATTGATTGAAAACCTCCATGAGGCAGTCAATGGGTTGGAAAAAAAAAAGAAAAGAGAATAAGATCTCTGGGTGAAAACCTCCCTTGGAGGCGCCCAGGGCAGGCAATTAGGGTGAAAACCTCCATGAGGCGCCCTAGTTGTTTTTCAAAAAAAAAGAGAAAAAGAAAAATAAAAATAAAACTAATTCCATTGGCTAATTGCAGGTTGTAAGAAGGACGTTTCATGATAGGAGGAGCACTCAAATCAAGGTTAAAGGAATTTTTCTTGTGCCTTCTACAGGAAGCTCTGTATTTCTACAGGAAACATCCTGTAGAACCTGTGGACGAGCCAAATCCAATTTCAAAAGTGAATCTAATGGTGGGAATCTGTTGATTAGGCCTACAAGCACTTGTGTGTCCATCCCTTGCCTTTATCCATCATTTTTTTTCCACCTCCTTGTGCTTCTCATTGTGCTTCTATAGGAACTTCCTGTAGAAATTGTGGGAAACTAGACATGGATTTCAAAAAGTGGTTTGGCGAACATGGTAGCTTCCTCAAGGGTTCAGAAGCCCTCATGCAATCTTCCAACTCCTCCTCCATCATCTCCATACCTGCATCACAGCCCAAGCTCAGTTTTCCCTTCCACGCAAACACTTGCAAAAGGCCTTGAAGCAACAATACCTAGAACAGAATTTGTTTTTGCCATAACTTGAAAACCATGCATCCATTTGACAAACCATTTTATGGGGAATTGTACAAGGGTGATGAAAACATGCCTGAGCAGTTTCATGCCGTTCTGGTGCACGGTTTCCAAGAAATCAGCCTCCATCACCATCAGCCATTTTTGCATTTTCTCCATATCCGTGCTTCCGTTTTAAAACCTGTTTCATGGGGAGATGCACATGGATGATAGTAGCCTACCCAAGCAGTTTCAGCCGATTCTGATGCACGGTTCCGAGAAATCGATCTCTGAAATCTTCAGCCATTTTCCATTTTTCTCGAAATCCGTGCATCCATTGATCACGATTTTGCTATGGGAGATGCATAATGATGATAGAAACATGCTCAGCAAGTTTCAGATCGATCCGCTTTTCCGTTTGGGAGAAATGGCGAAAAAAAGTTCTGGTTCTGTGACAATGCAGCAGCAGCAGCTTGAACGTGCAGATTTGAACGTGGAAACAATTGTCTGGAGCTTGGATCCGTCCAGAGGACACCTGCACAGAAAAAAACAGCCATGAATCATCAATCAAGCCACCATGCAACTACATCAACACATGCATGCAGCAAATGAAGATCAACACATGCATGCAGCAAAGCAACCACGCACGACTTGCAGGTACGTGACTAAACTTGTTCCTCTGTTTGCATGAATCTAATCTAAGCATTGCATGAATGAATGAGATGGTCGGGATTAAAAAAATCGGTGGCCAGCTAACTGGCCACCCTCGTCCAGTTCAAACAGCGCTCGGTGGGTGCAATCGACACGCGTGCTCAGCCATCTCAGGAAGGAAATTGAAAATGGGTAGTGATGGACAGTTAAACTTCAGCGTGCTTGATGGATGAGATTACAAGCAGAGAAAAAATAGTTAAACACTGCAGTGGAGACCAACAGTTTGCATGGGCCAGCACACGTCTCTGCCACCTCACCACAAATCACGCCTCAATTAAAGTTGCTCGGCTGACTCTCACCATCCGCTGATTAATTTTTCCACGTTCTTGACAACAACCAATGCAATACATACAACCCTGAGACGCTGCAACTCTGATCTTTTTGTTTTGGCTACTTTCTGTAGTGCAGTCATAAACAAGCCTTCCATCATCCAGTCTACTGTCATCATCATATGGAACTGAATATTTGCAAGCTTTGGGATAAGAATTGGTTTTAGTAACAATCTCTTCCACTGTAAACCACCATCTAAAAGGTAATTCAGCTTCTAAAGGTGTCTCTTGTTATCCCAAAAAGACCACCAATTCTCAACTGCTTCAATCCATGCATGCTGCATTCTCTGTGTGCTTTGACATTTTTTTTACAAGTACCTGTGCAACAAAGTGGAAAATGAACAAGTACTCATGGAACATCCTTTAAGTGATGGCATTTTAAAGCTTGCTACAAGGTATCAAGGTCATTTGAAAAATTTGAGATCAGTGGTGCCTGAAAATTACAGATGGACTAAAGTAAGTTGTAGACTTCAGTCCAAATATGCAATGTTGGTACCTATCGTTGGCATGTGTTGTGATTGGCATTAGGAAATGTTCAAGATTGCAAGGTGAAGTATGGAGGAGTCATTTTTCATTTTTTTATCTGAGCCTGTAAGATCTTTTCTCAGTTGACAATGTTTGCAAGGTCCTGTGCGCTGCAGTGAAAAATGAACAGATGGACTCAAACAAGGTGTAGCTGTCAGTCGAAAAGTATGAAGATTGGTACCTGTCTTTGGTGGCAGATGGCTTGGTCTATCATATTCTAAGGGGACATTATCAAAGAGCTGCCTTACCGATTGAAAGTTAATACGGTTGTCTGTGGTCATGCTATTCAGCCCCAAGCATCAAGTTTTGGTGCCAGGGTAAGGGAAAACAGGAGCTACAATGAGAATGCTTATAAGGGTTGGCTCGAAAATTGGTGGAGAGTCATTTCTGAGGTGGAAGCAACAATAGGGACTGTTGCCATTGCTCTAGTTTCAAGCAAGGGTTTGAACTTTGTTCATCATCTAATTAGCACGAATACCTGGAAAGAGGTTAGGTCTGTCTTTATTCTATTGGCAGTATGTGGCCTTGGTCAGGTCAGCAAGTAAACTGGGAAGAGGTTAGGGCCATCTTTGTTCTTTTGGCAGTTGCAAAGGAGAGGCAGGTGGACGATATGTGATTCTTTGAGGACTCAAAGCCGTTGAGGGAATGGATGAGGGGAGGATCTACAATAATCAGAACCTATTGCTTCCGGATGCAATAAGGATGGCTAATGACAGCAGTTCCTCACATATCTACAGAGAAGAAAACACTGAAGCTGACAGTCTTTCAAATAGGGCCGAGGAGTTACAGTATGGGCTGTTGATGGTCTGAAATTGCAGCAGATGAGGTTTTATCGTTCCCCGCTTAACAGATTCTTGAGTAGTTTTGATCGTGTCTGTGTGCTCTCTCCCGAAATGGTTTGTGCTTTACCCCGGGATGGGATGTTACAGGCTTGAGTCTAGGATAGCCACGACCAAGATGAAAGGAAAATCACCCACAACCAAGCAGGATATAGTGGTGCTGTCTGTTTCTACAGGAAGACAGAGAACTGTTTCTACAGGAAGTTTGGAGAAAGGGCAGCAGAAGGAGAAATTGGCCGAGATTTTAGCCAAGGAAGCCACCAAGGCCATTAAAGATGAGGAGAGAGATTGGTTGCTCAGAGGATGAGCAACACTTTCAGTAGGGGGGTGATGATGAGCCCCAAAAATGGACGATTATTTGGGCTCATTCAACCTCCTAATTTGACTTAATCCACCATTCTCATTAGTTTATTGCATGTTTTTGATTATATTTATGTTAATAGAGTGAATTTGGTTAGTCATTATGCCAACAAGTCTAATGGGTGCTTTGTGTAGCCTTTTTGGTCAACTTGGAGACAAAATTGAAGGTCTTAATGAGCACTTGGCAGCCAAAATCGTGGGAGAACAAGCTAGAGGATTTGTAGGAAGGTGTCCCCTTCATTTATGGGCCCTTACCTCGAATTCTCCACCATCAGCTCAGAGTTCAAGGGCCACCGAATCAATCAGCACAAGGGCAGCCAAGCAAGTCAAGTAGGACTGTTGTTAACTCCAAGTTTTGGGCAGCCGAGTCTCTAAAGTTTAGGAGGACTGTTGGGTCCTCAATTTGTATAAATAAGAAGGCTTAGGGCCTCATTTTGGTTAGCCAGTAGATGTTAGCTAGTTAGCCAATAGATAGTAGCTACTGGTTAGTCATTTTGCAGCCATTAGTTAGCTAGTTTGTAGTTCGATTTTTATGCAATAGATTAGCTTTTCTTTCAGCTCATTTTCAAGTCCTTCTTGTGGACAGTTTTGATGTAACTCTTCATTTCTTGATCAATAAAGATGAATCCAGCTTTGCACCAGCTCTAAATCTCTCTTGGGAGGCTGTAGCTCTTGGGGTTGGGCCCATCTCAAGCGCCCAGTACCTCCTTCGTTTATCTTTATGTGTTTGCTGCGTTCTTAAAATAAAATCTGCTATTTAGATTTAGATCTTGCTTCGTTATTTAGATTTCTTTTGATGGTTAAAGTAGCTTTTTATGTTTGGAATAGAGTGGTAGGATTTAGTCATGCATTCATATCTTTTGGACTGTTCTTGCTCACGTGTTGTACATGGTTTCCTTGCAAATAAAGCTGCTGTCCATTCTTGTTACTGTTAGCTAGATCATATTAGGGTAGCATAACTAGATCTTTGTTTTCTTGCATGTCTTTGTTGGTTCAGTTGGAAACATAACTTGCAGAGCACCTGTTATCCTTCTCTATCTACCCATAATCCATCAGATAATCTGCTCCAACCCTTAGTCCATGATTCGTACCCTTCATTTGCCATACCTTCCCCACCTTGCCCTAATTCCTACATTCTTGTGCATCATCACGTCCTCCATCCTTGAACAAATCAAATTGCTCCTTAGCCTCATCCACCAAGTCTTGAACTCCCCTACACCCCTATTTCACCTCATTACTCATTCCTCCACCTTTTTCCCTCCATCCATTCTCCAAAATCCTCTTTTCAGAACATCCTGTAGAAATCTCTGAACATCCTGTAGAACCCCTGCAGACTTCCTGTAGAAGCTCATAGACACGGTTTCTTGGCAGCCAAACTTTGTGAGACTCTCTGGAAGGGTGTTAGGGACCCTTTAGACCCTCTCTGAACCTTCCCAACCTTTCCCAAGCATTTCTCCTCCCTGATCCACCTCTGCACAGTCAAAAATAGTTAGAAGCACATGCATGATAATTCCAACAACTTAAACAAAAATACAAAAAGATGTTTTCTTCAGATATAGGTAGTCTAGACACATGTATTTTACCTTCATAGAAGTAATGGCATCTCTTTCAATAGTTTGCATTCTCTCCTTTGCGTCAGTAGGACTAGCCGGTAGAATTAGGGTTTGCTAGGGTTTGCGTTTCTTTTTGGTTTTCAGTTTCTTTTTGCAATTAGATTAGCTTCCTTCGAGTTAGCTTTCATCCATCAATTAAAAAGCTTCTTCTAAGAGCTCATAGAAGTTGGCTTAAGCTCCTAGTGGACTTGTGCCAGCGGACCAAGTGACAGCTGCGGCAAGAGCTAGTAATTGTGCATACAGCACCATCGCTTCCAAGTTTGTTACGAACTACCGGGTTGATAAAATTAAAGAAGGGAGTTCCAGGAGTTGTAGCATTATTGCTACAATACTGGGGCTCACCAATTATTTTCGTTATGTTTCATCTTCTTTACAGTATGTACATATGTCTTTTCATACTCTTTCACGTGAAATTCAGCTAACATCACAAAATTAAAAGATCTTAGTTAATTCCAGTAGCTGAAGAGATCCAGATCATTCGTAGTGGAGTTTATCCAATCATCCTTTTTCTTCCATTGTCGCCAATCTATCACTTGATGGGTATGCTTCCAGTAGTTATCAACCTTTAAATCTCCTTGAGATTGTGTCAATTGTTTTATTTGATATAACTGTTCATTTCCTTCCAATGCTGGGAATTGCTGCCACAATTCCCCCCAAAAGAAATCGGTCTACCGTCATTTTACCTTCCAAAAAGCATGCTTACGTACAAGACTTTTGCAATTCTGTGCCTAGTTAAAAGTTCCATAACCCTTAATATAACCTTCGAATTTTAATCTTTTTGCCTGTGTAGAATTTGCAATATACTTTCGACTCCATATTTGCTTCCATAATTGCAAGTTGCCCTTAACCCAAATCCACCACAACTTCATGACGTATCCTAGGCTGACAAGTTGAGGATCTTGAATACCTAGTCTTCCTGACATTTTGGGTGTGATCAATTCATTCCAACTCAACAGTGCCCACTTTCTATCTTTTTTTGAATCCCACCATAGAAAATTTTTTCATATAGATATTAATTGCTAAGAGACTATGACTGGAATAGGCATTACTGAGAGCTAATAGTTGGGAAGAGTCTACAGTATTGCTTTTATCAATACTAGCTGACTGGAGAAGTTAAGTGTTCTAAAGGGCCAATTCGTTAATTTTCGTCTAGTCTTCTCAATGAGACCTTCCCATGTCATAACTCTGTTGTGGTGTAATACCAAAGGCACTCCTATATATTTGGAAGGCATGTTGCCTATCTTAAAACCGAGAGTTCTAAGCAATATGTTTTGCACATTTTCTAGACAATTGAAAAATAAAATATTTGACTTGTTTTGTTAATCACCATACTGGAGGCGTCCATGAAAACTTGTAATAATTTTTCCACCCTTTTTTCCTCTCGCCATGTAGTAAGTGCAAATAATATGACATCATCAAAAAATTGTTGATGTGAGATGGGCAAGTCTTTACCATATATACGAAGACTGTTAAAAAATCTCATTTCAACAGCTTTGCCGAAGAACCTACCCAGACCTTCCATTGCTAAGATAAAAAGAAAGGGTGATAGAGGATCGCCCTGTCTAAGCACACAAGAAGGTTAGAATATGAATGGCAGCACACCATTTATGAGTATGGAGATATAAGCTGATGAGGCCATAGACGTTATCCATCCTATCCACTTACCAGAGAAACCAAAGGCTTGTAGGACATAATATAAGTATTTCTAATTGAGTCGATCATATGCCTTTGAAAGGTCTAATTTTAGGATCATTCCAGGACGTTCGGAATTTGTCGTAAGGAATGTATAATTTTATGTACACCAATAATACCATCAACTATTTGTCTCCCTTGCACGAAACCAGTTTGGTTTGGAGAGACTAGGATAGGGAGGATTGGCTTGAGTCTATTGACTATTACCGAAGAAATAGTTTTGTACAAAACATTATAAAGAGAAATCGATCTAAATCCATCTAGGCTATTTGATTGACCCTTCTTTGGTGCCAATGTGAAAAAAGTTGCATTTATTGTTGGAAATACTATTCTTGTCTGTCTTGATTCCTCCACTAGCTCATGGATTTCTTCCCCCAAGAATTCCCAACATGCCTGAAAGAAATCAATTTTGAACCCATCGGGCCCTGGAGCCTTGTTCTTTGGCATATTCATTACTGCAAATTCTACTTCTAAAAGGGAAATTGGTCTCATCAATGCTTTGTTTTGTTCCTTTGTTATAATGTTAAGCATGTGTTGTATCACTGATTCTACGGAATGGTTTCTCCTATTGTTTTTTTCTATGTATAAATCCTGAAAATAGGTTACGAGTTCCTGCTCTATCTCACTGTGTTGTAGTTTCCTTTCTCCATCCCGACCCTTGAGAGAGAAGATCCAATTATGCTGATGACGTTGAATCATGCCATTATTAAAGAATTTAGTATTGCGCTCTCCCTCTTTTAGCCGCTATACTTTGGACTTCTACTTCCAAAGCATTTCTTCTTGTTTCTTGCACTTCTCTAGATTTTGTAGAGTGATTGCCTCTTCGGTCAACAACTCTTTCGATCTACCCTCTAGGATAATCCTTTGTTGTATGTCTGTCATTTTCCTCTCCAAGGCTATTTTTTCCTTAAAGATGTTCCCAAAAATCTACTTGTTCCAGCATTTGACCTTGTATTTTATGGCTTTTAATTTAATATGGAGAGTATGCATGCAGGGCTCACCTTGTATATCGAATCCCAACCACCATTGTTGCATTAGTTCTACCAGATTCGTGTCCTTCAACCAAAAACCTTCAAAACGAAATGGCCTATTGAGAGGGGCCACCTTCAGGTCCATATAGAGTCTTATGGGCAAGTGGTCTAATCCCATGCGTGGAAATATTGATGCTTCCAGGAATATATCTCTTTGTATAATTTGTTCAGATACCAAAAAACGATCTAAATGACAAGCGATTTGGCTTTCCCCTCCATGTCGGTTATTCCAAGTGGAGGTCCTCTATGTAGTGATCAAATGATATTGAATCCTTACTGAGCTTATGTATACCTCCTTTCTTTTCCTGAAAAGATCAAATGATATTGAAATCCCCTCTTACAACCCAGAAGTTGCTATCTATCCATTTTGAATTTTTTCATTATTTTCAAAAAAAATTCAGCTTCTCTTTAACATTTGAGGGACCATATAGTGCCGACAATACCACATAATCTTTGGTACCAATATATCTAAAAGTGCCCATAAAGATTCGTTCTAAAGCCAACTAGTCACTAAAACTACCTCATTTAGATTCCACTAAACCACCGGCTAAACTACTAAATCTTATTAAAATTCATAGTCACAAGTTAAACCTCGCGCTTCCTCAATGATGCCATTACTTCCCTTTAAAAATAATTTAGAAATTATAAATTTTGCTTGTCTATGTGAAAACACGCTTACTCCATAGCGAATAATGTCATTAATTCTCTTAAAAATAATTTAGAAATTATAACTTTTCCTTGTCTATGGGAAAACAATAAAAATGGTAATTCTTGTTTTGCTAATAATTTTGTGCATGGGTTTATGTTTTTTTATTATTAAAAACAATAGTTTGTAATTTTTTTAATTCAATATTATTAAAATTGGTTTAAAAAAATATTTGAAAATGTTAATAATAATAAAATTTATTGAAAAAATTAAATTTTTTTATTTATTAATTCACTAGGTGAAACATTTTAGAATATGTTTTTTTATTACTCAAAGTAACAAAGAGGAAAACCAGAATTTTGATTGGGAAAAGCAGAATTTTGATTTGAAATTTGGTGAAAATCTTTTGGATAAGTAGAATTATAGATATCAAATGTTGATATTGCACAATTCAACCAAACATCTAAAAGAGAAGCTTAATGGTCAAAAATCTCATTTATTGGTGTAACTATTGGAAAAATTATGCAAAAGTTCAAATGAAAAAAAATTGATTAGTCTCACAATTAACTTACTTATGTAAATTTGGTGAAAAAATCAAATGAAAAAAAGTTGAGAGTGATTTAATAAGTGAAAGATTTTGATTTTTTTAATGAGTTTATATTTTTTTAATAAAATAAAATTTCATTTGAATTTGTTTAATTTTTTTTAACTATGATGATACATGTAATTTTAAAATGAACCATAACTTTCTTAAACAATGTTTAAAGGTCAAAATTCTCATTGTTAAAATTATAACTTTCCACGATGGACAATAACTCTATTTAAAAGAGATAGAATTTAATTATTAATTATATTAATAATTTTACGAAGGAAATTTCCATAATCATTCATATATAAATTTGGAATGTGAAAAGAAATTTATTCATTAAATATAAAATTTAAAAAAGAAAAATAACTACTCTTGTGAAAGGGTGTACACTGTAAATGTATTATGTAAAATGTTATGATGTTCTAAGTTTGATTCTCAATTAACACGTGCCTATGTTTAGGGGATGGAACCTATCCTATTTACGTGAATGCCCCACTTACAAATTCCATTAGTTTCAAAGAAAAACTTACATAATCATGAATATATAAATTTGGAATGTGAAATAAATCTATTTATCAAATTTAAAATTCCAAAAGTTTAGCTTCCAAGGATTTGGCAAATGTATCATATAAAATATTATAAGGTTGTTTGTTTGATCCCTCAATTAACATGTGTTCATGTTAGGGATAAGAGTGGTGTACTTAGTGGTTATAGTGATATGTGTTTCACTTACAAATTCTATTAATTTCTAGGAAAAAAAACACTAAAACATTATTATATTATATTGATATTTTAATTAATTTTATATATTACTCTTCTTAATTAATTTCATATATTAATTTTTTAATTAATTTCATATATTTTTATATTATATTAATCTTTTTAATTATTAATTTTTTGAAAAGTAAGAAAACTTTTGGTAAAAATCACATCATTAGAGTTTTGTCTACTCTTTTTGAACCATTTAGTGTGGTTCATCGCCAGGACAAGACAAGATGAAGAGGCAAACAAGATAAAAGAGGCAGATCTTGGCATCAAGTTAAATAGATGAAGAGAAAAAAAATTAGCCATTATATTAAATTTGACTAAATAAATAATATTTTAATATAAGGAAATAATGGTTAGAATATAGTGTTAATATTGAATTAAGGAAAATAACTCATCAAAGGAAAATTTTAATGAAATGAATATCTAAAAATAAAAATAAAAATAATATTTAGGTTAAACCTAAATAATCAAAACAATAAAACAATTACTAAAATCAATATAATAATATAATAGAATACAAATAATGTCTATAGGTCTTATATAGACTTGATCAGGTGCTTTGTTAAGACACTCTTATATGATATCACTAGTTCAATTCCCCACTTCTATATATATATATATATAACTAACATTCAATTCCCTACTCCGATATATATATATATATATATATATATATATATATATAACTAACTTAAATAATCAAAACAATTAATTATAAAAACTTAAAAATAAATAAAAGTAATAAATCGTTAAACTTAAATATAAATATTTAGGTAAAGCCTAAATAATTAAAACACTAAAATAAAATTAATGTTTGAGTCAAACTTAAATAATGGAAATAATTAATTCTAAAAATTTTAAAATAATTAAAAATAATAAATAGTTAAACCTAATAATAATAATAATAATAATAATAATAAATAATGAAGAAAATAAAGTAATTTTATATTTTTGAATTTAGACTTTTGTGATTCATAATAATTTCAACATCTTACGGTAAAAATCACATAAGAGATATTTTCATGTTGTTTATCTTCAAGACAAGATGAGGAACCAAACCCAAGTGTTGTAATAAATAGATGTAGAGAGTTGCTAACTAGGCGTTAGGGAGTAACAACTAGTTTAACTAAAGGCAGAAATTAGAAATTAGGTTTTGAAAAAGAAGGGTAAGGGAATTTATTGAATTGAACTCTTATTAAATATTTATTTATATTTTCATAAAAAAAAATTAATAAGAGTTTAATTCAACAAATTCTCTTTCCCTTCTTTTTCAAAACCTAATTTCTAATTAAAGCCTTTAGTCAAACTACTTGTTAGTCCCTAACGGCTAGTTAGGAGCTCTCTACCTAGGTCTGGGTCCTCATCTTGTAAATTAGGTTTTGCAAAAGAAGGGTAAGGAAATTTATTGAATTGAACTCTTATTAAATATTTATTTTATTTTTTCATAAAAAAAATAATAATAAGAGTTTAATTCAATAAACTCCCTTACCCTTCTTTTCCAAAACCTAAATTCTAATTTCTGCCTTTAGTCAAACTAGTTGTTACTCCCTAACACCTAGTGAGGAACTCTCTACCTGGGTCTCTTATGTGATTTTTACCGAAAGATGTTGTTAAAAATAATTTTATATTATTTTTTATCATTTTAATTAATTTAAATAATAAAATATGTCGTGATGGGGTGTACTATTAAATCACTATGTAATGTGAAGGTCACCAGTTCCAAATATTATGGGAAAAAATCTAACCATATTAAGAATTGGTGTGGACCAGACAAAATACGATCTCCACGTAATTTTGACGCCTTAAATATCCCTAAATCACGATATCACAAACAAGATACCGATCAAACTTCATCCTCGTATATGTGTTATCACTATTGTCGTGCGGGTAATAATCACTATTGTCGTGGGGTAATAATGAAGAGTGTCTACCCGTAACTTGTGTCGTGGCACTCCACTAATTGCTAGTGTGTAAGAATAATTGTATGAACGAGAATTGAGTAGACATGATTGATTTGTGTGACAGCTACTTTTTGTTTGTGGAGATGACAATTTCATGTTGTTTCAACAGCGGAATCATGATGTAACCACTCGTATTTAAAAAATGAATTTGTATAATATGTGATGTAACAACTCGTATTTAAGATGAGTTTGTATTGTATATAGGTGTTGTTTAGTTGATTTTATTTGTTATCTAATAGTTATATTCTTAGATATATTAAAAAATAATATTATTAAGTGTTTATAAATTGTTTTTATTTTTTTGAATAGAGTATCTTTTTTTAAAGATCTTATTATTAGGATCATGTGAATTTTAGTTTAGTTTTAATGTTTTTTAAAGGTAATTTTTATGTTTTGCAATTAGTTTATTTTTAATTTTGAAATTTAAATGTAAAACTTAATAAAGTTTGAATTCTATATAACTAACTTACATTAATAAAATATAAATAAATCATTTTTACGAATTTATATATACAGATATAATATTGTATTTAACATTTTTTTTATCTATTTTTTAAGTCTTATCTTTGCCATCAATATCTAAAAACATTAATCTTTTTTTTTCTCTAATATCTCTCAAATTTCATTCCCTAATAACTATTATATGACTATTTTTTTTACATTTCTTTTGATTATTTCATTGTTCTCAATATTTTATAGGTCAACTTCCTCTTAATTTCATACATTATTTCCACCTCTCAATTTTGTATGAACACTCCCTAACTTACATTTACTTGTCAAAAATGTAACAAAATATATCCTAATAAGAATCTTTTTATCATCACCTTCTCACTACCCCTTCTCATAATATAAATATAAATACAACTTATAGTTAAAATTGTCCCTCAAATTCTTAAGATGTAATAACTTTTGACCCCTCGTTTCTATCTTTACCTTTATTATATCAAGTGTAACTTGTAATGAAACTATGACATCTAGTTGTCTCTAAAAACAGTGGTAGTGTAACAATCTTAGTTAAAAAATTCATGTAAAAAATATAAGACCAAGGTCATGGGACACGTATTCCAAGCTGAATGGTGGGCAAAAACATCCTAGTGGGTGTTCATTTGGTTAAAGGAAAATGACGAAGGCAATGACAAAGGCTTTGGAAAGGCATGAGGCATTAATTGGCATTTTATTTATGAAAATAATGGAAATATGAGAAAAGGAAGGTGAAAGGTCACAGGTTGCATGTGAGGAGGAAAATATCGGAAAATGAAGAAAATAGAGGCCTCATTGATAAAAAGGATTCTTAAGATCAGTTCATAGATTTTTGTCACTTCAATTTTGGAGCTCTCTCTCTCTCTCTCTCTCTCTCTCTCTATTCTCTCTCTCTCTCACTCTTGGACACTTAAAGTTTTCTTGGAGCACTTCAGCATTGGATCAAGAAAAGAAAAGAAGGCAAAGGAAAGCAAGGAGCAAGTAAGGAAGCACAGGATCTCGCAACTAAAGAGGGATTATTTGCAGGTATCGATTTGCATGTGTGATTTCCTTGCTAGTTTTGGCATGCATGGTCATGCATGTGTGTTCTTGGTTCTATTGTTATCATTGGCATGGGTTTTGCCAGGTGTGATAGTGTTTTTTAGCCTAGCCTTGCCATTTCTAGATAGCCTTGGTGTGATGGGTTCTCATGTTTTGGTGGAGCTGGGTTGCCAGATGGATTCAAAACTAAGTGAGGTGGATCCTTGAAAGGAAGAACACATGGCCTAGTGATCTCTGAACCAGACTATGGATTACGATAAAGCCTTAGCCTAGTAAACCCTGAACCACACTGTGAGTTGAGGTAAAGTCATATTTTGTGTTGCCTTGATGGGCCTAAGAATCTGCAGCCAGTGAATGGCAGGATATACGGTAAAGCCTAGAGGTGGGTGCCCTTGACCAGACCTAAGAATCCTTGGTTGGTGAATGGCATGATATACAGTAAAACCTAGATGGTCATGTCTTGATTATGGCCTAGTGATCCCTGAATCAGACTATGGATTGTAGTAAATCCTAGAGGCTAGGAGACAGTAAAATTCCTCACAGTGTAGGTGGAGAAATCCAGTGGCATCCATGCTTATTTGTTTTTTTTTTGTTATGTCCCACATTCATGCTTGGAGTATGGCAGGGGAGTGATTAGCTGAAAGAAAGATTTGGTTCAGCCAATCTATGGTTGAGCGGTTCGCGGAAGTCCCAAACCAGGTTGGATTATGGATTCATTAATAAGAGTTTATTCTCCCTGGTATTTCATGTGTAAATGTATTGGTTCATATGTGGAATTTATGGTTGTTGTATCCTTGTTAATTAATTTGGTTCTATGCTAGTTATGACCATGTTTTATGATAGTTATGATGTATGGCTCTCATCATGTTTTGGTTGATACATTAATGAACAATGAATATATGACCTAATAGATGATAATGCAACTAATTTGATAAGGCATCAATGCTTCCTTACGAATCTGAATAAGTATGATACCCCTATGCTCATTGTTATGACCTGTAGATTACATGTGCACAATGTGTTCGACGAAATGTCTGTCATGGTTAGGATTGGTTAAGTCAAGTCATTAGACAAATTTTTTTTAGAGGATTTTTCTTGGTGTCATTTATTGTCTTGGACAGTCTCATCAAAGTTCTGGGCAGTGGTTTGGAAACTAGCTATGAAAAAGTGGCTTAAATCTTGTAGTCTCTGGCACAGAATTGGCTGAAAAAGATTGTAGTCTCTCCCTTGTAGGAATTATGGGAGTGGTTGGAGGGTCCTAGCCGCATGCATGCCCATGTCATGGGAGTGAATGGGGGTTTAATTCATTGAAAGGCTAGGATAACTCAGGGGTTGGGTACCTGGAGTGGTGGATTAGCTCATGGGGGTCCTGTAGCACCTGAGGGATGTATGAAAAGTGTTGGTTCATCAGTTCCACTTCCTTAATTGAACTTAGGGAGTTGGATCATATCATAGTAACTCTTCGTCACACGTATATCTTGGTGGACCAGTTAGATTGGGTAAATGTGGGAGGAGGGTGTTACAAAGTGGTATTAGAGCATGGTTCAACACTTGGACTCGATAGGTGGAATGTCGTTGTCATGCATGCTTGTAGGTTGCATATGTGCTTGTTATGTATGCATAGTGGTGGTCATTGTTGCAGTTGTGTTGTCAATTAGAAGTTGATTATGTTGTTGTTGGGATGTGTTTTGTCATGAATGCATGTCGGTTGTATGTGCATTTGTTATGCATGTTAATTGTCTATGTGACTATTATGCATGCATTGTCATGGTTATGGTTGTCGTGCATGAGATCATTGTAGGAATGTTAGGTCATCATGATGTTGTTGGTATGTTATGATGTTGATGTGTTAGTTGAGATAGAAAAGAGATGTAGATCATCAAAGTGAAGTTGTGGCACTAGACTTTGGGGTGAGAACAGATCGTCATATAGGTTTGTATGTTTGGCATACAAGTATGTGGTTAATGGTTGTTATAAGCATTAGGGTTATGTACATGTTTTTTAGTTTATGGTTGTTGGGGTTACATGTACAAAATATGTTAGCTAATTAGTGTGATCATATGTACATGTGTCAATTACATATGAAGAATAGTAACTTGTTGTTATATGCATTGTGGTCATATGCATGATGGTTATCGTCATTGCAACTAAGATCTTGATGTTATATGTATCATGTTAATTTGGATTGACCTATGCAGATGGTTAGGGTTATGGTATTCAGGTATGAGTTGATATGTTTATGATATTGTGTTGTACTAATCTAGACTGACTTTGCCTATGAGATTGTTATGCATGAATGACAATTATTTATGAGTTACGATGTGAACATGTTAGATAGTTACTGTTATGGATATCATGCCCTATTTATGTTTTAGTTGGTGTATTTTGAAGTTATATCATGCTAATCAAGATTGATTCTGTAGACAAGATAACCTCCCCTAAGATACATTAAGGTATGAGTTTACTTATGTTGTCTACTTAGTGCTTGAATGTTTGATTATGTTGTCTATGTGGTGTTTGAGTGTTTGGTGTCTAATATGTTATCTATCTGTTGTTTGAATGTTTGATTAATTGCATGATATGAGTATGTGTCTATAAGAATACATGAGGTGATGATCATGTTTTAAGATGGTTGTACTAACACATATGTGTTGAGACAATTGATATGTACTTGAGTATATGTAGGCGAGAGTTGTAGCAGTATGTATTATGACTAATGAATGTGAGTTGATTGTTAATTATGACATGGTTGTTAGACTTGGTAAAGTATTGATTTCAAATTAATAGATATGTTGTCTTGATATTTGGAACATTTGATTGAAATGTGTGAGTAGTTGCAGGGAAACATGCCTGGTATTAGTGTGACAAGGTAATAGTTGATGTGTTTATATAACTAACAGTTAGGTGATGTGACAGTACATAGTAAGATTTGATTGCAATAAGGTAAAAATAGCAAAGGAAAGGAATTGGGTAAGAATTCCTTTGGCTATGTTTGGAAACCCTAATTCCAAACGAGTAAGTGCCTGCATACATGAATTCTTATTAACCTTGATTTTGTCTGACATTATGTGGATATATGTTATATTCATGAACATGTATTTGACATGTATATTAACTAGTTTCTAGTTATAGCTAGGTTCATCAAGGGAATTGGAGTCCCTTGAGAGATGGTATGGATGTGTTTAGTTACAAGTCAGCATGATTGGCAGCACAAGGTAAGGTAACCAGTATATTGTTATGTTTATTTACGCACTGACAATTATGTGTTTATGGAAGTATGATGTATGATATTGCATGACAAAAGAGACTGCCATGAAATATTGAAGAAGACTCGGGTTGAGCTTTCCCCTGGAAGCGCTGGGAACCATGGGGATTGAATCATGGTGTTTGTTCTTAGTCTTTTTATTTTGGTCTCTTGTGATTTGTTGCGCTTGATTGTGGCTTTGATTATGTCTAGTGCATGATCATGCCACTTAGCTTATGGTGTCATATTATTATTGGGTTTTCATGGCTTTCTTCATGTTTGTTTCTTGTTCTTTCCTTTTATGTTTTTAGGGTCTTAGGAATTGGTTGGGAAAGAGGAAATTTAATGGAGTTTAGGAAGAGCTGGATGAAACCCAACAAGTAATGTAAGACTCAAATGAAGTTTATGCATGAGTAAAGGGCAGTTGAAGGCAAGAATATGAAAATCAATTGGACTGGTTGCGTCCATTGGTGTAAATGGACGGTCGCAGGAAAATCATGAGAAAGGTAATCAGGTAAGGTAAGGTAAATAGATTTGAGGCGTCAGATGCCTTGGCTATGTTGGGAATTGTTGTTCTCAATGTTGTTCATGTTGTGCATGGATAAAGGGATTTCTCTTAACCTTGACCTTATGCTATTTGGTAATTATGTTGTGATCATGATTATGTTGATGTCTATATATGTATACATGTATGTATGTATGTCATTGTCTGACAAGGTCATCAGAAATCATGATTGTTTAATGCTAATGTTTATATGTATATATGTATATGTATGTATGTCGTTGTCTGACAGGATCATGATTGTTTTATGCTAATGTTTATATATATGTATGTATCTATGTATCTATGTCATTGTCTGAAATGGTTGTCAGGGATCATTCTTGTGGAGGAATGCTTTCTTATGCAGGTGAATGGCATGAAGAGGTTCCTGGTCTTATGACGAATCAAGAGGGAAGAGTAACCATGATAGATCTAGAAGATCAGTATCATGTGGATATGAATTGATATTATATGCTTGTACTATTCCTATGTTTATATTATGGATAGGTAATGTTGAGGGGTACATTAGTGAAAAGAATGTAGTGTAGTTGACGGCATGCTGGAACAAGCATGAATAGTGGAAAGACACTAGAAACAAGGTTGCTTGGTAGAGACAATGTGTTCTTTGGATGTGTGGTACTTTTGTTAGGTATATGTTGTCTATGTTGTACATGATTGCATCTATGATGTTGTGTGCATGCGATGTTGGGTATAGATGGTGCTATGTCCATGTTGGATAAGCGATGTTGAGTACATATTGTACTGTGTGCATGATAGATATGCAGTGTTGTGTGCATATGGTGTTGTGCGCATGTTGGATATGCCATGATGTGTACATATGGTGCTATGTACATGTTGTATATGTAATGATATATACACATGGTGTTGTGTGCATGTTGCACATGTGGTGCTATGGACATATGGTGTTGTGTGCATGATTGTACATGTGGTGTTGTGTGCATGTGGTGTCGTGTACATGTCATGCATGTGGTGTTGTGTACATGTGGTATTATGTACACGTTGTATAGATGGTGCGGTGTACATGTGGCGTTGTGTACAAGTTGTGTAGGTGGTACCATGTACATGTGATGTTGTGCACACATTGTGCAAGTGGTGTTGTGTATATGTGGTACTGTGTACATGTTGTACATGTGGTATTGGTGTACATGTGGTATTGTGTGCATGTCGTACATGCTATATTGTGGGCATGCGATACTATTTATGTGCATTCTATAGTTTTTGTATTGTGACATATGTATTGTGTTGTGTTGTACGCCAAGTGTAGGTACATGTATTGTGTGGTGTTGTACATCGGGTGTAGGTGCTTGTATTGTGTGGTGTCGTATACTCTGTGTAGGTGTATGTCTTGTGTTGTGTGTCGGCTGTGGGTGTATGTACTGTGTGGTGTCATACGTTGTGTGTGGATGTATGTGTTGTGATGTACATTGTGTATGTGTACATGATTGAAGAAAAAAAAAGGAATTGGGTGTTTGTTGGGTGTGGCAACCAATCCAGTGTGTGTACAGAAAGAAAAAAGGCAGAAGTAAGGACCAATTAAAGGATAAGTATCAATATTCTATTTTAGTTTTATTTTGCATGTGCTCTATGATTTTGATTTATGATGATTACATGTGATCTATGATTCCGGTTTATGATGATTGCATGTGATTAATGATTTTGATCTATGATGGTTGTGTTTTGAGCTAATTATATGTAATGTGTTTATACATGATGATTTGATCAAATGACTAGTTTTTCTTGTTGTGATAGGAAGTAAACAGAATTGCAAGTGTACCTTATTGACGAGCTATCAATGAGGTATGATCTAAATTTATTTGAATTTATTTTGAATCTAATGGAAATTATGTGCTTGGTACAAGAAAGCATGGAAATGTTCGGCTTGGGTGGCTGAAACTGACTACAAGAATTAGCAGTGCCAGTAAAAGGAATTGGAACATGCAGCAGTATGCTGGTAAAGTGCTTCAGGAGCACGGCCATTGTGGGGCACTAGTACTCAATAGTGTCCATTGATTTCCATGAGCATGTTATGACTGGTATGATGGTTTTGAGGTAGGGATATGCTTCAGTTTTTGGACCTTCCGATGAGAGGAAACCTTTCCAAGGGAGGGGTCACCCGAGGGACTGTGTAGCAGAGAAGGGGATGCCCGTGGAACTTGGAAGGTGTGTGACTACATGGAAGGGGGTGATCGGATTACCCAAGGGATTATGTAGCAAATAATTTAAGGTCGAGGATGAATTTGTTTTGGTCATTACCATTTCTAGATGGAATTAGATGCACATTGAGAGCGTGTCATGGAACCATGAGTCGGTAACTATTCACTAAGGAAACATGTAGCGCAGGATTGTAGCACTGGACATTGGATGTAGCTTTGAATCTGGCAATGGATTGCAGACCTCCTGGGAAGGAGGTGAATCCTAGTATTACTTTGAGTGTGGAGGTGTGAACCTATGGATTCCCTTGTTGTAGATGCATACATCGTATCCTTTTATTTGTTGGCTGAGAAAATGTGCATATGTGTATATTATTGTAAATATTGTATTGACCTGGATTTATAAAGCTTCATAGACAGTATGGTTATTTGTTGGTTGAAGAAAATGTGCATGAGTATATGTGGTTTTTATTATAAATACCATAATGAGTTGTGTTATAAATCTCCAGTAAATGACATGATTGTCATATGTTTAACAGTGGTCAGTGTAAATACTACAACGAGTAGTGTTATAAAGCTCCATAGGAAATATGTTTTTCTTTTCAATGGTCTTGTTGGTTGCAGGTTGCATTGAGCACTGAGGATGGTGTTCCCCCAAGGGGGAGGGTTCTGTAACAACCCTGGTTAAAAAAATTCATGTAAAAAAATATAAGACCAAGGTCACGGGACACATATTCCAAGATGAATGGTGGGAAAAAACATCCTAGTGGGTGTTCATTTGGTTTATTATGGTTAAAGGAAAATGGAAAAGGAAATGGAAAAGACTTTGGAAAGGCATGAGGCATTAATTGAAATTTTATTTACAAAAATAATGGAAAATAGGAGAAAAGGAAGGTGAAAGGTCACAGGTTGCATGTGAGGAGGAAAATGAAGGAAACTGATGGAAAATGAAGAAAGTATAGGCCTCATTGATAAAAAGGATTTTGAGGATCAGTTCATTGACTTTTGTCTGTTCAGTTTTGGAGACTCTCTCTATTCTCTCTCTCTCTCTCTCTCTCTCTCTCTTGGACACTTAGAGTTTTCTTGGAGCACTTCAACATTGGATCAAGAAAAGCAAAGAAGGAATAGGAAAGCAAGGATCAAGCAAGTAAGAGAAGGATCTAGCAGTTATAGAGGGATTATTTGCAGGTATCGATTTGCATGTGTGATTTCCTTACTAATTTTGGCATGCATGGTTATGCATGTGTGTTGTTAGTTTTCTTGTTGTCATTAGCATGGGTTTTTCCAGGTGTGACAGTGTTTTTCAGCCTAGCCTTGCCATTTCCGGATAGCCTTAGTGTGATGGGTTCTCATGTTTTGGTGGAGTTGGATTTCCAGATGCATTTGAAACTGAGTGAGGTGGATCTCCTAAAGGAAGAACACAAGGCCTAATGATCCCTAAACCAGACTATGAATTGCAGTAAAGCCTTGGCCTAGTAACCCCTGAATCAGATAATGGGTTGCGGTAAAGCTATATTTTTTGTTGTCTCAGTGGGCCTAGGAATCCTTGACTGGTGAATGGCGGGAAATATGGTAAATCCTAAAGATGGGTTCCCTTGATCAAGCCAAGGAATCCTAGGACAATGAATGGCAGGATATATGGTAAATCTTAGAGGGTGGTGTCTTTATTATGGCCTAGTGATCCCTAAATCAGACTGTGGATTACGGTAAATCCTAGAGACTAGGAGAGAGTAAAACTCCTCACAGTGTAGGTGGATAAATCTAGTGGCATCCATGATTATTTGGTTTTTTTTTGGTTATGTGTCCCACATTCATGCTTGGTATATGGAACGAGGGTGATTGGCTGAAAGAAATATTTGGTTCAGTCAATCTATGGTCAGGTGGTTCATGAAAGTCCCAAAACGGGTTGGCTTATTCATTCATTAATAAGAGTTTCTTCTCCTTGGTATTTCATGTGTAAATGTATTGGTTCATATGTGGTATTTATGGTTGTTGTATCCTTATTAATTATGTTGGTTATATGTTGGTTATGAGCATGTTTTATGATAGTTATGATGTATGGATCTCATCATGTTTTGGTTGATAAATGAATGAACAATGAATATATGACCTAATAGATGATAATGCAGATAATGTGATAAGGCATCAATGCTTCCTTACGAATCTCAGATAAGTATGAGACCCCTATACTCAGATATGTTGTTATGACTTGTAGATTACATGTGCACAATGTGTTCAACGAAATGTCTGTCATGGTTAGGCTTGGTTAGGTCAAGTCCTTGATCAAGTTTTGTGTTAGAGTATTTGTCTTGGTGTCATTTATTGTCTTGGAAAGTCTCATCAAGTTCTGGGCAGTGGTTTGGAGACTAGCCCTGAAAAAATGGCTTAAATATCAAAGTCTCTGGAACAAAACTGGCTGAAAAAAGACCTCAGTCTCTCCCTTGCAGGCATTGTGGGAGAAACTAGAGGGTCTGAGTCACATGCATGCCCATGTCATGGGAGCGACTGGGGGTTTAATTCATTGAAAGGCTAGTTTAACTTATGGGTAGGGTACCTGGAGTGGTGGATTAGATCTTGGGGGTCTTGAAACACCTGAGGGAGGTATGTAAAGTGTTGGTTCATCAGTTCCACTTTCTTAACTGCACTATGGAGTTGAATCATATAATAGTAACTCTTCGTCACATGTTTACCCCGATGGACTAGTTAGCTTGGGAAAATGTGGGAGGACGGTGTTATAGGTAGTCACCACTCCCTTTTCTCCAAGCTCTAACCTCTGTGATGGTATTGGTCTCACATTTAACCTTTGTGATCTCCATATTGTCATAAATGGATTTATTTTTTTTAAATAAAATAAAATAATATTTTATGATAAACAAGTTGTAATTAAATAATTTTTTATAATAATAAAGTTTTTAAAATGTAATTATATTATAAATTAAAAAGGAACAATTTGAGATTTTTATTATTCTATACTAAAGCAACTATATTATAAAAACAAGTGTGGCAAGGAAATTTAGTCCCTACCACTAAGTTAGAAATTATGCTATGGGAAAATTTGCATAAAAAATTATAACGTACATTGGTCAATGCTAAATTAATAATGGCTAGTAAGAAAATCAAATCATATAGTCTTGCTTTAAGCAGAACTAATAAATTGAAATGTGAAGTGGATAAATTAATCCCTTGCTTAGACACAAGGACTTGCATAAATTTTGGTGGGTAGTAACCAATGGTAAGTCTGCGCATTTATGGTTTTACTCCTACATAAGTGCTATGGAAAACATAAATAATGGTGGGAAGTAAGTCCTAGTAAGTATATTTATTTACATCTTATTCCTATCCATTTTGGTTTTACTCCTACATAAGTGCTATGGAAAACATAAATAATGGTGGGAAGTAACTCCAAGTAAGTATATTTATTTACATCTTATTGCTATCCATTTTTTATACAAAGACATGCTTAAATTTGTTGAAATATGACAATAAGAATATTCCAATTTAATTTGTCCTTGAATTAAATTGTGAATTAAAATCGAATTTAGTCTTAATAGCTACTTGGAAATAATCAATTAATTTATTTTGAATTAATTAGCATAAGAAATTCAAGTTCGAAGTCTTTCTGAAGTCATGCAAGAGTTATCCCTTAAATTAAGGAGATGAGATTGAGTTATATTTGAGTTGTAATCAGTTAAGTTTATTGAGTTAAGTCTAGTTAAATTAGTTCCAAACTGTTTGAGGAACTAATAGTGAGTTAACAGTCACTTGATGCATTAATGCACTCAACTAGTGCTACTCCAGTTAATATTCCCTCATCAGAAACTCACCCATGTTTATTCTGAGAAAGACCCAGTTGAGATTAATGTTCAAGGACAGTGTAGTGTACTATCAGTTGCATGTGTTTTCTCATGGAGAAAACTCATGCATGCAATCAAGGATTCATCTTTGAGGATTGCGCAGTTTTGAAGGCTGGTTTTTCCACTTGGTACTAGGTTAATCATCCACAAGGAACAACACAGGGAAATAGGAGCTTGGAGGATAGAGAGGAAGGCTGGAGAGAAGCCAAGATTTCCTGTGAGCATCTGTGAGGATTGTACTGAGAGCTGGCTAGCTGTGAGAGCTAAGGCTTTGTATAATTCCTATGTATTTCCACCATGTATGATAATACAATAGTGTGGGGTTTTTATCTGAGACTTTCCCCAAAGTATTTTCATGTGTATTGTGCCATTGATTCTTCTGCTTCTGGTTATATTGTTCAGCTCGATCTTTAGCTTCCGCAAATTGCTAGTAGAAGCAGGTTATAGTATTCTGCTTTGATTTATATTGCATTATCGGGTTAACCTATGACAGATTTTCTAACAAAATTATGGTGGTAAGTAATTGATGGTAACTATTTTATTTGTAAGAGTTATTTTCAAGTATTTTATTTTTGGATTAATTTTTTTTAAAATTAAGAATAAAAAATCATTATACAAATATCTAAAAATAATGCATGAATATTGCAACTATATACATAAGTTATGGCATGAAATATGCAAGGTAGTTATCCATGTGGCATTATATTTTACAAAGGCTACAATAAGACCTTTAAGTTATGGTCCAATCAAAAGTTTGAAAATAAATATTTCAACCAAATATTAATGATATTGATTGCCATTGTTACAGAGCTAGGAACTCTATCTAGCTCCTTCTGCCACCCCAAAAAATAAATAAATAAACAAAACACAGTTGAACGTTCATGGAAAAATAACACAGAATGTCCGTTCATGGAGAAATAACACAACGTGGAAATTATACAAAGATTGACAACAAACATTGGAAATTGGAGAAAGGATGAGGAAAAAATGAAGAGATTGAAAGAACAACATGAATACGAAGATTATCCAATTCAACAAATTCATGCATGTACATGTAATTCTTTGTTTCACTTCTCATATTACCTACTCCATATTGTATGCATTAGGAAATGTGATTCAAGAAAAGGAAACAATGGAGAATGAAACAATAGAACCAAGATAAAATAGGTAGGTATTTAGCAATACCATAACCATTTTAGTGTAGTTAACCGCAACCAACTCTATTTTAGTGGTCGAAATTTTTGAAACATGAAGCATTCAAATGGATTTTGCATTGATTCATGTTTTTACAACACCATACCTTAAACTAGTTAATTAAACAAGCCTTTAAGATCAACATGCCTGAACATTATGTAGATTTATGTAATCTTGTAACATTGTACAATGACCCTACCAGATGTGGTATTCCAAGACTACTTGTGGAATAATACATTTTGATTAATTATTTGTGTTCCTTAGAGAGATAAAAAACTTCAATAATAACACAAGGAACACCATTCGAAATTATCAAGACACTTGAGAGTGGAGAACACAATCACAATTTTTCTTCTCTTTTCTATTGGTTTAAATGATGTGTAAATTATGGAAAATTTCATGACAAGTTGTCCACCATATAACATATGAAGGATAACAAATTGGAAGATAGAAAAATATACTCCACTTCCAATATCAAGAATGCAATGGGAGTTGAAATCAATAGATTTCCTCATAAGTTTAGTGACACAAGTGGGGCAATGATTATGAAATGGTAGTTGTGGAACACTTCAATGTAATTCTCATGGCAGTACCTTTAAGGAAGATAACTTATTAGGATAAGAAGTAGCGCAATTATTCTATGAGCCATTATAGGTTCCCTGTTTCCTCCCATTATTGGTCATCCCTAAATAGATCACCATTTCTCAGTTACTTTTGGCAAATTGTATGGGGATTGAAGTAGGATACTAAGCTAAAGAATAGTATCGCAATCCATCTACGAAGAGGTGGACAAATATAGGTAGTATGTCACATCATAGTTTAGTTCCATATATCTAATCATAAATATTTGAAGACATGAGATTACATCTCATACATGCAACACTATGACAATCGAGCAGTGTATAACATAATGGAAGTACTTCACCTTTAAAAACATGCCTTGAATTCATGTTGAAGGTCATTCTTGGACACATTCTTGAGGTAGTGATGGTGAAGAAAATAAGTACACATGTGAAACCTATGATTTTCATTGACTTTGCCCAAAATATTCATGATCAAGTTCATGAAGCTTTGCAAATAGTCAACAAAACACAAGGCAAAGCATCAATTTTGTATAGGAGATATAGTTTTGTTAAACACACACATGGAGAAGAAAATATATAAGATAAACGTGAATTACAGTTCTATTAACAAAGATATACATCTATAATACATTCTTTTGACCCTTGGTATTCATATACCAAGTGGTCTCTTGGACTCTGATGATTATTCACGTTCCAGACCAACCCTTAGTGGGTTAGGTGTCCAACATTTCTCCCCTTAATCCGAAGGGGTATATATGAGTCCAAGAAGAGAGAAATAATATAAAAATACAACAATGCATGACAAAAATAAGCTAAATGTGCTCTCTAAAATTATGGCATAAGGTGGGAGAACTCGAGGTCTCAACCAATGATGGTTTAAGGATGACCACCAACATTAGAACACTTAGTGCAGTTCCTGGAATTATTCCAAATCTGGCAACAAGCTAAAGTTTTCTGGTAGAGGGAGTGCTCCCTATTGTTTTTAAAAGGGAGACCATTGGGCTCTCAACCTGGAATGCTTCGTGTTGTTCCTGGAACTCTTCCAAATATGGAAAGAAGCTGAAGTATTATGGTAGAGGGAGCATCCCTAATGCTTTAAAGAGTGAGATCTTCAACCTGGAAAAATGGAGGTCTACAACCTGCGGTGGTTTAAGGAAGGCCGCCAGCTAAAGGCATGATTAGGGGCTTCTGTGTCTCTAGCTACAACTCTAAATCTGGGTATGGTTCTCTCTGGCTATAGGCTCGGGTAGCAGGTTCAGGTTGTGGATCAAGCTTGCTTGATTTATCTTTGAAAATTGTAGATGACCATCAATTCTCTCCTTATTAGATACGAGGTGAGAAGATGAAGAAAACTCAACTGTAAGAATTTTCAATACTATTTAAGAAATTACGACATATGACTAAAATGTCTTCTTGGTTGATGAATCCCATTGATAAGAAGTGATCCATTCAAGTTGATTCTTTGTTCTTACAGGAGGTTTGTTTTTGAAGCATTTTTTTGAATGATGATTGTGTTGACCACAATGCTTGCACGGATGAAGATAAAAACAATGATCTTTCACATGGCCAACTCTACCACAATGTTGGCATTTCGCAATCTGTTGTTGTGGAGGAGGAGCAGAAACCGGTGAAGATGAACCATCTTGAAGGAATCCAACACTTTGAAAATTGATGGGTTTTGAATAATATGGAGTATGAAAGGATACATCCTTGTCATATTAAAGACCCGCTCTATTTCTATTGTTCATAATCTCTTCCCAAGGTCTGATGATAGGCTTGGGAAGTGCAAACTAAACATATGCATCTTCATGCAAATATTCTCCTTCATTGGGTGCTAGATCTGAATCAACCTCAACTTCATATTCTTGCTTCTAATGGGACTCTATCTCAATATTGAACAAAGGATTGTTCTGAACAAAAATAATTAGAATATTGCCTTTTCTATTGTAATTCATCTTGTTTACCATCCCATCAATGGTGGAATGAATTAAGGTATTTAGCAACCCTAATACATCATCAAGTTTGTCCATAAGTGTTGCTTCCAAGACCTTTACCATGAATGGAAAGCCAGAGACTTGTATCCTTGTTCTATACAGGTTGTATCCTTGCTTTATACAGTGAAAGAGGAATTTGGAAAAATCCATGGTAAATGCAAGGATTTATATAAAGATCTAGGATGCATTCGATGCCTCTTCAACATGCCAATACACCATGAGATTACTCAATCATGAATTATGTTTGAAGTTCACAATTTATGGTATGATTGTAGGCATATCAATATAATGCATATACTCTCATCTCAACCAATGTATATAAAAGCACATAACAATGTATATCAATGCACATAATAATATATATCACATACCAAGGCTTCGACTCACATACCAACACATCATGATTTCAAACGCACCTTCAACACGTATGTACTAGTCTTTGATCGCACCATATAACACAAAGGAAATTTCGAATGCAACATTCAATTAACACAACACTAAAAATAAATGCAGGATTTGAATGCATAGACTATTTAACCTCCAACATACTTACAATTATATTTCACTTATGGTTTCAACTTCAATTCACACACTATATCAATGCATTAAACATATCATATATGGCCCAATGCTCAACACATAATATATGTCATCGAACATAAACCATTATATACCCACGCATATATAAATAAAATTTAATATGCAAAGGGCCAATGCTGATCCGAACTTATCAAGAACATGTTGTGCCCTACAACAACCCCCCATTTCATATCATCTGTATTTACAAATAATCAACATATGAAATGGGTCCCTTTTAAAAAATTAATTGGTATTAATGAATTAGTTCGAAAAAGGTATGATAATCAAATGAGTATGTAAATTGAAGCCTTTTTCGAATAACAATGTTTCCAAAATAAAACAATCTTTTGTTATTGCGATAAAGCGATCGCAAGATCGCATATCGCAATGACAAGAGAGACGCACTTAAACGGCACTTTGGCCTTTGCCGATGTGATATCGCTATCGGCAGTCGGCGTTTTATTTGCATACACAAAAAGAGCACATATCTCATTCCCCGATGCGACACTATATCGGCGATCGGCTATCGGCACTGCCTCTTATGAGAAAACGCTTTAAGTTATAAACCCCGACCCGATGCGATATCGCTATCGGCCGTCGGCGGTATCCCATGCATTTTTTATAAGGCGCCCACCTCTTTCCCCGATGCGATGCGAATTCGCTATCGGAGTTCGGCAAATCACTTAAATTGTATTTGGTAATGTGTTCATATGCTAGTCCGATGCAATATCGCAATCGGCGTTCGCCGGGGCTACTTTCAAACGATAATGTAACACTCTCCCCCCATGCGATGCGACATTGTTCATCGGTAGTCGGCATTTTCAAAAAATGATTGCTTTGAGCTTAAAATTTATATTTAAATCCGGTTGATAAGGCGCAGATTTCAAAAAACCGTTAAATGCAGGGATAAGGTAATCCATGCGTATTTAATAACTTTGCCCCTTCGATTAACGAATACTTGCGTCTAAGGCATAGCATATCTGTTGCACGCATTGGGAAGTCATTCAACTGAATAACAGCGTAAAGGTCATTTAATGGGTAGCAGGCCTTAAAATCACCATTAATGCATATGCGATCTCTTACCAGTGATTGGATCCGCAGCCACTTTTCGAAAATTAATAGCGCCACGCTTCAAGTGATATATACCTTTCCAATTATGCTTTGTCTTCATTATTCCTCGTGTTACGATTTCTCTTGCACTTGTGTAGAGTTCGTTTGTTGAAGAAAGCCTGAACTTGATGGGGAAGAAGAATAAGAGGAGTTCTGGTTCTACTACAGCATCTGTTGCAGGTCAAGCTGCTCCAATTTCGAAGAAAGGCTTAATCTCTGACACTACGTGCGCTGGTCTTGCTAGGACCACATGGCAGGGCACATATAATCTGTTGGAGGCCGAGCAACCACAAGTGACAATGAGAACGGCTAGTGTTGATGTACTAAGGAAGTCTGATGCAACGCTCAAAGATTTGGCCGACTCCTTTTTACACAGAATAGCGGCCAGAGAGCAGGTGCTCCCTTACACAGATGTGGTGCGCTGGGCAATTGAAGAAATCCCTATCACTGATAGAACTTTCCATACAAGGGACGGAAGGATTTTCGGGTCATTCAAGCCTGATGACCTAAGGCGAATGTATCATCTGCCTGAACCGGAGCTAGTCTACAACAGAGACTTCGTGGAGAAATTCGCAAAAGAAAATGAATCACCATCCGAACCCCTCCGAGATTGGAGGCAGAACCCAGCCAAGCACAAGCATGAAAGTTCGAGTAAGTACTCCAACGTTTCTTTGGCTTCTCCCTATTGCTATGCGGGGATTATGATGTGTAGATTGTGGGGATTACATGACTCTGTTAATATCAATATCGACATGGTTCCCTTAATGGAAGCGGCTATCAATAGTACAATTATGGATTGGGCCACTATTCTTTCTGATAAGTTGGTCATAGCTGTTCGTGAATTTAGACACAAAACTAAAGTCACCGAAAGGAAAATCCCGCCATTTTATTATACCGCTTACATTATGGATACCCTGTGTTTTAATTCTGAGTTTCCTGTCCTCGGTTGGAGATGGACCACCCAAGATCCAACACCCATTCATTTATACCATCAGAAATTGTGGAAGTCCTATTACAAGGATCATTTGTACCAAATTTGTAATGGTTTCATGGTGCCCATTTACTATTCTATCTATGACAAACCCATTCCCAGAATTTCCTATGAAGCTTCTTTTGACTTACCAGCCATAGCAAGTTGGTTCGGGGAAGAGTATTTCACCTATATCAGAGTTTTTGGGAGTAAGGCTAGGCCACATGTCCTCCCTTTATATATCCCAGACAAGCTGTTAGCCCGGGAAATCTGCTACCAGATTATGGCTGAGAGTGTCACACAAACTCTCAAAGAGGAGAAGAAGAAAGGTTGGCCCCCTTTTCCTTTAAGAATTGGGATTATTACTTTGCTTAATTACAAGCATGCAGAAAAGGAAGCGACAAAACTCCAATCTTTATCCCTGGCCACTCTCCCAAGCAGACTCTATGATCCAAAGCAAACTGCCTACACTGCCCTAGAACAAGCAAAGTTGACGAAAGTTGATCATCAAGAGGATATGTTTGATGACCTGTTCGTAGGTATCGAGACAATCAGCCAAGCCAAACAGCTTGCAATAATGAAATACAATGATGAGGCGTTGACTGAGTTTAATAAACTTAGGGAGGAGAGGTTGCAAACTCTGCCTCTAGATTTATTATCCACAACTCCAGCGTCTTCCTCAAGCGAGCCTGGTCGGCAACAGATACATCCACCTCCTGTCACAACTAAAGAACAGGATAAACAACAGGAGGAACGGCAGAAGAAGCTGCAGGCTGAGAAGCAAAGAAAAGAGCAAGCAGAGAGGCAGAAACAGGAGCAGATAGAAAGGCAGCAAAAGGCAAAGAAGGAAGAAGAGCAGAGGAAGAAGAAGGAAGAAGAAAAACTGAAGAAAGAACTAGCAGATAGGCAGAAAAAGGAATTGGAGGAGCAACAGCGAAAAGCACTTGAAGAACAGCAGAAGCTAGAACAAGAAAAAGAGCGGAGCAAAGCCCATACAGAGCAACATAAGCAAACCTCCACCGATCCTGAATTGATTAAACAATGGAACCAATTCGATTCCATTATCAGTGGTAAAGAAGGCTCCAAAGACAAAGGCTCCTCTAAAACAAGCGATGCGCCCGATACCACTTCTTCTCAGGTTCTAGGAGGAACCAGCGGCCCACCCATTTCACAGGATGTCGAGGTAATCAATAAGGACCCTTCCGATCAAATTGTTCTCCAGGTGGAAGAAATTCCTCCCCTGGATATTTTCTATAGCCCAAAGCATAGAGCCGTTATCAAGCGCTCTAAGAAAAGACGAAGGCTTGATCAACCTTCTATCTTTCCTGAGCAAACAGTCACGGGCAATATGGTCTGGAAGGAGGATTTGGATCCCTCCGATGATCTAACAAAGCTGTCGCAATTCGCGGGAGCTTATTCTGCAGCAACTATCGACAAAGCATCAGAGGTAAGTCTTCTGTTGAAGACTAAGGACCATGAAATATATGCATTACAGGCGGAGGTAATTGAGGCGAAAAACAAAGCAGCACAGGTGGAAGAGCAGTTGCTGGCTCAACAGCAAGAAAACAATTTGTTAACCCAGCAACTGCAAATTGAAAGACAAAGGATAGACCAAAGTGAAACTCAGAAGGCAAAAGAATTGTCGGAGGCATTGTCACAGTTGAAAACATCAAATGAGCTGATGATGAAATCAAAAGATGAGCGAATAGCTCAACTATCAACACAGCTCGAAGGTATCAAGAGCACACAGAATGTGAAAGTCTTCAGAGCAGAGGCAACTCAAAGGTCTGCTCTCAAGTGTTTAACAAATGCCCTCGGATACCTGATCCTCGACATTCAAGATGCTACATATGATGCTCAGCTAACTTCGCGTCTCAACACTCCACCAGAAGTAGAGCCAATGATGGCGATATGTCAGCTCAGGAGTAAAGGCAAAGAACCCATCGAATGAAGCATTGCCGCCAACTGCCAGATTGCCAAGAAAGATGGAACAAACATTTATTGATGCCAATTTAATAGCTTTTCAGTTGTTTAGATATTTAGATTAGTATAGTATTTATAGACCCTTTCATTGTTTTGGAAAGGGTCGTAAAATTTTGTAATAAGACTTAAAGGCTGAAGTTTGCACTATTGTGCTTCAGTCTATATTCTTTTTGTGAAACTCGACCAACGGTCCTTAATTTTGATTTGAAGGCTGTTTTATACAATTGCGCACGACTGTCTGTTGTTTGGAATGCTTTCCGATTTGAAGGAAGGACTGCGACATAGTGATTGATGTACTGGATTTATCGATCAACTTACATGGTACTATTATCTGTATCTGTGTTCTTTCTTATTATATGAATTGCTGTGTTATTATCTTTGCTATTGTTGAATGCATGTATGCGATATAACAGCGAATCGTCATTTCACTTCACTATTGAATGCTTGTGTTGATTTGTTATCCCTTTCACTCATGCATGTATCAATGATATGAATGATTAAGCGTAGTAATTCGCTCTAATCGCTCTGCATAACTAATTATGCAGAGCAATGTTTAAATGGTTTAAACGTCTATGCTTAAAGTGTTAGAGTCATTTATATGCCTGCCTAAAAGCACAGATCATCAAACGCTACGCTTTACCAAGTGATAAGTCCCGGGATCCGATTATAGTTATTACATTTTGTTTATGGTTTAGCTGTCCGCTCATTATCATCTTATCTCATAAGTCATTCACCCATCCCATTCACTTATACTTTTTTGGGAAACTGGTCCCATTATCCCCAGTCGGAACCACTATTCCAAACGGAAAAGGAGCTGCACTAAGGTCCGGACCGGGTGGTTTCCCCTTTGTTGTGGCAGCGATTTTTGAGGCCTCAACAGAACACTACAATTTACAAATATAATCATAAACACAGAGATGCAGTAGAAAAACACTCGATTTCATTAATAGAAAAATACTAAACTATGCTTACAAACAAAATGGAAATAAGATAGCTCAGGCGATGGTAGCTTATCTCTGAGAAGAGATGTAGCAGCTACATGCCTCTGAACTGAGTTACAATAAGGCTCAAGGGACTTTTTATTATTGAACAATAAGAGAAAAACCTAAACAACCAAAACCCTAACCCAAAGAGATGTAACACCAAGAGTTTATGGGCCCCGTTGGGGTTAGTTGGGCAACCAACTTCCTAAGGTCGTAACTTGGTCATAATATCTATGTTTGATGTGTATGATACCTTGTTGGAAAGGTCTCTCCAAGGACTACAACTATCAATGTGATTTCCATTGAAATCACTAGATGAATTTTGCCAAAAAAACGTTGTTTAGGGCCTCAAAACGGCTCCTGAAGTTCAAGACCCTAAAAACTACCAAAAATAGTAAATTGTGCTACAATTAAGGAAACTGAACAACTAAAAGAAACAATGGCGAGGGTCCAAGTGGAATAGGCAGGTGGCCACCAATATCCACCTAGATTAGTCCTCCCCCCCTTAGGAAGCAATGGTCCCCATTGTGTTGAGTTGTTTAATGAGATGAGGAAACTTCTACTAAACTTTGTCCTTGGTGAGCTATTTGCCTTGGCGAAGGAGTTGGCCTGCTTTGACAACTTGAAATAGTTGTATCCTCTTTTGCTGAGTGTTATTGATCTATGTGTCCATGATTTGATCAGTTGTGGCATGTTCCATGTAGTCTGGGTTGAGCTCTGTTGGTGTGAGTTGTTGTGCAATGTCATATGTGTACAACAATGGTGGAAAGTATGGTTGAAGGCGATTTACATTGAACACTGGGTGCAGACCAAGGAATGGTGGGATGTTGAGCTCGAAGGCATTGTCATTGACAGCCTTGGTGATGGTGTATGGCCCATATCAGAGCGGGTGAAGCTTGCGATGGGGTCCAACAAGGCGCTCCTTCTACAAATGTAGCCAAACTTTGTCGCCTACCTGGAACTTGTGTGGCGCCCGATGCTGATCATGGCGTTGTTTGTACTTAGCATTAGCTCTGTCCAATATATCATGGACATGTTGGTGGATGTGTTGAATGCGTTCAATGAAGATGTTATCCCTTTCATCTTCAAACTGCATGTGAGTTGAATCAACCTGAGTGGCTGCAAATGGTATGGCCACACCAATGGGGCATAATGGATGAAATCCCAGCCCTACCTAAAAGGGGTTGTAGCTTGTTGAGCTATGAAGATCTTTGGTGTAGTTGTGTTGGAAATATGGGAGACTTTCATCCCATGTGCATGGATGCTTTGAGTTGTACATGTGCAGAATGTGTACGGTCATCTTGTTGACAACCTCTGTTTGGCCATCGGTTTGGGGATGGAAAGTTGTGCACTTAGTAAGTTTTGTATCTAGCATTGACTAAAGACTTGACCAAAATGCACTCAGGAATCTGTTGTCTCGATCTGAGATAATGGACTGTGGGATTCGAAAGTGTACCCACACTCGCTCAAAGAAGAGCTTAGCAATGGCCTCTGTTGTGATACTCTTCTTGCATGCTGCCATGATGACCATCTTAGAGAATATGTCAATGACCACGAAAATGAAATCATTTTTGTGCCTGGTAGAAGGAAGGCTCAACATATAATCCATGGAGACAAATTCCCAAGGCCGAATAGGAGTAGGTAGAGGAGTATACAGGCCTTGCTTCTTGATGGTTGGTTTGGCAATGGCATAGGCGGTGTAGGATCTAATGTACTTCCCAACATCCTGACGAAGTTTCGACCAATAAAAATACTTCTGCAATACCGCCACTATTTTCTTTACTCCAAAATTTCCAGCGAACTGACTGTAGTACACCTCCCAAATTATCTTGGCACGCTCACTTGAAGGAACACAAATGTGTCCCAAGTGGCATAACAGTGCATCTTGAAGGTGAAAATTTGGAACTTGCTTCCCTTCCAGGAGTGTCTGGTATATGATGTCGAATTCTAGATCGCTCTTGTAAAGATGCGACCACCCCGATGTCTTGTGCCCATAGGAGTCAAGCACAGTGATTAGCGCCATGACCGGTGGTCGACTGAGGCAATCAACGACATTATTGGTGTTGTCCTTCTTATACTTAATGTTCAAATGGAACTGTTGCAGATAGGTGGAACATTTCTGATGAAGATCGCTCTGCAACTTCCCTTGTGTCTCTATGAATTGTAGAGTTTGGTGGTCTGTGTGGATGACCGTTTCCTTCCCTAGAATGTAATGCTTCCATTGACGGCAAGCCTGCATAATGGAATACATTTCTTTGTCGTATGTGGGGTACTTTCGGACTGTGTCTGAAAGTGTCTCAATGTGGTAAGCCAATGGATTCCCATGCTGAGTAAGAACCGCACCAATAGCATAGTCAGAGGCATCTATCTCAATCTCAAATGATTGTTACAGGTTTCGTAATGTGAGCACTGGTGTATACTATAGGTGATTCTTCAAATCGGAGAATGCTCGTTTTTTGGTTTCCAACCAAAAGAAATTTTCTTTTGCTCTGCCCTTGATGAATTGACTTAAAGGCCAAGTGATATTAGAGAACCCCAACATGAACCTACGGTAGAAATTGACAAGACCCAAAAAGTTGCGGAGCTCTGTTAGAGTGGTTGGGGCTAGTTAATATCAAATGACTTGTATCTTGGATGGGTCCACATGTACACCCTCCTCATCCATGATGTACCCCAAATATTGAACCTGGATCAGGCCAAAGGTGAATTTCTCCAAGTTAGCACACAACTTGTGTTGTTGAAGGGTTTGAAGGACCTATCGAATATGGTGGAGGTACTCTTCCCAACTGTAGCTGAAGATCAAGATGTCATCTAAATACACCACCATGAATGCATTGGTGAAGGGTCGCAAGATGTTGTCCATCAGTCTCATGAAGGTTGCAGGGGTGTTTGTTAATTCAAACTACATGACCAACCATTTGAAAATTCCCTTCTTGGATTTAAAGGCAATCTTCACACATTAGAGGGTTCGATAAGCACTTGGTGATAACCTGACTTGAAGTCTATCTTGCTGAAATATTTTCCCCCCTTGAGCTGGTCCAAAAGGTCATCAATTCGTGGGATTGGGTAGTTATTCAGGAAAGTGATCTTGTTCAACACCTGATAGTCAATACAGAGCCTCTAGGTCCCATCCTTCTTCTGTACCAATGCAATCGGGCTCCCACAGGGCGATGAGCTTGGCCTCATGTGCCCTTTTTGTAGCAGTTCCTGAATCTGCCTCTTAATCTCATCATTCTCCATAACAGAGCATCAATAGATCAATCCATTGGGCAACGACGTGCGCGAGGTCAGATCGATGGAGTGCTTGATCTGACAGTGTAGAGGTACCCCTGTGGGTGAGGAAAAAATATCGTTGTACTCCTCCACGAATGATCGGGATTTAAACAGGAACACAACAAATTACAGAGATAACCATAAACATAGAGATGCAGTGGAAATAATACTTCATTTCATTAATGTAAAATACTGAAATATGCTAACAAACAGAAATGGAAATAAAATAGCTAGGGCAATGGTAGCTTATCTCTGAGAAGAGATGTGGTGGCTACATGCCTCTAAACTTACAATGAGGCTCAAGGGCCTTTTTATTATTGAACAATAAGAGAAAACCCTAAACAACCAAAACCCTAACCCGAGGAGATGTAACACCAAGAGTTTATGGGCCCCGTTGGGGTGAGTTGGACAACCAACTTCCTGGGGTCGCGACTTGGTCATATTATCTTCATTTGACACGCATGATAGCCCATTGGAAAGATCTCTCCAAGGACTACGAAAAAAATTACAATTTTAGACAAAAAATCTCTGGCGGTAGATTTCCAAAAAAACTTCGTTTAGGGCCTCAAATCGGCTCCGGAAGTTTAGGACCCAAAAAACTGCTAAAAAAAGTAAATTGTGCTACAATTAAGGAAACTAAAAAACTGAAAGAAGTAATGGTGGGGGTCCAAGTGGAATTGGCGGGTGGCCACCAATATCCACCTGGATCATTCCTCCCCCCTTAGGAAGCAATGGTCCCCAATGCGTTGAGTTCCTCCATGAGACGAGGGAACTTATGTTGAACTTAGTCCCTGGTGAGCCACTTGCCCTAGTGAAGGAGTTGGCCTGCTTTGAAAACTCGATATAGTTGGATATTATACTGGCGAGTGTGCTTGATCTGTGTGTCCATGATCCGATCAGTTGCAGCTTGTTCCATGCAATTTTTATTTAACTTTGTGGGTGTGAGTTGTTCTGCAATGTCAGATGTGTCTAGTAATGGTGGAAAGTATGGCTGAAGGCGGTCGACATTGAACACTAGGTGCAGGCCAAGGAATGGAGGAATGCTGAGCTCAAATGCATTGACTCCCACAGCCTTGGTAATGGTGTAAGGACCATATCAGAGTGGTCTGAGTTTTCGATAGGCTCCGGTAAGGCGTTCCTTTTGCAAATGCAACCAGACTTTGTCGCCCACCTGAAACTTGTGTGGCACCCGATGTTGATCATGTCGTTACTTGTACTTGGCATTTGATTTCTCCAGAATTTCATGGACCTGTTGGCGAATATGTTGGATGTGCTCAATGAAGCCGTTTGCCTTATCTGTTTTGGATTGGACATGAGATGAATCTGCATGAGTAGCTGCAAATGGCATGGCCACATCAATGGGACATAGTGGCTGGAATCCCAAGCCCACCTGAAAAGGGTTGTGGCCAGTCAAGCTGTGGAGAGCCTAGTTGTAGCTATGCTAAACATAGGGGAGGCTCTCATCCCATGTGCGTGGATGCTTTGAGTTGTACATGCGTAGAATGTTTATGATCATCCTCTTTACAACCTCTATCTGGCCATCAGTTTGAGGATGGAAGGCTGTGGACCTAGTGAGTTTGGTGTCCAGCATTTGACCAGAGACTGGACCAAAATGTACTAAGGAACCTGCTGTCTCGATCTAAGATGATAGATAGTGGGATCCCAAAGTGTACCTACACTCATTCAAAGAAGAGTTTAGCAGTGGCTTCTGTTGTGATATTCTTTTTGCAGGCCACCATAATGGCCATCTTCGAGAACCTATTGACGATCACAAAAACACAGTCATTTCCATGCTTAGTGGAAGGAAGTCTTGACATGTAATCCATGGAGATGGATTCCCAAGGTCGACTAGGGGTAGGCAGCGAAGTATAGAGGCCTTTCTTCTTGATGGTTGGTTTGGCAATGGCACAGGAAGTGCATGATATGATGTACTTCTCGACATCCTATCGACGATTCGGCCAATATAAATACTTCCGCAGTGCTGCCACCATTTTCTTGACCCCAAAATGCCCAGCAACCTGACTGTAGTGTGCTTCCCAAATCATCTTGGCACACTCACTTGAAGGAACACAAAGGTGACCCAGGTGGCATAACAAGGCATCCTGGAGGTGAAAATTTGGAACATGCCGACCCTCCTAGAGTGTCTAGTATGTGTGGCCAGATTCTGGGTCACTTTTGTAGAGAAGTGGCCAATTAGAAGTCTCATGCCCACAAGAGTTGAGCACAGTGGTTAACAACATGATCGGTGGTCGACTGAGGAAATCTGCAACTTTATTGGTGCTGCCCTTCTTATACTTGATATTCAAATGGAACTGTTGTAGGTATGTCGACCACTTCTGATGGTGATCATTCTTCAATTTCCCTTGGTTCTATATGAAATGCAAGGGTTGGTGATCTATGTGGATGATTGTTTCCTTCCCCAAAATGTAATGCTTCCATTGTCGGTAGGCATGTACAATGGAATACATCTCTTTGTCATAATTTGGATACTTTCGAACTGTGTCTGAAAGTGTCTCACTATGATATGCCACTAGATGCTCGTGTTGAGTAAGGACTGCCCCAATAGCATAGTCAGAGGCATCTGTTGTAACCTCAAATGGTTGTTGCAAATCTGGTAATGCGAGCACTGGTGTTGAGTAGAGGCGATCTTTCAACTCTGTGAATGCCTTCTGTTGAGATTCAGACCAAAAGAATTTTTCTTTCGCTCCTCCCTTGGTGACTTGACTCAAGGGCCAAGTGATATGAGAAAATCCCATCACGAGCCGGCAGTACAAGTTGGCAAGACCTAGAAAGCTACAAAGCTCTGTCAGAGTGGCTAGAGATGGCCAATCCCGAATGACTTGGATCTTGGCTAGATCCACATGCACCCCCTGTTCATCAATAATGTATCCCAGATACTGAACCTCGTTCATGCCGAAAGTGCATCTCCAAATTGGCACATAACTTGTGTTGCCACAGTGTTTGGAGAACCTGTGGGATGTGGTGGAGGTTCTCTTCCCAACTCTGGCTGAAGATCAGGATGTCATCCAAGTATACCACTAAAACTGAGTTGATGAATGGCCACAAGATGTCAACCATTAGCCTCATGAAGGTTGCAGGAGCATTCGTCAATCTAAAAGGCATAACCAACCATTCGAAAAGGCCCTCCTTGGCTTTGAAGACAGTCTACCACACATCAGAGGGTCCGATTGGTACCTGGTGATATCCTGACTTCAAATCAATCTTGCTGAAATATTTTTCCCCCTTCAGTTGGTCCAGGAGGTTATTAATCCATGGGATCGGGTACCTATTACATATAGTGATCTTGTTTAAAACCCGATAGTCAATATAGAGTCTCCAAGTCCCATCCTTCTTCTGTACCAACATGATCAGGCTCCCACATGCCAATGAACTCGAACAGATGTGACCTTTCTACAACAACTCCTGAATTTGCCTCTTAATTTCATCATTCTTCAGAATGGAGTGTCGATAGATTGGTCCATTGGGCAGCAGAGCACTTGCGGTCAGATCGATGGAGTGCTTGACTTGACAGTGCAAAGGAACCCCTGTGGGGGAGGTGAAGATGTCCTCGTACTCCTCCATGACCTTGTCCATCTGTAGTTGTCATGCGGAGCGGCCCTGTCTGAAGGTTGTGGCCACCGTCTTCTTCTTTCCTTGAGGGTGTATCATCAAGAAAACAAATTTCTCGGTTTTGGAAATGAGCTTACTGGATTGTTTTTCAGTAACCAAAGTGTTACACAAAAATATCGTCACCATGATTATTTGCAGTCAGTATGGGTCTATCATCACTTGTACTGTCCTCCTAAGCAAGTCTCAGACCTCAGCTCTTCAAGTCAAGCTTTGAAAATGAGAGTAAGACATTGAAAATCAACAAAGCTCTGGTTCCGCACTTTCTCTCACTATTGCCTGCGGTCCCGCACCTCTTGTTCACAAAAACTACGGACCTGCCCGCTTTGTCCCTAAAGGAGTGGGTGCGAACCCCTGTGAAAGTCAAAAAGGCGCAAGTTTATTCTAAAAAACTCACTTTGGGTTAATTCTAGATGATTCTAGAAGGAATTTTGACGTGGATTGGTCACTCTTAGGTGGTTCATGCATCCCAAAAGACAGGGAGCTAATCCCTTTATGAGAGGAGCTATCCCTTTGAAGGAGGACTTTATCCCTTTGAAGGAGGATGATGAAAAGAAATCTTGGGGTAAGCCCAAAATCTCCTTTCATGTATAAATTTCGAACCTGGGCCTGTGGGTTATGGCCCATTAAGCCTTATCGGAAGTGTTTCATGCACTTTTAAACCTTAATGTTATTAACGTGGATCTTCATTTGAATCGAGCATCACCTTATCGGAGTTTAAATCCCCATGCAATATTACTAAAGACGTGCTTCGACCCACAACAAACCATAATACAACACACAAATATATGTATTTTAAATATCATACAACCGACGCTACAACATCGGCAATCACATCGTTTAAACGCCAAATGTGTTAAGAGTTGGCAGCTTCGATCCAATTAATCAAAATTGGAGATCCTCCGATCTGTTCCAATCGCGACACCACTTGTCACATCTCGATCCGATTCACCATCAAACAAATTTCAAATCACTTCGCGTCCGGTCCATTATGCCGTATACAGCGTTATGTGAACACTTCTCCCTTCCGACGCATTTGTCAATGGCCATTCAGCAACGAATTTTCCATCAATCATTCCTTTACTTCGCTGTATGCAGATTTAATTGAACTCTGCGCTTTTGACACCAGTTTGACATCGAATTATGCAATTCGATATCCATTTCACACATGATTTCACAATCATACGATACTCATATTCCACCATTTTTCATTCGATGCGCGCAAACCATAATTGCATTCAAAGAACAATAACAGTTAAACAATATATAGATCGCCATCGATCCTGAAGTGATCGATGTCGATCGACAAGTTCACAACACAGGATTTCAATCATAAATTTAAACTGTAAAAACTCATAACTTAGTAGACAGAAAATCGACATAATCTATAGTTTTGATTATATACAAAAGACCACTTGATCTAAGGCATTGCAGCCTTAGCCAATAAATCCACACAGACTACATTGTATTCTCACTAGCGCACACCCTATCTCACGCACACAAACATGCTTATAAAGCATTTACAAAGGTGTGAATCTGTTACGATCCACAAAAATCTCTCCAACGTCCAGAAACCCAAAGTCACTCTCATAGGGTTTCTTACCAGCATCCAGAGACTCATTTAGTCAGTGTTATGCCAACGTCCCTGGGATTTGAGCCACTTTTTCAAGCCCAACGCCCATCTCACTGCCCAGAATTGAACCATATCTTTAGGACAATAAAATAACATTGAAATGACAATACTAAAGAAAATACTTGTTTAAGACTTTGACTGGATCCATACTAGCCATGACAGGAATTTCGTCAAACGTATCACAAATATGTAATCTATAGGTGTAAAGAACAGTTCTGAGCATAAGGGTCTTATACTTAGCTAGGAGTTGATAAGAACCATTGATGCCTCAACACATCAACTTCCATTCCATCCATTAGGTCATAGATACATTGATCATTCAATTACAACTAAAAACATGATGAAAGCCACACATAGATGTTGTACATACATAATCAACACAATAGCAACAAAAATACTCATGAAAGTACAACCATATAGACAACATATAATCCCTCAAGATACTCATAGAAATACAAGGAGAAATAACCTTTCATTAATGATGCAAAATCCAAACCCTGGATGGGATTTCCACGTTCCACCCAACCATAGAATGGCTGAGCCAAATCTCTCTTCAGCGTTCCACCCCCATGCCATATTCCAAGCATGAATGTGGGACCTCATAGAACACATCAATCAAAACTCATCCACGGATTGTAAAGGCCATCCACCTCAACCCATCAAATAGTGATACCACCTCACAGTCAGACATCACAAAACCATCATCAGATTGGTCTCCATCCAAGCCTTCCAAGGCTTCCAAAGATTTTGTTCCAACCAAGGCTTCCAAGACTATTAACTCAACTCACAATTGCTGCAGGGCTTCCAGAGCATTTGTCAAACCAAGGTTTCTAGGACTAGTAACTCAACCCACCAGGGGCTTCTAGAGTATTTCTCCAACCAAGGCTTCCAGGACTAGTAACTCAACCCAAGTTGTTATAGGCCTCTTAGAGTGTTTGTCCAACCAGGGCTTCCAGGAGCTAATAACTAAAGCCAAGCTAAGGAAGCATGAGAACCATAAAAAAAAAACAATGAAAGTAAACCCACAATCACCATGACTATCCAAGAAATGGAAAGACTAGGCAATCCACTGTAAATCCATGCAATCCTCCATGCCAATGACAGATCATGATCAAGAATCCACATGCATATGCCATGCATGCCAAAACTAGTGAAGAAATCATACATGCAACTCGGTACCTGCAAGAAAATATGATGTAGCTACTGATCTCAATGCCCTCTTGCACTTTCTTGCTCTTCCTTTTCCTTCTTGCTCCAATAATCCAAGTATGCCACACCTAGAAAGAGTGCTCCACGAAAAATCTAAGTCTCCAAGAGTATGAGAGAGAGAGAATAATCAGAGAGCTCCAAAACTAAACTAACAAAAGGTTACCAACTGATCCTTAGAAGCCTTTTTATGAATGAGGCCTTTATTTTCTTCATTTTCCATTATTTTCCTTCAATTTCCTCCTCGAATGCAACCTGTGACCTTTCACTTCCTTTTTCTCCTAATTTCCATTATTTTCATAAATAAATATGCCAGAAATGCCATTTTTCCTTCCCAAAGTCTTAGCCATTGCCTTTGCTAATTTCCCTAGCCATACAAAATCATAGTGATCCCCATCACTAGGATTTTACCCAACATTCATCTTGAAATAATTGTCCCATCATCCATGGTTATTATTTTTAACTTTTTTAATTTTATTACAAGGAATTTTTACCAGGGATGTTACAAAACCCTCCCCCTTGGGGGAACACCATCCTCGGTGTTCAACAACACCTATAACAACAAAATTGTTGTAAGAAAAATATGTTGTCGATGGAGTTTTATAACTTAGCTCAATGTAATATTTATAATGATCAACTTGCTGAAAAGCAAACCATCATGAAAACATAAGAGCATAACATCATAATGACATGACACCCATACTGCTTATTGGAGCTTTATAACATAACTCATGGTAGCATTTACATCCATATACATATGTAAATAAACCAACATCATCAAAACATATACTAATACATACCACATCATATGCCAAAAGCCACCGCAAAACACCAAGCCAAAACCAATTTGCCTCAATCAGCAAGCGAGGAAGGATATAAAGGCTGCATCTGATCCACCATCTACCATGTAGCTTCATTGGGCCCAGACTATTTCCATTTCACCTTAACTTGCTAGATTGCTCGGTTCCAGAGCATGAGAACCTTTTTCTACAATATACACTAAGGCTCCCGCTGGAATTCTCCATCTGGTTCCACCTGTAATGCAGACCAATCAATCACATGATCAACATCTTTAACATACTTCTTAAGCAATGACACATGGAAAACATCATGGAATTTCACTATCGAAGGCAGTGCAAGTCAATAGGCTACTTTCCCAATCCTCTCAATGATATTGAAGGGTCCACAAAATCGTAGTGACAACTTGGCACATTATCCAATCTACAAGGAGATCTTCTTCTGCTTGATGCGCAAATACACTTGTTCCCCAACTTGGAACTCCTTGAAGAAACCTGCTCCTATCTGCATAGTTTTTTTTCCTATCCGGTGTTGCCTTTAGATTCTTCTTTATAACCCGAATTTCCTGTTACACGTCTGCCAACATGGCTGGTCCAATCAACATCCTATTATTCAGATCACTCCAACTGATGGGAGCATTACAACTCCATCCATTCAATACCTCAAAAGGACTCATCCTGAAATTTTCTTGATACCTGTTGTTGTATGTGAACTCTGCCAATGAAATATACTCTTCCCACTTCTGTTGTTGATGCATCACATACATACTCAACATGTCTTCCAATATCCTATTGACCCTCTCAATATGTCCATCTATATAAAGATGATAAGCTGTACTGAAGGCCAACTGTTGGGACGGGGTCCCCTGGGTCAATTTTGATAAAGTATTATAAGTTTCTGCATTTTGAGGAGAGGAGTGCAAGTAGCGTAGGTCAAATAGGAGTCAAGGGGTTTTAGGAAGGTCAAAACCCCTTATTATTTGGTATTGTCTTGAGATCTTCCCATGGTTTATGGACCATGGTATTGTAATAGAAAATAGTATAAAAAGGTTTCTTAGTGAGTCTAAGGGAATCAATCTTAATGGATAAAATACTTTTGAGTCTGATTTTGTAAGATATTTTTGTATTTGGGCACAAGGGAAGGTTCATGGAGCTGAGTGCATGGGCCCTTGCAGCAGTATGCACAGGGTCTGGAAAGTTTTTATGAAGAAGATCTAAAGTAATAAAAGATATTTGAAGCAATTATGTGTCTATTTTTATGCACTTATGTATTTTCTGTATATACGTGCACTTGAATGGTAATTATCTATATTGTGTCTTAAATACTCTGTGAAAATCTAGATCTACTGTTATGTGTTACTTTATGCATGATTAGATGTTTACACGAAGGTTGTATCTTTGTTTGACTGAAAATCACTTAAGTTCATGAATAAGGGTTCGTGAAGGTCAGATCAAATCTGAAACTGCAGAAAACACCTAAACCACATCACATAGCCTTTTGGATGCAGAAGCCGGGTTCTAGCATCCCCCAATACTACCTCAGGTGAGACTGGAGCCTGTGTTACGCAGGTTGTTGCCAAAAGGGTCGGTAGTTTAGGGTTTTTTGGTTAGTGCAGCTAACTCTAAACCTGGGTCCAAGCCCCCTCAAGCCAAAAAATGGTTCCATTGCAGGGATCGAGATATATCTAAGGGATGTGTGAAGTGGCATAAGTGGATACTGACTAAGAAAGAAATTGAGAAGTGGATAGATGAAAGCTACACGAGTTTGTAAGTCGGGAGAATAGGAATCCACGCTTATCAAAATAAAAGTGGTTACAGAGGTATCTCTACACAAAAGTACACAAAGTTTTCTTTTCATCGTTCCCTTGCGAATTATACGAGTGGCTGTCCAAATTAGTAGATAGTGAACCTACTTGGAAGCACGATGATCCTATTGCATGGACTCCAGAATTAGTCAAATGTATTGAAGGATCTGATTATAGGGTTGCGAGGGCTGTTGATTATTGGATTGATAGTATTTTGGGTGGTTTCATCACTAACTTTGCAAAAGATACGTATGTGTCTTATAGCGAAGCTGAACGATGATTCTTCAAGGGTCCGAGAGGCAAGAACCTGAAATCGTTAAAAATTGTTGGCATGTGGGGGCCTGACCCAAGTTCGAAAGTATTTTAGGCAAAAAAATCCCACACTACCAGCCATTTCGGCAAGAGTCCACGGAGCGCAGATTGAAGTCTCACCTGAGGTAGTAGGCGAGGGTGCTGGAACCAGGTTTCTGCCCCCTAAGCCCATGGGAGCCTAGGATGCGTCATTGGGGGAAGCTACTATGACGAGTTGGAAGAGGGGGAGTCAGACGAGTGTTCCAACCTAAGTTTTTCACACATTGGGACCAGATACCACTATACATAGATGATTATGTATATAGTGGAATGAACTATCAAGGGTATCTTGACTTACCACTTCCGTCAGGATGAGCATGGGGTCCATATGGTAAGTGAAAGTTGTTATATATTTGATGAAAGTATAATTTAAGAAATATGTGTATGTGGTACTGATTTCTAAACTTTATGGGATGTAGATATAGCACTCATGAGGCTAGCAGGATACACCAGAAGATTCGTAGTGCTTGGGGCTGCAGATCAGGGTGGGTCCACATCACAACAGAGATTAGGTTGTGATGCTCTACTGGAGGATCTCCGACGTAGATTCGACGTACTATTGACCAAGGTGACAAAGCACAAGTGGAATGAGTTAGAAGATTGGTATACAAATGAGTGTATTGGTCTTCCCTCAAAGTTTCAAGGAATCACGCTCGCATTTCTATGGTCAGTCAGGTAGTACGAGACCTACAGGTTGGTGGGATGGAGCCATTGGCTCAGAAGCCTACAGATTATAGTGATTAGGCATAGGGATATGTAGATCCCCATTTTTTGTGTGATAACATGCGAATGAGCATGTCAAATGTATGTAGAGTAGTGGACTCAAAACACTATATATTGGATATGATGATACATAATTATGGTTATGCATTTTTTGTGACAATTGTGGTTTGCCATTGTTTATGTTGTGGATGTCTTCTTGTATATGCATGTGATAAATTCCAATCTAGAATATTAGTTGCAATGGTATCTACATAGTGATTATGGGCTCCAGGAACATGACTAAATGTAATGGATTCAAATTCACATCTCAAAAGTTTAATTTGTTGATATTTTCTAAATAGGACAGGATTATGCACATGATTAACATCATTCAATTGCATGACAAGTAGAAAGGAATCAAGACAAACATGAAGGTGGAGTATGTGACAATTGAGGGCATCAGCTAACAAACCTATCACAACATCATATTCGGCCTAGTTATTGGTGGAAGATCCAATGCAGGAATCGTTAGAGTGGAATAACAAATGAAAGGGGGTGAAAATGGCCTAAGTTGTCGAGGTTAGATTCTTGGTGAGGAGACTCGCACCATCGGCATAACCGATATGAGGTGTGGATGATGGATCCATTTGAAAGACACAAGAAGACAATGTATAAGATGGTGGGGGATGCAATCAACCTAAATTCAAGAAAAAGAAAAGGAGTCATGTATTTCAATGGGAAATTCTATGGGTAAAATTTCTTCAGGTAGAGTGCATTACAATTTCTCCTTCTATACCTTCTAAAAGGTATGCCCTTTTCCCAAACATCTATGGATGATGTAAGGTTCTAGCCATAATGGTTCAAACTTTTTGTTCCCTAGGACATCATGAGCTTGGTCATAAACAAGAAGAAGGTCACCTTTATGGAAGGTATGAGGATGGAATTTTCGGTCATATTGAGCTTTGGTGTGACTTTTGGCCACCTCAATGGTTTGCAATGCAACACAATGGTCTTAAATGGTGTGCTCAAGAATTGTAATTCATTGTTCTAAGGTTGGGTGTCTGGAAGGATTTTGATGGCAAGGGGGAGGGAGGGGATTTCACACTTGATTGGTAAGATTGTCTCCTCTCTGAAAATAAGGTGGAAAAGAGTGAATCCGATGGTGGTTTTGATTGAAGTTCTATAGGCCCACAAAGCAAGGAAGAGCACTAAATGCCAGTTGTTTTTTTGTTTATTCACCATCCACTAAAGCATAGTCTTAAGGATTTTGTTGACAAATTCAACTTGGCCATTGCCTTGGGGATAATAAGATGATGAATATTGGTGTTCGAAGCCCAACAAAGAGGATAGCTCACACCATATCTCATCTTCAAAGTGTTGGCCATGGTCAGAGACCAATTGTTTCAGAACCCCAAATCGAGCGATAACATGGTTAAATAAAAAGAGGGTTGCAGTAGACATGGTGTTATTAAATGTTGGCATGGATTTAGCCCACATTAGGGGGATTTTGAGGTCTCAAATGGGCCTCCTAAGAAAAATGTACAATCAAAATAAATTTTATCTCAACCAATAGGATTCAAGATGATGATGTCAACCATGGGGGATGATTCACCATTTTTGGAGTAAAAAAGTAAAAGGATTAAAAAATAATAAAATAATAAAACTAATTTTCAACCCGTATTTTCAACTCATCTCCCTAAGCATTTACTCAAATTTCAAGCGGAAGTACTCATTGGATGAAAAAATTAATTCCTCATCCAAGGAGTACCCATATTGCATACTTTCGATGGACCTTCCTACATGAAAATACTTGATTGCAATCATGTTTTTCATGTATTTCTCATTTTTCGTGTAGCAAGGTCCATCAAATGTATGCAACATGGGTACTCCTTGGATGAGGAATCAAATTTTTCATCCAACAAATGTTTCTACTCGAAATGTGAGTAAACCCATAAGGAGATAAGCTGAAAACATGAGTTGAAAAAATATTTTTTTTCCTTTTTCCCTCTAAAGTTTGATGATGCAATCTAATATTATTTTATTATTTCCACTATTATTTTACAATTTCCTTAGGAGGCCCATTTTAGACCTCAAAACTCCCATAATTTTGGGTGAAATAGTCAACGACCATGATAATATATTTGTGGTTATTAATAAATGGGGGTTGACACTCCATAAAGTCAATAGCCCATTTACAAAAGGGACCAGCTACGATGACGAGATGGAAGGGAGAAGGTGGAGCTCACGCCTTAGGGGCGTATAACTGGAAATTGGGACAACATTTGATTGCCTCAATATAATCACTAAAGAGAGAAGGCCAAAAGTAACTGTCGCGCGTGATTTTCTGGGTAGTGGCCATTCTAGAGAGGTGACCACCACAAGCACCACTATGGCAAGCATTGAGCATTTTCTCAGCTTCAGCATGGGTGAGACAACAACAAAGGAAAGTGTTGACACTGTGATGATAAACATTGTCACTAATGAGGAGGTAGTGAGGAGATTGATGTAAAATACATCGTCGATCATCACAAGTGAGGTGGGGGGCAAATTTCAGGGTTCGCAGGTAGGTAAGGATGTCGCCATACCAAGGATCATATGTAGTAATGGTGAACAAGTGTTAATTTGGAAGATCATCATTTACCAATGGATCAAGCGCACCAGTGGGAAATTCATAAATGAGTTCAGCAAGGGCTAAATCTTTCTCACCCTTGGGTGTGACAAATTCGAGATCGAATTCTTGAAGGATAACTATCCAACGAGTGTACTTCCTGTTAATGATCTGTTGACTCAACAGGAAGGCCATGGGGTTGGAATTGGTCACAACTTTGGTGTCAGTGCCAAATTTTCTTCCTGTGAATAGGAAGCAGGGGGACTGTTAAGGTTTTTATTGACATAATATATGACATGCTCATTTCCAATAGAATCTTCTTGTATTAGGACCCCACCGACCGAATAGGCAGACACAAAGATATACAAGATGAAATCCCTCTCAACTTTAGGTAGACTAATCAAGGGAGTGAAAATGAGAGCATGTTTGAGGGCATCGAAAAATGTTGAGCTCGGTCATCCCAAACAAAGGGAATGTTAGATCAAAGGAGTCTAAGAAACCCATGTGCCGTGGTGGCATAGTCAGGGACAAACCGATAAAGAAAGTTAGCTTTGCCTTGGAGGCTTTGTAACTCAAAAAGGGTATGAGGAGTAGGAAGTTTGAGAATCGCTTGAACTTTGAGAGGGTCAAGATTGATACTATATTTGGACACAATGAATCCCAAAATTCAACCAACAAGAATGCAAAAAACACACTTAAGGGGGTTGAGGCAAATGTTATACTTGCGACATTGAAGAAAGACAATACACAAATCATGAAGGTGTTGCGATTGAAGTTTGGAACAAGTGGTGAGATAGTCTAGATATGCAAGGATGATATGAGCCATGTCCTGAAAACAATAGGAGATGGCACGCTAAAAAGTGGCCCCAACATTTTTTAAACTAAAAGGCATGACCTGTTAAGTGAAAGTTCCCCATGGAATGGTGAAGGTGGTTTTAAGCTTATCAGCATAACGAATATGTATTTGGTTATATATGGAGAACCCATCCATAAGGAGAGCATGTCATGTCCTACACACTCATCAATGACCTGGTCAATAAAGGGTGTGGGAAGTTGTCATTGGGACAAGATTTTTTCAGATCGCGAAAGTCTATGATGACGCGAATGGTGCCTTATTTCTTAAGAATGGGAACAGGATTGGACACCCATGTTGTGTATTCAATGGGATAGATGAAACCATCCTGCTTGAGCTTATTGATTTCAGATTTGATAGCTTCATGTTTGGAAGGATGGATATGCCTTTTGTTTTGGCAGACAGGGATGGCATCGAGCCAAGTTTCGATGTGATGTTCAACAATGGAGGGATAAAGTCCAGGAATTTTAGAATAATGCTAGGAGAAAATCTCACAAAATTCTTTGAATAACTTAGTTTATGCATCAATTTATTCTGAGGTGCATTGTGTCCCCAAGATGATATTTTCTTTGATCCCTAGTTTATTCAAAATGTTGATTTCGATGGTAGGGGAGATGTTAGCCATATTTCATTCTTCAAAAGTATATGGTGAAGGGATGGGATTTTTAAACCAATTTACTTCACCATAAATGAAGTCTTTTGATTCCACAACATATTGGTCACGGATTTGTTGCGGAAGGAAGTATGCATGATGGTGTATATCATCCAAAGAATAATTAAGGGTGGTCATGGCTTCCATGATGTATTTATCATAATGGAAGATGGGGGACTGGAGGAAGAGAGACCACATGAAGAAGAGCTACCTAAGGCATCTTCATGAGATACAAGGTTCACATACACATTTTCATGGTTGGGAGACATATGACTAGTATATGGGATATCTACTGATGTTGAGCCCAAAGTGTTTGTCCAATAAGGTTCAATGAAATCACAATAGGGAACAACAAGGGAGTCCCAATACATCGATCTCATGGATGATGACAGATAGAGAATAGGAGTGATATTATCCATAATCTCAACATTAGGCGGAGGGATCACAATGGGTGGTTGAGAAACCTCCTATTCTGGTATAGAGCTAGGATCAGAATCCATAGGTAGAAGAGAGGTGGAATCACTATGAGAAACCTCTAATTCGTGAAGCACGTGAAGTGTATCATGAAAATATTGGAGACAGGGAAAGCAGTGAGAATAATGGCCATAATTATCACACAAAGGATAGGAGTGATTCGTGCATAATAATATGTTCTTCTTAGCTGACTCGAGTAAGGTGACATGGACTCACGAATGTTAGAATCAAGGAAGGTATCAGAGACCACATTCTTGAAATGAGGGAGTTCAGGAAAATTATTGGTGGCATGACCAACAACATCACACAAAGCACATGGAGGATTAGGTTTTGATGGCTTAGGAGGAGATGGAGTTTTTGGGGGTGCCTTGCCTTTGGTTTCCTTTTTTTGGGCTTTCCCCCGCCACCAAATTCTTTCACAATAGGAGTAGGTTCCTGTTGAGGTTGTTGTGGAACCGAAGTAAAGGAAGGGGTAAGAACGGCCGGTTGAACCAGGGTCAAAGAAGTGTAAGGTTTGAGTTGATTGGGGGGAGTTTTTACGGGAGGATCAATGTACCAGACTGGGATCCCCAAGGTAATGTTAGGTAAACTCAACATGTCCATGATAGTTGTAGAATAAACTCCAAGGGGTGGAAATAAGAACAGTATATACCAGAAGGGTAATGGCTTGGGGGAACTGCTTTGAGAGGGTTAAGACCTGGGCGAATGGTTCCGGGCTGAAACGAATTAGGAGAGATACCAACAGAAGGAAATGGTCCTTGAGGAGTAGTATTGGAAGGCTAGGTTGAGTTTGGGATAATAGGTTGAAGAGGTATTAGCTGTTGTGAAGTCATACTAGACCGTTTTTGGGTGGCCCATGATGCTTGGAGCATGCAAACACTGGATGATCTAGGCTCAGAAAGAATAGGTGTTGGACCATAATAAGCACCAAGAAAGGTGGAAACTTTGTAGACTCTAGGAGAGACATTGTTGAGGGACAAGATAGTCTTATTGTCAGTCACTGATTAGATATTGGACTAAGGTGAAGTGTGAGATTTGGGATCATAGTATGTCAACTGATCAATAGTGACGATATTTCCATTATGAGGGAAACCCATCTTACAGTGAACCGCAGATGTGACAACTGACATAGCATAGGTATAACTACATCCCAAAAGGATGTTGTAATCTAATGGGGCATCAATGACTTCAATTTCAATAGATACAATCTTGGTGGAAACAGTGATTGGATAGTTTAAATATAATCTAAGGGGTTGTGAGGGATGACCATCCTAAGCATGGAGAGTTATGGTGGATGGGGACAGGTTTGGTGAACCAAGTCGCTTCCAAACATTGGCAACCATCACACAGGTGGAGGTGCGTTCATCTATGATACACCGTTGAATAGTGGTGTTTCTAATGGAGAATGATATTTGAAATGAAATGTATGAAGGTAGGGGAGGTTGTTCCGACTTTTCAACATCAAAGAAAATCATATGATCATCATGGGGATCCATAACACCCAAAGCAGAGAGTAGAGTTTTCCATTGGGATGGGCATGTCTGGAGGACTTCCAACATTAACATGGTAGCATGAGATTGTGCCAATTCATCTACTATGCTATAGGCATGGGCGATTTATCAGAAGCAACGTTTCGACGTAATGGACCTTTGGGGATCTTGGAGAAAAACTCTACCTTAGGAAGATGGATATTTAAGGTACCATTGGATGATGACAAAGACTCGGTGGAAACTTGGGGTTGGGGCTAATTCATTGACTTACCGAGTGTCGTTTCATGTTGGCGTGATTGAGTCTGAAGGTTGACATGATCGGTATTGAACTCATTAGAATTCATCATAAGAATATAATAATCATGGTGACTAGATGGTGGAAATGGAAGAGCTACCTGAAATTGTTTTGGTTGAGCAGCAAGATATCCTTGGTGAGGAAAAGGATTGGTAACCATAAGTAGTTGAGATGAAGCAGGAGGAGGAGCTATGCGTTGTAGTCCTCTAGAACCAACTACTTGAGCTTCCCATACTTGACACATCTGAGGCAAAAGGGGACACTCATGAGTATAATGACCATATACGCCACAACAGGCATAAGGTTTTTTCATACGAAGACCATTTTTTTCTTTGGTTGTCTGCCCTATGGCTGGGTTGTGGGATTAGTTTGGGGTCCCTAGGGTATAATGGGGGTGGACCCTAGATACCCTATTTACCTTGATATTTTTGGTTCTAGTTACCTTTCCCCTTGTTCCTTTTCTTGGGGTTAGGTGGATTGGGTATGCTCTATTGAGCATACACTTGACCTTGTGGAGGAGGTTATTGTTGTGACAAAGGTGGAGCAGGCATGGGGGTTGGGGCACTGGTGCTAGATGGGCTGGAGTGTTGGGTGGTGCATATGGATAATAAGGAAATGGGTAAACATTGGGATAAATAGGTGGAGAAATAGCTAGCCCTGGCATATGTTAATTCAAATGGGTATATGCATATGATGTTTTGGAACCTAGATAAGATTTTTCATCTGGAATATTAGGGAAGGGATAGATGTAAAAGGAACTGGCCCCTCCCTGAGGTTAACCATAACTCATCGAAGGTGGAACATATGGTTGAGGGTGTGAAATGGTTCCAACGATACCATCTGTAGCATGAGATTCCCCCGGTGCATTTGCAGCACCAGGCCAAGGCATATAGCAGATGACTGTATAAACATAACCTGACTGGGCATCAATCAGATCAAATTTCAAGGCTACTTGGAATGCATCTTCCTCAGATTCAGGGAAGTGTGAAGCAAGATATTTAGCAATGGGGGCCCAAGTCAATCTAAGAAACCAATCCATATAGATGCAATCTTCAAATTCATGAGCTCTACAGATACTCCTCCTTCTATGCAATTCCTGATCATGGTCAGATAGGCGAGTAGAAGAAGTTTGATGGAAAGAATTTAACAATTAGGTACTAGTGCCATAACGGAGAGGTAACTGGAAATAGGAAATAAAATATTTTTCCAGAGTCGCAAAAGTGGAATGAGTGGCTCTAGGTTGATTGGCATACCACTTAGCGACAACTCCAGTAAGAGTGCATTGGAACAAATGAAGACAAATGGAGTCTTCAGTAATAGAATTGGATGAACACCACATATGGAATGAGTGAACATGATTCATGGGATATTCTCCAAGATTACCTTAAAACTTTGGGATGTATGAAGGAAGTTTAGTAGGCATGGCTGACCAATTGTGATCATGGAGAAGGGGATCATTAATGAGCTAGGTGAAATCAGGGAGACCCAAACCAACCATGAAAGGAAGCAAAGGAGTAGGAGTGACCATATCGATGGAGGTTCTGCTTGTGGGGTTCTCCTGGTTGGTACCTAGGTTACCACCTTGGTTACCCGCACCCACGTTGGTGCCTACCATGGTGGTGGTATAGGGTTGAGAAGACGTGGAATAAAAGGAAGAACTGGAAGAATCAATAGAATCATAATCATAATGATAACGCGATGGAGGATTGGGAGGATGTACTCTAACTCATTGAGGAGGAGGAAAATATCCTAATGGAAGCTGAGGGTGAAGGCCTTGAGTTCTCCGTGACAAATGCCTAGGGGGCGTAATGATGTCAAGACAATGATGACTCTAAGGACTAAAGGGTGATGATAGGAGTAAAAGAGAAACAAATAGAAAGAAAACACCTAGTGCAGTGGTGCCAAGTGTAAACTAACTATATTAATGATGCTACTCTAATACAAGAAAGAACGTCCTATCAAAGAAAAATACCTCTAACCTATAGGTGGTCTAAATCCTCAAACAATCCTAAATCTATTGTTTTAGATGGCCTTCCAAAGAACTTCTTACTTGACGGAATCTCATCCCCACAAGCAGAGTTGTCCAGAGAAAGGTAGGGTAGAGAACCAACTACTTCCCATAGCCAATCCTATAGGGTGTTTTCCTAAGGTTGGTCACTGTCGTTACTTCGTCCCACGGGGGTGGTCCATTCTTGAGCTTCTTGGTGATCATCCAATGCACGGAATTCTCTGCCACAGGTTGCGTAGCCCCGAGGAGAACTGTTCGCACGATGACCTAGACTAACCCCCTCTGAATCAGGTTTCTAACACACTCTGTCTTTGGATTGTGGGATGGTGAACGATTTTAAGCTCCCTAATATGTCAACTTCCATGTCTCAATGAAATCAATTGATGGGTGTTATTGGAATCCGATGCCACCGATCCTACACCTAAACTACAAAGATTGTTTGGCCCTGGTTCCCAAGTGGGCTTAATCTATGTAGGTTGAATTATTAAGGTGTAATGTCTCAAGTCTTGGTTTAGCGATGTTAACCAAGCTCATGTTTGCTTAGGGTGTGAGTGTGTGAAAATAATGTATCAAGTTAATGAGTTAATTGAGCATGTTTTATGATGCCATGTGCTGTTGAAAATAAAGTGTTGAAATACTGTAAATAATGTTGAAAATTATAGAAACATAAACAACCAATCAAGCACACAAACCCCACCCAAAATTCTATCAAGCAGTTAAGAAAGACAGGGAAAACAAGCTACTCAAAGACACATTATATGCCTAAAATACATAATGTCAGGGGGACCGAGATCTATAGGCACTAAACTATTGTAAATGGTATAGACAAACAACAAAAATCAAAGGTAAAAAATACTGCAAAGGATAGGTATGAAGCTCCAAAACCTAAGATGCTCAAGGGGATCTTAAGGGGGAAAGGAAAAACCCAAACTCTAAAGGGAGAAAAGGTAAAATAAACCTATCCAAAAGTGTTTTAAAGTAATGGATCAGATTCTGAAAATCAGTGGTTGAAAATGCTGAAACCCTAGACTCCTCAACCAGCCAATCTCTTCCTAACAAAGTGGAGATGTACTCTAAACCCTAGGTGGGTTTTTCCTTCCTCAGAGAGAAAAACTAAGAGAATCTAGGCCTAGGGAAGATCGAAACAAAGATAGAAAACCCTTCCCAATCTACACACAACGCTCTCGGCAAATTTGAAACAATTTGAAAAATTCTCTGAAAATTTTCAAAACACAAGTATTGGCCTGAAATAGTGGAAAACACATTTTTTACGCAAAAAAGTGCACTTTGGAATGCAGATCTATGGTTGAAGTGTGTTTTTCTCTCGGACTCTCGGTCAACAGATTTCACATAGATTTTGTTATATATTGCTCGGTTGGTACTTGTGACTTGCGAAAAGAACCAGAAAGCCACCAGAATCTGAAAATTTGACAAAAAAGGAAATAATACTATAAATAGAAATTGAAATGCTATAAATAGTTGTAAAAAACCCTGAAATTTAATGAAACTTCAGTCACCTAAGAACGTTGTTATTACACCATTGGAGTCATCATTAGTTGACGACAAATGTAGCTAAATACCCACTCGAGTTGCCATTTTTTAGTGTGAAATTTCTTGAAAGGTGTACTAAAAAAACTTCACTTAAGTCACTAAGTGACACGTGACCCTAACAACAATTTGCGGTTGTTTATGTTTCAGATCTGTAATAAAACTTGGAAAAAATTGCAACAAAATAGCATATACAATCCAAAACAGCAAACAACAATATATATAACCAATGTAATAACCCAAATGGAAAGACTTTTAAATTGAATAAATATTTTATTGATAACACCTGCTGAAGGAGATCTACAAAAGATTCTGCAAATACCCCTCTATGGGATGGGCCCTTTGATGTCATTGATGCTTCAATAATAGTTTCTCTCTCTCCATGTGTCAAAAACCCAAAACAATATGGAGAACTCAAGTAAAAAGAGACGATAATGGTGATGATGATAACGATCATGGTGGAGAACGGATGGAAAATCCTCATATTTATAACAAAGTATTGAATTAATCTCGAAAATGGAGAATAATAAATTAACATTGACCAAATCAAGATCTAACTGTTTGGAATACTTTATTATATTATTTGGAGAGGGAAAAGTTATTCAAAATGGTCAAATATATTTATTTAGAAATAATTAACAAATAAAATGATGTATTAATTATTTTGCGATGATTAAGAATGGTGTGAAAATGAAATAATTATTAAATAGTGATTTAATAATTATTCCAATAATAGAAATAAGAAATAATAAATAAATAGTGATTTATTTAATTATTCCTAGGGAATTTAGTCAAAATGTGACAAGGAATAATTATCAAACAATGATTAAATGATTATTCCTAGAGAAAATTAAATAAATAGCGATCTATTCAATTATTATCATGGTTTTTTTTTTAATCATAAAATAATTTAATAAATATGGTTTACTAAATTATTTCCCAAGGTGAAAGTGGTTTTACTATGATAAAATTAATCCCTATGATAAAATTAATCCCACATGGTGTATTTCTATCCACCTGCTTAGAAATGGCTAGGTGATCATTTTTTGGTGATAACACCAAGATCAGAGTGCTAGCATTAAACATAGCTTGAGGAGTATGGCTTGCCAAAAACTTAAAGTTGTTTCAAGACAAAAAGAGTGACTTCATCTCAGATGTGCCATATAGGCCCTAAATAGTTTAATTATTTATCGACAAGTGCATGAAAAAACAATACCTCATAAGCAAGGTGAAGTGGAAATAAATAAAAATATTCCATGGGCTTTTTCTGATGGTGCTTCATAATGAAGCCCCTATAAGGGAGGTCCAAGAGGTAAATTATACCTATCTTCAAATAAAATATTTACTTTAAAGACAAAATTGACTATTAAACCAATCATTTAAGTTAAATAATGGGTTTAAAGAAGTTCTAAAACCTTTAAGAGTATCATGACCCAATTACAGATTTTTCAAGATTCAATGTTGATTATCAAATGGATTTAGAAAGAAACTAGCCTAAGAATTTTACATTATAAGCTTTGTTTGATGAAGTTCAAAATATACTTACAACTTTCTCATATACATCTTTCTTTTATTTATAAGGATATGAACAATATTGCAAATGAGCTCTCAAAAGTTGGTGTTGTGTTGGACCAAGGTAATTGGATTATTTTAGTAACCGAAAATAAGCACATTACATAATACAATCATTAATTATGGACATAAAATTAAATATTTTTAATGTTTTATATTAGGTTTGGTATAATGATGGGCTTTCACTATTTACTCAATGAATGATTAATGCACTACTTTGAATTATTTTTTATATTTTCAAGAGGCTACATGTGCAATTGAACAAAAAAAACACTTTATTTTTTGTGATAAGGGATTGAGCATAAGAATTCCATATAATAGGCTCAAGAGCACACTTATGAGCACCACGAGAATCTAACAGTAGTTTCCAGGATATTTTATGGGGCATTGAAGTGTTCCCTCAGATGTTTGATGAGGCCTTAAATGATAAGATTTTTCGCCCAGTTTCCGAGGAGGAGCTGCTAAGAACAATGAAACTTTTTAAAAGGGACAAATGCCCTGGCCCGGATGGCTGGTCAATAGAGTTTTACATCCATTTTTTTGATCTAATCAAAACAGACCTGTTAAATATGGTTGAAGCAACAAGGATGTCGGGCAGCATCAACAAAAATATATCCTCCATGAATATTGCTCTCATACCAAAAAAAGGGAATGCAAAATTGTTTATGGAGTTCCGTCCGATTTCATTATGTAATATCTCCTATAAAATCATATCAAAAATAATTGCTGAAAGAATCAAAGGAGTCCTATCGTCATCTTTATCATCAGCCCAGCATGCATTCCTTCAAGGGAGAAACATCTTAGACGCAGTGGCATCAACTCAAGAAGGCCTTTCTGCTATTCATTCAAAAAAGAAGGATGCAGTCATTGTCAAGATCGATCTTTGTAAAGCATATGATTGTTTGGATTGGGGCTTCATCAGATGTTTGCTGGCGAAGATCGGTTTGAGGATCAGCATGATAAACTGGATCATGGCATGCGTGGATAAGGTGAATTATGCGGTTATTATAAATGGGCTTCCATCGTCCTTCTTCCCTGCATCCAGAGGCCTTCGCCAGGGATGTCCTTTATCCCCGCTGCTTTTCATATTAGCTATGGACTCCCTCAGTTTACATATTAACAAGGTTGTACAGGAAGATAGATGCCGGCCATTGCACATATGCAGAAATGTTGCGATCTCTCATAATTTGTTCGTGGACGACATCATTCTGTTTGGGATTTTTTGCAGAATTACTTGGCTTTCATTCTATGAAATTTTAAAAAATTTCCAGAGGGCAACGGGGATGCTGATAAATTGCTCGAAATCTATTATCTATCATAATGACATCCAACAAGAAGATATAGACTGGTTATGCTCTCTCTTTGGTATTGAGACTCGTTCCATCAGTGGGGGAATCAAATATCTGGGGTTTATATTGAAAGCAAATGCTTACTCATCGGCGGATTGGCAATGGATCCCAGAGCGATACTACAAGAAAATATCTGGATGGGAGTACAGAAGCCTCTCTTTAGCAGGTAGAGTTATTTTGGCACAGTCTGTATTAAATCAATTGGCTGTCTACTGGGCTCATTTGTTCTTCCTCCCCTCAAGCATAATCAAAACAATGAATAAGCTCACTGCTAATTTCATCTGGGGGGTCAGGCAGGAAAGAGCAAATTTCATCTCACGAAATTATCCCATATTTCTCTGCCGAAGGAGATGGGAGGATGGGGTCTTCTGGATTTACGATCCTTTGGTATGGCTCTCTTATGCAAATCATTATGGAGGGGTGTTTTCGAAGCCGGGCCCTGGAGCAGAGCTATCCAATCGAAGTATCTAGGCAGAAAGGATATTTCCTTCTGGTACAGAAAAGAAAGGATTGGCCCATCCTATGGATCGCCAATTTGGTTAAGTCTGCGTAAAATGGAAAAAAAAATTCTGAAGAATCTGATTTGGCATTTTCAATCCGGGAAAAGGATCCTTATCGGAAAAGATGCATTCCTAAGTGGCACGGAGGAGATCGTTGTCCCAGAATCCTTCCTCGCTTTCCTTCATAGAAGAGGTATCTTTTTCTGGGATGGTTTAATTTCTGAGTGGCTGGGTCCAATTCCAATGTGGCGTGATGCAGATAGTTTGCAGATGCCAGATGCCTTGGCTGCTCAATGGGCCCATCTCAGGATAAAGCTCAGGAACAATGGCATTTTTCGCTCATCGGAGCATGATGTATTAATTTGGAAAAATGCAAAAGGGTCTCATTCCATACGGGTAAAAGATGTGTATCAGAGCCTGATCAAGCAAAAACAGTCCTCCTAGTTTTTATTTTCCCAACTATTTTCTGGAAAGTGTGATGCCCGTCCAAAATGGTTTTATTCTCGTGGTTGCTATTTCATAATAAAAACCTATCGTGGGAGAATTTAAGAAAGAGAGGGTGGCAGGGGCCGAGCTTCTGTCCCATCTGCAGGTCTGCAGCGGAGGATAATCATCATTTATTCATAAGTTGTCTGAGCACTCAGAAGCTATGGTCATCTCTCGAGATCTTCTTCGGCATTCCATTCCCATTTCATGCTACTATAAAAGAAGCTTTTATGTGGTACAGCGAGCAATCAGAGTCATGCAAGGGGTTTCTATCTACAACGATTCAAAGATCATGGTGGAATATGTCAAGGGAAAAAATTCCATCTCCAGTCCTCATCTTTTAGGTTGGCTAAACAGGATAAATTTCTACTGGAAGATTCTGAAGGAGGGATCAATCCATCACATCTACAGGGATAAAAATGTGCAGGCTGATGCTCTGTTGAAGAAGGGTCTTCTCGAGGCTCCTGGTCATTGGCATCTTCAGGTCCCCGTGGAAAGCGATATCTTCTTCATTTAGGATTTTTATCCTACTGACTTTTAATTTCGTCCTTGCAGGTCTTCAAATATTTTCAGTGTTTTGATGCCCCAACATTATTCATCCACAGGCCTATTAATCTTATGTCGGGGTTTTTCTCTGGAATCTCTCCTTATAGTCTCATTTTTTTGTGACCGATTTGCATTGGCTGTTCGCATCGTCTTTTTTGAAGCGGTATATCTCCTCATGTGGTCGATCTGCTTAAGCGGATCCTTTTCTGTTTTCCTGTATCAGTCTCTTCAGTCTCTTTCAGTTGCTGGGAGTTCCGGTTGTTCAGCCCTGCCTCCCCAGTTTTATGCTTATGGTTTCATTTTGCTGATCCAGAACTCTTTACTGGGTCATATGTTTTTGTTCTTCATCATGTATATGGGACTTTTTATATATCTTATATAAATACATAGCGCTTTTTCTTCCTGAAAAAAAATAGTATGTATTTTATGTTATATTAATAAAAATACACATTTTCCTTTTGCCCGAAAGAAAAATTTAGAAGGTTAAACATGTTATGCTTTGTAATTTTTCATTTATAGTACTTTAAATCACATTGAAACTATAAATCACATTGAATTAAATAATGTTGGTTGAAATTGCAATTACTTCAAATACCAATAGTGCAAATAGATTCAACAAAAAGGCTTAAAGATATTATAACAAAATTCATCATGTTACTTGCAAGAGTTGATTATGGGTGGGAGGATGAAAATTATTTCTCTCAATCACTATAGATAAACCAAATTGATAACCAAATTGTGCAATGTAAACATCTAATATCTACAATTCTATTAATGCAAAATGAATCCTGCAAGATTTTAGACCAAAATATAGTTTTCCTCTTTAATACTGGAACAAAATCAACCCTTTTATGATGAGTTTATTTATATTTTATTTTTCTTTAATTTTTAAATTTTATTTGTTTTTTAATTAGATAAGCAAAATTTCATCTTGATTTACTTATTTTTTTAAATTCTAATGGTTTAGGTAGTCTTATAATGTGTCAAAATGGAAGAAGTTCAAAGGTCAACGTTCTTATTAATAAGATATAAAAAAATTTCAACAAAATTTTATTCATGAGGTCTAGACTAATTGGTTTGTGTGGGGTTTAGTGTCCACTAGACCTTATATTCAAACCTCATTGGAAGTGATTGAAAATGGAAACCACCTTTAAAAAAATTAAACTATTAAAACTTTTCATAAAATTTCAATTAAATTAAATAAAAATTCAAAAAAAAAACCTTCTTATATTTACTAATTAACTTACTAACTTAATGATATAATAATATATTTACATAATTAATCATTAACATATACACATAGTCATAAGAATGAAAATTTAAATAACGTGATTGAAATTTAAAAGTGAATCCATAAATTAAATTTGATAGATTTAACAATTACATTACTTATATTATTATTATAATTAATTTTAAAAATTGTGTATCACTGCCTCATAACACGATTTTAACAGAAAATTACATCTTTACTCTTTTCCATTAATTCCATGAAGTGTCACATAAAACACTCGAATAATCACAAATATGTACTTTATAATTGAATGGTAATAGACAATAGTGCATACTTGTGATAATAATTGTGTGAACAACACTTCAGCAGGTTGCTTTTTGTGTGGATGTGACAATTTCTTGTTGGGATTGGGGATGATTAGGAAAGGATTCTCGAGAATGAGTTGGGCAGAGCATCTATGAGATTGACTTGGATAGTGGTGAAGAGGAATATGGAAAAGTGTTGTACAAGCTTGAGTTGTAAAGTGATTTAGAGGAATATGGAGGTGTTACATCAAGTATGAGTGGATTTATTTTGGCCAAAGTTTTCTAATATTGTGATGGTTGCTTACATGCTCTTGTACCGTGCTATTGTATTTTTTCATAAACATGGTGTTATTCACGATGTCTTAGATTTTATTTTGTGGTTCCTTTCATAGTATGTCATCCTTTTTTAAGGTAATTACTCTTCTATGGCTATAGTTTGATTTTTTGGTTTTTTATTATTATGGTTTAAATTTCATTATTATTAAAAAAAATATATATGTTATTTGAGTATTAATTCTTTCTTTATTTTGGTATTTTTATGGTAAATATATGAATAAGTAAATGGAAATGCATTGTTTTTCAAGGGATTATGAATTAGAGACAATGATTATTGTTAGTGGTTAGTGCTTAAATATTAGAATATCATTAAATATGGAAAAATATATGAAACTAAAGGTAGTTATGGCTGAGAATATCAATCATTATTACTATTACTATAGGTATTATGGGGTTTATGGAATATTAGTGTGTATTATGATATAATAGTGATATATCTAACGTAAATGTCTATAGTACTTCACCATAGTCAACTCTACTAATCACAATTTTTTTAGTGACTATTATTTTAGGGAGAGGAAGCATCTTAATAAAGTAATATCAACCCTAAAAAAACCATATACAATTATGGTATACATATCAAAACTATATTCAACTAGAATCAAATATCATTAGTCAACTAAAATTAAAAACAAATGAATTAATAATGTTAACACTGAAAACATATAAATTAATTAATTATGCAACACCCCCTCCCACATTTACCCACTTTTAGAATCCCTCCAGGTAAATGTGAAACATAGTGCCACTATGATATGACTCGACCTCCTATCTCCAGGTAAGGAAACGGTGCCTACAACTAAGACTTATTGACCACAAACTGACATCCTACAGGGACTACATATCACCAAGGAGCTAAAGAAACACCCCATGTGGTCAATCACCCAGTTGGAACTTTGTTTCAGTGACCTAAACTCCTAGATGCACCCTTGACACTGGCTTCATGTGGTTTAAGGCCTCCAACCATAATCACAATCCTTGCTCCATGCATTTGTGACCTAAATTTCTCAATTCAGTGCCCATAGTCCCAAGATCTGAGCCACAATTCCAAGCCAGCCTCTTGACCTCTACCCAGAACTGCTTGATACTTCTTAGAATGATAAATAGCATAAGGAAGATGCTATTCATACAAAACTTGAACAAGTACTTAACCTAACCAGGCATAACCATGACAGTCATTTCGTCAAACATATGGTGAACATGTAAGATGCAGGTCATGAATGCATATTTGATCATAGGAGTTTGAAACTTATCTAAGAATCACCAAGAATGTCTAATTCCCTCTCATAATAGTTGTAATAACACTTGTTATCCCATGCATTCATTAACCATCAAATACTCATCAAATCCTAAACAAATTTATAGCTAAAGCACATTACATATCCATGCTTATAACCAACATATAACCAAATTATTAACCATGACAGAACAACCATTAAACAATCATAATAACAAGTACAAGTGCTCATAGATTACAATAGGAAAGTAACTCTTATTAAGTTATGCAAAATCCAACCCATTTTGGGACTTCCACGTACCACCCGACCATAGATTGGGCTTAACCAAATCTTTCTTTCAGCTAATCACCATCTTGTCATATTCCAAGCATGAATGTGGGATCTCAAGACATAAAAAAACCAGGGCTTCCTAGAGATTAAACCACTTCCACCCTCAAGCTACTGTGATCTCGCCAATAGTGCATTTTTTAGGCCACTGGTCCAATCCTCTCAAGGATCTCGAAAAACCCGCAATACCGATGTGCCAACTTGGCACATGATCTAATCCTTAAGGATCTCTTATTGGGCTTGATGTGCAAGCACACATACTCCCCAACCTGAAAATAGTGAAATTCAATGTGTTGATCTGGATAGCTCTTTTGTCTATCCTGTGTTGCCTTCATATTCTTCTTAATATCCTGCATTTCATGTTTCATCTCTACCAACATGTCTAGTCCAATCAACACCATGCTCACTGGATCACTCCAATTGATTGGAGTATTACAATTGTGCCCATAAAGTGCCTCAAATGGACTCATCTTCAAGAATTCATGATACGTATTGTTAAAATAAATCTAAACCAATGGAAGATACTCCTCCCACCTCCTCTACTAGTGCATAACGTACATCCTCAACATGTCCTCAAGTATCGCGTTAACCCTCTTTGTTTATCCATCTGTCTGTGGATGATAGGTTGTACTAAAAGCCAACTTTGTCCCCAAACCTGCAAACAACTCCTTCCAAAACCTGGAAGTAAAATTTGCATCTTTGTCAGATACAATCTTCTTAGGAACACCATGGAATCTCACTATCACCCTGATGAAGACTTGAGCTACCTCATTAGTTGAATTAGTAGACTTCACTGGAATGAAGTGAGCTACCTTGGTCAACCTATCGACCACAACCATAATGGAATCATGTTGTCTGGATGTCTTTTGTAAACCTATAATGAAATCCATGGAAATGACCTCCCATTTACATTCTAGAAGCAAAATCAGTTGCAATAGACCAATTGGATGCTTACACTTTGATTTTACCTGTTGACAGTCCAAACATTTAGCCACAAACTCAACTACCTCTTTCTTCAGATTCGGTCAATAGTAAAACTTCTTCACAACCATTAGAGCCTTCTGATATCCTAGGTGACCTGAATATGACTTGACATGAAATTCCCTCAAGATAAGCTTCTAGAGTTCACTATCATCTCGTACATAAAGCATGTCCCTGAATCTCACCAAACCATCTGTCGTGAGATGATAATCCACATCCTTATCACCTAAACTCTATTTTTGTAACCTCTGCTTAAGCTGTTGGGACTTATCATCCTACTCCCCTCCCTGCAAGATCCACTCCTACAAATCTGTCCCATAAGAGCTTATTGTTGCAATGTGATTCACCTGCACTCTTCTACTAAGAGCATCTATAACCCTGTTCTCCTTTCTCTTGATATACCTGATCTCGAAGTCAAACTCACTAAGTGTGTCCATCAATCTAGCTTGCTTGGAATTCAAATTAGATTGGTCAAACAAGTATCCTAGGCCACTGTGATCACTCATCAGAATAAACCTCCTGCCAAGAAGATAGTGTCTCCACATCTTCAATGCATGAATTATAGTTTCTAATTGAAGATAGTGTGTCACATAGTTTTTCTCATGCTCATTTAGTTTCCTCGATTCGTATCATACTACCTGTCCCTTCTACATCAGGATTCCACCAAGTCCTCTTTTGCAAGCATTTGTACACACCACGAACTCTTTATCTGGATTTGCAATCTTTAGAACTGGAGAGTTTGTAAGAAAAATCTTCAATTGCTTAAAACTAGATGAACATTTCTTTGTCAAATCAAACTTATTTCCTTTCCTCTACATGATTTAATTTGGTAGGAAATCCATGAGAAGTTCCTGATGAACTTCCTGTAGTAACATTCTAGTCCCATGAATGATCTAACCTTGTCCACATTCTTAGGATTTGCCCACTCCATGATAGCTTTTATATTTTTTGGGTCCACTATTATGCCTTCCTTGGAAACAACATTCCCCAAGTAATGAACTTATGTCTAAAATAAATTGCACTTAATAAGCTTGGAATGCAATTAATGCTCTCTCAATAATCATAACACTGCTGCTAGGTGTTTTATATGTTGTTTCTCATTCCTTGAATATATCAATATTTCATTAATGAATATTATCACAAACTTGTCTAGATAAGGATGAAACACACTAATCATCAAACACATGAAACTAGCTAGATCATTAGTCAAACCAAAACGAACCACAAAAAACTCATAATGTTCATACCTGGTCCAGAAAGCAGTCTTGTAAATTTCCTCTTCTTTGATGTGTTCCTGATGATATCCTGATCTCAAATCAATATTCAAGAACATTGTTTCTCCCTTCAACTTATCAAACAAGTCATCGATCCACGGAAATGGGTACCTATTCTTGATCATCACCTTGTTCAACGATCTGTAATCAATACACAACCTGAGAGTACCATCCTTATTCTTCACCAATAACATTGGTGCACCCCAAGGCGACACACTTGGCCTAATGTATCCCTTGTCAAGCATTTCCTTCAGACCCAACTTAAGTTCTACTAAATCTAGAGTGCTCATCCTATAAGGTGCCTTTCATGTTGGTGTTTCTCCTGGTATCAACTCAATAAAGAAATCTACTTCTATATGAGGCAATAACATCGAAATCACTGTTGGGAGCATGTCCTGAAACTATTGCAAAACTGGATACCTATTCAAGACATCAGTGTCCTCAACATCCTTACCTTTGTCACTGCGAACATTACACACCCTTTCCTGCAATTGCGCTTAGCCTGCATAGTTGTAACCATTCTCACTGACATAGGCTTCTTATTTCCCTGCAAGATTCTCTTCTCTCCATTGTCATCCAAACAATATATAGTCTTCTCATAATAATCCATATTAGTCCTGTGACGATGCAACCAATCCATACCCATAAGCATACTATATGATCCCAACAGAAGTACATTTAGATGCGATGGTGTAGACATACCATTCACCTCAAATGCATAATATCTTACCCAATGATGGACTCTTTCCTTGGTACCTGTAGCCAACTATACCAACCAATACTAAGCATACACTTCTTTTCTCAAGCCACACTTATCCACCAGAATTTTATTAACATAATTATAATTACATCCAGGATCCATCAAAATTGAAACAACACAATAAAATAGATTTCCTCCATCTCAATAATGGATGTCTGGTGATCCTCCTGCTTGTCATCAAATGTTGTATAGATCTGAGGAATTCTTTGGCCCACATCCCCAACTATGTGCCTCCTAAGCACTATATATCGGAGGTCGTCCATCCTAATACAATGAACAATCCTTCTTACGATGATCTTTGCCCCATATCCAACACTGAAACAATTCCCTACCACTACCTTTGTTCTACTGTTCTCTAAGATTAGGTCCATGTCCCTTCTTCATTGCATGAAACTTCTTATAAGGAGAAACATGCTCTTTCTCACCTGCATATTGAGGTATTTCTCGCTTCGGTGTCCACATATCTTTAGTATTATCATTCCCTTCCCAATCACGCTTATGCTTGGACTTATGCTTTCATTGCTCATAACAATGCTTCAACTCCCCAATAACTTCAACTAGTGACCAAGGCTCATCATACTCAATCTGATCCTTGAATTCCAATGGTAGTCCATTGATAAATATTTGAACTTTCATCTTCTCATCCTTGAAGTAAGGAACATACCTCAAAAACTCTAGGAACTTAGTTGTGTACTCCTCCTTTGTTATAGATCCCATCTTCAGTTCATATAACTCCTTGTCCTTACCATCATAGTAGCTCTCTAACAAGTACATATTCCTGAAGAGTCTCTTGAACTAATGCAAACTAAACTCCTTTGTCCTAATTCATTTTACACACTTCACATATTCCTAGCAGATGTTTATTTTTCCCTTGATATTGAAAATAGATATCCTGCCCTTCATGTTCTCTATGTAGTCATGGAGGTCTAAGGACTTCTTCATTCCAAGCAGCTTTCTTGAAATCGTCTGGAAATTATCCCCTCTCACTCCTCCTATAAGAATGATACTAATGATGACCATGATACCTATTTGAACAGAACTAGAGTAGAACCCATAACCACTACCTGTCCTATCAGGTGTATCGAAGAACCTACCATATTTGACTGTATCATCCCTATCCAACCTATGCCCTCCATGAGACCTGCTATCATATCCTCCATTAGTCCTTTCCACCTATCTGTTACAGGGAAAAGTGTCTACTCAGAACTGCTTATCCCACTAAGGTGTGACAGCTGCCTTAGAAAAAAACAGAGTAAAGCTACTTTCATTTTTCCTTTATGAATTATAGATAGAGAGGAACATAGAAGACCAACCTCTGTCTTGCGCTAATCTCCTGGTTTGATTCCTCTCTTCCTTGATAGTCTTTCGCTACTTGTTCCCTTGCACGCCCAGCTTCATAGAGTACCTGTAAGATCACAGTAGCATAGCACTATACAAAGACATGGATCTATAATCATAAACAGTCTAGGATCAGATGTAAATTGACCATACAAATGCAGCAAATATGAATGACACAAAAGTATGGAGGAAAACTTGAATAGCTTTTATTGATAAACAAGAAAGAGCCAAGAGGAGTTACAACCAGTTGTTCTGACCCAGCATCAACCTCTCAGCAAGGAAGCCCCTCTTCACCTCATACAAAGCTTAGATCACCCAACAATCTAATGTTTGTCTCAAGAAACCAAAAACAATTTCTTACAATATGCAAAATTCCAGCCTCTGGATCTCTAGGATGAGGGATCCATATATAGATATCTGTAAGGGAGATGAGTTAGCTTGTGATTTGATTAATGTCTTCTCTCTGATAGTTCTTGCTTCCACTTGGAGATTGATGATCTCTTACTCATCCTTGGTCGAATTCAGAGAGGCAAGTGTCACAGGAGAAGTTTCTGGAAGCTTCCATTGCCTCTCCACCTCGCGGAATGACACTGCCATTTGTCATTTCTCGCCCATCGCACCCCATAGAAGGGATTTTTGAAATGCAACACACCCACACAGTGTATTTAGGTGAGATGCAACGCACTTGGCCTGTGGAGCAGCTGAAATGATCCTGTTTTGACCAATTCTGAGCAGTTTTTCATGGAGAACTTCTGGGAGAAGCTGTAATCTGTTGACCTTGTTCCTTTAGGGGTTAGAACAACCATTTTAGGGACTTAGGAGCCCTTGGTTTATGGACATTTCATGCTTGGGGTTGTAGGGCCCAAAAATGTCTATAACAGTTGCCCCCTAAAGCATGAGGTCATTAATCTTTTGATGTCGGGTGAAATGCTTTATTATGAGGATCCAAAGTTCTTTCAAGCTGGGAGGAGACCTATAATAAGATACAATACAATACATTATCTTCATAATATTTTCATGATTTAGCTGAGGCAGGCATTCCCATTTACATTTGATGTCTTTATTCTCCTGAATATATATCGCAGCCTGGATGGATGAAAATAGATCCGGGGTCTTCAATCTCGTTCAATCTTCACTCGAAGTACAAGTCTATCCATGTGAGAGATTTTCTGAAGTCGAACATGGAAGGACATCGCTTGATTACCAGCCAATAATATAAGCTGTTAACAAGCGCGAGAGGAATCACCGATAATGATAATGACCCTCAAGGTACTGTAGTACAATTCACATGGTGTGAATAAAGGACTTGGCGTCGAACACCACGCAAAATCTTTCGGTCGAAGGTCATTGATGTAAACCTGTCGCCGGAAGTGAGAAACTTGCCATTGAGGTATGCAAGCTTCAAAGTACTGAATGGGGTGTTCCTAGATCAACTTCTTGGATAATGAGCTGATGTCGACAAGAAGTGATCTGTCACAGGAGGGCCTTAATGAATCCCACATCAATGACATGGAACGGAGAAAATGATTTTAATGGAGGTGAAAACGATCTGGTGATATAAGGTTCAGGGTGGCGGTCATGAAAGAATGGAGTATAAATGTATTGTAGTGGGTGAGACACAGGTGAATTCTCTGAATGACTTCTCTTGAACATATCAGCGACACTGACGTGATGGATTGGTAGCATTAACCCCAAATGTGGATGGTATGATGGGACCATGGTGATGTGACCGGTGAATGAAACAACCCAACCCGACTTGGATGCGGAGTGAAAGTGTCATGTTCAAGAGCGACTTGCTACCAACAAAGTTTCTTCAAGTTTTCTTCCCAATTTTTCCCCAGTCATTGTTGACCAGTACCTCTTTATTTTTATCAAGCTTGAGGAGGATAACATATGCTTGTTCTATAATTTTCCCTTCAGGCAAACCCATCGCTATGTTTTAACGAGCCTAGCGATAGTGAAACTCATTCTCGTCTATAGACAAGTTTGTCGCTATTAAAAATTTTAACGAGTTTAACGACAAAGATAACTCGGTCCTTTTCAATTTTAGAGAGTCTGAAAAGGAACGTAAAGGTAACTCCAAAATTCCTTTTTCGTCATCTAATCCCTTAAGTCTGAAAAAGTATAAAACAATACAGAAGGGATGAATTTTCGATACTTTTAACGAGCCGAACAAAACAAGCGCTCGATCTTTTTGTGTAATAATCCCTCAAGTCCAAAAAGATTAAAATTTAGAGGAGGGATAGCACTTCCAGCCCCTTTACCGAGCTCGAGAGGCCATTGGCTCGGCAATCTTTCATATTTTACGAGTCAATTGAAAAGAGCTTAAAGGAGACTCGTCTTTTGAGGAATGAGTGATAAAATGGGTAGCAACTGATTCCAGGTAAGGTTTGGAATTTTCCAATCACGGCAGTGTTACAAGGATGGCTAACATGATCACTCTTCGCAGCTGTTCCTCAAAATGGGTAAACAATCAAATGGAGGTGAATGATCGGCCAATGTAAAAGTGGAGGTGATGGTGCAAACATGACCAAGGCTTTAAAGGCTAAAGTATTACATTCACGATGGTTATTTACCGGAAATTGGTTCATTTTTTAATGAGCTTAAACTCTGGGGGAACATGTGTTCATTGCTTACGTTTATTTTTTAACGAGCATGAAGTCTGCACTAAAACTGCTCGATTAATCCAGTCGTGTGATAAGAATGTCTCAAAAACCGGCAACTTTTAGAGTTTTTCCCCACATCCTTTCTTTATGCAAGTTAGGAAATGGCCAATCCTACGTGTTTAAAGGGTTAGAGGACCTACAAATTTAAAAAATAAATAGTCGCTCTTCGCTTGCATGCCAAAAGGTTTGCATGCCCCCAGGTATAAAACAGAGTTTCAAGGTTACCTCTTCTTCTTTCCGTTAAAACATTTGTTTTACCAGGAGAGGTCTACCTCTTACAGGTTACCAAAGATTACTCTATCTACAGCGTAAACAAAACACTTCTTCGGCGATGTTTATCAAAATAAACAAAGGTGAGTGGCAATGCCTGCCAACCCACATAACTTCGACAAAAGAATCTTATTCCAGAATAACCCCCTCTTCCAATCACGGACGGGAGTACAGACTAGTCATATTCTCTCGCGGAAACCTACCCTATACCCAAAGTTTTCCTGCCGAAGCAGGCCAGGATGCATGCCCCCTGGGTTTCAGTCGTGTCCCCCGAATTACTCGCGCTCATCGGGCGGACGGACTGGGGATTGAGACATTTCTTGCGTGAAAAGACCATTCAGGGATGGTATATGACTATTTGCTATGCGTGAACCGGGGAATGAAAGCTGGTCTATGAGCTTGACCACTCTTCCTTTGTGCGGAAAACACATTACTCTAAAGAGTGAGGAGATAATCGCTCCCATGCAATAAATAGAGTCTCGCCCAAGGAGTAGATTATAATCTAGAGGTCCTTGAACTACCATTACATTCATTTGAACAGTTTTTCCTCTCAATGTTATGGGTACATTGGGAAGGATCCCTAACGGTCGACTGGTTCCTTTATCAAATCCTGTTAGATTTCTCATCTCAGGCAAAAGCGATGGTGAACCAAGCTCTTTTCAAGCAGTCGAGGAAAGGATACTCACAGAAGCCCCTTCATCTATGATGGTACCAGCCATAACCATTCTATATATTTGAACAATGATTCGGAATGGTACACTAGCTGGTAAACGGGGTCTGCCTAGTTGATTCCAATCAAAGGAGACAACTAGGTTGCTTGGAGGTGGGACTGAATAGACGGCCGGGTATGACTCTGACTAACTTCCTTCCTGCAGTAAAGGAACGGGTAAATTGCCCCCATGTTCATTGGAGTCTGTGCTTACAAAAAGAATTTGGACGGTGTCATCCTTGTTCTCTTCGGTGACTATATCATCTGAAGATGGAACCTCTGAAGGCAAGACCGGGTCAACTGCTGCCTCGACCTTTTGACTTTCGTCTGGTATGGGTTCAGATGGTTTGTCTTCAATGATAGATGCTTTAGTCGACCACCTGAGCGGGCCAGCCGGTTTTTCAACTAGTGACGGACTCGGCAAGAGTTTTTATATCCAGGAGGAAGTCGTAACGGTGAAACCGGATGATCGTCCAAAACTCTTTCAGCCTCGTCTAATAAGGGACAATGGTGGACGGCATGATCGCGTTCGCACAGTTTACAAGAAAATCTATATTTTCCTTTTTGTCCTGGGGCTTCACTTTCACTAGTTGACGGTGTGTTTTCAACATGATCATCAGAGGTTGACGACACCGGGTTGTGCAAACGAGGAGACCAGTCCCTTAAGATCCGAGGGATGCAAGGACAATCTCTATGATAGTGGTCTCCTTTGCAAATGACACATGGCGATTTAGGCCTGGTCGGTGCAGTGTGTGGATTTTCGCTAGACGACGCTCATTTGCCCCCATTCTCTTTTGGCTCCTTCTTCTTCTTCTCTTTCTTCTTCTTTTCCTTCTTCTTCTCAGGTACTTGACTTTTGGTTTTACCAACCCCATCAAGTGAAGAGGAAGGAGGAGAAGAAGAATTAGAGGAAGTAGAAGGTTGGTGGGTAACTCTGGATTTGTCTAGTTGCTGACTCGATTGTTCAGGAATTGCGGTGTTCTGAACGACAGAGGTTGAGAAGAGCCATACAGGCAAGCCGATCGTCAGTCCTGGAAGCGACAATGTGGTCATATGTGGTGCACCAACATCTCCCCAAGAGGAGAAGGGACTAGGACTTCCTCCAAGGGGAATTCCTTGGTTGGTGGATTCCATTTTCTCAACCCAAGATCAACATAGGAAAGGGTAATGAATATTCCATTTAAAATAAATCTTAGACGCTTTGACACAACTTGTTTTTTCAATTTTTAAGAGTCGAGAAAAAACAAAAGATGACTCTAGTCTCCTTCGATTTTTAATGAGCCTGAAGTGACAAGTGCTCAGATGGACCTTTTTTGTTAAAGAGTCTGAAAAGGAACGAAAGGGACTGCTCTAGAAATCTAGGTAAAGGGATTACCAAACCGATCGCAAAACTGCAGAATACTTTTTACGGTACGGCAGTCAATCTTCCTGAATGCTGTGTTCAGTGCATTGCGATTGATAGGGCGGCAGACACGGCTTCCTATGGATAAAGGATTAAGCCTATTGGGGTCTCCCAAAATATACTCGACGATACGTGGGAGCACAAGTCCGTACTGGCACTTATCGTCTCAAAGTGGAGGAATCACCCAACCATCAGTGAGAACAACAGTTACCAGGCTTTACGACGCTGGAATACGTTTCTAGCCTAGACTTATAAATGTCGTGCGTTAAGTTCCAAAGAGTTGTTAGATTCATTGAATTTATTTTATAGTTGATCTTGTTTATGAAGTTTGCCTTTTAGGATCACCGCGAGATGTAGATGTAATTCCCAAAATGTAATCTAAGATGATAAACAATCTTTTTATCTTCTTTGTGCAATGAAAATCCTAGCTACTAAGGAAAGAAAGACAGAATCTTTCACAAAGAGCAAAGAGTACACTCTAAATGCACTTTCCTAAATCAAACCAAGCAGACTATCTAGATGCAAATGCACATGCATGTATTTGTTTTCGACTTTCTTAGTATATGAATGATAAGAAGAAAGTTGATGCACAAATCTGAATTTCTTTTCAAGCGACAAATATCAACAAGTTTCTTTTCGAAATCAAAAATGGAGACAATCACAACACCTTACGATTTTGAAATGAATACTTGTTTTGACACTAGGAAAATTACAAATTCAGACCAAAAACAATAGTAACGGGATAATCGACTATCAACAACAATCAAACTCTTTCCTATGATTTAAATCGACACTTGCGACAGTTTCAAATCAAAGGACGACAATACGATTACGCTACTTTTGCAAAGGAGAACTGAAAATGACTCAACAAACACACAAAAACATTTACAGTTCTTTTGTACAAAGGAGGTGGAATAACAACAAGGAAAAGGAGTTTCAAATAGACATATACTGATCACAGGCAGCAAAATTTAGGAATAGAACTGGAAAGAATGAATCACAGAAACCAAAACTGCACAAAGCCTAGCCTGATCAGCGCATCTGCAACACAGGGAATTTGAAATGAAGCGCACCTTCTACACTCAGGAAGTGCGCTGAAGTTCAGATTCTCAGAACAGTACCTACGATGAGCCAAAAACGAGACTCTGTTTGGGTTCCGGGTCACAGTTTCCATTTCAGTTCATGGGTTTTGGCAGAGCAAAAGGTAATCAGTAACTCAACAATCAGGGGTAGATCTAAGGAGGATCTAAGAGCTATCACAAGGGCAATCAGAGAGTTTGTGAATCAGTTGTTTAAATCATAAACAGATCCCGTAGATGGACTGAAGTATCACTTATCTACTTTTCATTTGCTATGGCAAATGCAGTTTGAATGCTACTTGTAAGTTTATGAAATAGACAACAAGGAAGATAAACAAACAAACTAATTCGTCCCCAGTGGAGTCGCCATTTTGTTACAGGGAAAAGTGTCTACTCAGAACTGCTTATCCCACTAAGGTGTGACAGCTACCTTAGAAACAAACAGAGTAAAGCTACTTTCGTTTTTCCTTTATGAATTATAGATAGAGAGGAACAGAGAAGACCAACCTCTATCTTACGCTAATCTCCTGGTTTGATTCCTCTCCTCCTTGATAGTCTTTCGCTACTTGTTCCCTTGCACGCCCAGCTTCACAGAGTACCTGTAAGATCACAGTAGCATAGCACTATACAAAGACATGGATCTATAATCATAAACAATCTAGGATCAGATGTAAATTGACCATACAAATGCAGCAAATATGAATGACACAAAAGTATGGAGGAAAACTTGAATAGCTTTTATTGATAAACAAGAAAAGATCCAAGAGGAGTTACAACCAGTTGTTCTGACCCAGCATCAACCTCTCAGCAAGGAAGCCCCTCTTCACCTCATACAAAGCTTAGATCACCCAACAATCTGATGTTTGTCTCAAGAAACCAACAACAATTCCTTACAATATGCAAAATTCCAGCCTCTGGATCTCTGGGATGAGGGGTCCATATATAGATATCTGTAAGGGAGATGAGTCAGCTTGTGATTTGATTAGTGTCTTCTCTCTGATAGTTCTTGCTTCCACTTGGAGATTGATGATCTCTTACTCATCCTTGGTCGAATTCAGAGAGGCAAGTGTCACAGGAGAAGTTTCTGGAAGCTTCCATTGCCTCTCCACCTCGCGGAATGACACTGCCATTTGTCATTTCTCGCCCATCGCACCCCATAGAAGGGATTTTTGAAATGCAACGCACCCACACAGTGTATTTAGGTGAGATGCAATGCACTTGGCCTGTGGAGCAGCTGAAATGATCCTGTTTTGACCAATTCTGAGCAGTTTTTCATGGAGAACTTCTGGGAGAAGCTGTAATCTGTTGACCTTGTTCCTTTAGGGATTAGAACAACACTTTTAGGGACTTAGGAGCCCTTGGTTTATGGAAATTTCATGCTTGAGGTTGTAGGGCCCAAAAATGTCTATAACACTATCCATAATCGATCAATGGTTTTCCTTGTATCTACAAATCTGAAAAACTCTTAAGGATAACTACATTGACTTTTATTTTCTTTTCATGTGCCCTGGAGAGTCTTTCCTATCACTGAATGATTCAATCATTATTTGCTTTACAATCTCTGATCTCTGTCTTCAAACGTCTCAAAATATTTGTTATGTCAGGAGAGTACTCATCTCTTGATTGCTCATCTAATCTATAAGGAGGTCTCATGAACTATAATCCACCATTTTGCCAGTCATCTGTGATCTTCTTCTTGTTCCTGCAAACATGCCATGTCAGATAAACCAAATATAAGCATAATCAACATACCTCAGTGAAGTTCAGGGGAGGCTATCTCATTTGCACAATCAATCCAAATTAGAATGATACATATATATGCATAATCATATCAATATATCGACATCATGTATGATAAAACTAACTACATACAATGACCTCATGTACGACAACCATAACCATGACAATGCATGCATAACGACATGCATCTAGCCCATCCAGTCCAAGTATTTGAACCATGCTTTCATACTACCTTATGGTATCAGATATCACCCAAAGAGAATGGAAACCCACTCTGATACCAATCTATAACACTCCCTCCCACATTTACCCACTTTTATAAGCCCTTCAGGTAAATATGAAAGGAATACCAATATGATATGACTTGACCTCCTAGCTCTAGTTAAGGAAGTGGGGCCTACAACTAAGATTTACTAACCACAAATTGACATCCTAGAGGGACTACAAATTACCTAGGAGCTAAAGAAACACCCCATGTGGTCAATCCCTAAGTTGGAACTTTGTTTCAGTCATATAGACTCCCAACCACACCCTTAACACTTCTTGCATGTGGTTGAAGACCTCCAACCATGCTCACAAGCCTTGGTCCATGTGGTTGTGACCTTAATTTTCAGTTTAGTGCTTGCGGTCCTAAGATTTGAGCCATAATTCTAGGCTAGCCTCTAGACCCCTACCCAAAACTTCCTGAGACTTTTTTGAAAGATAAATAACATAAGGATGATGTTATTCATACAAAACTTGAACAAGAACATCACCTAACCAGGCCTAACCATGACATTCATTTCGTCAAACATATGGTGAACATGTAAGCTATAGGTTATGAATGGATATTTGATCATAGGAGTTTGAAACTTATCTAAGAATCACCAATAAGGTATAATTCCCTCTCATAATAGCTACAATAACACTTGTTAGCCCATGCATTCATTAACCATCAAATACTCATCAAATCCTGAACAAAGCCATAGCTAGAGCACACTACAGATCCATGCTTATAATCAGCATATAACCAGATTATTAACCATGACATGACAACCATAGAAACACCATAATAACAAGTACAAGTGATCATAGATTACAATGGGAAATTAGCTCTTATTAAATTATGAAAAATCCAACCGAGTCTAGGACTTCCACATACCACCTGACCATAGATTGGGCTAAACCAAATCATTCTTTTAGCCAATCACCCTTGTGCCGTATTCCAAGCATGAATGTGGGACCTCAAGACATAAACCAACTAGGGCTTCCCAAAGATTAAACCACCTCCACCCTCAGGCTACCGTGATCTCGCCAAAACTGGTTAAGAGATCACGAAACCCAAACAAGCTTGGATGCCTTAGAGTTTCTTCACCATTACCTTGAGGAGTTTTCCTATCTCCACCCACCTATCGAGGACTTCCTTGAGTTTAAACCACCTCCACAACCAACCCTTGGAATTTTCCTGAGACCATCACACCTAGTTCCAAAACCTTCTGCCAATCCAAAGCTCAACCAAAAAAGGATCCCATCACACCATGGTGTTATAGACATTTTTGTGCCTCGCAGAATGGAGCATGAAATGTCGATAATTACAGGGATCCAAAGTCCCTAAACATGTTGTTCTTACCCCTAGAGGAACAAGGTCAGCAAACCACAGCACTTTCTATCAGTTCTCCACCTGAAAACACTCAAAAACAGGCTATTTTTGGATCATGTCAGCTGCTCCACTGAGCATCTGCGCTGAATGTCAACTGCTCCTCCTTGTACCTGCGCTGAAAGTCAAAACCAATGAAGGCTACCTGCGCTGGGCGAGATTGGCCAAGTGGCACAGTCATTCTGCAAGGTGTCAACTGCCCAGGAAGCTTCCAAACTGACACTTGGTTCAAGGAATTCGCCCTGTGATGAGTAAGAGGTACTTGATCTCCATGTGTAAGCAAGGATCTCCAAGTGGACTTAAGAACTGAAGATTAACTGAAGAGGGAAAGGACACAAGGCAGCTTTATGTCAGTCTCAAGCTGACTCATCCGTTCTTCTTCTCTCCTATATATAGAGCTCTTCTATGAGGTCTAGGAAGGCTGGAATTTTGTGCAAAGCAAGGAAGTGCTGTTGGTTTACAGTTAGAGTTATTGGGTGATTGCTTTTATAGAGGTGAAGAGGAGATTTCTTGCTGCTGGGGAGGTGCTGCTGGATTGGAGCCATTGATGGTTGTAACCTTCTCAGAACCTTTTACTTCTATCAATAAAGCTTTGAATGTTCTCCTATATACATTTATTGCATTGATGTATTGTATTTACTTGTATATCTGATTCACTCTAATCCATGCATCAGTTATGAGTACATGTTTCTTGTAGTTTCCCTCTCTTGTTTGTGCAGGATCTTTGTGTAGCTGGGCCGGCAAGAGAACAAGGAGCTGGAAGCAAAGGACGAAGAGAGAAGACAAGATCGAAAAAAGCGAAGGATATCGGTTGGTCAATCTTTTCTTCCTTCTCTGTACTTTCATAAAGGAAAATATCAAAGCTTTACTTTCAGTTGTTGCTAAGGAACTATCACCCTTAGAGTAGGGATAGGGTCATTCCGAGTCGGATACTTTTCCCCACAACAACCTGGCGACTCCGCTGGGGATCGTATCCGTTTGATTGTATTTGTAGTATCTTTGCTATTCATTTCCTGAAGAAAAGAGTACCAAATCGAAAAGCTTTTGACTATATCAAAAGCGAAGTAGAGGGGCTGCTACTCTTGCTCATTTTCTGAGCAGATTCATGATTTGAAGAGCTGATCTACAAAAGACTCTTGTGCTCTTTGTGATAGCTTTTCATCCTCTTGATCATCCCTTAGCTTGTACTTGACCTATAGCTTTTTATTTCAGCAAAAACAGTGAATTTTTGAGCTTTTTATGACCCGGAAATCCTTGTAAACACAACTCTCGTGTCTCAGTGCAGGCTGTCCAAAGGTAGTCTGCATTCCAGCGCAGGTACTCCCTTCGGGAACTGCGCTGAGAGTCAGTTTGACAGACCAGAGCCTGCGCTGAACCAGTTAGGCTATGTCTTCCTGAGGTTTCCCACTGAGTCTTAGCCCTGTTTTCACTGTTATTTTGCTGCTGATTGCTTGTCATTTGTACTTGCTGTAAACCAACTTTCCTTGACATTATTCCGCCTCAGTTGTGTGATGAAACTGTGATTTTTCTTTCAGTATTTCTTGTTTCAGTTACAGTTTCCCATTGTGAAAAGCAAACCAGTATAGCTGTGGCCTCTTGGATCCTGAACTGTAAAGTGTCTTTGTAATCTTAAGAGCTAGTTTTGTTACTGTTCATGGCTGTTTGAGTTTGTTTGTTTTTCATTTTTGTGGTTTGAATCTATACATTTCCAGTGTCTAAACAAGTCGATCTTAAGGTGTCTTTTGATTTTGGACAAGCTTGTTTACTTCCGCTTGAAATTAGATTCAAAGTTACACAACAGTTTCCTTTTTCTCTTACATCAACATTAAGGATAAAGAAAAGAAATATCTGCATTGTGCATGTGCATTATTGACAGTTTGCATGTTGATTTAGGAAAAAGTGCATTTAGTGTGTGTTCTATGATCTGTGTGAAAAGTTGATGTCTTTCTTTTCCCTCAGTAGATTAAGGTTTTCAAAGTTGAAAGATTGAAAAGTTTTTGCTTCTCATCTTAGATTGCATTTAGGAAGTTGTATATATACATCTCTTGGTGATCCTTAAAGGCAAACTGCTAAGCAAGATCAACATTAAAATAAATCCAATTTACATAACAATGCTTTGTAACATAACACAAACATCTAGAGGTCTAGGTAGAGACGTGTTCCGGCGTCGTTAAACATAGTGACTGTCGATCTCTACGAAGGTGGGTGATTCCTCCTGAGAGTCGGTGGCACTAATACGGACTTGTGCTCCCACGTACCGTCGCGTATATATTGGGAGACCCCTATAGGCAATTATCCTTTATCCATAGGAAGCCGTGTCGACCGCCCTACTGATCGCGATGCAGTGAACACAGCATTCACGAAGATCGACCACCCGTACCGTAAAACGTATTCCGTGGTTTCGCGAAAGGTTTGGCACACCCTCTGCCTAGATCTCCAGAGCAGTTTCTTTTGGCCTTTTTCAAACTCTATAACTGAAAAAGTCCAACCGAGCATTTGTCACTTCGGGCTCGTTAAAACATCAAAGGCGACTGGAGTCATCTTTAGCTTTTTATCGACTCTTAAAACATGAAAAAGCAAGTTTGTCTAAAAGCGTCGTTAATAAAATTTATTTTAAGCGGAACAAAATCACCTGTTATTCCCACGTTGATCTTTCAGTTGAAAAGTATGGAGCCCACCAACCAAGGAGGCAACCTTGGCAGAAGTCCAAATCCCTTCTCCTCTTGGGGAGATGTTGGTGCGCCTCATATGGCGACATTGTCACTTCCAGGATTGACAATTGGCCTACCTGTATGGCTCTTTTCAACTAATGTAGTCCAGATCGCCACTAATCCTGAGCAGTCGAATCAACAGTCAGAACAGTCTAGAACTACCCACCAGCCTTCCACTTCTTACAATACTTCCTCTGATCCTTCATCTTCGCAAGGTAGAGCTGGCAAAAGTCAACCTCCCAAGGAGAAGAAGGAAAAGAAGAAGAAAGAAAAGAAGCAGAAGGAGCCTATGGCGAAGGCGACTGGGGGCAAGCAGAAGACAGCTGACAAAAACTCACACACTGCACAGACCGGGCCTAAATCGCCATGTGTCATATGTAGAGGAGACCATTTCCACAGAGATTTTCCCTGGATTCCCCGGATACTAAGGGACTGGTCCCCTCGTCTGCACAATTCGGGGGCATCAACCTCTGACAATCAGGTTGATGGCTTTCCGTCAACCAGCGAAAGTGAAGGATCAAGACAAAAAGGGGGAGTAAGATTCCCCTGTAAGTTGTGTGAAGGCAGTCATGCCATCCACCGTTGTCCCTTCTTAGACGAAGCGAAGAGAGTTTTGGAAGATTGTCCGGTTTCACCGGTAAAACTTCCTCCTGGATACAAAAAACTCATGCCAAGTCCTTCGTTGGTTGAAAATACAGCTGGCCCGCTCAAGTGGTCGGCTGAAGCGTCAGTCACTGAAAATGAACCTACTGAATCCAGACCGGACGAAAGTCCAAAGGTCGATACGGCAGTTGACCCGGTTCTACCTTCAGAAGTTTCATCTTCAAATGACACCGTCGCCGAAGAGTCATCTTCATGCGACACCCTCACTGAAGAGAATAAGGATGACACCATCCAGGTTCTTTTCATCAGCACCGACTCTGATGAGCGTCAGGGCAATGCGCCCATTCCTTTATCGCAGGAAGGAACATCATCAGGGTCATATCCGGCCGTATATTCGGTCCCACCACCAAGCAACCTGGTTGTATCCTTTGATTGGAATCAACTAGGTAGACCCCGGTTACCAGCCAGTGTACCATTCAGAATCATTGTCCAGGTCTATAGAATGATCATGGCTGGTACTATCATTGATGAAGGGGCGTCTGTGAGTATCCTTTCCTCTGTTGCTTGGAAAGCACTGGGTTCCCCGGCGCTTTTACCTGAGTTAAGAAATCTCTCAGGTTTTGATAAAGGAACCAGTCGACCATTAGGAATCCTCCCCAATGTGCCTGTTACATTGAAAGGGAAGACCGTCAATTTGAACGTGATGGTCATCCAAGGACCCTTGGATTATAACCTACTCCTTGGACGTGACTATATTTATTGCATGGGAGCGATAGTCTCCTCACTCTTTAGAGTAATGTGTTTTCCACACGAAGGAAGGATGGTCAAGCTCGTAGACCAACTTTCATTTCCGGGATCTCGCATCGCAAATAGTCAAATACCATTCCTAAATGGTCTGTTCACACAAGATTCGCCTCCGCCCCCAGTCCTCCTTCCCGATGAGTGCGAGTGATTCGGAAAGAAAGACTGGAACCCAGGAGGCATGCACCCTGGTCTGCTTCGGGCAGAAGAAACCCTGGGTATAAGGTAGAATTTCCGCAGAAGAATATGACTAGTCCGTACCCCGTCCGTGGATGGAAGAGGGGTTGTTCTGGAATAGTATTCTTTTGTTAAAGTTATGTGTTTGGCAAAAGAGTCATTCACCTTTGTCTAAAGAGGTGGGCACTGCCCAAAAAGGAATTCCCTTATTGCGACAAGCAGTAACCATCTTTGGGGAAAAGCAAGCCTCACCCATTAAAACAAATGTTTTGAAGGATAAGTAGGGGCAGCCTCCAAAGAAAGAGATTCTATTGTTGTGACAGAGGGTAACCATCTTTGAGTAACCCAATGATAGACATCGCCGAAGAAAGAGATTGATTTGCGGCAGCAAATAGAACCCTCTTCGGATAATAAGAAAGAGACAAGCCTCCTTCAATAATACCAATGTTTTGTCTTTGAGTAGTGTTCTTCTCTTGTCACAAATAGCTGTTCGTTAAAAGTTGGGCCGACGGGAAGACTGAGTACCGCGTAAGACCCCTTAAAATAACGAGAAGACTAGTATCGTTAACATTAGATTGGCAAGATGACAAGTAGCTGTGAACACCCAAAGAAAAGCAGAGGTAGGGGAGAGGAGGGGCAGCCTCGAAATTCTATCCTATACCTGGGGGCATGCAAACTTTTGGAATGTGAGCAAGGGACGACTATTTATTTTTTAAATTTTCAGGTCCTCCCTTTAAACCTGTAGGTCTAACCCGTTAAACTCGTAGGATTAGCCGATTCCGACCTTGCATGAAGAAAGTCTGTGGGGCAAAGGTAAAAACTTGCCAAAAGTTGGAGCATAGCTTCGTGAGATAAAGCTCCTTAAAAAATAGCTATCTCACAGAAGGCGTTCTTATTTTATGACTGGTATATCGAGCAGTTTTAGCACATAGTTCATGCTCGTTAAAAAATAAACGCAAGATCCGAGCAGTTTTAGCGCATAGTTCATGCTCGTTAAAAAATAAACATAAGTTTATGAGTAAGCTTTCCTTTAGAGTTCAAGCTCATTCAGAAAAAATGAACCGGTAAATACCTTTTTGAGATCGTAAATTCATCAGCCATAAAAGCCTTGGTCGTGTTTGTGCACCGTCACCTCCACCGTCATTTGGCCGATCATTCACTTCCATTTGTGTGTTTACCCATTTTGAGGAACATCTGCGAAGAGTGATTTCACCTAGCCATCCTTGTGACACTGCCGTGATTGGAGAATTCCAACCTGTACCTGGAATCTGCTGCTATCCCTGTTCATCACTCATTCCTCAAAAGACGAGACCTCTTTGAGCTCTTTTCAGACTCGTAAAATATGAAAAGTTTGCCGAGTTTTGGCCTTCCAGCTCGTTAAAGGGACCGGAAGAGCTATCCCTCATTTAGACTTTAATCTTTTTGGACCTGAGGGATTATTACACAAAAAGATCGAGCGCTTGTCTTGTTCGGCTCGTTAAAAGTACCGAACACCCATCCCTTCTGTATTGTTTTATACTTTTTCAGACTTAAGGGATTAGATGACAAAAAAGGAATTATGGAGTTAACTTTCTGTACCTTTTCAGACTCTCTAAAAATGAAAAGGACCGAGTTTTCCTTGTCGTTAGACTCGTTAAAATGATTAAATAGCGACAAACTTGTCTTTAGACGAGAACGAGTTTCCCTATCGCTAAGCTCGTTAAATCATAGCGATGGGCTTGCCCGAAGGGCAGGTTATAGAACAAGCATATGTTATCCTCCTCAAGCTTGACAAAAATAAAGAGGTACTAGTCAGAAATGACTGGGGAAAAATTGGGAGAACATCGAAGCTTAATGGTAGCAAGTCGCTCTTGAACATGACACTTTTCTTCCGTACCACATCGGGTTGGGTTGTTTCATTCACTGGTCTCATCACCATGGTCTTCGCCAAACCATCCACATTTTGGGGTAATGCTACCGATCCATCACATCAGTGTCGTTATATGTTCAAGAGAGGTCATTCTGAAAGTGTCAACCGTGTCCCATCCACTGCCATACATTATCCTTCATCCATTCATGATCGCCACCCTGAATCATGTGTCACAGTTTGTTTTCACCTCCACTAAAATCATTAGCTCCGTTCCGTGTCATTGATGTGGGATTCATTAAGGCCCTCCTTTGACGGATCGCTTCTTGTCGACTTCAGCTCATTATCCAAGAAGTTGATCTAGGAACAACCCCATTAGTACTTTGAAGCTTGCATGCCTCAATGGCAAGTTTCTCACTTCCGGCGACAGGTATACATCAATGACCTTCGACCAGAAGATTTTGCGTGGCGTTCGACGCCAAGTCCTTTATTCACGCCACGTGAATTGTACTGCAGTACCTTGAGGGTCATTATCATTATCGGTGATTCCTCTCGCGCTTGTTAACGGTTTTCATCATTGACCGGTAATCAAGTGATGTCTTTTCATGTTCGACTTCAGCGAAATTCTCACATGGATCGACTTGTACTTAGAGTGAAGATCGAACGAGTTTGAAGACCCCGGATCTAGTTTCATCCATCCGGGCTGCGATACATATTCAGGAAATATAAAAGCATTTGTCATGTACATCATTGCAGCAGATGATCATCCTACTCAAAGGATGATAATTTCAGCAGAAAATTATCAGTCTACCATCAGACGATCGTCTGTTCTATGTACCAAAATGTATTTATAAAGCTGAGCATGGGAATGCCCGCCTCAGCTAGATCATGAAAACAGAATGAAAAATAATGTATTGTATTGTATTGTATTACAGGGCACCTCTCAGCACTTGAATGAACTTCGGACCCTCTGGATAAAGCATTTCACCCGATAAACGGCCTCATACTTTAGGGGGCAACTGTTATAGACATTTTTGTGCCTCGCAGAATGGAGCATGAAATGTCGATAATTACAGGGATCCAAAGTCCCTAAACATGTTGTTCTTACCCCTAGAGGAACAAGGTCAGCAAACCACAGCACTTTCTATCAGTTCTCCACCTGAAAACACTCAAAAACAGGCTATTTTTGGATCATGTCAGCTGCTCCACTGAGCATCTGCGCTGAATGTCAACTGCTCCTCCTTGTACCTGCGCTGAAAGTCAAAACCAATGAAGGCTACCTGCGCTGGGCGAGATTGGCCAAGTGGCACAGTCATTCTGCAAGGTGTCAACTGCCCAGGAAGCTTCCAAACTGACACTTGGTTCAAGGAATTCGCCCTATGATGAGTAAGAGGTACTTGATCTCCATGTGTAAGCAAGGATCTCCAAGTGGACTTAAGAACTGAAGATTAACTGAAGAGGGAAAGGACACAAGGCAGCTTTATGTCAGTCTCAAGCTGACTCATCCTTTCTTCTTCTCTCCTATATATAGAGCTCTTCTATGAGGTCTAGGAAGGCTGGAATTTTGTGCAAAGCAAGGAAGTGCTGTTGGTTTACAGTTAGAGTTATTGGGTGATTGCTTTTATAGAGGTGAAGAGGAGATTTCTTGTTGCTGGGGAGGTGCTGCTGGATTGGAGCCATTGATGGTTGTAACCTTCTCAGAACCTTTTACTTCTATCAATAAAGCTTTGAATGTTCTCCTATATACATGTATTGCATTGATGTATTGTATTTACTTGTATATCTGATTCACTCTAATCCATGCATCAGTTATGAGTACATGTTTCTTGTAGTTTCCCTCTCTTGTTTGTGCAGGATCTTTGTGTAGCTGGGCCGGCAAGAGAACAAGGAGCTGGAAGCAAAGGACGAAGAGAGAAGACAAGATCGACAAAAGCGAAGGATATCGGTTGGTCAATCTTTTCTTCCTTCTCTGTACTTTCATAAAGGAAAATATCAAAGCTTTACTTTCAGTTGTTGCTAAGGAACTATCACCCTTAGAGTAGGGATAGGGTCATTCCGAGTCGGATACTTTTCCCCACAACACATGGCTATCCAGGAAATGGAAAGGCAAGTTTGAAACAACTGTCAAACCAAGAAAAACCCATGCGAATGACAGAAATTGAACTAAATAAACAAATACATTGTTGAAAATAGCAACAAGAAATGCTAAATATAGAAGTGCTAAAAATAGCATTGCTATAAATAGCATTTTGGGATACATTCCAATTTTAGTTAGTCCCTGAACTAAAATTGAGAATTAAAATTAAAATTTGATATTAGCAGCTGCTTGTAAAATAATGAACTAATTCATCTTGAGTTAATTAGTTGGAGAAAATCAAACATAAATTCTATGTGAAGACATGCAATAGTTTCCCCTTTGATTGAGGAAGTTATTCCTTGATTAAGGAGATGAGGATGAGTTTTACTTTGAGTTGTAATTAGTTAGCTCAGTTAACTGAGTTAAGTCCATTTAGATTAGTTCCAACAGTTTGTTGAACTGATTGTGAGTTCAGTTAGTTAATGCATGCATGCATGTAACTATTGCACTTCAGATAACTGAATATTCTCTCATAAATAACTCATGCATGTCAGTTCAGTCAGAGACCCAGTTGAGATCAGATGATGGGATAGTGTACTATCAGTTGCAAGAATATTCCAGTGAGGATATCTCTTGCATGTAGAAGGAATTCATTCCTTGGATATTGCACAGTTACTTCTAAGTTTGGAGAGTTGCGTGAGAGGTGAATTCGCACAGATGGCAGCTAGAGGACCCAGGAGAAAATACACAAGGAAATAGGAGGCTTGGAGGACTGAAGGAAGGAATATGTTGTGTCTATTCAGTCTATGAGCAGAATTGAGGGATTGTACTGAGAGCTTGATAGATTGTGAGCTAAAGCTTTGTGTAATCCTAACATATTTCCACTTGTATGATAATACAGATATCGGGGTTTTTAGTTGAGGCTTTCCCCAGAGTATTCTTCTGTGTTCATGTATGATTGATTTCTCATTCTCTGTTATATGTGTTCTATTTGATCTTGCTCAAAATCTATTAAGCTTCCGCAAGTTTGTTTGTAGAAGTATATCAAGTATTTTGCTTTAGTATATTGCATTCTTAGGTGATCTACAGTGGGAAATTCTACATGGGATCAGAGCAAAGGTGATCAAAGTGAAGAACAATATATGAAGAAGGGAGAATTTTGAAGTTCCTGATTATAGAATTCGAATTCTTATCACATCTCAAATTTCACCAATGGCGTTCAACGATTTGAGACTCGAGTATGCCCTGGATGGTAGCTTGAATTATATGGCCTAGAAGAATCGCATGGAAGCAGTATTAGAGGACAATGGTTTGAAGGACTTCATTGATCAAGAAGTCCCCAAGCCAGCAGCTGCTAATGCCCAAGAATTAGCGGAATGGAAGAAATGTGTGGCTAGAGTGAGGAGGATACTTCTGGAGGGAGTTCGAGACCACATAGTCTCAAGTCTCCATGGGAAGGAGACAATGTTTTCAATGTGGAAAACATTGAAGGATCTATATCAAAACAATAGCGATCAAAGGAAGCTGATGCTGAAAGACAAGCTTCAGAAAATCAAGTGTGAAAAGGGTGACACAATCTCTACATATCTAAACAAGTTCACCACCTGCAGGGACGAGCTTGGAAGTGTAGGAATCACAGAAGTCGATGATGACATGGTGAGTCTTGCTCTCATTTGTCTTCTTAAGAGCTGGCATAACTACCAAGACTCGGTAAATGGAAGAGAGAAACTGCTAGATTGGGAATGACTATGGTCGGATCAGATGCAGGAGGAGATAAGAAGAAGCACCAGAGATGGATCTTCATCAAAGCAAGATGATGAAGAAAATCTAGCCTTAGCGAGTAAGGCGAGGAAAGGGAAAGGGAAGGTGTCCCATTCCATATCCAGTTCTTCCCATGGTGGGAAGAAGATTGACAAATTGAAAGTGCAATGCTTTCATTGTCATGAGGTGGGCCATTATGCTATGAATTGTCCACAGAAGAAATCCAAGAATGGATTTGTTATGCTCCTATACCAATAGGTGTCATATTTCATGATTGACTTGATGAGCTCTATAATATGTTCATACCTTTTCTTGTTGCAAAGGTTTCCATATTGTCGAAAAATCAAAAAATTTAAAAAATGTAAAGAAGGTATACCCTAAAAGAAAAATCAAAGGGTAAAAAGAATAAAATGGTCAAAAAATGAGAAGAAATACAAAGATAGACCAGGAAAGTGTGCAAGTCTAAATGCCAGTACTATTTCATTTTTTGTAAATAAACAATTGTGTGCAGCTTGTTAAACTTATGCCACAATTGATGAAGAGTCAAACTGTTTAAACTTGGACCATTCATTTTTCAATTTCATGCTACAGAGATAGAGAATAAAATCTGACCAAATTGTTTAATCTTGGCACATAGGTAGAGTAAATAAAAGGAGCTCAATAGTCTAATATGAGCCCTTGGATGTAATAAGTGTAGATTTAGATAGATCTCTATATGTAAAAGAAAAAGTGTGATAAGGGTTTTCCAGTCTAAGTGCACCCTAATAAAGAAGAAAAAATGTCAGGTTAAAGTAGATAGGGTAGGTAGATGGTGTTGCAGAGTTATTTATGATGAATAACATCTCTAAGTGTGTTAACTTTTACTTTTATCACAAGTGTAAGGTAGACATTTTACTTGATGTAGTTCAAGCAAAACAAGGTTAAATAACTAACTCCCCTTCACATTTTCCCTAATCATTCACTAATTTCCCCTAAGTATCAAGGTCTTCAAAAATCAAAGGGGCTCAGAGCATTTCTCTGACTTCTGGAGGGACTGGACCCTCGACCCAATGATTTAAAAGCCTAAGTACTTAATATCATTCATAAACCATTCATTTCATTTCGTAAAGCTTTTCTAAGTAAAATCCTATTTTACTTAGAAATAATGCATAATATCACTTGAAAACCCTTTTCTCACTTAAAGCCTAAGTTAAATACACTCATTAAAAGTTTTTATACTTGGCGCTTTTTCCATTTCATTGTCATATTAACCTTTGACTTATATTATATAATTCCCGCTTAACATTTACCCCCCCATATTATTTAAATACATAAAAAACCCCAAATTCTATATATTCTGCCCCTGGTTAATTATAACCGTAAATACAATTAAAGGAGGATTAATGAATCAATCTGTGATTCATTAAGAACCTTCCCCGCCGCACGAAAAATGGGATTAATTAACCATCTGGGTTAATTAATAACCACCCCCGATCAATCGCATTCACCCCGATATAGTTAATTAGTTGTTAATTATACTGGGCCCCCGCTGCATTAAATCCCCTCCATCTCCAACGCTCGTCCATCGTCCGATCTCTACCTTTTCATCCAACGGTCGATGACAATATCATGCCCCCGCAGTGATCGCGCTTTAACTCACGATCACCAAGCAGTTTTCCGCCCGTACCTCCGCCACGCGTCGTCCGCTCCATATGTTCGCTCGCCCTCCATCCAAAACCACCTAGCCCCAAAAGCAGTGTGAGCACTTACCGTTTACCACCCTCCGCTAACGACAAAATGTCACATCGCCGCTTGTGTCATCTGCCCAATAAAACCAAAAAAAAAAAACCCGCCAACCTCATGTTTTGTTAAATAAAAGGATAAAACGTCATTTTCATTATAATACGCTGCAACTGTGTTCCCATGCAAAACATCGTCCAAAGTCAACTGCTAAGCTCTCCAACCGCTACCAGCTCAAGAAATTCACAGTAACTCGGCCCGGGACCGGTCGCCCAACCTGCCATTGCATTATTCAGTTCTTTGACACAGGTATTTATCCATTTTTCACTGAAACCCTGTAATTTCAGTTTTCTACTGAAAATTCTACCTGAGAGGGCCAAAATTCAAGTCTAGAGCAGTCTGTGTTGCCATAAACAGTCCCCAAACTTGTTGTTTGGTCAATTTTCCCCCAGAAAGCCCGAATTCCATTTTGAATCCACAAGAACCAAATATGGAAACCCCTGTAGCTCTAAATGTCGCGCCCCTCAACGCTCCCCACAAAGACTTAGATTATCTATCTTTGGCCGATAAATATTTTCAGATAAAAGACCTATTTGGTGATATAAATCATCTTCAAGCCTTCTGCCAAGCCAGAGACAGTTATCTAAATAAATCTGACATTTTTGGACTGTGGGAGTCTAACCTTCCCATGTATTTTCTCCCCTCAGTTCACGTTTTCCCAGAGATAATTCATCATTACTGTGCTAATTATGATCCCATCCATAGAGCTGTTATGTCCCCATCCCAAACTGTCCTTTTCCCCATAACTGCTAAATCCATCAATGAAATGATACAGTTCCACTCCATTCAGCCCCTTGCTCCTCTTTCCATGGGATATTTACTTGAAAAAGCATCTCAGTTGTCCAAATCAGAAGTGACTCGTATTGTTCAAACCTTCATGTCACCAAAGCACCAGCCCAAAGGTCCACCTCCCTATCTGAAGGCTTTCTTCACTAAGACTGGAAAACTTATTGTTGATATGATATCCCTAATCATGGGATTTAACTCAAGTGAATTCGTTGATGATATCACCCTAGTTTTATTATCAATCTTTACTCTAGGACAACCTCCTACTGTCAGATATGACTATGCCACTTATATTGCCAACAAAATCCATGATCAATTCCTGAATTTGGATAGGGAAGGAGTTTTCAAATACACCTCTTTCATATACCATCTTTTGTTATATCATCAGTCAGATAACTTTCCTTTCCCCATCAAGAAACTGGACACCAAAGGAAATCCAAGGTCTGTAATCTTTTGGAGTTCAATATTTCATAATACCTGTGAGTCTCCTTACACTTATAATGAGTTCATTGACTTATTTGTGCATCTAGAAACCAATCTGTTAATAGGATTTTCCCCTCCTAGGATCTCTGGTGACATGAAAAATATTCTTCAACTTTCTAAGCAGTACAGGATAGGTGACTGATACCTATACAAAAATCACACCTAAATCAGGATGTATGGGTGTGAACTTTGCCCTTTTAAATTACCTAAGTATGTTCCCATGAGATTATTTGAACTAGAATATCTCAGATAGATCATAAATGCAGATTTAGTCCATTTTTGTGCTGTCAAGAAAAAGGCTCAGCTAAGAATTAAGAATCAGCTAAGCCCTTTTGTCATCAATTCTAGGGATGCATGGCAAGAAGCTGAAAAGATTTTAGAAGACTACCTTAGATTATGAAAGAGTTTTTGGTAGGTGCCATATGACCCCAACAGTTTTATATGTGACAGAAGGACAAAAAATAGGTTCTCCTCATATATCCACCATAGGATCCCAGAATTTGAGCAATTTGCAAACTTGGATGAATGGATAGAAGGGACCCTTATAGAAGAGGTTAGTGAGCAGGAAAACATGGAAAATGCAATGAAATATCTTGAGAAAACTCTTGACCTGGATTCTTTTGGACAGGACCATTCAAGCTGCCTCAAAAATCAGCGGGTAGTTCATCCATTGTTGGAACTTCTCAACAGCCTCCACCAGAAATCAACATACCTGCCACAGGCACACCTCAAGGGAAGGAACTAGAGACTACAAAACAACCCACAATGACAGATCAGCCTGGAAAGTCCAAAGAACAGGGTCAAGTGCCAACTCCTCTAGCTCAAACCCATGTAGCAGAAAGCCCAGCCTTACAAACTCCTCTAAATGAGGAAAGAGGCAAAAAGAGGGACAAGGAAACCACTACCCTTGCTAGTGGACCCATGGAACAGCCTGGTACTAAAAGACAAAGACTGAACCCTCTATCAGAAGAGGAAATGATGGAAGAGACTATAGACCACCACATAGAAGAAAGAGCAGTGAGCTAGCAAACTTCTCCATTGGGAGAAACATCCCTTAGGTCACAGAGGCAAGAGCTAGAAAGGCAACAAAGTTCAGAAGTTTCATCTCGCAGACCTCCAGGAAAAGAGGCCTCAGATATAAAGAAAACCTTCACAGAAATAAAGGCTAGAAATGATCCTGTCAGACTCCAAATTTACAATCAATACTTGAAAATGGCCCCCACAAACTAGCAGAGATTGATGTCAGCCTATGACATCAAAGAGGGAAAAATGATAATGAGTTACTTCAAGCCAAAGGTGTGACAACCCCAATCAGTAGCAGATTACTTCAGAACAAATTTGGAGGTCTTAGCCAAAGATATTCATCCCACGGACCAGATTGAACTTCACAAGCAAACTAGAGAAATGGTCTATTCCACACTGGGTGACAAAGCAATGATGGCCCACAAGCTACAAAATTCCTTGGATAATACAGCTGCTCAACTTCACTTGGAAAAAGCCTCCACCCTAGCCAAGGATAACAGAATAAAATCATTAAGAAATCATCACTGGGTTGGGACATGATCCCAAACATGTGAAAGGTGTAGAAGCACTAATTAAGAAAAAAGAAGAAGACTTTGTTGCCTTGAGGAAGCAGCTAAAGCTGCCTCCTTCAAGGCATCCACAGACCGCTGAGATTATACAGCATAAATCTGAAAAAGAGCTGATCTCCTCTTGAAACTCAATGAAAGATTGAATGACACAGGGCATGCACTAGAAAAAGCACTGAAGGAAAAGCAGGGAGAGTCGACCTCTCAGCCTCCTAATGTAATCCCCATAGTCTCAACAACAGTCCCTTCTACACTTGGAACAACATTAGCTCCAAACGTCCCAGCAGCCACAGCAGAGGTGGTCACAGGTACATCAATAGCAGCAACAACAACAGGCAACAGTACTAATATGAGCACTGAAGAATTGATAAAGGCCATGGAAGAAATGAGATTACAAGTTACAGAATTAAAACAAGTAAAAGAGCAATTGGCTAAGGCAGAAAGAAATTATGATATTTCCAAAATAAGTGTTGTGGAAAAGACAAGGGAGATTAAAGCCTTAGAAAGTAAAGTTAAAACATTAGAACAAGAGCTCACTTTTGACAAGCCTCTGGCAGAGATCAAGAAAATCCTTTGGGCCAACATCATTCAATCTATAAATGATGTGTGGCCATCTATCCAAGTAATTTATGAACAGATTGATTTAGTGAAAGCAGCACAGGGAGCAATTCAACAGACAAAAGCACAGTTAGGACAGATGCCTGAACAAGCCAACCGGCTTATACATTTGCTAAATAACAGAACTAAGGAACAACTGGAAAAACTCGGCATCGCAGACAGGATAGACACTATTTTGGAAATCAAAAGGGTTCTAACCAAGAGAACTTTGATGCAGAACCTAGAGAGAAGATGCCAAGATATGCAGGTGGAAATTAATTCTTTTATGGAGAAGTTCACAGTTTTGTAGAATAAAGGGCTACCAAGTCCTTTGGTCATCAATGACAGGTTAATGAAGCACATAGATTATGTAGACAAATTGAATAAGTATGCTGGCATTCAAGTGAGTTCATCAACAAGTGCATCAGGAATAATAGCACTCCCCACAAGCTGAGTTCTCTATGACAGCTTAGAAAACTTATTCTATGTTGAGCATGAGGTAAAGCACTTGTTCTTAATCCAGCCCAACTTTTTCAGATATACAGAGACTGATGAAACTCTGAGGAAACTTCAGAAGCACAAATTTCCAGAGCAAAAATGGTGGGAAGACATGTTAGAAATTTTGTAAATTTACTCTTGGTAAAATGTAAATTTTGGGCTTTTACCATAGCAAGTTGAACAAAGATGAAAAGGGGTTAAACAAGTCGAAGTGTATCAGAAAAGGTGAAAAATATTGGTCAAAACAGGGCAGCCAACATAGAGTTACTAAAGAGGAAAGCAGCAAGCCAAATAAAAGGGCCTGCCTCCAGCACATTCAACAAGAATAGGAACAGCACAACAACAGTTCACTTTCCTCCTATCTTCGAGACTAGTTGTCTCTATTTTTCTGCAAAAATAATTAGTCATCACTAGAATATATCTCACTCTGTTAGGAGATATTTTTGTAAATATTTTTTGTATAAATACCCCCTCAATTGGAGTATTGAGTGTGGATTCTTAGACATTGCTATAATATTGATTTTTTGGAATAAAGTGCTGATTAGACCAACTTTGTGTGGCTTGCTAGATGAAGAATTGAAGCTAAGGACTTTTTTCAGAAATCTTGAATCAAACACCGAATCAATAAGTCATCTATACCTTGTGTTTTAAAGTTTTCCTTGTTTATAATATCATCTATGTTTCACATCCGAATGATAAACGAAAAATAATAACTCAGAATATGCTTAATTGCACTCTGTTTTCAATCGTTATTATTCTCTATGTTTTCTTCTGAACTAGTATAAACAATGAATTCTTAATTGCTCCTGTTTCCTAGTTTATTCATCTTAATCATTTAGTAAATAATTCTTAATTGCTCTTTATTGATGGTTAGTCATGTTCTGCTCTTTTAAAGTATGTTGAAGGATTCTTAGTTGCCCTTTAACCCTTTAAGCCCATCCCATCTTTAAGTCTCTAATTGCTCCCTATTTGACTACCTTGCTCTGTGAAACCATCTTTTGTTAAGAAACCAAGTCTAGTTAAGCCATCTTCTTTGACTCCATTAGCCCAATGGCCTGAACTACTCAGTTTTACCCCTCTGCTATTGAATCTCACCACCCAAATTCAAACAAAACTCCTAAACTTCACAACTAGCCTAACATCTTTCAAAACCAAGCTAAATCATAAAGAGAGAGCCCTCTCTGAGTACAGATTGGCTAGAATCTGTACTTAAAAGTTGGTTTGTGGTTACCTCGGACCCCTTTCCTCTTCCAACAACTTCAAGGAAAATCTGAGTGATAACATAGTGGCGACTCTACTGGGGATCTGAATAATTTGTTTGTTACTATTGTTTACTTTATAAGCTACAGACGGAGCCTGAAGTTAGCCAGGTAGCCTTTGAAATGCTCTTGCTTTGCAATTGCAGAAGTAAATGAATGCTGCTTCAGTCTATCTCTGGTCTAGTTTATGGATTGAACATCTAGTTTCAAATTCTTGATCAGTTCCTCTTATCAAATAAGTCTTTAAGAGAGTTCAAATCCCATACCTAAAACCTCTTAAAGAAACTATAAGAAGTTGTATTGTCCAACCCATTTAGAGAAAAACCCAAAACATACCTAGAAACCTGGCTTCAGAAAGGACTCATTACACCAGAGCTAACCCTGATCCAAATCCACCCCCTATGTTCGAAAACCCTAATCTGATCCCTAGGATTCTTAGGAGACAAGATAGCCAAGAGAGTTCTGCTAGTTCTCGGCCTTTATACAGATCAAGATCCTATCCAGTGAAGTGGATTTACCTTGAGGACGAACATTTTGATGAGTTTTTTGAGACCTCTTTATTTGTAACTTTTTTGAATCTGGGTTAGCCCACACAGTTCATGATCCATTATTTATCGAAAATTTACAACTTGAGATTGTCACTTCACATCTTGACAGACATTTGCAGAATTCCATTCAATCTGAACTTACCTCTGTAGGAACATCAAGCCTTTCTGTAATCACTTCAGCCTCTCCAAGTTCATCAATACCACCTCAGACATCTCAACCCCAAACCACCCCTTCCACCCCCCCATCCACCACTCCAAGACCAACCTCAACTATTGTTTCAACCCAACCTACTGCAATGGCAAATAGGTATACTCCCCTCAATTTACCTACAAATCTAGGGGCTATGCCCCAAGACTATCAAAGTAAGATCACTCCTTTTGATGGCTCTGGTACTTACACTGCACAACAACATACTAAAAAGATGACAGACTACTTTGAGATATATGAAGTTGATGCCGATGATGTTAGAATGAGGGTATTTGTTCAAAGTTTAATTGGAGATGTCAGAACATGGTTTAAAGCCCTTCCAGCAAACAATATCAATGACCTACAAGCTCTTTATCAAACATTCTTGAACAGATAGAAAAAGAAGAAAGATCCTCTCCATATTTTATTAGAGTATGAAAACTTGAAGAGGGGAACACAAGAAACTGTACAAGATTACTGTACTAGGTTCAATAATGTTTACAACGCTATCCCTTAAAACATTATACCTCCTCCAGATTTGGCACTAATCAAATTCCCTGATGGATTTGATTCTGATATGGCATACCAACTTAGGGAAAGAGCTCCTCGAACCTTAGAAGAGATGCAAAGTATAGCTGTCAGCATTGAAGCCAACCTAATATCCAAACGAGCTAGAGCCAGAGCTGAAAGGAGGGTACCTCTGAAAGAAGAACCCTCAACATTTGAACAAAAACTAGATGATATTATTAAGGGTATGAAGAGGTTAGGAAATAGAGTAGAAACAATTGAAAGGAAATCCCCTTGGGATGGTCAACCAAGCAACACTGGGAGAAATCCAAATTTCAAGAAGAACCAGAACACTGGAAAGACCAGCCCTGATCAAAACCTTAGGCCCCCATTCCAAGAAAATTATGCTGAAGCCTCAACTTCTGATGAACCAACAGAAGATACCCAAATCAATTTGATGGGACTCAACAATGAGCAACAAGTTTTCTTGACCCAAGAGGACCAAGAAGCTCACATTCTTAAACAATTCCAAACTCAGTCAGGTGAATCATTTGACTTTAGGGAGGGATATGATACAGCTATTTATGAAGTCCACAAACAGTATAACCTGAGGAGTAGAAGAATAGATATTCCTGAAACTAATAAACAGAAAGCCACAAAGCAGCCTAACAAAGGTAAGACCAATACCACCCCTATACATATTATTTCCAGAACAGACCCTAACCCAGCTAACCCAATTATTGAACATGTATCCGATAATCAACCTAATAATAGACAACTTTCCACTTCTATTCCGTCTAAAGGAAATGTGGAAGAACCTCCAGAAGTTGATGTGGAAACAACTTCAGCCCATAACCCCACTCTTGAAAAGGAGAGAAACATAGAAAATATAGATGAAAAAGAGAATCCAACTGTTCGGAATGCAAGAACTCAGACTCAAAAGCCTTTTAATCTGGAAGCTGAAGTAGGCAAATTAAAAATAGTAGTTCCATTGTCAGAATTAGCTAAACATGATGTCTACAGAAGCCAAATCAACAAGTCACTGAAAATCTCGGTTAATGAAGATTCAGTAGATGTTTTTGATGACCAGCCTGGATTGATTTTTGGCCCTAGAGTGAATGGAAAATCAGTAGATGGAGGAGTTCCTCCTTTCTATGTAAGTCTGAACATACATGATAAAATACTTCATAATGCCATGTTTGATTCTGGTGCATCTCATAACTTAATGCCTAAATCTGTAATGGAGAAATTGGACCTAGACATCACCAAGCCCTATAAAGACCTTTTTTCTTTTGATTCAAGTCAAGTTAGATGTTTAGGATTAATCAAAGACTTATGCGTGTCACTAGTTCAATATATTGCCAAAACAATCTTAATGGACATAGTAGTAGTTGCTATTCCACCGAACTATGGCATGTTACTGTCCAGGTCTTGGGGTGCAAAACTTCAAGGATCTCTACAATTGGACATGTCTTATGCTACTATTTCAGTATTCGGTCAACCCAAGAAACTATACAGAGAAACTGTAATGAAATATGTTTTAAGTAGTCAGGAGAAACCTCGAAATTTCCCTATCTACTCAGTTCACTCTCATATGGACTCTTTCATTCTCTACAATGCCGAACTTGATCCTTCAACTGAATTGGAAGTTTTAGTAGAGGAACCAAAAGAAATTACAAATGATAAATCTAGTGTTCAAATACATGAAATTTCTAAGAACAATGAAACATCAGACACCCAAGAAAAAACAGAAGAAATCAAAGAACCAGATCTCCCTATTAAATAGATTCATGAGACTCCTGACACCAATTATGAACATGAAATCCTCTGGCACTTAGAATTTGATGTTTTAGTTAACAAATTAGGAGCAGGAGCAGGAGTCTGGGTGCATAATCTTGAAAACGACCATGCTGAGGGCCATGCCTATAGATTAAACTTTAGATGCACCAACAATATGGAAAAATATGAAGCTCTATTGCTAGGTCTTAAATTGGTTAAGAAATTATGAGAAATTAGGGTGTCTGTCTTAGGAGATTCTGAGTTAATAGCTCAACAGATTAAAGGATAGTATTCAACAAATGATCCCATATTGAAGTATTACAGAGATACAGTAATAGAGATTCTCAATACATTTCTAGAAACTAAGCTTGCCAAAATCCCAAGAAAACATAATTTGCAAGCTCATAGTCTGGAAATGTTTGCCAGCACCTGCAGATTACCATTCGAACCTAATCATCAGTTCACAGCTGAGATTAGACATAGGCCAGCTATACCTGACAATTTGAAGAACTGGCAAGTGTTTGATAGTGATAAGCAGATTAACAATTTCTTAACCTTAGATGAAGAATTTTGTAACATGAACATAGATGTAGATACAGTTAGTGAATTTGATCAAACAAACAAGATAGAAACAAACATTTCAACAGAAAGTGCAACTCAAATGCTTCATCCAACAACATTTACCAACAAAGAAATGCAGGATCTTAAAGAAATGGATATTGATGAGATCATTGAAGGGGAATCTGAAGTAATCAATTTAAAAGACAATCATTTGCCTCAGGGATTAACTCCTTTGGAAGATATCTTTGATTTCAATGATATTCCAAAGAAACCTAAAATGGAACCCTTGAAAGCAGATATTCAGGACTATAATTTGGGAATTGAGGATGATCCTAAAATAGTAAAATTATCTAAATCTTTGCCCCCTGACCAAAAACTCAAATATGTTGAACTAATGAGAGAGTTCCAGGATGTTTTTGCCTAGAGTTATGAAGACCTGAAATCTTATGACACCTCCATAATTCAACATACAATACCTCTAAAGGAAAACCAGAAACCATTCAAGCAAAAGCTTAGAAGAATTAATCCCGTACTTCTACCCTTAATTGAAAAAGTAATTAAATGAATGTATGAAGCAGGAATAATTGCTCCTATTAGGTTTTCAGAGTGGGTATCTAATTTAGTACCTACTAAGAAGAAAACTGGAGAAATCAGATTATGTGTTGATTTAATGAATGTTAATAAAGTTTCTCTGAAGGGCAATTATCCCTTGCCCAAGATGGATCACATTTTATAGAGGGTGGTAGGTGCTTCTAGGATTTCACTCTTGGATGGGTTCTCAGGCTATAACCAAATTCTGGTTCATCCTGATGACTAGGAAAAGGCTGCTTTTACAACACCATGGGGTACATTTAAATATGTTAAAATGCCATTTGGACTTAAAAATGCAGGGGAAACCTTCCAAAGAGCCATGGACATAGAATTTGCTAAAGAAATTCGTGATTTTCTAGTCATTTATCTATATGACTTGACTGTTTTTTCTCAATCAGATCAGCAACATTTGGATCATCTAAGACAAGTATTCTTGAAACGTAGAAAATATGGTATTTCTTTAAATCCTAAAAAGTCTTTATTTGGTCTAGAGGAAGGCAAACTTTTTGGCCACATTATCTCCAAATAGGGCATCAGAATTGATCCTGCTAGAATAGAAGCTATTCTGCAAATACCCCACCATATAAATGTCAAAGAACTTTAAGCTTTCCTAGGAAAGATCAATTTTTTGAGAAGATTTATCTCTAATTTAGCTGAATTAATTAGATTGCTTAATAATATGTTGAAAAATGGTTCTTGTATTAGATGGACAGTTGAAGCCAAGCAAGCTTTTGAAGAAATTAAGATGGCTTTGACCAGAACACCAGTCCTTACAAGTCCCAAGTTTGATAGAGACTTGATAATATTTTCCTTTGCATCAGAACACACCATAGCTATTGTTTTACTACAAAAGGACGATCAAGGATGTGAAAAACCTATAGCCTTTTTTAGCAAAGCACTTAGGGATGCACCACTAAAATACAAAATCATGGAAAAGCAAGATTTTGCACTTGTAAAAGCTATTAAATACTTTAGAGTCTACATATTGTATTCCCATGTAATAGCCTATGTGCCAAATGTTGTTGTCAAAGACATCTTAACTCAGGATGGAATTGAAAGCAAAAGAGGTAAATGGATTGCTACTATATTGGAGTATGATATTGAAATAAAACCCACAAAGCTTATAAAAGGACAAGGATTAGCCAAACTTATGACTAAAACAAATTGTCAAGCCCTAGATATTAATGAACTGGATAATGAACAGGAGATGGTGACTCCAAAAATCAGCTAGCCCTTCTTAGATTCACCTTGGTATGCTGATATAACTTATGTATTATTAAACATGCAGGCTCCTCCAGGGTTATCCAGAACAAAGCAAATGTTTTTAAAGATGAAAGCTTCAAAATTTTGTATTTTAGATAATGCTCTCTTTTGGAAAAATCATGAAGGTATTCTATTGAATTGTTTATTAAAAGAAGAAGCTGACAAGGTTCTCAAAGAATTTCATGCAGGAGACTGTGGTGGGCACCTTTACTGGAAGGCAACTGCAGACAAGATCTTGAGGGCTGGATTTTATTGGCCAACCTTGTTCACTGATGTAAAGAAATTTGTCACTGCTTTCCATAAATGCCAAATTTTTTAGGGTAAGAGAAAACTACTCCTGAGACCAATCTCCACTGAAAAACCCTTCCAACAATGGGGCTTAGACTTCATTGGAAAAATCCATCCTCCATCTTTTGGCCAACATAGATGGATTCTCACCGCCACAGATTATTTCACCAAATGGATAGAAGCCATTCCTTCTAGACAAGCCAATGATACTATGATTATAGGATTCTTAGAAACCAACATATTGTCTAGATTTGGTTGTCGTGAGAAGATCATAACGGATAATGTTGCTGCCTTTAAATCCAAGAAAATGATAAGTTTCTGTAATAAATACAATATCAATTTAGTCCATTACACAGCCTATTACCCTCAAGGTAATGGTCTAGCTGAGTCTTCCAATAAAAGCCTAATTAATATCATTAAGAAATTATTGGAAGAAAACAAGAGAAATTGGCACAAGAAACTTACTAATGCACTGTGGGCTTCACCAAGAGTGAAGCAGACGTGAATCTTTACCACATCATGGTAGAGGGTAAGCCATTGATCATTGTACTTTATGGTGATGATCTGATATTGAGAGGTGATGATCAGTTGATCAAGTCTTGCAAGGAGGACCTTGCAAGAGAGTTCGAGATGAAAGACATGGGTATTATGCACTACTTTGTAGGCATGGAAGTGTGGCAGAAGGATGGGGAAGTGTTTGTGTCTCAAGGAAAGTATGCCAATGAAATACTCAAGCGATTCCACATGGAGAAGTGCAAGCCCATGCTAACTCCTCTATTTGGTAACTGGAGGAAGGAGGATGCTACTTCAGGTGAGGTAGTAGCTACTACTATTTATTGGCAGCTTGTGGGTTCATTGATGTATCTAGCGAACACATGACCAAATTTGTGCTTTACAGTGAACTAGCTGAGTCAAGCTATGGTTCATCCTACCAAGCTATTTTGGAAGGCAGCAAAGCATGTGCTGAGATACCTCAAAGGCACATCTTAGTATGGATTATGGTACAGATGGACAGAGGGAGTGAAGCTTCAGGGTAGATTGGGTAGGGAGTCCATTAGACTGGAAGAGCACTTCAGGAGGAATTTTCAACCTTGGTTCAGCTGCAATTTCTTGGTACAGCAGGAAACAAAGATCAGTTGCACTTAGCTCAGCAGAGGCTGAATACATGGCTGCCAGTCAGGCGGCATGTGAGGCCATTTGGATGCAGAAAATTCTGGTTGGATTGTTTGGTCAGAGGATGGATCCAACTATGATCTATTGTGATAATCAGAGTTGTATCAAACTCTCTGAGAATCAAGTATTTCATGATAGGTCCAAGCACATCGATTTCCAGTATCATCATCTTCGAGACTATTTGGTGAAGAGGATCATGTTGTTGCTTTATGTTTCGACCGAGGAACAAGATGCAGATATTTTGACTAAGGCATTGTCAAAATGCAAGTTCGAGTTCCACAGAGATATGATTGGGGTGATAGATAATCCCTTTCTTGTTGAGAGGGAGTGTTGAAAATAGCAACAAGAAATGCTAAATATAGAAGTGCTAAAAATAGCATTGCTATAAATAGCATTTCAGGATACATTCCAATTTTAGTTAGTCCCTGAACTAAAATTGAGAATTAAAATTCGAATTTGATCCTAGTAGTTGTTTGTAAAATAATTAATTAATTCATCTTGAGTTAATTAGTTGGAGAAAATCAAACATGAAGTCTATGTGAAGACATGGAACAGTTTCCCCTTTGATTGAGGAAGTTATTCCTTGATTAAGGAGATCAGGATGAGTTGTACTTTGAGTTGTAATTAGTTAGCTCAGTTAATTGAGTTAACTCCAGTTAGATTAGTTCCAATAGTTTGTTGAACTAATTGTGAGTTCAATTAGTTAATGCATGCATGCATGTAACTACTACACTTCAGATAACTGAATATTCTCTCATAAATAACTCATGCATGTCAGTTCAGTCAGAGACCCAATTGAGATCAGATGATGGGATAGTGTACTATCAGTTGTAGGAATATTCCAGTGAGGGTATCTCTTGCATGCAGAAGGAATTCATTCCTTGGAGATTGCACAGTTACTTCTGAGTTTGGAGAGTTGTGTGAGAGGTGAATTCACACAGGTGGCAACCAAAGGACCCATGAGAAACTACGCAAGGAAATAGGACGCTTGGAGGACTGAAGGAAAGCATATGTTGTGTCTATTCAGTCTATGAGCAGCATTGAGGGATTGTACTGAGAGCTAGATAGCTTGTGAGCTAAATCTTTGTGTAATCCGAACATATTTCTACTTGTATGATAATACAGAGATCGGGGTTTTTAGCTGAGGCTTTCCCCAGAGTATTCTTCTATGTTCATGTGTGATTGATTTCTCATTCTCTGTTATATGTGTTCTATTTGATCTTGCTCAAAATCGATTAAGCTTCCGCAAGTTTGTTTATAGAAGTAGATCAAGTATTTTGCTTTAGTATATTGCATTATCAGGTGATCTATAGTGGGAAATTATACAATTTGTTACCTACAAAATCCTCTTGTTGAAGCCGCTTGATCCAACCTTCCTTGCTTGTCCTTATCATTCCTTTTCCTTCCTTTATCCAATGCTAGAGTTCTCTTAGGATGCTCTAAGGGTGCAAGAGTATGAAAGAATAGAAAGAGAACTCCAAAATTGACTGACAAAAATTGTGAACTGATCCTCGAAAGCATTTTTATCATAAAGGTATATATTTTCTTCATTTTCCTCTATTTTCCTTCTCCTGCAAATATGTGACCTTTCATCTCCCTTTTCTCCTATTTTTCTTTATTTTCATAAATAAATTTCATTTTATGTTTTTTGCCTTTCCAATGTCTTTAACAATGCCTTTTCCACTTTCCTTAGCCATAAATTAACCAAAAGTGACATCCACTAGGATATTTTTCCCAACATTCAACTTGGAATACATGTCCCGTGACCTTGGTCTTATTTTACCTTTATCAACCTTTATTATATAAACTTTAACCCAAAGTTGTTACAAATTATATATATATAACACATTTTTCAAATTCAATTTAATATTTTAAAAAACATTTAATTATATAATTAATAATAATTTACTTATTTAAACATAATTTTGAACACCATTGTAATCGAATCAGAATGAAAAACAGTTCATATCATCATTCATTTGAAATTTCCTTGTAGAAACTTCTTTTAATATTAATACTAAACATTTTATCAACTTCAAAACCATATCTCAAGTCAATGCAAGTAAATAATTTCTAATAGTAATGCTAAAGTGTTTATAATGTAACTGTTAAGCCTCATCATTGCTTCATTTTGACACTCTCCCTTACCTATTTTTCTTTTCTTTGACCATCATCATCAACTCAATAGGCATCAAACTACAAGTTTTTTGACATGGTAAGTTATTTAATTGTCTTATATTTCATATTTAATAATGCTCCTTATTATTGAATTACCATTTGTATTAGCTACCAAATTTGCACGATTATGCAGCTAAACTATGTTTTTATAGCCGATTCTAAGGTTTACCAGCATCGAAGGTGCCAGCTAAGAGGAAAAAGATATGGACGGGTGGAGATTTATATCTTTGACGATCTCCTCCTATTCATCCGAACTAGATCATCAAAGGATTGTCCAATTGTGTGGTCAAAGGGTAAAGTCAACTTGTTGCTGAATAGGCGAGCGAGAGTCTGAAATTCTTGCGCTTCACGATTTGCTTTGCCAAATAGAAAATCATGAGAAACGATATCTTGATATTTGTTAGAATCTTAATTTATAACTTTTTTAGCTAGGGTAGGCATAAAAGCCTCGAACAGTTATTGACACGAGCTTTTATAAATATCGTGCAGTAAACATGAACAGAAGGTTAATTTTTATATGCAACAGTGTTGTTACAAACACTATTTTATCTATTAATGAAGAATGAAATTTTGATGCATAGCTGACTGTTCGATTAAAGTTATGTGACTGCCTGTTTGTGGAGGGCCCTTGCAAACAATGAAGTTTTTTTCATTTTTCGCATCTTTTCTTTATAATTTTGCTAATTGTTCATATGTTTTCGAATCGTTCTGCAGTCTTGATTTCAATCATTTAGAGATAGAAGGATTTCACTAATCATTCCTTTTTTTTAAGATTGATTTATAATGATGCTAATGGTAATGTAATCGCTTTTCATATATTTCTTTATAATTTCATAGTGTTTCATTTTAGATCTTGAGTGATTTCTTTATAGTTTCTTTTTAAAATATTTCATTAAAGCATGAGTGATTTCTTTATGGTTTTAATCTCAAAAACATGAGTGATTGATAATGAGTAAGTGTGTGGTTTTTCATTTTGAATAGAAGTCAATTTCATTTTGGTTTTTATGCAAAGGATTGCTATAATGTTAGATGAACAATTATGATTTTAGAGATTAAATTTGTCTTGCAATAGATCAATGAAGTTTTCTTAATGAGATAGTGTGAGTTTGCTTTAAGTTTCATTTTTCAAGTGTGAAGAGCATTTTTTATTTCATTAGACAGGAGTGCGGAAATTTTAGGAATATTTAATGTGTTAAATCCATTTTCTTTGAAGAGTAAGATAAGAATGAAAAACTTCCCTAGAAGTAATTTTCAATAACTCAATCATGCACATTAATAATTTGATTCAAGAAAAAGGACTTCTAGCATATATAGTGCACGTTCACTTCACAAGTTTACCAACACCGATTGATAATTTATGTAACAATTTAATACAATTAAATTGAAAAACATGTTGGTGTCGTTGCTAGGGAAGTGTAAATAGAAGTCTTTGTCTTTTTCATTTTGATAAATTAAAAAAAACAACAACAAAAACAAAAACATGATATGCATAGGGAAAGAGACTCTAGGGTATATTTGTAGGTAGAGGTAAGAGTTTAATTCCAACAACATCACTCACCCCACCATGACCTCGTAGTGCCACACCACCCACACAAACTCGAATTCCATCCATAGTAGGAAAACACAAACTCCCTAAGGTATTAAGATCTGAAATTCAACCTAGAGATTCACCAACTTCATCAACAGAAGCCATAATAGAAGAAGAAGATCCCATATATCCAACAATAGGAGTAATTTTCCTATCTTCAATTGGAGAACAACTTCTAGCTCAAGAGTTGGAAGTTCCTGCTGAAGAACAGGAAGAAGAAACCTATTTTAACAAACCATTGGTAGAAGAACCAGAGGAACTAAAAGATACTGAAAACCCAATTTTGGAACTAGAACCTTGTATTAGTTATAATGAATCTACAATGGTTGGAGAAGGGTAAGGAGAGGTACATAATGTGAATGGTGAACAACCTATGATTGGAGGAGGAAGAGGACAAAATAGGGGAGGTGGAGGAAGGGGAGGAAGACGAAGAGGGAGAGGAAAAGACATAAATCCAGACCCCTTTGGATTTCCTATCCTCAATTAAGATACAACTGTGACAATGAAAAATATCTCACCCTCTATCCTTCCAAACTTTCATGGGCTAAGGAGTGAAGCTCCTGAAACATTTCTCTTTGAATTCTAAGTATTGTGTAGATCATATGATTATCCGCATGATGGTCAAAAGTTGAAATTATTCCCTGCAACCCTTAAAGATGCAACATTAAAATGGTTTATGAGTTTAGGAATAAATTCCATAAGAAGATGGGAATAAATGAAAACTACATTCCTAGATAAATATAAGGGCTATTGTATGCCCCATAATATTAAGGATGGAGTGTTTAAAATGGTACCAAAAGAAGATGAAAATCTTGAAGACTTTGTTGAAAGATTTGCTTATAATGTTAAAAGGGAAAAAATGAATAATTTAGATGATGAAACCTTGAAATCTCTCGTATTGAAATCCATTAGAGATGAGTGGATTGATATTCTCAATCTAATGGGTAAGAGAGACATTTCTCAGTTGTCACTTGGAGAAATTTGTGAGTTATGCATACACATTTCAAGAGGCAAAGCGAGAACTAGGAAAAATCCAAGAGATCAACTTTTATCAAGGATTAATAAATCTGCAGTTGGGACAGTAAGTAGAGCAGAATTAGGTAATTTGCTTGATAGTTTTAAAACAAATATTTTAAGGGGCCTTAGTGAACAAATTTACACTCTTAAAATACAAAACAAGAAAAAGTTGAAAATGTTGCATTGTCCATTTTTCCCTAAGTGCGGAAAGAAACATGCCTTGAGAGAATGTCCTCTTGATTTAAAGAGTGTATAAACTTGTGTTATATGTGCAGAAAATCATGATACAAAAGAATTTCCCTCAATACCAGGTCTTAAAGTTGTCTATAAAGAAGAAGGAATACCAAATCAGGTAGAACCTCTTTGTTTTATTGCTAAAAGACCCTGGCAGAATCCACAGCCAAATATAGCTCAAGGTTTTAGCAGTCAACCATTTACACAACCATCACAAAGTAACTGGACTACCCCAATTCCTTGGCAATCTTGGCCACAACCTTGGTCACAAGGATGGCAAAATCCTTATGGAAAGTACCCTCAATATCCTCAATATCCACAATTTCAACAATCATATCTTACTTTTCCTCCTCAATATTATCGTCAGCCTGTTCAACAAACTCAACCCCACAATTTGAATCCACAATTTTCATTACCATTTCCTCAAAGACCAAACCAATTTCCTACCCAACCACTTCCAAATGCAAATAATAATAAAAATTCACAACCTGTTTACAATATGGAAGGACAAAATTTCCAAACTTACATGATAACTCTAATGGATTTAAACAATTTTCAACTTAGATCTGGTAGAATATTAGAGAAAAATTCCCCATAAGTTATTATTCACGAAAGTGAAAAAGAAAATATCTTTGAAGAAGAGAAGTCTCTTAATGAAAAAGGAAAAACTCAAAAACAAGTTACTCCAACATATTCAAATAACTCAACTCCTATTAGGGAACAACCTTTAGTATCTGTTTCAAAACCACCTTTTCCTGAGAGATTAAAAATTGATGAAGGGGTAGAAAACATATTTTATTGCTTGATTATTACATGTTAGATGAACTGAAGAATTTTTGCATAAAAATCCCTTTTGTATAAGCCCTTAAGGAAAAAAAAAATTGCAAAGAAAATAATGGAATTGAACATAAAAAGACCAAGAAGAAAAAGAAAAGAAGTCAAAATAATCCAACTAGTTGGAAAATTTGCAGATATCATGATGGGTAAGACAACAATTCAGAAATATCTTGATCTAGGAAGTCCCATTGTGAAAACACACACCAATGGTGTAGAGATCCCAGAACATTGATTGATCTAGGATCGGCTATAAACATCATGAGTAAACAAACTATGAATCAATTAAAACTTTCTAATCTTCAATATACATCTACATTGTTACAATTGGCAGATAGATCTGTAATCAAACCTGATGGTGTATCAGAAGATATATATGTATCCTTATATTCTTGGGAATACCCTGTCAATTTTATGACTTTAAAACCCAATAATAACTTCGGAGGACATCCATTGATTCTAGGAAGACCATGGCTAGCTACAACTGATGCTTTTATAAGTTGTATATCTGGTGATATGTTTATATCTAATGGGAGCTCAATAAAGAAATTCACACTATATCCACCTGCAAAAACAACAATAGAAGTTGAAAATGAGGAATGGATAGATGATGATATTGATATAAGACCATTATTTACTACTTCACAAATAGATGAAGAAGATCAAATATTGAATTTAATGGGAAATAATGAACCTTCATCATATTGTGAATCTAATCAGAGTTTTCAAGAAAAATGCAATATCGAATATTTATCATCTTGTCAACTATCCTTGCATTCTATGGAAAAATTTGGCAATTCTACAATTGAAATATTTCAAGGAAAAACTTTGAATATCAATAATAATTTGGAAGAATTTCAAAACAAAGAATTAATAAAGATGTTACAAGAACATTCCTCTGCCTATGCATGGGAATATACTGACATGAAGAGAATTGATCCTAAGACTTATATACACCATATCTACATTGAAGAAAATGCCAAACCAATTAGACAACCTCAAAGAAGAATGAATCCAAATTTAAGGGAAATTGTTGAGGAACTACAAAAATCGTTGAATGTAAATTTCATCTATCTAATATCAAATAGGGAGTGGGTATCACCCTTAGTAATTGTTCCTAAAAATAATGGAAAATGGAGAGTATGTATTGACTATAGGGAATTGAATAAAGCCACTTTAAAATATCACTATCCACTTCCTTTCATAGATCATGTTTTAGATACATTAAGAGGAAAAAAATATTTTCATTCTTAAAAGGTTTTAGTAGGTATAATCAAATCTAGGTAAGCCCCAGAAGACCAAGATAAAACTACCTTTACCTACCCATGGGGAACTTATGCTTATCGAGTACTTCCTTTTGGATTATTTAATGCACCTGCAACATTTCAAAGAGTAGTATTAGGCATTTTTTCTTATCTAATTCATGATTGCGTGGAAGTGTATATGAACGATTTTATAGTTTATGGAAATTCTTTTGAAAAAGATCTTAAAGAGGCAAATCTCTCATTAAGACATGAAAAATGTTCTATCATGTTTAGTGGGGGAAATTTTTTAGGACACCATATTTCAGGAAATGGAATTAGAGTGGACACATTTAAAGTATAAGTTATTTCTAAATTATCAATTCCAACTTGTCAACGAGATGTTAGAAGTTTTCTTTATTTCACTGGTTACTATAGAAGATTTATAGAAAACTTTACAAAAATTTCATCCCCACTTTTCAAACTGCTCACAAATGACTGTGAATTCAATTGGAATTATGATTGCTAAAAGGCCTTTGAAACATTAAAGGATAAAATCTCTGAAGCACCCATTCTTAGAGGACCAAACTAGAAATTACCTTTTCACATTTCAACTAATGCTTTAGACACAGATTTAGGAGTTGTGCTAGGACAAAAGGATTTAACTCCTTATGCCATTTATTACACCAGTAAAAATTTGACTCTGTCGAGTGTTGTGTAGGTGAATCCTCTCTATGGGTAGAGACGATCCCTCTAGCCCAATGAGTGGGTTTAGAAAAAAACGACACAATCTACAAGACACTTTCCTATATTACAAAGGAAATAAGAGAAGAGGAAGGAGACCTACCTTGATCTGATGCTATAATGCACTCCTTTGTTGAATATCTTGATCACTTTCTCCTCAGGCTCAGTCCTTGCTGCTCACAGCGTTTGAATACTTGCACAAGAGGCCAAAAACACAACAAAGCATAAAATTGCAACAAGAATAATAAAATGTAATCCACTTAACAGATCAATGAGCATTAAGATAAATGAAGCATTGACATGAGCATTTATGGAAAGTGAACCAACAATTGTATATATTAATAAACAAAAGAGGAAGCATACAACCCAGACCTTGATGTTAGTAGCCCTCCTTGAGTGAATGTCCAAGTCCAAGCTCAAGCTCTCCAAGCACTCCTTCTCCAAGCCAAAGTGAATAGCATGTAAGCACTATCGCAGCATAAGGGTACCAATAATCAGAGACCAACCATTTGGGAATGGAGGAGGATGAATTTATAGGCAACAAGAGGGAGTTAGGATCTCACTAAAGATAGGGGAAGGTCCTCATCTCAAGGAGTAATATCATAGGGATAATATCAAAGGGTAGTATTGGGAGAATTAGACCACATCCACAATGAACATCATCCATATCATTGTTCTAGAAGCCTCCAGATCATGAAGCTTCTCCTCCACTTTGGGAAAAAAATTATTTTATGGTTTAATGCGAATATCCAGTGAAAGCCACACTGGCAACGTGAGGCTCATATGGTGCAACCTGCCATCAGTGCAAGAGGGCAGTGTCACAGTCGCACTGACCCATAAATTAGGGTTTTAAGCTCATTTTTCTTAGGAAAGCCTCAAGGAAAATTTTCATTAGTTCTTCAGGGAGGATCTGGACTGCATATTAGGATGGGTACATTGTACAGTTGTCAAGGATTTGGCACTCCAGGGTATGACACAGGGAAGTGCAGGAGGTGTGACAAAATATTGTGTAACAGATGCCCCCTAAAGCATGAAGACAAGATAGGCACCGATGGCTAAGATGCTTTACAAGCTATTACAAGGACTAGAACAAACATTGTCAGGAGACCTGCAAATCAAGGACGCATATACATATACAAATCTGATACCTCTGTCATTTATATCAAAACATGAATCCAAGGTGTGGACATAGCCATCTAGATAGAAAGGACCATGTGAAAAGATCCATGGTATGGGTGCAGCCATCCAAATGAAAAAGGATCCTCTGGAAGTCTAAGATCCACAGTATGGACGCAGCCACCCGATATAGAAGGATCATGTGTACAATCATGAATAATACATAACTCCACACAGCCAAAGTTATATCAGACAAAAATCAGGGTCTTGTGCTCCCTCCCAACTTGATCAAATACGAATTCTAACATGAGAATGAATGTGTCGAAGTCGAACATGCTATAAAACCACCTGATTACTGGCCAATGATGTGAATCGTTAACAGGCACGAGAGAAACCACCAATAATGACAATTGCCCTCAAGGTATGACAGTACAATCCATGAATGTGAAAATGAAGCTAAATTTGAACACCTGTGGAACCATACGATCAAAGGCCAATGATGAAAACCTGTCGTCGAATGGGAAGAACTCGCCATTAAGGCATGCAAGCTCTAAGGTACTAAAAGGAAGTTTCTAAGTCATCTTCCTGGATAATGAGCTGAAGTCGACAAGAAATGACCCATCGAAGAAGGGCCATAATGATTCTCTCATCATTGACATGAAACAAGGAATAAAGTGGAATAAATGAGTATGATCCAAGACTGTGGCAAAAGGGCAGACAATGTATGGGTAGTAAACTACAGATAGGCATCTCTTGAACATATCGGTGACACGACTCCGGAGAGTGGCAGCATTTGACTCAACATGTTATCGCCAAAAATTGATCATCTAGCCATAACCTACTTGACGAATCGAAGTACACTATGTAGGGTCAATTTTACCATAGTAAAATTGCTTTCGCTATAAGAAATTACTTAATAAACCACATTTGTTAAGTTATTTCTGGTTAAACCCATGAAGAATAATTAAATAAATCGTTATTTATTTAATTATCTTCTAGGAAGAATTAATTAAACCATTGTTTAATTAATATTCCTTGTCATATTTGACTCAATCATGAGAAATAATTAGATAAATAATTATTTTTGTTATTTTTCTCTAGGAATAATTAATTAATCATTATTTAGTTATTATTCCTTGTCAAGTTTGACTAAATCCTCTAGCAATACTTAAAAAAATCATTATTTATTTATTATTCCTTAACCACACTCATTGAGATGATAAATAAATCATTTATTTATTTATTATTTATAAATAAAAGTATTTAACCAAATTAAATACTTTTCCCTTCAACAAAATATAATAAAATATTCTAAATCGTTAGGTATAAAATTTGGTTAATTATATTTTATTATTATTATTTTGTTATAAAATGAAGGGTTTGACATTCATTCTTCACTTTGGATCATTTTCATTGTTGCACTCATTGTTGTAACTTTTATTATAATCACTATCACTTACCATTTTGTTTTTCCATTTGAGTTCCCATTGAGCTCAAACATTTTTTGTTGGGTTTACACATTGTAGAGAAGAGAGACTCTATAGAGCTGAAGACATTGAGGATAGCCAAGAACCCATCCCACAGAGGGGGACTGGTAACATCATTTGTTCCCTTCACAAGTGTCATATAATAAAATCTATTCTTTATATCTAGTTTCCATTGAGTTATTGGAGTTATTTGCGCTTAATTCCTTATTTCATCTTGTTGTTTAACTATTTATGTTGCATAGATCAGGACTTTGGCAGGTTTTGTTTCTATCATTTGTTGCAGATCCACACTGTTTTACAGCCATTTTTACTGTTGAGGTTGTTTTTCATCTGTAGTCTAAAGTGGTTTATTTTCATACACTCTCGATAAGAATACCATATAACACAACATAAGACCAAGGGTCATTCCGACGAAGTGGAATAGTCATATGAGAGGAAACATGGATCACCCAAACCCGGAAGGAAAAGTGACTTGTTAGAGAATTATATATTACAGAGCAATGGAACACATAAAATATTGCAGAAATATAAACACAGAAAACGCATAAAACAAGAGAGACACAGATATACGTGGTTCACCCAGTTTGGACTACGTCCATGAAGAAACAGACAGTCCTTCCTTTTATATTATCCAGCAAACTGAAGAGATACAACCTACATCAGATCCGCTGTAATTCCCTCTATGCTTTCAATCCCCTCTCTTCCTCACTCAGAATACAGATATACATAGACGCAATACAATTCCCTCATATATAGCGAGGGGTTGCCTTCTAGGGCAAAAAACCATAAATTAAACATAACTTCTACCATCAGATCTCTGCCTAATGAATGACCCAGATTGACTACGAAATTATAGCATTTTACAAGGCAATTTTACATCTATTCTTAGCTTCGGGAGGTCACAGCCGCACACCCCCCCGCCCCAGGCCCCCCCTGCAGCGAATATTTTACGGGCGACGTTGCCACCCCATTACAAACTGGGGTCTAATGCGGCGATACCTTTGGATACAGAAGATAATCAGGCTCCACACCGAACAATCTCCCACTTGGAGACTGATTATAACAACTACACCGCTGCTTCATTTGTTGGACAATGACTCCACTTTGGACCTGGCTATTTCTCATCTTCTTCATCATACTTGAAGACCAATTGAAACTGACAAAATTCTTAGTTTCTTCCTGGTTACAACTTTTGTTAACATATCTGCAGGATTCTGGCTAGTATGTGTCGTTTCTAGCTTCAATTGTCCATCGTCCAACGCTGACCGTATGAAATGCTACTTGAGCTGTATATGTTTAGTCTTGGAATGAAATGCAAAGTTCTTTGCAAGATGTATGGCACTCTGGCTATCATTGTATAACTTGCTTAACTCCTACTTCTTACCCAATTCATCTAGAAACCTTTGTAACCAAATCATTTCTTTATTAGCCTCTGTAGCGACAACATACTCTGCTTCTGTTGTTGAGAGTGCAACAACACTTTGCAGTTTTGAGACCCAACTAATAGTTGTTCCACCTACAGTAAACACATACGCTGTTGTGTTTCTCCTATTATCTCTATCACCCTCCATATCTGCATCAACATATCCCTGTATAGCGATGTTTGAACCACCAAAGCATAATTATTGATTTGTGGTACCTCTCAAATACCTGAGAATCCACTTCACCACCATCCAATGTTATTTTCCTGGATTGTTCATGTACCTCTTACAACTCCCACTGCATGTGCAATATCAAGCCTTGCACAGACCATTGCATACATTAAGCTTCCAACTGCTGATGCATATGGAACTTTAGACATATGAGCCATTTCTTCCTGAGTCTTGAGACACTCCTCCTTACTTAATTTGAAATGGCTAGCCAAAGGTATACAAACTGGTTTTGCATTCTGCATATTAAACCTTTTCAACACCTTTTCTATGTACTCACTTTGAGACAATGGTAATTTCGATTCTTCGAGTCTCTAGTTATTCTCATACCAAGGATTTGTTTTGCATCACCCAAATCCTTCATTGCAAATGAGTTTTCCATTTTTCTTTTGAGTGCATTTATTTCCTGCATGCTAGAACCTACAACAAGCATGTCATCTACATGCAATAACAATATAATATAGCTGCCATCATTTTGCCTTTTGAGATAAACACAATGATCAGAGTGACATCTAGTATAACCTTGTTCAAACATAAACCTATCAAATTTTAGATACCACTGCCTTGGAGCCTGTTTTAAGCCATACAAGCTCTTCTTCAACCTGAACACTAGCTTCTCTTTCCCTTTTACCTCATATCCTTGTGGTTGTTGCATATATATCTCTTCCTCCAAATCCCCATGGAGAAAGGCTGTCTTTACATCTAACTGCTCAAGGTGCAAATCTTCAACTACTACTAGACTTAAAATAGTTCTGATTGAAGTCATATTAACAACTGGAGAAAATATCTCATCAAAGTCTATACCCTTTTTCTGTGCAAACCCTTTCGCCACAAGTCTAGCTTTATACCTTTTTCTACCTCCATCTTCTTCCTTCAACTTGTAAACCCATTTATTCTGCAATGTTGTTTTACCTGCAGGCAACCTGACTAAGTCCCAAGTCTGGTTATGTGCTAAGGATTCCATCTTTTCTTTCATGGCTTGCTCCCACTTATTCCTAGTTTCTATCGGCACTGCTTCTTCGTAACATTCTGGTTCACCAGAATCAGTCAACAATACATAATCTAATGAAGGAGAGTATTTTTCAAGGGGTCTACTTATCCTAGTAGATCTTCTAACACCACTTTCAAGCATTTGAGGTGCTTGTTACTATTGTGGTTATTGTTCTAGATGTTGATCATTATGATTTTTAGGCACCATCACTTTTTCTGTGATCTCGTCAAGCACTGTGTATTCTCTTTTTTCTTTTTCCTCTTTCTTTTCTTGCAGCCGATCCTTATACAAAACCTTTTCATTGAATATGACATCTCTGCTCCTAATGATTTTGTGTTTTTCATAATCATAAAAGCAATAACCAAAATCATTAACACCATATCCAATAAAGGTACATTTCTTTGATTTTGCCTCAAGCTTTGTTCTATTTTATTTATTAATGTGGACAAAGGCTTCACAACGAAAAGTCTTTAAAAAAGAGTAGTTTACCATTTTACCTGTCCATGCCTCCTCTGGAATACCACCATCCAAGGAACTTGAAGGCCCTCTTTTTATTAGATAAACAACAATATCTACAGCATCTGCCCAAAATTGTAAAGGCAATCCTGCATGCAATCTCATGCACCTTACACGCTCCATGATTGTCCTGTTCATCCTTTCTGACACACCATTTTCTTGTGGTGTTCCTAGAACTGTATTCTCTCTATGAATTCCATTCTCTGAACAGTACCTATCAAACTCTTTGCTGCAATATTCACCTCCATTGTGTGATCTGAGACACTTCAACCTTTTTCCTGTCTCATTTTCAACCAAAGCTTTCCATTTCTTGAAAGTATCAAATACATCACATTTATTTCGAATACAGTAAATCTAGGTTTTCCTGGTTCCATCATTAATAAAAGTAACATAATAACGAGAGCCACCAAGAGATGATACCTATGCAGGTCCCCATACATCTATATGCACAAGCTCTAATTTTTTGCTCTTCTTTTCTTTCCCAACTCTAAGGAATCTGACTCTATTATGTTTTTCATAAACACAATTCTAATAGAATTTTAAATCAACATGCTTCAAACCTAGCAACAAATTTCTTGAGTGAAGAATCTGCATCCCCTTCTCACTTATGTTCCTGAGCCTATGGTGCCACAATGTCGTATCTTCTCCTGTAGAGGTTAAAGTATTAACAGAATTAGAAATACGATTGCATAAATACAATTTACCAACCTTTCCTCATTTCGTTATTACCAGGGATCCTTTAGTGACCTTCCAGGTTTTATCTGTGAAAGTAGTTATGCAACCTTCACCTCCCAACTGCCCTTTTGAAATCAAATTTTTCTTTAGATCTAGAACATGCCTTACCTCCTTCAATAGCCACTGATTTCTATTTTGTTGTTTTATGAAAATTGTACTAATTCCAATGATTTTACAGGGTTTATCATCACCCAATCGAATCTGTCCAAAATCTCCTTGAACATAATCATAAAAATGTTTCCTATTAGGTGTGGCATGGAATGAGGCACCTTAATATACCACTCAAGCATCAATAATATTTTCTAATGAAAGAATCAAAGCATCTTGCAACACATCACCTGTTACATTCGCTTCATTATTAGTTTCTTGTTGCTCGTCTCCTTCTTTTCCCTTTCAAGACTTGCATTCTTTCTTTAGGTGTCCTTTCTTCCTGCATTTCTAGCACACTATCCCCGATCTTGACTTGGATCTACCTTTTCTTGACTTACTGCGATATCCAGGGCTCTTTCCTCTTTCCATTTTTCTTCCCCTAGTCTTTGCATTCAAAGAATTACCTGATGTCTCACCAGAGCTTTTCCGTCACATTTCCTCGCTAAGGATTGCATCGACAACATCATCAAACTTTAAAGTACTAGATCAAGAGATAAAGTTACTAATGGCCATAACTAAACCATTCCAACTTTCTGGCAATGAGCACAGAAATAACAGAGCCCTAACTTGATCATCAAAAGTTACCCCTACAAAACTTAACTGACTGGTAACTGTATTAAATTCATTTAAATGATCAGCAACAGATCCACCTTATGACATCTTCATATTAAATAAACGCTTCATAAGAAATACCTTATTTGAGGCTGAGGGTTTTTCATATAGTTCGGCCAATGTCGACATTAAACCCTCTGCTGTCGTTTCGTTTGAAATATTAAATGCTACCGATGCCGCTAGGCCCAACCGTATTGTTCCAAGTGCCTTTCTGTCAAGAATATCCCATTTTGTGTCTGTCATACTCGTCGGCTTCTTTGTCTTTCCGCTCAATGGTTGGTACAGATCTCTTTAATACAGATAATATTCCATCTGCATCTTCCATAGCTGGTATTTTTTGCCGTTAAAACTTTTGACCCTAAACCTACCATCTTCTGCCATTGCTCGCACTCGAACAAGGAACCCTTCTCTCCTGCGAATTTATCAGCCAAATAGACCTTCGACTCTGATACCAGTTGTTAGAGAATTATATATTATAGAGAAATGGAACACATAAAATATTGCAGAAATATAAACACAGAAAATGCATAAAACAAGAGAGACACAGATATACGTGGTTCACCCAGTTTGAGCTACGTCCACAGAGAAACAGCTAGTCCTTCCTTTTATATTATCTAGCAAAATGAAGAGATACAACCTACAGCAGATCCACTGTAATTCCCTCTTTGCTCTCAATCTCCTCTCTCTTCCTCACTCAGAATACAAATATACATAGACGCAATACAATTCCCTCATATATAGTGAGGGGTTGCCTTCTAGGGCAAAAAAAACCCTAAATTAAACATAACTTCTACCATCAGATCTCTGCCTAATGAATAGCCCAGATTGACTACGAAATTATAAAATTTTACAAGGCAATTTTACATTTATTCTTAGCTTCGGGGGCACTATGGCGGGGGGGCTCCCAAAGGTCGCAGCTGCCCCCCCAAGACCCCCCTGCAATGAATATTTTACCCGTATCGTTTCCGCCACATTATGAATTGGGGTCCAATGCGGTGATACCTTTGAATACAGAAGATAATCAGGCTCCGCACCCAACATGGCTAAGTGAGGATATCCCAAACCCGACATGAGAAATAGATGAGTGTCATGTTCAAGTGCGACATGCTGCCTATACAAGAGATGTTTCACTTTCACTTTTTCCCCACTATTTCTAGTGAGTACCCCAATTATTTTTAATCACAAGCTTGAAGGGGATAGCATATGCTTGTCGTATAAGTTCATTCTTCGAATAAATCCATTCTAGTAAGTTTTACGAGTCCTAGGCAAAAGAAACTCGGTCTCGTCATGGTGACAAGTCTTTCGTAGTTTAATTTTTATGAGTTCAATAGAACAGTAACTCGATGTCTTTTTCATATTTAGAGAGTTTTAAAAAGAGACAAAAAAGAAAACTCCATCAGGTCCCTTTTCGAAATTTGTCTCTCTAACCTGTAAAGGTAGAAAACAATATTCGAGAGAACCACTTGACCATGTAGACCAAGGTGTTCCTTTTTCGTAAATAGTCAATCCCAGCCCAAAAAAGGGGTAAACGTATATTGAGACGACATCAATTCATTTAATTTAATGAGTTCGAAAAGACAAGTACCCGACAATCTTTTCATCTTTCAAGAGTAAAAAAAGAGCTTAAAGATGACTCCATGGGGGGTTCCTTTTTTCTTTTTTTTTAATGAGTCCGAAAAAGAAATAAAATGAAACTCATTAAATCGATCAAGAATGATCAATGTTACCACCAAAAGATCCTGTAACTACACAAATACAACCACACATCACCGATATCAAGAAAAATAATAAAATATTGGTAAAAATGTAATTGAAAACTTATATATAGACAAAAAGCAAAAAAAACATTTTACCATTTCACTTTGAGTAATTTCGAGAGTGCATTGTACCCTATTTTCTCTGATTCTTCAGGCAAGCAGTGTGGCAAATCTTAGACACCATTTCATGAATCGTCAGTTGCAGGTAAGAGATTTTCCCTTTATCTTGTTTTTCATACCATTTTTCCACCATTTCACAGAAGTTTTGACTATTTAAGAGGAGGTTTTTCATTTTTATTATCGAGAGCGGTCAGCATGAGTCTGATCATTGGATCTACGCTAATCACCCCATAGCCCAAAAGACCATCGTGTTTCCAATGCAAAAACAATTTGAATAGTCGCGTTGGGCGCAGAGAAAACAATAAAATGAGAAATACTCTGTCTTAATCGGTTTTTTCAAAATTTTACTCCAATGAAAGGCTTATAAATATTGTTTATGGATTATTTACAGGAGATTCCAAATAATATGGCCATCGAATGGAAAGAGAGAGGTCATGAGGCGGAAGACCACCAAGCTTCTCAAAGTGTAGCATGTATTGACGCTTTGAGGGACTATGGGTTGGTTAAGTTCTTTCAGACCTCGGGACTCAGAGCTCAGAATTATTTGCTAGAGTATCTCATAGGATTATGGGATGTCAGTCGTGAGATATACATTATCAAAGATCAAGAAATGGAACTAGAGGTATATGACATCTACTTCATCACTGGTCTAGTGAGAGAGGGTCCAACTCTTCGGAGCTCCTATTGGATGAGAGAGCACTAATACACTGATCAGAAGGCATTGCCCAGATGTAGAAACAACCATGAGTGGAAAGGTTAAGATAGAAACCATCAACAACCTACCCTTGAGGACTATTATACATACCATGGCCCGTATAACTTGGGCTCAAGCGTTGCATGAGGCAACAAAATCTCAGTTCGAATACACAATGGACTGTCTCACTCTAACTACATTTAATTGCTACAGAGGATTGTTGTTTAACATGAAAATACAGTTGACCAAGTGAAAAATAGGTCATTTGAAGTAGTTTGGGTTTGGGTCAATATTATTCACATTCTTCTTGGAGTGTGTGCCTCTGTTTCATTACTAGTGGATAGAGGTGGAAGATCCAGCTCCAAGGGATCTGAGGTTACTCAGATAGAGTGAGATTATGCCTCGAGGTGGAGGAGGTCAACAGATACATTTCCCTCTAGTATTATTTGGTTGGTTACACCAGCAACTGATCATGGTAGATGAATATGCCTATGTAGGCTCAGACTTTAGAGGATACCCATATCTTCCTCTACCACCTACTGCACAATGGACCGATGCAGGTAAAATATTGTTTTTTTTTAATTTGTCAAGTTTTATGACTTTTTTGAAGTGTATTTGAGAGTTTACTTATGATAATTTTGCAGATGTGGGACCAGAAAGACCTCCCGGAATGTCTCTGATAGCTCAGTGAGTAGCACGCCAAATAGAGGAAGAAGCTTTGTACAAGGAAGGAGCAGACCCTGTAGTGGATATGGAGTGAAACTTGGAAGTCCTTACTCGGGGGATTCCAGAGTATGCTACTATAGATGACGTGTCGATGTGGTAATAGAGGCACACAGTGGCAGTATCTACAAGACTTTGTTAGTTGTTAGGTCGAGTGATTAGAGTTGTCTCATGCTATCATGAGCACATCATGTGGGTGAATATCCTATTCCTAGTCGTATTATCTACACTGTTGTAATCTTTTAAAGCCATGTGTCTCATAACACTATTTTTTGAGATTTTGACATAACCAACTTTGATAGAATCGATATCTCTCTCTCTCTCTCTCTCTCTCTCTCTCTCTCTCTCTCTATATATATATATATATATATATATAGATATATATATATATATATGATGATGATGATGATGATGATGATGATGGTTAACGTCCACTGAGACCAAATTGGTCTATCGGACCTACAATTTTCTTAATTTTTACTTGTCTGGCTCCTCGTCTTTCTTGGCGAGATTGGTGTTGTAGCTTTCTTTTTTTTCTCTACGGTCTTCCAACTTCCTTTATCTTGCATCTCCTTCATCTCTTCTGGTTCTTGGGACATTGGTGTCTTAGCTTCACGATCTATTGTGTTCGTTCTTTTGAAAATAGTCAGAGAAGAAGTTTGGTTTAGGAGATCTGCTTTGCTGTTAAATGGAGATTTATTTTCTGCGGTATTCGAATCCTCATAATTGTTGATTTGTTGGGACGGGCTTTCTCCTTGCTTGTTTTGAGAGTTGTTTCTTTCTTCCCTGATTTCTTGTGACTCAGAGTTTTCTCTAGAATATTCTTCTTTGATGACAGTGTAGTGTTCTTTTTGTGCTCCTTCCCACCATGTAGATCTGTGGTGGTTTTTTCTAGCAAAATTTTTCTCAGAGGCTTTTGGGAAATTTTTGGCTAGATGCCCCGTCTCAAAGCACGATCGACATCTGAAGAGTACACTTTCATAATCAAGTTTCTGGTTCCACACATAGTCTTTACTTGTTAGGTTTATTTCAGCTGGGAATCCGGCGCTGAAATCCATTTCCGCACAGATGCGTGCATAGGTGGTTCTGGCATATTCCTCTGTTTCTGGGCACCTGCAGTAAAATTTCCCAATTGCATTTCCGATGGCTTTTATATATATGCATGTATCTATTGTCTACTTATGTGTTCATATATAATGATGATGTGTTCTGTTTGTTACAAGTGGCACAAATGTCCATCTAAAACATAATTTTCCAATGCATCTGTTAATGTAGTCAAATTTCATGGAATGTGTTGATATGTAATGTAATCAAAGCTCCTTTCCAATAATCGAACACGTAGATACATGTGCAAAATTTGTGGATTTCTTACCAAATAATGACCATTTAATTGTAGCACAACAAGTTGTGAATATAACTTAACAATAAAAATTTTGATTCCGAGAGCAACTACTTCTGATAACAGTTCGATAACTGCATTGTACTCAACAATATTATTTGTTGTTCCTCCCAAGAAAATAACTTGTAAATTGATCAACTCGCCATTAGGGGCAAAGAGTGTCCAAGTTGTGGAAGATAAGTTCCATGTGCTACAACAAGCACCATCAGAAAAACCAACATAATGGTTTGATGACATCTGCAAACTGAGTGGAACAAAAGGTAAGCAGAGGAAACATGTCTACAAAGCAAACAATCACACCAAAAAAAATCAAAATGCAAACTAATGAATACACACACTAATGTACAAAAGTAATTATACAGAAATCACGCATAACTACTTTTTCTGATAAATCTATTAGAGAATTATATATTACAGAGCAATGGAACACATAAAATATTGCAGAAATATAAACACATAAAATGCATAAAACAAGAGAGACACAGATATACGTGGTTCACCCAGTTTGGGCTACATCCACGGAGAAACATCCAGTCCTTCCTTTTATGTTATCCAGCAAACTGAAGAGATACAACCTACAGCAGATCCACTGTAATTCCCTCTTTGCTCTCAATCTCCTCTCTCTTCCTCACTCAGAATACAGATATACATAGACGCAATACAATTCCCTCATATATAGCAAGGGGTTGCCTTCTAGGGAAAAAAACCCTAAATTAAACATAACTTATGTTGTTAGATCTCTGCTTAATGAATGGCCCAGATTGACTACGAAATTACAACATTTTACAAGGCAATTTTACATCTATTCTTAGCTTCGGGGGCGCTTCCCTCGATCCCCCCGCCCGGGGGGGGCTCCCAAAGGTCACAGTTGCCCCCCTGGACCCCCCCTACAGCGAATAGTTTAGGGCGGCGTTACCACCCCATTACGAACTAGGGTTCAATGCAGTGATACCTTTGAATATAGAAGATAATCAAGCTCCACACCTAACAAAAGCTCATTGCAGTGCTATGATAAAGCATTACCTTCGTAGTCAACCAACTCATAGGTGCCCTTTTGCAAAACAATTTTAACAATGTATGGTCCATGCCACATAGGTTCGAACTTCCCAACTCCCAACTTATCTTTGGTTTGGTCATACAACAAGACCAAGTCACCTTTAGCGAAAACTCGTGGAGAAACAGTTTGATCGTAATGAGCTTTAACTCATTTTTTCTGTGCTTCGATAACCATCGGAGCAATATGGCGGGTTTCATCAAGCCTCTCAAGATAAAGTAAACGTTCCTATTTAGGTGAGGTATCAGTGAGTAGTTTGATAGCTAGTTTTAACCAAGGAATCTCACACTCGATAGTGAGTGTCACCTCTAAACCATATACCAACTAGAATGGAGAGAAACCAAAGGTTTTCTTAGCCAAGGTTCGATAAGCCCAAAGAGCTGAAAACAGCATGAGATGCCAGTCCCTTTTATGCTTTCCATATGGTATGTTGAAGCATAGTAACTAAGACTTTATTAACCACTTCAACTTGGACATTGGCCTATGGGTAATAAGGAGTAGAGTTGTCGTCACTCAGATCCAACTGAGCATTAAGATCTGCCATCATGTACTGACAAAAATGGGCTTTGTGGTCAGTGACAATGGCTTGAGGGACACCAAAATTGGCTATGACATGGTTAAATAAGAAATAAGTAGCAATTGTACCATCAACAATATATGTGGGAATCACCTTGGCCCATTTAGTAAAATAGTCGACGGCGATGATTATATAGCCATCCTCCCCCCAAGGGTTACAAGTCATGAAATTAATTCCCCATTTAGGGAATTGGCATACAGTAAGAAGTGGGTGTAAGGGTGTTGGCAGGGCGCACTGTTTACGGTTATAAATCTGATATTCATGGTACTCTTGAACTGACAAAATGTAATCTTTGAATATAGAAGGCCAGAAATAACCAGCGGGAATGATTTTCTAGAGCAGTGGCATAGCCTCACATGTTACCACTACATACCCTTGAGTGGCAGTCATTTAGGACTCATTCAACCTCTTCAAGTGTTAAACATCTACAAAGAACAGAATCAACACCGACTCGGTCCAACATATCACCAATAATCCGATAAGGTTCAGACTGATGCCGAATGTGGCGATGGTAAAATCGAGATAACTCGGATCGGAAAGTCTAGGTCTGAAGATAAACAATAATATCTTCATACCATGGGTCAAGAGTACTAATGAGAAACAAGGTTTCATTAGGAATCTACTCAGTAAAATCAATGGAGGTGTTTGCAGACGGAAGGGTGCAGATCAATTCGACAAAAACTAGTGATTTCTTTGATTCGACGGCAGTAAACTCCAATTCAAACTCTTGTAGGATAATGATCCATTTAGAGTATTTTCCCCTAAGAAACTGACAGGTCAGAATATAAGTCATGGAGTTACAGTTAAAAATCATTGTGGTCTTCCGTAGAAGAATATAATGGTGAAATTGTTGGACAAAATGGACCGCAGCCAAGGTGACCTTCTCGACATGAGCATATCGAGTTTCTATGTCAATAAGATTTTGACTCAAATAATAAACCACATGTTCATTTCCATCGTCATCATCCTGGAATAGTACCATGGCAATGGTACTGTCAACTGAGGCCAAGTACAAGAAATAATCGTGGTGGTAATCTGGGGTATGCAATAAAGAATCACTTGTGAGTGTTTTCTTTAGAACATCGAAATATTGTAGAGTGATTTCATCCCAAACGAATGGGATCCCATTATTAAGTAAGCAAGTAAATCCCTTGGAAAGCTCAGCATAATTAGGGAGAAAATGACGAACAAAATTGACCTTCCCTTGCAAACTCTGCAATTGGTGCAAGGATGAAGGAGGGGGTAGATTTACAATAGCCTCTACTTTTAGAGGACCTGTTCGGATGCCTTATTTGGAAACCAAAAAACCCAGGAGATGACCAGATTTGACGCTAAAGACACATTTATGCGGATTGAGACGAATATTATAATGTTGACAATGTAGAAAGATTTCTCAAAGGTGGTCTGGATGGTCACGACGCTTAGCAGAATGAGTTGGTAAGTCGTCCAAATTAGGATGAATGATGTTTTAATATCATGAAAGGCATATGACATCGCTTTCTAGAATGTATCACCAGCGTTTTTGAGGCCGATTTATAAGAAAAATACCCCATGAAAAAATGAAAGCATTTTTCTGTTGATCAACAGGTAATATGCTAATTTGGTTATAACTAGAAAAACCATCCATAAAAGAAAATATCTCACTCCTAGTGCAATCATCAATGATCTGATCAATAAAAGGAGTGGGATAATTTTCTTTAAGGCATGCATGATTGATGTCGCGGTAATCAACACAAACTCGAATTGTTCCCTACTTTTTAGTGATGAGTACGATGTTGGAAACCTAGCGTGTCAATGGGATGGAGTAAATAAAACCAACCTTTAGAATTTTTTCAACTTCTCCCTTAATAGCAACGGCTTTTCTAGGATGCACCGGATGGAGCCGTTGATGAACAGGATTCGCATTATGATAAGTTGGTATTTTGTGCACCACTATAGCTAGATCGATACCAAGCTTTTCATCATACGACCAAACTAAGACATCGTGAAATTCTTTAAAAAGGTCAGTATAAAACCTGATCTCTTTCAGGGAACAAGAAACCCCGATGTGGATGTTTTGGACAATCCCAGGTTTAATGGAAATGTCAATTGGCATAGTAGCAGTAATATTTCCCATATTACCTTCAAATAGAAATTTGTGCACCAAAAAATTTGTTTGAAGTGGATTCATCGAGTTATGAGAAACAAAAGTCTCAAGACACAAAGAAATCTCACTAAGACTTTGAAGAAACGAGGAACGATGATGAGCATCATTCCAAGGAGTTTCCTCAAGATACATAACCTCAACAATACTCTCGCTGCTGGGAAATATCTCTGTCAAGGGATCGGAGAATTCCAAGAACCAAGCCAAGGAGATTGTGAATACGTTTTTAGGTGCATACTAAGAGTAGTATGACTTTTAGAAGTAGTCGTTGAAGCCAAAATAACTTCTTGCTAAGCTTGTTCTAAAGGACTTGGTGGCATAGCATCACCGAAAGAATCAACCCGATCCGGAGTAGGGATGATCTACGAATCTCTTGAGGTTGAGATCATGTTGACCAAGGTGATATGTGGATGTGGGAGAGAAAAAGTTCCCATTATAGCAGAATCTTTGAAAAGACCTACCCCCATGCTCTCATAGGGAATATCAGTATTTCCCACATATGGGACATTTCCATTTGAAGAACCGGTAGATAAAAAGGCCAATTGATCGACGGTGATGATTTTCCCTTCATGAGGAAAACGGAGCACATAGAACAAAGAGGAAACCATAGAAAACATGCCATGAGTCCAAATTCATCCAAATAGAAGGTTATAATTCAGATTTTCATCTACAACTTCTACATCTAATTCAACAATTTTCCCTTCCAATGTGATGGGCAAACTTGTGAGAATACCATAAGGAAGGGATCATCTGCCATCAAAGGCTTCTAAGGTGTTCGAAGACTACTTGGGAGGTGGAGATTTGATGGATTTACAACATGAAACAGACATGATGCAGGTGGAAGAACCGTCATCAGTGATAGTCCGATGACTCATCTTCCCTTTTAGAATGACTTGGATTAAAAATGCAATTTGATGGGGAAGACGAGGAACATGGTTTTCCAGATCAAAAGTGATCAAATTCGAATATGCAAGATCAATTCCTCCTATAGGAGATAATAATGATTTTCGCTGCATTGTACAAGTTTGGAGAATTTCCAAGGAAGACATCAGTAAAGGCACTTAAGCCAGATATTTGACAATATTGTAATGTTGAGAAGCCCTAACGTTCGGATTATAAGATGACTTCCGAAGCACACCTTTAGGAGGTAGTCAGATGATGGATTAATTATTATGTATTTCAATATGAAGAGGATTGGAACTGGGTGGAGTGGAAGTAGAAGGTTTATCAGTGACTTCCTTCTCCATTGTCTTCTTTTTAGGATTTTGATAGTCTTTTGACTGGGTGGCAATAGAAATAGGTACTATCCCACTCATGTAAACCCGAGAAACTTAAGAGGTAAAGGATTTTGGTTGTTCTACCAATTGGGTCTTTTGTGATGGAAATGGCTCTTTCAGTACAGTCGATATCCCTTGAGCACCTTTCAATAAGCGATTGACTTCCTCACGATGGGGACAATCCTTGGTATAGTGATCTCCCTCACAAATGAGGTAATGATACTTAGGCTTACGTTTGGAGACATCATCAGCAGATGACTTAGGAGGATCCTGTTAAGGGGCATCAGATTTTTCTTTTCCTTTACCCTTCTTTTAACCTTTTGAGGCTTTGTCTGCCATGGTAGATTGAACAAAAATAACCTCAGAGGTTTAAATAGGATTCAAAGAGGGTTTCGAAGGAGGATTGGATGCAATATTCGAAACAGATTTTCTCTTAAAAGAAGCTTTATTGGAAGTTTGAGATATTGATCCAATAATACCATTGACAAGTGGTACATCTGTAGATTTAGAAGATGCTAGATCCGTAGATGGCCTTGGAGCATCAGGTAAGAGATCATATAACGTGCCAGATTGGGAATATACCAAATATAAATATTGGACATGGACTATGGCTTGATATTCAGTAACACAACCTCCCATTTCTATGTCTGCAGCAATTTTGTTGAAGAATGATTTGGTAAACCATTCAATTAAAAACTCATTACGTATTTCAAACTTGATGATGCAATGCCAACGTCTCCATTCATGGATGTGATCAAAGATGTGGATAATAGTATCCCTATTCAGAGATGTAAGCAAATGGGTACTAGTTTCATAATGAACCGGTAGCTGGAAGTGATTGAGGAACACCATGGCCAAAGAATTGAATTCTGAATAGGAACCTCGAGGTAGCTCGATGTACCATTTCGTGGCAACACCCGTCACGGTTCACTAAAAGATACATAGATGAATAGAGTCATCAACGTAGGAATTGGATGAACACCATAAGTGGTAAGTCATAACATGGGCCTCGGGGGTCTTATTTAGATTTTCCTTCGAATTTTAGGTAATCCTAGGAATCTTAGTGGGAACCGGAGGCCAATAAGGCGAATGAAGTATTGGATCATTTGTGAACCTTAAGACATCTGGCAATTCCAACATCGCTAGAAATGACAATTGCGGGTTGAAAGGCATGTAAGGCCTTTGATAAGGCCCATTTTGAGCATTCCAACCCTGTTGGTATGATTTTTTCCCCCAAAGTGGTGGATTTTGACCATAAGGAGCTTGATTTTTCCCCAAATAATGGGTACCCTGACCATAAGGTGGATTATGTCCCCACAAAGGTGGGTTTTGACTAGGGTAAGGTTGATATTGACCTGCCATAGGCTGTTGATAACCATAAGGTGGATAAACATTTTGCATGGCACATGGATTATAAGGTTGTTGTTGCAACTGCTAACCCTGGTGATAAAGTTATTGACCCTATTGTTGCAGGGGTTGACCTTGTGGCTGCAAGGGTTGACCTTGTGGCTGCAAGGGTTGACCTTGTTGATATAAAGGTTGGTTTTTCTGTTGCAAGGGCTGACCTTGCTGCTGCAATGATTTTCCTTGCAGATATAAGGGTTGATTCTGTTATTGGACAAATTGGCCTTGCTAATGCAAAGGTTGTTGATACTGTTGCAAAGGTTGCCCCTGTTGTTGCAAAGGTTGCCCCTACTGCTGTAAAGCTTGTTGTTTAATTGTTCCTTGAGGAATTCCTTGTTGGTATTGATAAGTTCTAGTTGGGAATTGACCATATGCACCGAAAATAGGATTTTGACCAGGTTGCATATGAGGACCTACTTGTGGAATATAAGGTGGATTTTGAAGTGCTTGTGAACCATATGGAACATAATATTATTGGTGGGGTATCTGGGCGGAATAAGGTTGTTGATACTAGACATTACTTACACTAGCTGGAATAGATGATTCAGTTGGATTAGGAATACCACTAATAGGTTGACTCTCTCCAACCATGTAAGGTTGTGATCCACTCACATGGGTTCCACTTGAGACAAGAGGGATATTTGGAAATTGTCCCCCATGCTACTAATGAGGTGGTGGCACATTTTGTCCACTTGATGGGAGAATTGAGGAGCTTATAGATGTATTAACCAAAACTATTGGTTGCACCAGTATTATAGGCTGGAACAAAAGTAACGGTTGTGTCAGAATAGTCGGTTGAATCAGAACTAAAGTAGTGACAATTTGCACAGGGATATGAGAGGTCATGTTAGGAATAAACAAACTAGAAGTAGGCCTATCATTCGATGACCAAATTGGATTTTGGTATAACGAATAAGCACTGGGAGTTCTTGAAACTAGTTGAACCAAGGTTGTATAACCATGTGGAAGCATAGGCCCATTATTTTCAGGAGGTGGTTGAGATGGAACTCTTCTGACATAAGGAAAATCTTCCGGTGGAAAGTCGTATTCAGAATCATTATCAACAATAGGAGTGTGAGTAGTAGAGACTTCCGAGGGACCTCAAGGAGATAATGGAAACTGATACCATAGGTGGAAACAGTTGGAGAGGGGGAACCTGAGATGGTCGTTGAGATAACTCTAAAGGAACACCAGGTTGATTGTATGGACCATAAGGTTGTTGAGGAGATATCACCAATAGATCTAAAAGTGGATTCGGAGGGAATTAAAAAAACCTCTGTGGACTCTCAGGGGTTTCTGGATCAAAATCCTAAGATGACGATGAGTCTCGAGGTGGGGCACTAGAAGCAAGGGATTGGGTACTTGGGACAAATCCAAGCTCAAATCCTTGAGATTCAAGTGATAGTATAATTTTGGGACGAACTCCTTGAGATGACCCTTCAGTACCAGATGATGAAGGGGAATGGTGAGGTGAAGGAAATGGTTCATCCACATGACTTTCTCTCAAAAGAAAAAGGAGAAGAGATGATTTTATTGAGGGATTTAAAATTAAAATTTACAAGGAATTACTCAATATGAGGTCAAGTAGCAACTGCATGGGCTCGAGATATTATTGTTGGCGATTAATTTTATAACTTAAAACAACAAACAAATCAAAAAGGGTTATACTAGGCAAGAGGGTTTACCAAGTATTTGTGAACCGCTTGTGGTGAAGTAAAATTATAAGTGCGGACACGAATGAATTCCTCTAGTCCGATAATGGGTCTAGCCACAATAGGTACATTCTATGGAATATTTCCTTAGGTTAGAATCAATCAAGAGGGCCTATCTCTTGGTCGCTTATACTTCCTGATGATTTTCTCGCTTGCTTGCTCCAACAATCTCTCACTTCCTTCTTCAAGCTCCTGAAACAAGTAAACAACAACAACAACACACAAACATAATAATAGAAAAATTTCAATTCAACCTACTTAATGAGTCAAGAAGAATTAAGACATGAATATGTAATGTTACAAAACATGTAGGAAATCAATCAATAGTTGCATATATTAATATCAAAGAGAGATTACAACCATTCGTCTTGACGTTGCAATCTTCCTTTGACAAGACCGAGTTCCCACACGCTACTCTCACTCCATGATGGCTTCAAATAACAATAGTTTAAGGGATCTTCCCTTTAGGCTTCACTTCAAACCAAGCACACTTCTCCCTCACACAAGTAGATTGCTACAACCAATAATAGCTTGCTTGTCTAACCAAAATAGTATACTCACACTCAACCAACACTCTCACTGTGACTAGTTTGTGCTTGGGAAGAAGGAAGGTTTATATAGGAAATATGGATGGGAGATGGATCCTCTTCTCATGGGAGAAGGACTTATCCCTTGAGGTAGTTCCATCATTATAGGGGAAAGGAGCCCAAACTGTCATCCTCGACCCCATCCAGCCAAACCATTTACCAGACTTCCGTTACGGAGCTTCTAGAGCTGGAAGCTTCAGCTCTAATTTAAAAAACTTTCCATAACAGGACCGGCGTGACTAGAACACAGCTCAGTCGCTCCGGTCGGCACGAGGAGTAGTGCTAATCTCTACACATCGATGTGGGGGAGACAAAGGCCATTAGCACCGGTCTTGTAAACTGGGAAAAATAGAAGTTTCAGGGAAATGGTGCAAAAGGGAAATGATCTGCTCATGAAGAGGGACATAATGGGAGTTTCTCCATGAAGGCAAAGCATGCGGGGTTCACTGTAGAGGTCCTCCAGGATCAAGGAATGGGGAGTATAGGGATAGTGACAAAATGTTGTGTAACAGATGCCCCCTAAAGTGTGAAGGCCAAGCCGGAGTGAGGGATGAAATGCTTTATAAATCAATGCAAGGAACTGGTCTGTCATCAGAAAACCTGCAAGTAAGTATAGATACATATACATAAACTAAGAACTTTGTCAAATGATACATGAATCGTGACATGGACACATCCATCCATAGAATGATCATGTAAACGGATACAGGTATGGGCACAACCATCCATCAAAGAGGATCATAACGAAACCAAGGTATGGTTGCAACCATCCAATAATGAGAAGGATCGCATATGATAACTCATGGTCTGGTCACAGCCAGCCATCTGAAAGAGACATGCATATCATCATAAACCATGTCACACCACTTCGCAACCTAGACTTATGTGATCTGAGTCCAAAGTCTTCCACTCCAACATGACCTGATCAAAGTACAAATTCTAGCATGCGAATAGATGTGTTGACATCGAACATGCTAGAAATTTGCTTGATTACCAGTCAATGATGTAGATTGTTAACAAGTGCGAGAGAAACCACCAATAATGACAATGGCCCTCAAGGTACTATCAGCACAATTCATGGAATGTGAATACAGGAACTAAAGTCGAATACTCATGAAATCACTCGATCGAAATCCAATGATGTGAACTTGTCATCGAGCGCGAAGAACTTGCCATTAATGCATGCAAGCTCTAAGGTAATGGAAGGGAGTCTCTCGATCAACTTCTCGGATAATGATTTGATGTCGACAGAAAGTGATCATGTCGAAGGAGGGCCATAATGAATACCACATCATCGACGCGAGACAAGAGGATGCAAAATTATTTTGGATGATACAAAGAATCAGACGTAAGTGTAACAGCAGAAGGACAACTCTTGAACATATCAACGACACAACTAGAAGTTTGGCAGCTTTTGAATCCATGGGATCAGTGGTCATAATGATGTGGCAAAGATAAAATGGAAGGAAAAAATGAATGGCCCAAACCCAGGAAGGTCAATGATATGAAGGAGGATGTCCCAACCCGACACAAAGCAAAGAGTGTCATGTTCAAGAGTAAGCTTCCCACACAACTCGATAGATTTCCAAATTTTCCCCCACCATTTCACGCAAGTACCCCAATTATTTTTTAATCACAAGCTTGAAGGGGATAGCATATGCTTACACTATGAGTTCATCCTTTGGATGAATCCGACCTAGTAAGTTTAACAAGCCCTTGGAAGGAGAAGCTCGTGTTCATCATAGTGACAAATCCGATGTCGTTTAATAGTTTAACAAGTCTGACAAAGGTGTAACTCATTATCTTTTTCATGTTTAGAGAGTTTTAAAAAGACACGTAAAATCAAACTACACATGGTTCCTTTTCGTATATTTGTGTCTCTCAAGCCCAAAAAGGTATAAAACAATACTTGAAAGAACCGCTTGACCATTTCAGTCAAGCAGTACCTATTTCATAAATAGTGTCTCCCAGCTTGAAAAAGGGATAAACTTATACTAGGCGCATGACATTTCACATCCATTAATGATCCAGGTGGCTCCAGAGACACACACAGGACAAGGAGGACTTAGGAAAGCTCAAAAATCAAAGTGATTAGAATTCTTTCAAACTAGGACCAGAGCGTAGATCTTTTCACCCTGATCGCATGGTGTAAATGGTTCATCAAACTGAGTTCATATGCGAAAGTTAGAAGCAGTCAAAGTTGGGTTGACTTTTTGATGGTTGGGTAGGCTTAAGGAGGCCACGATTTGTAATTTTCCGGTCATCGAATTCCAGCCAACTCCAGCCAGATTCAGGGAAAATTTGTTGCCTCATTAAATGCACTCCTACGACTAAAATTCGAACTTCAAAAAAGGTGCATTTGTTATTATTAAAACTATATATATATATATATATATATATATATATATATATATATATATATATATATATATAGATAGATAATTAAAAGGGGTGGGGGCCACCAACCCCACCACCCCCAACTCACCATACGAATTAACTAAGGTGAGGCCGGCGGGAGTTGAACCCGCCCAACCACGTGGGCCGGCCCACCGGGTGGCCTCATAACCATACAACCAAAAAATACCATTAATATACCAACGACCATACCATATAATGTAACACATTAAAACTAGTAGTTAATGAACAGTTGCAGAGGGTATGGGCGGGCCACCTAATGCGGACCTAACCCACCCATTTTTTAAACAAAAAAATATGTATGTCGTTCATATGTTATAAAAATGGGAGGGGCAGGGTTTGACCACCCGACCCCTTCTCAACAAACTATAATTTTTAACCAACAAGCCAAAACCGTCATCTTGGTTAATCCGCCAGGTATTTTATATTAACCCAAGAATTCGTCAATGCATAGGAGGCTAGATGGAGGAACCAGGAGTGGGCACAGAAATCAAGATAGGGTAATTTTTAATTAATTTTTATGCAAGTGGAACCATGACTGAGCAACATTTTGTAGGAGGGCTGAATTTTCACTTTGTCAAATTTTGACAAATTTTATATAGTTTCAGCACTCAATGCCACGAACGCAATGGCGCTATCCATTTCTCCATCAGAGTTCTACATTTTTCGGTCATTTTAAGTATGAGGATGGAACCATGATCACTGCAAAAACAGGGAGCAGAACCATGATTCTTGCAATTTTCCTGAGGAGGTAATTTTTCTCCATGTCGAAATATAGTCAAGTTTACAGTCGTTTTTCATGGTTTTCTATAGGGATTGCAATGGAAAAGTTAGATTCGCCTTTGGAGTTGCAGATTTCCAGTCCACCCATGGAGCAGAATCTTTGAGGAATCTAGGGGGAATCTAAAAGATTCTTTGAGCCCCAGATTCTCAAATTCTCAAAATTCAAATTTTGGACAGTCGATTTTGCACTATTCGATGCCACAAATTTGATGGTGTGTTCAGATTTCTCATTTTCTCATTCTATTCTTCAACCACTTTTCTAAGTGGAATGCAGGTGTTAGCATTTATCTGCGAGTAGTCATTTCCATGAGATTGATGGCATGAGATCGATGGCATGAACAGTTTCAGCAGTTTGACATCCGCTTCTTCATATGGCCCTTGGTTGTGAGGTATATGTAGTGTTCATGTACTTATTTTGCTATGCATTGTGCTGCACAAGTCCTTGATTGATGTTTGATGTGGGATCTCGTTTCTTACTCATTTTTACGATTCCTGCTTGATGTGACGCGGAATCGCCTATGTGATGTACTTGTTGTCATGATTCATCATGTTTTGTTTTGAGATCCCTTTTTTGTATGTTGATGGGATACTCATGTGTCGCCATGCATGTTTTCTTTGAGATCCCTTTTATGCCATGTTGGCAGGATGCTCATCATGCATGAGTTTGTGTCATACTGATAGGAGTATTTTGATTGAGAGTTCCTGTAGTGGAACATCTCTTAGAGCCACTCCTATGTGAGGGCATTTTCCTTGTATGATCGTGACATCATCTCTTGTGTACATCATCACTATTGACAGAACTTAATGCAGCGGCCTACACCATCTTGACACCGGGGCTCGGAGACGTAGTCCCTCCTAGATGAACTCCGTTATCCACGGCTTATGTTTTCATGTGTTGATGATTGACATGCTCCTCTTCTTTACAACATGAAAATGTATTCATTAATGTTCTTTTTAAAATGAAATTTAACACATCACGAGAGTAAAAGGTCTTGGAAGGGTCCTTTGTCACACCCGGACCTGGATCAATTGGTATCAGAGTGGTCTTTGTGTTGATGTGAATTGCAGTGTGAACAATGGAACGTGCAGCGTGTTAGCCTCCTGTTGCAACAGGGTATCATCTTTCATGATTGACATTTTTACATGCCAAATATGTCATACTTTGCAAGCTGCAGTGTTCCATATTTCCAGAAGAGACCATAGAAGAAGCCATGAAGTGTGCTGATCCAAATGCCACTGCTGCATTCCATTTTGATGAGTTGTTCCAATTGTGAAGAATTTCTTAAAGGGAGGTCCAAACAGTCTAATCTTGGTCTCCCTAGGTTTCGATTTCCTGTTGTAGAATATAGAGAATGATATTTGTCCAAACAGTCTAAGCTTGGCAGATTTGTAGATAGGTAGAGAAACTAAGGGACCCAACTGTTTAATCTGGGCCCTAGCAGAAATAAGTGTAGATTTAGATAGAAAAAAGAAAAAAAAAAAAATTTGCAAACATGGGTCTGCAAGTCTAAGTGCACCCAAAACAAAAAGAAGAAAAAATGTTAGGACAATAGGCTGGGTAGGTAGTTGTTTGGTGGCAGAATGATAATTGATGATCAATTTTGTATCTCACAATGTCTTATCCTTTCAGATCATAGTTATCAGGCAATTTTGCATTCAAAGGAGGTACTCAAGCTAGAACTCACTAACCTCCCCTTCTTCTCATCTCCCCCAAGTCACTTACTAACATCCCCCAAGGGGTCAAGGTCTGCTTGAGCCTCTCAGTTTCATCATTTCCATGACATTCGCCTTGGTGAGGATCTGCTTCACTCAAGGACTGCTCACTCATCATCTGTGAGCCTTCTTTTCCCCAACAAAGCCTAAGGTCTCATACCTTAGCGCCCTCTTTTCATCTCCATATTAACTATTAACTTTATTATATAACTCCCTAACAATTTTCCCCTTCCCCTATTAAAATCATGTATATAAAACTCCCCTATGTAAATACCCCTCCCTAGCAATATAGCCATATTTCCTATAAGTCCGGGAAATCACAGTCCATCTGGGGCTGTCTTTAGCCCATCCGAGTCATTAAGGAGCTAGTCTGACATCAGGTCAGCTAGTAACCGCTTCCCTAGCCCTAAAAACCCTCAAAAACCTTCAAAAAACCCATTTTTGCACCTTTTGCCCAAGTTCTGTGCATAAAACACTAACCCCGCTTGGCAAAAACCCATATTTCGCCCCTATCCCTAAAACCCAAGTGTAAATATGCCAACCCGCGCTCATAATATTCATACAACACGCAAATCCCGCCATTCCCTATGTTTAAACCCACCGCCGCGATATATTAAAAGGGGAATATTCCCACGAATATCCCCACCCACTAACCCGCCGTCGCTACCCATCTACTGCCAGCCGTTAGATCTGGCCCGCCACAGATCTATGGTGGGCGAGCTTTTCTATATGCAACACGCCCGGGCTTTAGTGTCCGGGAGTTCGGCGGCTTTGCCGTCGTACTCCCGCCACGCATCAAGCGTTGGGCTGTGGCGGAGACCCCTCCCCCGAGACCGCCTTTGCCCATAAGCGGTGTGCCACAAAACCGCTTACCACCCGTGACGTCACACCCCACGTCACCCCCTGCACAGTCCCTGCTTACATCACCCCTTTGTCCAGTTACCTGATGAGTCACCTGCCTGCGTGGCCTCCTGCCACGTCACTGCCACGTGTCCCTACCACCGTACCTGCCATGTCATTGTCCGTACGTGATGACGTCATGCTGACATCATCCCGCCACATCGCCTGCTGACGTCATGCTGACGTCACCTGCCGTACAATGTCACATCATGCTGACGTCATCAGCACTTTTTGGGCGCAGAGGCACGAAAGTCGCACTTCGGAGCCCCGGAATCCAATTCTGAGGCAGTTTTTGATGAGCAATTTGCGCCAGCAAATCGCTCATCGTAGGATTTTTTAGGCCGAAATGGAGAATCTTCAGGGAATCTTTAGGGAATCTTCTCATCATGCGGCCCCAGGAAGCTCGAAAAGGCGCAAAAATGATATGTTTTCTTCACAGAGCATAGCAAAAGGAGCAGAAGACAATTCCTGATGATACAGAGGCTGAACAGCGGCCATTTACTGGTGATTAGACCCGTGGCACATCAGATCAGCAGTCCAGATTTTGTCAAAGAGTATCAGCAAAGATTTGTTTAGGGGCTCGAAGCACCTGAACATTGATGAAGCCCCCAGAAAGTCAAATCAATAAGCATCAGCCCATCCTTGCCTTCAAATCAACATTAAGGCATTCAAAGCACCAGGACAGCAAGGAAGCAGAAACCCATGCATATTTATTTCAGAAGACATTGCACCAAGGCACCCAGGACTACATCATTTATTCATTTTCTTTTTATGGCCGCCCCCAGTGCAGCCTGAGAATTTTCATGCATTTATTTCAGATAGGAGTAGGTCAATAAATTATTTTTTATGACCTGATTAGGTCAAGATGTAATAAAGCAGTAGATAGAAAGTTTTGCCCTATATATACCACCCGCTGTATAGTTTTAAGGGTTGGTAAATTGAGAATTCTTCACTAGAGACTCGCTGTGTATACCTGAAATTTTTCTGTAATCAAAGATTGCCGAAAGCTTGGAGAGCTAACTGTCTGTTGTTAATGAATGTTTTGGAGACTGAAGATGGAATTCTTGTGCTGTGACCTGAAGCAATAAGTGCCTCTTATCTCTGTTTATGTGTTTGCCATTATCTAAATAGCAGGAAAAAAGAATAGCCTAGAATTAGTTTAAATACTCTCTATGCTCAATTTCTGTTGTTTTTTGATGTTTTCCTCTGAATGAATTGGTTATGAATATTGAATTCCTTCTGGCTCATGTTTACCCCAATTCACCTGTGTTGGCCAATTATCTAGGGATTCTTAACTGCCCTTAGGTAGCGCCCTGTTACTTTCTCTGCTAATCTGTTGGAGAGATTCTTAACTCCCTCTCTTTCTTTAGCATTCATTTCATCCTTTAAACCTGAAAATTGCTTCAAGCTCAGCTATATTGCTCCATGTTCCCTCACTGTTATTGAGGAAACGCACCAGAAGTTCCCCTCCTTGACTCCACGCCCAATGGTTTGAAACATTCAGACTATACTCTGCCTCTCTACCTGAAAGTGTCAATTTTCCCACGAAAACAAAACAAAAAACCCTCTGGACCCAAGACCTAGCCTAAAATCCTTTCATACAAAGCTAAATCTAAAAGAGAGAGCCCTCTCTGATTGCAGGTTGGCTAGAACCTGCAGTCCAAAGTTGGTTTGTGGTTACCTCCGTCGTATCCCTTTCTTAACCTTCAGGGACAACCTGAGTGATAACATAATGGCGACTCCACTGGGAATTTTCCTCAGTTAATTTTACAAAGTTTCACGAAGAAGGTTAAAAATCCCCTGTAGAAATCGATTTTCTAATTGTTGTATATTTCCTAAAACTACAGATGAAGCCTGAATGTCAGCCAGGAAGCCTTTGAAACTGTTTTTGTTTTACATTAACAGGTTTAGATAAAAGCTGCTTCAGTCAATCTTCATGCTAGTTTTAAGATGTACACAACCATTCTAAAATCTTATCTGGCCCTTGTGAATACAAAAAAAAAAAAAAAATCCAAAAAAAAAAAAAAACAAGTTCGGAAGCTGGCTCCCAAGAAAGGTTCACGATATACAAGGTCAAACCCAGACCCAGATCCTCCAACTTTTTTTGAAAACCCTAACATAATCCCTAAAATCCTTAGGAAGCAACAAAGATAGGAAAATTTTGCTGATAAAACCCCTGAAACAGCTTACCCTAGCTCTGTTCCAACCCCTGTCAAGGTTTTATTCCGGTCTACCCCTGCTTCCCCTTGTTCGTCATCCACGTCTCATAGCACTCCTTCCACACCTTCATTCACTGCACATATTCCCATTACCACTACTGTTATCCTTGTTATCCCCGTTGTTCCATTCATCCCCGTTGTTCCACTTATACCGGCCAATATGGCTAATAGATATGCACCCCTGCAACTACCTGCTAACGTTGCGGCTTTACCCCAAGATTACCAATCGAAAATTTCATATTTTGATTCCACTGGTCCTTTCACAGCCATTCAGCATGCCAAAAAGATGCAAGACTATTTTGAGAACTACAAAATAGATGATGACAGTGTGAGAATGAGAATTTTTGTTCAGAGTCTAACAGGTGATGTGAGAACTTGGTTCAGATCACTCGCTGCAAATTCCATAACCACTCCTGATGAGCTTTACCTATCCTTTACCAACAGATGGGAGAAAAAGAAAGATCCCTTGCACATACTAGCTAAATATGATACAATTAAACGAGGTCCTCAAGAGACCGTTTTAGAACACTGTGCAAGATTCAACAATGTATATAATGCGATACCACAGAACTTAAGGCCTCCACCCGACCTTGCCTTGTACAAATTTTCTGATGGTTTTGACCTTGATATGGCATATCAGTTGAAAGAAAGAGCTCCTGAAACCCTTGAAGACGCGCAAAAGGTTGCTGTCACGGTAGAAGCCAACCTAATTGCCAAAAGAAATAGAGCCTGAATGGAAAAGAGAACCACCTTTAAGGAAGAACCCTCAGCCTTCGACCAGAAGCTTGATGCTATCATCAATGGCCTGCAAAGACTAGGAGAGAGGGTAGAAAATGTGGAGAGAAAGGCATCATGGGAAGGACAGCAGTCTAATCCCATAAAAAATCCCAATTTTAGGAGAACGCAGAACATAAATGTTGGTAGGTCTAACCAAGACCATGATATAAGACCCCCTTTTCAAGATAACTATGTAGAAGGATCTACTTCTAGTCAACCCATAGAAGACGATCATATGAATTTAATGGATCTAAAGGGTGAACATCAAACTTTCCTGACACAAGAAGACCAAAATGAGCATGACTGCAATCAATTTCAGACTAAATCTGGTGAGTCTTTTGATTTTAAACAAGGTTATGATACTGCTGTGTATGAAGTACACAAACAGTATAAGCTCAGAACTAGGACCATTGACATCTCTGAGCCTAGCAAGACAAAGGAAAGTAAACAGCCCAACAAGATTAAAAACAAAGCTGTTGTAACAGAACCAGCTGATATGACTGTCCCAAACCCACATCAAGTAACTGTAGAAGATATAACAGAAATACAGCCTTCCAAAGATCAGCCTTTGCCTCCTCCTTTCTCAAAAGAAAATTCAAACAGTGTCCCAAAAAGTACTCCTGAAGTTTCCAAACCGCAAGCAAATACTTCCCATAGCACTGATAAACAAGAGCAAGTCGCTGAAAATTCAAATGAAAAGGAAAAAACTGCCAATGCCAATACTAAGACTCCATTGGAGAAGCCTTTTAGTTTAGAAACAGAGATTGGAAAACTCAAGATAGCCATTTCTCTTTCAGAATTGGCTAAACACGATGTATATAGGCAACAGATTCAAAGGTCACTTCAACTCCCAGAAAAAAAAAGATGATGTAAATGTTTTGGATGATTCCCCTGAACTACTGTTTGGACCAGAAGTTAATGGAAATTCAACACAAGGACTTGTTCCACCCTTTTATGTCAGTCTGCATATACATGACAAAGTTTTACACAACGCTATGTTTGACTCAGGGGCATCACACAATCTTATGCCCAAAGCAGTTATGGAAAAACTGAATCTCGACATCACAAGACCTTACAAAGATTTATACTCATTTGACTCAAGTCAAGTGAAATGTTTAGGCCTCATTAAAGATTTATGTGTCTCCTTAGTCCAATATCCCAACAAGACCATCCTCATGGATGTAGTAGTGGCTGACATTCCACCAAAGTATGGTATGCTCCTCTCGAGATCATGGGGAGCAAAGCTCCAAGGGTCCCTTCAATTAGACCTTTCCTACGCTACCATTTCAGTCTTTGGGCAACCAAAGAGACTGTACAGAGAAACGCTGATGAAATATGTAGTAAGTAGTGAAAGCAAGCCTGAAAATGTTGCCATTTATTCAATTCATTCCGATATGGATTCTTTCATTTTATTCAATGATGATTCAAATCTGCCCACTAATAAGGAGCATTTGGCTCCAGAACAACAAGTGCACATCAATGAAGAAACGGTTGCCCATAATAGAAAAATTTTCAAAACAGTAAATGCAACGAGCATGTTACAAGAACCTCCCCAAACATAAATTTTAAATCTGCCCAACCCTGATTCGGATAACACTCCTAGCATTGTCAACAAGAAAGAAATCACATGGTTCTTAGAGTTTGATGGTTCTGTCAACAAGTTAGGAGCAGGGGTAGGTGTTTGGATTCACAATACACATGATAATCATGCAGAAGGACATGCCTATAGACTGAATTTCAAATGCACAAACAACATGGCAGAGTATGAGGCTCTGCTGTTAGGCCTTAAACTGCTAAAAACTCTAGGTGCTGTAAAAGTGTCTATCTTAGGTGACTCTGATCTAGTTGTACAACAAATGAAAGGTAATTTTGTTACCAATGACAACAGAATGAGAGCCTACAGAACTACTGCTACTAACATACTCCAGGCATTCACTGAATTCAAGCTTGATAAGATTTCCAGAAATCACAACATTCATGCACACAGCCTAGCCACCTTCGCGAGTACATGCAAGCTCCCTTTTGACCCGAATCATAACTTCACAGCCGAAATAAAACATAGGCCCACCGTCCCAAATAATGTCAGAGATTGGCAAGTATTCGAGAATGATGCCCAGATTAATAATTTCCTTACCCTCGAGCATGAATTTTCAAATATTAACATTGACATGGATGCCATGACAGATTCTGAACAGCAGAGAAATGAAAGTCAGCAAGTTCTAACCGCTGCAACAGCCAAACAGATTCTGAAGCCAACCATTTTTGACAATGAAAACATTGAATAGCTAAAGCAAACACAGGAAGAAGAAGTAGACAGAACAGAGGCAGAGGTCATTGACTTGAAAGATAATTTTTTGCCTGCTGGACTAACTCCGCTAGAAGACATGTTTGACTCTAATGACGTTCCCAGAAAACCAAAACTGCAACCAATAAACACGGAAATCGAAGAACACAACATTGGGACAGCAGAGAACCCAAAAATGATCAAACTGTCCAAAATTTTGCCACCTGATCAAAAGCCCAAGTACATTGACTTATTCAAAGAATTTCAAGATGTATTTGCTTGGAGCTATGAGGATTTGAAATCCTATGATACATCAATGATTCAGCACACGATCCCATTGAAGCCCAATTAGAAGCCCTTCAAACAGAAATTGAGAAGAATCAACCCTGTGCTGCTTCCCCCGATTGAAAAAGAAGTAAAAAGGATGTGGGAAGCAGGCATTATAGCCCCTATCAGATTCTCCGAGTGGGTGTCCAACCTAGTGCCTACAAGAAAAAAGACAGGCGAAATCAGACTTTGTGTAGATCTCAGAAATTTAAATCAAATCTCCTTAAAAGACCATTATCCCCTGCCCAAAATGGACCACATATTGCAGAGAGTAGTGGGAGCATCTAGAATTTCCTTGCTAGATGGTTTTTCAGGTTTTAACCAGATACTTGTTCACCCAGACGACCAAGACAAAATTGCCTTTACCACACCCTCGGGAACATTTAAATATGTAAAGATGCCATTTGGACTTAAAAACGCTGGTGCTACCTTTCAACGAGCAATGGACATTGCATTCACCAAATAATTACATGACTTCCTAGTTGTGTACCTTGATGATTTAACCCCATTTTCCAAATCTGATAAAGAACATCTCAAGCATCTCAGACAAATTTTCATGACATGCAGGAAATATGGCATTTCCTTGAATCCAAAGAAGTCCTTATTTGGCCTGGAAGAAGGAAAATTACTTGGCCACATTATATCAAAGGATGGGATCAGAATTGATCCTGAAAGAATACAGGCCATCCTCCAAATTCCACATCCGAGAAACATAAAAGAGCTACAAGCATTCCTTGGTAAAATTAACTTTTTGAGAAGATTTATTCCAAATTTAGCTGAAGTAATAAGACTGTTAAGCAACATGCTAAAGAAGGATGCCAAGGTAAGATGGTCCCTTGAGGCCAAGCAGGCATTCGAGAGTATCAAAACTACATTAACCCAAACTCCTGTTCTAACCAGTCCACAGTTTGACAAGGATTTTATCATATTTTCGTTCGCATCAGACCACACAATCGCTGTTGTCCTGTTGCAAAAGGATGAGCAGGGAGCTGAAAAGCCAATTGCTTTTTTCAGCCGAGCCTTAAGAGACGCCCCTCTGAAGTACCCAATAATGGAAAAGCAGGCCTATGCACTTGTTAAGGCCATCAAGGATTTCAGAGTGTACATTTTATATTCACACGTGACTGCCTATGTCCCAGATGTTGTCGTTAAAGATATATTGACTCAAGACGGATTAGAAGGCAAAAGAGGTAAGTGGATTGCAAGTATCCTCGAATATGACATTGAAATAAAACCAACCAAGCTGATAAAGGGACAAGGCTTACCCAAGCTGATGTCCGAAACAAACCTTCAGGCCTTAGACATTAACCAGCTGGACAATGAACCGGAGCTGGCGACTCCATAGATCAGTGAAATATTTCTGCAATGCCCCTGGTACACTGATATTTGCTTTGTATTGTTAAACCTGTGTGCTCCCCCAGGATTGTCCAGAACAAAGAAAAGATTTTTAAAAATGAAGGCTTTGAGATTTTGTGTTATAGATGGTGCATTATTTTGGAGAAATCATGAAGGTATATTGTTAAATTGTTTAACCATGAATGAAACTAACAATGTCATGAAAGAATTCCATGCAGGTGATTGTGGAGGACATCTCTACTGGAAGTCCACAGCAGACAAAATCCTGAGGGCTGGTTTCTACTGGCCCACTCTTTTTGCAGATATAAAAAAGTTTTCCACGACATGTCACAAGTGCCAAATTTTTGAAGGCAAGAGAAAATTGTTGCCCCTGCCCCTTAAACCCATCTCCACCGAAAAACCTTTTCAACAATGGGGTCTTGACTTCATTGGAGAAATTCATCCCTCTTCCTCAGGCCAGCACAAATGGATCCTAACAGCCACCGATTATTTCACCAAGTGGGTTGAAGCCATTCCCTGTAGACAAGCCAATGATACCATCATTATCCAATTCCTTGAATGCAACATCCTTTCCAGATTTGGCTGCCCTGAGAAAATCATCACTGACAATGCCGCTGCCTTTAAGTCCAAAAAGATGATCAGTTTCTGTCATAAGTTTCATATCACCCTGGGCCACTCTACAGCATATTACCCTCAAGGTAATGGATTGGTCGAATCATCTAACAAGAGCCTCATCAACATCATAAAGAAAATGCTAGAAGAAAACAAGAAAAACTGGCACAAAAAGCTGGTGAACGCCCTATGGGCAGACAGACTTTCAAGCAAAAGATCAATTGGAATGAGCCCTTATGAGCTGGTATATGGCATGGAGGCTAGATTTCCTTCATCCCTGGGCATTCCTACTATCAAGCTGTTACAGGAAATTCAGGCTGAACCAAATGACATTCAAAGAAGAATTAATCAGACAATTCACCTTCAGCAAACCAGAGAACAAGTCTATGACAGAGCACAAATCTTACAAGAAAAGCTCAAAAAGATGTTTGATAAGAGAGCTAAAGCTGAAGATTTCAGTATTGGTGACAAAGTTTTGAAGTGGGACTCAAGAAGAGAAGACAAGGGCAAACATGCCAAGTTTGACTTTCTATGGAAAGGTCCATTTGTAATTTCTGTTGTTCAAGGAAACAACACCTATTTTCTCAGATCTATGGAGGACAGCACTGTTGAAGAAGGCCCTGTGAATGGCAGGATGTTGAAACATTATCACGATCCTTGTTGTTGAAACAATGCAAGTTCTGTAAATATCTTTGTACAATATTATTTGTATATATCAACACTCAGTTTAAATTTTTGTAAACAGGCCGATTGTTAAGGAATAGCAGTAAATTTGGAAAGGACGCAGCCGATGCAAATTCTTCAATCTCAAAAGCATCAAAACAGAGCAAGAACTTTCAGTTTATATATCAGCATAGTTGCTCAAGCATTGTACATAAAGATCAAGCGCGCAGAAGAAAGCAGGCGCTGCTGTACAGCTCACAGAAAGCTCTGTTGAGGAGGAGTTGGTCATAGTTCAAAGTTTCATATCTAAAACAGCCAGAACAAAGAAGAAATTCACAGTTAACAGCAACAAACAGAAGATCACGGTAGTCTGACCTGTTGTTCTTGACTTTTCACAAGGAAAAGCCATCCCCAAGTGGAGCCACTGTTAGCCTCCTGTTGCAATAGGGTATCATCTTTCATGATTGACATTTTTACATGCCAAATATGTCATACTTTGCAAGCTGCAGTGTTCCATATTTCCAGAAGAGACCAAAGAAGAAGCCATGAAGTGTGCTGATCCAAATGCCACTGCTGCATTCCATTTTGATGAGTTGTTCCAATTGTGAAGAATTTCTTAAAGGGAGGTCCAAACAGTCTAATCCTGGTCTCCCTAGGTTTCAATTTCCTGTTGTATGATATAGAGAATGATATCTGTCCAAACAGTCTAAGCTTGGCAGATTTGTAGATAGGTAGAGAAACTAACGGACCCAACTGTTTAATCTGGGCCCTGGCAGAAATAAGTGTAGATTTAGATAGAAAAAAGGAAAAAAAAAAAAAAAATTGCAAACATGGGTCTGCAAGTGTAAGTGCACCCAAAACAAAAAGAAGAAAAAATGTTAGGACAGTACGCTGGGTAGGTAGCTGTTTGGTGGCAGAATGATAATTGATGATCAATTTTGTATCTCACAATGTCTTATCCTTTCATATCATAGTTATCAGGCAGTTTTGCATTCAAAGGTGGTACTCAAGCTAGAACTCACTAACCTCCCCTTCTTCTCATCTCCCCCAAGTCACTTACTAACATCCCCCAAGGGGTCAAGGTCTGCTTGAGCCTCTCAGTTTCATCATTTCCATGACATTCGCCTTGGTGAGGATCTGCTTCACTCAAGGACTGCTCACTCATCATCTGTGAGCCTTCTTTTCCCCAACAAAGCCTAAGGTCTCATATCTTAGCGCTCTCTTTTCATCTCCATATTAACTATTAACTTTATTATATAACTCCCTAACAATTTTCCCCTTCCCCTATTAAAATCATGTATATAAAACTCCCCTATGTAAATACCCCTCCCTCGCAATATAGCCATATTTCCTATAAGTTCGGGAAATCACAGTCCATCTGGGGCTGTCTTTAGCCCATCCGAGTCATTAAGGAGCTAGTCTAACATCAGGTCAGCTAGTAACCGCTTCCCTAGCCCTAAAAACCATTAAAAACCTTCAAAAAACCCATTTTTGCACCTTTTGCCCAAGTTCTGTGCATAAAACACTAACCCCGCTTGGCAAAAACCCATATTTCGCCCCTATCCCTAAAACCCAAGTGTAAATATGCCAACCCGCGCTCATAATATTCATACAACACGCAAATCCCGCCATTCCCTATGTTTAAACCCACCACCGAGATATATTAAAAGGGGAATATTTCCGCGAATATCCCCACCCACTAACCCGTCGTCGCTACCCATCTACCGTCCGCCGTTAGATCTGGCCCGCCACAGATCTACGGTGGGCGGGCTTTTCTATATGCAACACGCCCGGGCTTTAGCGTCCGGGAGTTCGGCGGTTTTGCCGTCGTACTCCCGCCACGCGTCAAGCGTTGGACTGTGGCGGAGCCCCCTCCCCCGAGACCGCCTTTGCCCATAAGCGGTGCGCCACAAAACCGCTTACCACCCATGATGTCACACCCCACGTCACCCCCTGCACAGTCCCTGCTTACGTCACCCCTTTGTCCAGTCACCCGATGAGTCACCTGCCTGCGTGGCCTCCTGCCACGTCACTGCCACGTGTCCCTGCCACCGTACCTACCATGTCATCTTCCGTACGTGATGAAGTCATCCCGCCACATCGCCCTACTGACGTCATGTTGACGTCACCCGCCATACAATGTCACATCATGCTGACGTCATCAGCAATTTTTGGGCACAGAGGCGCGAAAGTCGCACTTCGGAGCCCCGAAATCCAATTCTGAGGCAATTTTTGATGAGCGATTTGCGCGCCTAGCGCAAATCGCTCATCGCAAGATTTTTTAGGCCGAAATGGAGAATCTTCAGGGAATATTTAGGGAATCTTCTCATCATGGGGCCCCAGGAAGCCCGAAAAGGCGCAAAAATGATCTGTTTTCTTCACAGAGCATACCAAAAGGAGTAGAAGACAATTCCAGATGATACAGAGGCTGAACAACGGCCATTTACTAGTGATTAGACCCGCGGCACATCAGATCAACAGTCCAGATTTTGTCAAAGAGTATCAGTGGAAGAAAAGACGCCAAAGAGTATCAGCAAAGATTTGTTTAGGGGCTCGAAGCACCTGAACATTGATGAAGCCCCCAGAAAGTCAAATCAATAAGCATCAGCCCATCCTTGCCTTCAAATCACCATTAAGGCATTCAAAGCACCAGGACAGCAAGGAAGCAGAAACCCATGCATATTTATTTCAGAAGACATTGCACCAAGGCACCCAGGACTACATCATTTATTCATTTTCTTTTTACGGCCGCCCCCAGTGCAGCCTGAGAATTTTCATGCATTTATTTCAGATAGGAGTAGGTCAATAAATTATTTTTTATGACCTGATTAGGTCAAGATGTAATAAAAGCAGTAGATAGAAAGTTTTTCCCTATATATACCACCCTCTGTATAGTTTTAAGGGTTGGTAAATTGAGAATTCTTCACTAGAGACTCGCTGTGTATACCTGAAATTTTTCTGTAATCAAAGATTGCCGAAAGCTTGGAGAGCTAACTGTCTTTTGTTAATGAATGTTTTGGAGACTGAAGATGGAATTCTTGTGCTGCGACCTGAAGCAATAAGTGCCTCTTATCTCTATTTATGTGTTTGCCATTATCTAAATAGCAGGAAAAAAGAATAGCCTAGAATTAGTTTAAATACTCTATATGCTCAATTTCTGTTGTTTCTTGATGTTTTCCTCTGAATGAATTGGTTATGAATATTGAATTCCTTCTGGCTCATGTTTACCCCAATTCACCTGTGTTGGCCAATTATCTAGGGATTCTTAACTGCCCTTAGGTAGCGCCCTGTTACTTTCTCTGCTAATCTGTTGGAGAGATTCTTAACTGCCTCTCTTTCTTTAGCATTCATTTCATCCTTTAAACCTGAAAATTGCTTCAAGCTTAGCTATCTTGCTCCATGTTCCCTCACTGTTATTAAGGAAACGCACCAGCAGTTCCCCTCCTTGACTCCACGCCCAATGGTTTGAAACATTCAGACTATACTCTGCCTCTCTACCTGAAAGTGTCAATTTTCCCACCAAAACAAAACAAAAAACCCTCTGGACCCAAGACCTAGCCTAAAATCCTTTCAAACAAAGCTAAATCTAAAAGAGAGAGCCCTCTCTAATTGCAGGTTGGCTAGAACCTGCAGTCCAAAGTTGGTTTGTGGTTACCTCAGCCGTATCCCTTTCTTAACCTTCAGGGACAGCCTGAGTGATAACACAGCGATAGAGGATGAAAAAACGATGTACGAGACCATGCTCAACATTTCCAAAAGGGTAGAGATAATGTATGAAACTCTACAGAAAGAGACAGAGGAAAAGGAGCGATTGCAGCTTTAGTTGCAAGCCACGGAAGAGGCCCTGGAAGAACTGAAGCATAACAAACATAATCTTCAAACGGAGAACGCTAAATTGAAGATGCATCTACATGAAGAGAAAGAGGAAAAACAAAGTTTGCTACGACAGCTGCAAGCAAAAGAAGAGGCCTTGGAAAAGCTGTAGCATGACCCATGTGAGGTAAAAAGTAGTTCTTCATCTTCATGTATGTTTCCTAATGATGATTTCGCTATTTTTGAAAATCATACTGCAGGAATTGGTTCCAAACTGTTGAAGAAAATGGGGTATGAAGGAAAAAGCTTAGGTGTTAATGGACAAGGCATTGTCAATCCCATCAAAGTAGAAGAGTTACCTCGTCAGGCAGGACTTGGTATGTCAGAAGGGAAGTTGGGGAATGCGTTGAGACAACTAGCGAATCACCAACAACAGATGATGAGAAGCCATCAACAGTGCTTTCCAAATCGACAAAGGAGGTAAAAGATGTTGATTTCCTTTTAGTTTTGTCGTCACATATTATGATTTCTATTAGGGATTTGTAGATCCCAATTACAGGGACAAACATGAGGCTCCTTACTAGGACGAGGCACGAGGAGGAAGAAAAACTTGGTGTTAATAACCAAGGCATAACTCAACCATTGGAGGTTGTGCAGAGTCCTCAATTTGCAGGCATGGGATACACCAACAGAGAATGCTCGAAGGTGTCATATGTTTCCGAGACATCGTCAAAATCATCGAGGAAAGAGAATGATGGGAACACATTCACATCATCCCATGGTAGTTTCCACTGTAGGGAAAGAGCTGAGGCAATTTCTCATCACCATCCTTACACCTGAGACGACAAGGAAAGGTATAATCACTTTTGACATTCGAATGTTCATTTCGATTATGATCATGTTGTTAATTATGAAAGTAAAACATGGAATCAAAAAATAATTAACTTTTGTGGATTACATAACCATATATTTTCTAATTGTTGGAAAATAATGGCAGCACACAAAAGGATGAGGTGTGAAAGACCCTCTCAACAGCATGTAAAGAAACAGGTTAAGCAAATCTGGAGGAAGAAAATGTATTGCAGTCATTGCAATAGAAGTGGCCATCAAAGAGCCACTTGTTGGAGGCTCCATCCAGAGCAGCGCCTTAAAGACAAGGTGTCGGTGCATGAATCAAGTGACGCAGTTGTTCAACCAGCAAAACAACCACAAGGAGGCGACCCATTCACATTGATAAGTGAAAAATGGTTTCTAGACATGTTTTCATTTCATGGTCGTGCTTTTGCAAATCATTTGTTGCATTTTAAGATGTAAAAGTGATGATGTGTTTCCATCACTTGTTCCACAACAATGGTGTCTGGTCTTATTTTGTGTTGCATGTTAAACTCTGAAAGTGATTTCATGTTTCCATCACTTGTAAAATAGTGCTGGCCTTATTTTTGTAAATCATATCTTGCAGTGATGATGTGTTTTCATCACTTGTTGAAGCAACAATGATAGGTTGGCCTTATTGTCATAGCTGGGGTATTGCATCCATCTTGTTGTAAAATTGACCACCGAGTATGTGTTATAAACTCGTGGCAAGTGTGGGACGTTTGGATCCTTAGTTGGTCATGTCAATCAAGCATGTAATTTGCAAAACAATGTACTACAGGTTGCAGAGGTGGCAGGTGTCAGCTCATCGCTTAAAGCTCCGAAGAACAAAGGTGAAGGAGATGGAAGCGAGGCCTTTTAGGAAACTTGTGATGCGTACAAGGTATAGAGAAGTTGCAGATTATTTTTCATGCTTTTGGAGGACCAAAAGCTCCTCAGTGGGGAGGATTGATCCAGGTGGCTCTAGAGACACACACAGGACGAGGACTCAGGAAAGCTCAAAAAAAAAAATGATCGGAATGCTTTCGAACTAGGGCCAGAGAGTAGATCTCGTCACCCTAATCGCAGCGGTGTGAACAGTTCGTCAAACCGAGTCCGTATGCGAAAGTTAGAAGCAGTCAAAGTTGGGTTGACTTTTTGATGACTGGGCAAGCTTAAGGAGGCCAAAATTTGGAATTTTCCAGCCACTGGATTCCGGCCAACTCTGGCTAGATTCTGGGCAAATTTGTTGCCTCATTAAATGCACTCCTATGGCTAAAATTCGAATTTCAAAAAAGGTGCATTTGTTATTATTAAAACAAAACAAAAAAATATAATTAAAGGGGGTGGGGGCCACCAACCCCACCACCCCCAACTCACCATACGAATTAACTAAGGTGAGGCCGGCAGGAGTTGAACCCGCCTAGCCATGTGGGCTAGCCCACCGGGTGGCCTCATAACCATACAACCAAACAATACCATTAATACACCAACGGCCATACCATATAACGTAATGCATCAAAACCAATAGTTAATGCAACGATTGCGAAGGGTATGGGTGGGCTGCCCAATGCGGACCCAACCCACCAGTTTTTTAAACAAAAAAATATGTATGTTGTTCATACGTTATAAAAATGGGAGGGGCGGGGTTTGACCACCCAACCCCTCCTCAACAAACCATAATTTTAACCAACAAACCAAAACCGCCATCTTGGTTAATCCGCCAGGTATTTTATATTAACCCAGGATTTCTTCAGTGCACAATAGGCCAGATTGAGGAACCAAGAGCGGGCACAAAAACCAAGATGGATTAATTTTTATGCAGGTGGAACCATGACTGAGCAGCATTTTGCAGAAGGGCCGAATTTTCACTTTGTCAGATTTTGACAAATTTTATATGGTTTCAGCACTCCTCGATGCCACGAATGCAATGGCATTGTCCGTTTCTCCATCAGAGTTCTGCATTTTTTGGTCATTTTCAGTATGAGGATGGAACCAAGATTGTTGCAAAAACAGGGAGCGGAACCATGAGCCTTGCAATTTCCCTAAGGAGGTAATTTTTCTCCATGTCGGAATATAATCAAGTTTACAGTCATTTTTCATGGTTTTCCGCAGGGTTCACAATGGAAAAGTCATATTCACCTTTGGAGTTGCATATTTCCAGTCCACCCATGGAGCAGAATCTTTGAGGAATCTAGGGGGGATCTAAAAGATTCCTTGAGCCCCAGATTCTCAACTTCTCAGAATTCAGATTTTGGATAGTCAATTTTGCACTATTCGATGCCACAAATCTGATGGTGCATTCAGATTTCTCATTTTCTCATTCTATTCTTCAACCACTTTTCTAAGTGGAATGCAGGTGTCAGCATTTATGTGCAAGTAGCCATTTCCATGCGATTGATGCCGTGAGGTCGATGGCACGAACAACTTCAGTAGTTTGACATCCGCTTCTTCAAATGGCCCTTGGTTGTGAGGTATATTCAGTGTTCATGTACTTATTTTTCTATGCATTGTGTTGCACAGGTCTTTGATTGATGTTTGATGTGGGATCCTGTTTCTTACTCATTTTTATGATTCCTGCTTGATGTGATGCGGAATTGCCTATGTGATGTACTTGTTGTCATGATTCATCATGTTGTGTTTTGAGATCCCTTTGTTGTATGTTGACGGGATACTCATGTGTTTCCATGCATGTTTTCTTTGAGATCCCTTTTATGCCATTTTGGCGAGATGCTCATCATGCATGAGTTTGTGTCATACTGATAGGAGTCTTTTGATTGAGAGTTCCTATAGCGGAACATCTCTTAGAGCCACTCCTGCGTGAGGGAATTTTCCTTGTATGATCGCGAAATCATCTCTTGTGTACATCATCATTATTGACAACACTTAATGCAACAACCTACACCATCTTGACACTGGGGCCCGGAGACGTAGTCCCTCCTGGATGACCTTAGTTATCAACGGATTATGTTTTCATGTGTTGATGATTAACATGTTCCTCTTTTTTACAACATGCAAATGTATTCATTAATGTTCTTTTAAAAATGCAATTTAACACATCACGAAAGTAAAAGGTCTTGGAAGGGTTCTTTTTCACACCTGGACCTGGATCAATTAATGAGTTCGAAACAACAAGGGCTCGACCATCTTGTCGCTTTTAAAGGGTCGGAAAAGAGCTAAAAGTGGAACCCCCATTTCTATTCTCTTTAACGAGTCAAAAAGGGAAAAAATACTTGGTAATATTTTCATATGATTTTAACGAGTTGAGAAAAGAGCTGAAACGTGACTCATCCTAGAGGAACGAGTGGTATGAAGGGTAGCAACTAGTTCCAGCAATGGAGGAACTGCTCAAAACATGTACTGGTCAAGAGGCTGGCTGACAAAGCCACTCATCGCTGCGGTTCCTCAGGAAAGGAAAACAACCAGGTGAAAGCATATGATCGGCCAAAGAGATGGTGGTGATGGAATGAAACAACCAAGGCTCGTCTAGTAGAAATTAGCTAATAAAAACGGCAATCACGAGATGTAAATTGGGCATGGGTTCATTTTTACACAAGCTTGAACCATGGAGAACTCTGTTTGTATTTGGTTTCATGTTTACACAAGATTGAAACTAAAAACTATGCTTGTTATAAGTTTGCATTGCCCCAACATAATGACGCAATCGAGGTACATGCCCCCCAAGCTTCATTTCAGTCAACTAGGTAAATGGAATGAAGGTTCACTTTCAAGATCTTGGAAAGACTTCGACTGGGATTTTACGAGATCTTAAGCAAAGACTCGATTTGGAAATGGGAGGTGTTTCATTTTTTAATGAGGTTGACACAATAAAAGAACTATCCTCGAGACCCTTGTTTCATTTTTTAACGAGCTTGACATAAGACAAAGAACTATGCTCAGGATCCTTGTTTCATTTTTTAATGAGGATGACACAAGACTAGGAACTATCCTCACACCCTTTGTTTCATTTTTAACGAGATTGATACAGGAACAAACTATCCTCGAACTCCTTGTTTCATTTTTTAACGAGGTTGACACAAGACTAGCAACTATCCTCACAACTCCTCATTTCATTTTTTAACGAGGTTGACACAAGACCAAGAAATATCCTCATACACCTTGTTTCATTTTTTAACGAGGTTGACACAAGACCAGGAACTATTCTCATAATGTCTGTTCATGACCCATAAGAGAACATGGCTCCCAATAGGTCTTCACTAGACTAAAGAACCACGCTCTGGGAGGAATACATGTCAATTGGTATGAAAGACAAATTGGGTTCCAATGTCTCCAGTACATAATGTATGATACCATCTATGTAATCATCATCAGAGGTGGAGATGGAATGGGTGGCCACATAATTGACCTATGACGGGGAAGGTACTGCTTGCAAACAAGAACCAATAGGGGAAGATGGTTGCAAAGAAGGTGCCTAGTGACTAATGAACGACAATTGATCAATGGTCACAATTCTCCCCTCATGCAGAAAACAAACCACACGGAAAAGTGAAGAAAGAAGAGTTCCCATGACATAAACATAGTCGTGTCCAAGGAGAATATTGAAATCTAAGGGACCTTGTATGACCATCACGTTTATATAGACGGTCTTTCCTCCCAAAGTAATAGGGAACTTCGGAAGGATCCATAAGGGATGACTAGTTCTTCCGTTAAAAGCCAACAGATTCTGGGTGACAGGCACAAGCTGTGGGGAACCCAAAACTTGCCAAGTAGTAGAATACATGATGCTAACAAATGAACCTTCATCTAATATAGTGCCAGGTACTACCATATTATAGGCTTGTATTGTGATCTAGAAAGACACGTAAGATGGGAGGCGGAAAGCAGCCAATGGACCCCAATCGAAAGAAACAACAGAACTATTTAGTGGGGGTATCATATGATTTCCCCCATGCTATACAGGAATAGGAGAAGGAATCTCCTGAACAACTGGGACAGGAGGGTCACTCTTTGATTCATGAGAATCTGCGGAGACAAGAAGAACATGAGCAGTATGATCACTACTCTCTTCGGGAACAGAGTGAACAACTGAAGGTGGAGCCAAGTCAACACTCTTTTTGACCATTGGTTGGTCAAGAATAGACACAAGAGAGTTTCACTCACGAAGAGCAGGATGGGCAAGAGATGATTCCAAATCAATCTCTTTACCAACCAGGAGAGGGTTAGAAGAAAGCCTCTTATAACCAACAGGAAGTTGGAGTTGAGGAGCTACAAATTTTTCCAAAACTTTGGAAGCTTTATCTACAAGAGGACAAAGGTGAAGAAGATTCTCTCCTTCACATAACCTACAGGGGAATCTAATATTTCCCTTCTTCTTACCATCATTAACTGAAGGTGTAACATCGATATGATCTCCAGAGGTCGATGGGGATGGTCGATTCAGGTTTTGAGACCATACCTCTAAGACTTTAGGAATGCCAGGAAAGTATCAAAGCAGATGGTCACCCTTCCATAGCCTGCAAGGGAATTTTACCTTCCACGAAGGATCAGAAGGTTTGTCAATGGGGGGTGCATTTAGAGTAATAGTTGCACGGTTGGCATCTCACTTATTTGACTTCTTCTTCTTCGTCTTCTTCTTATTCTTCTTAGCCTCCTGGTTTACTAGATTTAAAACTTTCACCAGGCGAAGTAGAAGATGAAGGTGAAGAAATAGGGGAAGAAGGTGAGAGGTCAACCTTATAATCATTGTGACGTGATTCGAATGAAGGAGATGTTTGGAAAGGAGTCAGGACGCTGGGGACCACACAGCTCAGTCGCTCTGGTCGGCACGAGGAGTAGTGTTAATCTCTACACATCGGCGTGGGGCAGACAAAGGCCATTAGCACCGGTCTCGTAAACTGGGCAAAACAGAAGTTTCAGGGGAAATGGTGCAAAAGGGAAATGATCTTCTCATGAAGAGGGACATAATGGGAGTTTCTCCATGAAGCCAAAGCATGCAGGATTCACTGTAGAGGTCCTCCAGGATCAAAGAATGGGGAGTATAGGGACAGTGACAAAATGTTGTGTAACATCGTTATATACACCTTAGCCGAACCTAGGGAATTGACGTACGGTGGCCAATCTCCCCAAATGTTGTGTTCAGTGTATCATGTTTACAAGGCGGAAGACTCGGTTACCTATGGCTAAAAGATAGCAACCTAGAGGGGTCTCCCAATATATACTTGATGGTATAGGGAGCACAAGTCTTTGTTAGCATTGTTTAATGCATAACCGTTCGATGAGAGCATTATGATATACTTGCCATACTGAAGTGCCCCCTATAGGCCTGAAAGTACTAGATAACCTTTGATATACTTCCATACTAAAATGATATTTCACCCCCGGGATACAATGCATGAAGTTAATGACAACTGTTATGTTTAAATATGTTGGAACACGTCTCTAGCCTAGACCTCTAGACATTTGTGTTAAGTTACAAATGGTCCTTAGGTTAATTGAGGTAAATTTTAAGTATATCTTTAATTAGGTTTCACTTTTATGGCTCAACGATGTTACCTGAATCCCTATGATGCAACTAAATGAGAAAAAAAGAAATCTTTTCATTCAATGAAGGCTAAACTAATGAGAGAAGAGAGACAACCAAACAATGCATCAATCAAGAAAATTGCATCAAGACACATATCCCTAACTTTTCGAGTGCAAGATGTAAAAAATGAAAACTAATCTTTCACATTCACTAACGAATGCAATGCCAAAATCCAATCTCATGAGAAACAAAATCACTTTCTTACACTAAGATGAACTAATATTTTTGTTCTTTTTCTTTCACTTTGATCCAAAATGGAAACTAATGCATAAGCAAAGGAAAAATGGATTTCAAAACAACTAAAATTAAGATTTTATTCACTTAGGTTTCAAATAAAATAAAAATCATTTCAAAAATACTTAAATGAAGAGATCATTTCACTTTTCTTTTCGAAACAACGAAATCAAAACAAGCATATACTTTCAGTTTCACCAAAGAAAACAATTGTAATCTATGTTTGACAATGGAGCAAAAGTAATTTTCAAAATGCAAATATGATCTAATGCTAATGAAAACAATTTCATAAATATGAATCGAAAGCGACTTGAAAATGGTGTCCTAATCACAGTAAAACTCCTAAATGGAGGCAATTGATCTCACAAAGACAAGCCAAGTGATGAGTGAAGGGTGACCTAGACCTAGAAACCCTAGAAGACAATCTAACTTCAATCACACACCAACAAAATCAAAGATACAATTGCAACCATTAAAGGACAGCAATCAAGGCAAACACAATGAGATCACACTGAAAAAATAGCCACAGAGGTTGAGACACACTGAAAATGAGAATAAACCATAAAAATTTTCTAGCCTCTGGGATTAGCGTGCCTGTGAAAGGCAAAGGAGCACTGAAAGGGAAAGCAGTGTGACTATTAATCTAAAATAAGCACTGACAGTGTGACTGTTAATCCAAAATAAGCGTTGGAAGCACTTCTGTAAAAACAGAAAACGTGTTGGGCGAGGAAAAGAAGGAAAAAATAAAAAGTTTCAAAAATCAGACTAGACTCAACACTCTCAAGAAAAAACTAGTGACTTTATAAACCTACAGTGATGCACACAAGCCGAGAAATCAATGGTTGGTCAAACTCATCAAAGGATCAAATCGAATATATGGATGGAAAGGTTATAGCTTCCCCAACAGAGTCACCATTTTTTTGTGTAGATAAATCCTCTCTGTGGATAGAGACAATTCCTCTAGCCCAATGAGTGGGTCTAGCAACAAATGAGACAATCTACAAGACACTTTCCTAGATTACAAATGAAATAAGACAAGAGGAAGGAGACCTACCTTGTTTTGATGCTATAATGCACTCCTTTGTTGAAGATCTTGGTCACTTGCTCCTCAGGCTCAGTCCTTGTTTCTCACAGCATTTGAATACTTGCACAAGAGGCCAAAAACACAACAAAGCATAAAAGTGTGTTATAGACATATTTGGGCACTACAACCCCAATCATACATGTCCATAAACCAAGGGCTTTTGAGTCCCCAAAAGTGGTGTTTCATACCCTAAAGGAGAAAGGTCCGCTGATTACATCATCTTCCAGAAGTTCTCCATGAAAAACTACTCAGAACTGGTCAAATCAGGACCATACAAACTGCCCAGTGCTAAAGGTGCGATGCATCTCACCTGCCACATGCAAAAAGTGTGATGCATACTAGAAAGCCCTTCTATAGGGTGTGATGAGCGAGAGCAGACAAATGGCACAAGCATTTTGCTAGGTGGAAACCCAGAGAATCTTCTAGAAATTGCTCATTTGACACTTGCCTCTCTGAGTTTGCCCAGGGATGAGTAAGGGATCTAAAATCTCCATGTGGAACCAAGAACTATCAGTGAAATGAAACTAATCAAAATCCTAGAACCTGACTCACTCTCCTGTAAACATATATATAAGGATCCCTCATCCAAGAGATCCAAAGGCTTTGTAATTTGCAAGGAAGTGTTGTTGGTTTCTCCTTGAAGACATTGTTGGGTGATCTTGCATTGTATGAGGTGAAGAGGACTTTCATGCTGGGAGGATGGCGTTGGGTCAGACCAAGTGGTTCTAATTCTCTCTTCTACTACTTTTACTAATAATGCTATTTGAGTTTTCCTCCATATTCTTGTGTATCTCTGAATATTGTGTTGATATATGCATTTGTATGGTCAAAATATATCTGATCCTACATTGTTTACAGTGATAGATCTCTATGCTTTGATGGTATTATGCTGCTGTGAATCTACAAGTGCTCTTTGAAGCAGGACAAGTAAGGAAGCAGTGGCGAGATTCTGTCAAAGGAGAAAGGGAACAAGCAAGGAGCTAAGAGGAAGACTGAGGTTGGTACTCTCTGCTTCTTTCTCATCTCTCTCTCGTAAAGGAAAAACAAGTGACTTTAATTTGTTTGTTTCTAATATAGCTACCCGTCTTAGTGGGAATAGCAGCTCTGAATAGACACTATATTTCCCGATAACTAAATGGCGACTCTGTTGGGGATTGATTAGTTTGATTGCTTGTCTCTATTTGTTTGATTCATAAACCACAGACGGAGCCTAAAGTCAAGCTAGCTAGCCTTCAAACTGCATTTTCTATGCAAGTGCAAAGTAGATCAACGCTGCTTCAGTCAATCTCCGGGTTTGTTTATGAACTGAACAATTGACTTGTAAACACCCTAAGTGCCCTAGAGGTAGCTTGAGTAACCTCATTAGATCATCCCTATACTTTGTAGTTACTGACTATCATTTGCTCGGCCTAAATCCCTAAACTAAACTGCAAACTGTGACTAAAAACCAAGTTAAAGTCTCGTTCCTGGACCATCACACCCTCTCTTTAGGCAGACTGGATGCATCGCACCTCCCGTGTGTAGTGGGTGAGATGCATCCCTGTTTCCCTGTGTTACAGGCTCGATGATCAGGTAAGACTATTTCTGCCTCCAGATTTTGGTTTTTTTCTTCACTGTCTTCAGTTTTGTTCAGGAGTTTTGTTGTCTATGATCAGTAGACCATTGTAGAAACCCCCTTCCTTTGCATCATTCAACCTCCATTGTACAAAGATTTGTGAATGTTTTTATGTATTTTTCGCCATTCACAGTTCTCATTTACAAAATAGTAGCTTAATCGAACTGTCGTATTTTGATTTGAAAGTGTCGCAAGTGTCATTTTCAGTCAAAGAAAAGAATACTTCTCTTTTGATAGTCGATTACACTATTACTCTTGTATTTGATCTGAATTTATAAGTATTTCAAGTGTCGAAAGTAGTTTTCAATTCAAAATCGCAAAGTGTCGTCTTGCTTTCCTGTCGTTTTTTGAAAAGAAAATTGTTAGTACTGTCGCTTTGAAAGAAGAGATAATTCAGATTTGTATTTAGAATTATTTTTGTCATTCACACATTAACAAAGCGGAAAACAAATACATGCACATGCATTTGCATTTAGACTACTTGTTGATTTTGATTTAGGACAGTGCATCTAGTGTGTGCTCTCTGCTCTATGTTGAAAGGATTTCGTTTCTCTTTCCTTAGTAGCTAGGATTTTCATTGCAAAAAGAAGATTAAACGACTGTTTATCATCTTAGATTTCATTTTAGGAATTGTATATCTACATCATGTGGTGAACCTTAAAGGAAAACTTCTTAAGAAAGATCAACTATAAAATAAATTCAATGAACATAAAAACGCTTTGGAACCTAATGCACAATATCTAGAAGTCTAGGCTAGAGACATATTATGGCGTCGTAAAGCGTGGTAACTGTCTCTTTCATCGTAGGTTGGGTGATTCCTCCTCTTTGAGATGACAAGTGCCAATATGGACTTGTGCTCGCACGTACCATTGAGTATATATTAGGAGACCACAATAGGCTATATCCTTTATCCTTAGGAAGCCGTGTCTACCACCCTATCAATCGTAATGCACTGAACACAGCATTCGGGAAGATTGACTTCCGTACCGTAAAAATTATTCTGTAGTTTTGCGATTGGTTTGGTAATCCCTCTGTCTAGATTTCCAGAGTAGTCTCTTTCGTTCCTTTTCAAACTCCTTAAAGGAAAAGGTCCATTTGAGCACTTGTCACTTCAGGGTCATTAAAAATCGAAGGCAACTAGAGTCATCTTTATCTTTTTCTCGACTCTTAAAAATTGAAAAAGCAAGTTGTGTCAAAGCGTCTAAAATTCATTTGATTCGGCATCACATTTTACCCTTTATTTTGAGTTGATCAAGTAATCCGCAATCGTGGAAGCAAGTCAATCAAAACCCCATCGTTCGCGGAGATTGACGAGTCAACCATCTTTGACTCCAGAAATGAAACCATTCTGGGCCAAGTGAACTCGTTTGACTGGGTCAAAGTCTCCTGGTTTGTTTGAAACTTGTGTTTCAACATCCTCTGAGACTCCAGTTACTCCAACCATTTCTGGTATCCCTGCCTCTACAGAAGAAGTTCCACATTTACAAGAGGAAATTAGAACTAATCCTAGTGTAACAATAAACACTTCTATTCCTGAACTGACTCCATATAGAGTTGATTCGGAAGGTGTTACCCCTCCAGCATCTGTCGCTGCAGAATATATACCTTCTTCGGCACCGGAAATATTTTACAAACCTGACGGTCTACCTCTTCCACCTGAATTGATTGCTATAGAAGATATTACGGAGGATCTTCCATCCAGTACTTCGTCGCATTTTGGAACTGGGATCCACCTATATCCTTCTACTTCAGAAGTTAATACCCCTTCATCGCAAGTTCTTGTAGAATCGATGGGAAGTCTTTTGGATAGGCTCAATATGTCTAGACAACCATCGACATCCAGGACTGTGTCATCCGATACAGCAGTAGTAGAACCTCCTGCCACCACTCCGACAATGTTCGCTAGTATACCATCTGTCCCAACTAGCTCTCAACTACTAGAGGGAGTCCACCCAGGCACTGTTTCGACAGTATGGTTTGTTCCCATTTGTTCTTCCGGAATAGTATCTGGAATTTCTTATGTTGAATCTCAGCAAATTGATCCTTCACAACAGCATCAATTTGGGAAGTCTGGTCTCCAAAGACCAATCATTCCTTTGAGCACTGGATTTTCGCCGTATGGAGTGCACTATACCCTTTCATTGTTCCCTCCGAGAGAACAACCATATGAGAGTTCACAACCAAATTCGGTTCAAATTGGAATCACATCTAGTGGTTGGGTGCCAATACTGCCTCAACAACCAAGAGTTGTATACTTAATGCAACCGAGTCTACCTGTGTCGAATATCCCCACTACACCAGCTATTGTGACAATGTTGCAAGTACAAGCATTGCCTGTTGTATGCCAGCCTCAAGTTTCTCAGGTCGTAGTACAACAGCCTCTTGTCTCCACGACGCAACCACAGTCGCTAGTTAGTGGCTCCTTAATTGAAGCGACTCAGGCTCAAACAGGTACTATTACCCCTCATCTTGGTCAAACATTATGTATTGGGCAAGAGCAAATAGTTTCACAACCATGGTTAGTGCAACATCAACAACCGCAATTCCAACAAGCTTACCAAGGACCTGAGCAACAAAGTTTTGCAAGTAATGGGCAGCCGTATATTCAAAATAGTTATCATCAATCATCCCAAATTGGTTATTCCCAGCAACCTTATCAAAGTTATCAGCATCAAATGCATTATGTTGGTATGCAAAGACCCACTGCTCAGGTGATCCCATCTTATCCTGGGTATGCTTCGCCGAACCTGAATCAACAATTGCCCTTCGTGGCGACTTTAGAGTTACCAAATCTAAATCGGCTAACGAACGATCCAATCACTTATGCCCCTTGGTGGTAGGCGATTCCTCATAAAATTTTGTTAGATATTACTAAATTCAATGGAAATCCGGGTGAAGATCCATCGAATCATGTGATGACCTTTCATCTATGGTGTTCCTCCAACACTTTAAATGAAGATTTGATTAGGCTTCGCCTTTTTCAATGAACGTTAACTGGTCTGGCAGCAAAATGGTACATCAAATTGCCTAGAGCTTCATTTGATAACTTCGGTGCCCTTGCCACCACCTTTTTAACCCATTTTCAGTTACCAATAAGGTACGAAATAGGAACAGAGCTTCTTACTAATTTCAAATAGATGATGGCCACTCACATATCTGATCATATTCATGAATGGCGACATCACCGTAGAATGGTAAAAACATATGTCCCTGATCAGCTACTAGATGAATGGTTTATTAATTCCTTGTTACCTTCTATTACAGAAGATGTGGCCAAGGGAGGAGTCGTCACTGAAGAGTAGGTCATTGCTCGTGCGCAATATCTAGACTTGATCTATACTTAGTCTGGCATGCTCTATGAAAAAATCCCTGATGCTCCAAGACCAGAATTTTCTGTTCCTCCTCCTCCTAAATCAAACAATGACTCTCATGCTAGCGATGGCGTGATAGGTACGACAAGCACGAAATCGAAAAAGGCTGTAACTAAAAAATCCCATAAGCTTTCTGGTCAAGATGTAAATGAAGAACTTCTTGCCTCAGAGGTTAATTCCATGTCGACCAACAAAGGAAAAGAACCGAAGCAACTAGGGGGCAAGAAGAAAGAGAAAAGCAAAAAAAAGAAAAAGGACGATTCATCTCCTGAAAGATCTTCTGCAAACCTTTCTGGGCAAAAGAAACCTAGTCAGCCATGCCTCATATGCGATGAGGATCATTGGATGAAAGATTGTCCATATAAAGCTGAGGTTAAGAAAATCTTTAAGAATTCAAGAACTTCAGCAGTATTGACTGACCCGTTTCCAAACCCAGGAACCAATCTGGTTGCTAGTGACAATGCTTCCCCATCCCAAGTGCTTATGCTGTCCATTTCAAAACAACAAAATGATGCTTTAATATCAACAAGGAATAAAGATTACGGGAATCCACAGCTGTCGAACAACAAGGCTACTGATCAACCTAGTAGTTCGACAACAACTTCGACCGAAGTTGTGCCACCCATCATTCCTGAGCTAACGATAAAGCCGCCAAAGGGAGTAGTACACAAATCGACATTTAATCCTCGTGCCAGAGTGGCACAGAATTATAATATAGTAGAGGACCTGGCCCAATCGTCGTCCGCTATGTCGACACTTGAAGTACTGCAAAATTGCCCCTCCCAAAAGCAAGCTCTATTATCAGCAATAGGTGGGATTGACCTAGCAGATTCCAATCTTGTGGCCTTTAATCATAAAGGATATGAACCTCAATTACCAGCTCAACTCGCTTTCCTCATTCAAGTGAAAGCCCTCAACAAAACTATTCATCGAACAATTATTGATGAGGGGGCATCTACATGTATTATGTCAATGAGTTGCTAGAAAACTTTAGGATCACCACCCTTGTCGCGATCGTCAATGACGTTAAAAGAATTCAATGGATGAACATACACTCCATATGGGATTTTGAGTAACTTACAAGTTGAACTGGGGGGAAAAACAGTAGAAATTGATGTTGAGGTTATTGATGGAAATCTCGATTATAACATCCTACTGGGAAGGCCTTGGATTTATGATATGGCTTCTATTGTGTCAACGTACTTCAAAAAGATTGCATTTCCTTTTCAAGGAGGAATTACAATCGTTGACCAACAAAATTTTCTCCCCAACAGTTCACAAGTTACGGGAAGCATCCCGATGATCCACAGAAGCTCTCAGTTGCTTCAAAATATCAGAGTAGGCTTGCTAAAAGACCCTACATTGATGGGTACTTTTTCCCTACCGCCTCAGAGTAATCTGGCGGAAGTGGCCACGGTAGAAACCTGCACTATGATATCTTCTATATCTAAAAGATTCAAAAGATTCCTGAACATTTTGTCAGCATGGATCATCGCCATTTTAGAAATATTGTAGCAATCAATTTTCTTGGCCTAGGGGGAAAACCCAAATCAATGCTCATCGAGTGTTTGGATAGATAGGTCTAAGGAATATGGCACCTCTTCACATCCTTGGTCACATGTACATTCTACAGATGAAGGAATCATTTAGTCAATGATGATAAGAGAGGCACCATGGGAAGATTACCACCATCGTTCCCATCTTCCGGATCACCACGAAGATTATTCCAGCAACCTTAATCATCCTTCATTTTTTGATTTTCTATCAAATACTATAAATATGGTGGATTGTGAGGATAATTCTTTTACTGCGTCAGCCTCATTAAAAATTGAAACAACTCCCTTTCCAAATCAAGTCTTTGATTACGATCTCATAAAATCCAAGACGATTCTTTCAAAGATCTCGAAGGTAAACCTTCATTCCAACCACCTCGTTGAATGCAATTAAGCTTGGGGGGCATGCATCTCGATTTGCATCACTATGCTAGGGGCTTGCGAACTTATAACAAGCATAGTTTCTCATTTCAAGCTTGTGTAAACATGAAACCGAATCTGAGCATATGTTGTCGCATAGTTCAATCTCATTAAAAAATGAACCAGGCCACGAGCAGTTTTACGCGAAGTTCAAGCTCGTTAAAAAATAAAGCTAGAAATGAGCAGTTTTACGCGAAGTTCAAGCTCGTTAAAAAATAAACCTAGCAACGAGCAGTTTTATGTGAAGTTCAAGCTCATTAAAAAATAAACCTAGCAATGAGCATATGTTCCACTAGAGTTTAATCTCATTAAAAAATGAACCCACCTCCGGTAAATAACCATTGCGATCGCATAATTATCATCTTTTGAGCCTTGGTCGTGTTCTTACCATCACCTCCACTCTTTTTTAGCCGATCATACACCTCCATTTGATTGTTTACCCCTTTTGAGGAATAGCTGTGACAAGTAATCCTATTAGCCACCTTCTTTACACTTCCGTGATTGAAAAAGTTCCAAACATTACCTGGAACCATCTGCTATCTGAAAACATCACTCGTTCCTCGAAAAACGAATCTCCTTTAAGCTCTTTTCATCTGACTCGTAAAATATGAAAATATTGCTGAGCAATTGGCCTATACAACTCGTTAAAGTGATCGGAAGTGATATCCCTCCTCTAGATTTTAATCTTTTTGGACCTGAGGGATTATTACACAAAAAGATAGAGCGTTTGACTTGTTCGGCTTGTTAAAACTATCGAAAAGTCATCCCTTTAGCATTGTTTTATACTTTTTCGGACTTAAGGGATTATATTACGAAAAAGGAATATTGGAGTTTCCTTTCAGTCTCTTTTCAAACTCTCTAAAATTGAAAAGAACCGAGTTATTCTTGTCGTTAAACTCATTAAAACAATAGCGACAAAGTTGTCCATGCAGACAAGAGCGAGTCTCACTGTCGCTAGGCTCGTTAAAACGAAGCGATGGGTTTGCTCGAAGGGAAAATTATAGAACAAGCATATGTTATCCTCCTCAAGCTTGACAAAAATAAAGAGGTACTAGTCAGAAATGACTGGGGAAAATTGGGAAGAAAACTTGAAGAAACTTTATTGGTAGCAGGTCGCTCTTGAACTTGACACTTTCACTCCATCACCATGATTGAGTCAGGTTGGGTTATTCCGTTCATTGGTCATATTACCATTGGTCCACCGTACCATCCACTTTTGGGGTTAATGCTACCAATCCATTTCAGTGTCACCGATATGTTCAAGAGAAGTTGTTCAGAGAATTCACCTACCCAGCTTGTGTCTCATCCACTACAATACCTTCACACTTCATTCTTTCATGACCGCCACCCTGAACCTTGTATCATCAGATCATTTTCACCCCTACGAAATCATTTGCTCCATTCCTTGTCACATATGTGGGATCCATCAATGCCCTCCTACTACGGGTCACTTCTTGTCGACATCAGCTCATTATCCAAGAAGCTGACCTAGGATCAACCCTTTCAGTACTTTGAAGCTTGCATGCCTCAATGGCAAGTTTCTCACTTCCGGCGATAGGTTTACAGTAATGGCCTTTGACCGAAAGACTTTGCGTGGTGTTCGACATAAACTCATGTATTCACACCATGTGAATTGTACTTAGTACCTTAAGGGTCATCATCTTCATTGGTGATTCCTCTCGCGCTTGTTAACATCTTACATCAATGGCTGGTAATCAGGCGATGTCTTTCCATGTTCCACATCAGAACATCTATTCACATGGATCGACTTGTACTTTGGGCGAAGATTGAACGAGTTTTGAAGACCCCGAATCTAGTTTCATCCATCCGGGCTGCGATATATCCAGGAGAATAAAGACATCAAATGTAAATCATTGCTGCATAGATAATCATCCAAACTAAGGGATGATGGCTCTACTAGAATCATCAGTCTGCACACAGACGGTTGTCTGTCCTATGTACATGAAAATGAATTTATCAAAGCTAAGCATGGGAATGCCCGCCTCAACTAGATCATGAAAAATATTATGAACATAATGTATTGTATTGTATCTTATTACAGGTCACCTCCCAGTTCGAAAAACCTCGGATCCTCATTATAAAGCATTTCACCCGACATCAAAAGGATTTACGACCTCAGGCTTTAGGGGGAAACTGTTATAGACATATTTGGGCACTACAACCCCAATCATACATGTCCATAAACCAAGGGCTTCTAAGTCCCCAAAAGTGTTGTTTCATACCCTAAAGGAGCAAGGTCAGCTGATTACATCATCTCCCTGAAGTTCTCCATGAAAAACTACTCAAAACTGGTCAAAGCAAGACCATACAGACTGCCCAGTGCTAAAGGTGAGATGCATCTCACTTGCCACATGCAAAAAGTGTGATGCATACTGGAAATCCCTTTTATAGGGTGTGATGAGCAAGAGCAGACAAATGGCACAAGTAGTTTGCTAGGTGGAAACCCATAGAATCTTCTAGAAACTGCTCATTTGACACTTGCCTCTCTGAGTTCGCCCAGGGATGAGTAAGGGATCTAAAATCTCCATGTGGAACCAAGAACTATCAGTGAAATGACACTAATCAAAATCCCAGAAGCTGACTCACTCTCCTGTAAACATCTATATATGGATCCCTCATCCAAGAGATCCAAAGGCTGGAATTTTGTAATTTGCAAGGAAGTGTTGTTGGTTTCTCTTTGAAGACATTGTTGGGTGATCTTTCTTTGTATGAGGTGAAGAGGGCTTTTATGCTGGGAGGATGGTGTTGGGTCAGACTAAGTGGTTCTAATTCTCTCTTCTACTACTTTTACTAATAAAGCTATTTGAGTTTTCCTCCATATTCTTGTGTATCTCTGAATATTGTGTTGATATATGCATTTGTATGGTCAATATATATCTAATCCTATATTGTTTACAGTGATAGATCTCTATGTTGTGATGGTATTATGCTGTTGTGAATCTACAGGTGCTCTTTGAAGCAGTACAAGTAAGGAAGCAGTGGCGAGATTCTGTCAAAGGAGAAAGGGAACAAGCAAGGAGCTAAGAGGAAGACTGAGGTTGGTACTCTCTGCTTCTTTCTCATCTCTCTCTCATAAAGAAAAACAAGTGACTTTAATCTGTTTTTTTCTAAGATAGCTACCCGTCTTAGTGGGACTAGCGGCTATGAATAGACACTAGATTTCCCGATAACAAAGTGCAACAAGCATAATCAAATGTAATGCACTTAACAGGTTAAGGAGCATTAAGATAAATGAAGCATCGACACAAAAACATTTATGGAAAGTGAACCAACAGTTGTATATATTAATAAAAAAAAGAGGAAGCATACAACCCAGGCCTTGATGTTAGTAGCCCTCCTTGAGTGAATGTCCAAGTCCAAGCTCAAGCTCTCCAGGCACTCCTTCTCCAAGCGAAAGTGAATAGCATTTAGGCACTATCTTAGCATAAAGGTGCAAATAATCCGAGACCAACCATTTGGGAGTGGAGGATGAATTTATAGGCAAGGAGAGGGAGTTAGGATCTCACAAAATATAGGGGAAGGTCCTCATCTCAAGGAGGAAGCTCATAGGGATAAGATCAAAGGGTAATATTGGGAGAATTCGACCACATCCACAACAAAAATCATCCAGCTCGTTGTTCTGGAAGCCTCTAGATCATGAAGCTTCTCCTCCACTTTGGGAAAACTTTCCTTTTAAGGTTCAGCGCGAGTATCCAGTCAAAAGTTGCACTGGAAACGCTAGGCTCATATGGTGCAACCTATCATCAGCATGAGATGGCAATTTCACAGTCGCGTTGACCCGAAAATTAGGTTTTTGAGGTCATTTTTCTTAGGAAAGGCTCAAGGAAACTTTTCATTAGTTCTTCAGAGAGGATCTGGATTGCATATCAGATGGGTACATTGCACAGTTGTCAAGGTTTTGGCACTCTAAGTTATTACACAGGGAAGTGCAGGAGGTGTGACAAAATAATGTGTACGATTTTCCAGTGCATATGGTCAATCCCACCCTGGAACTTATCAGTACCAACAAGGAACTCCTCAAGGAACTATTCAACAACAACCTTTACAGTAGCAGGCGTAACTTTTGCAATAGCAGGGGCAACCTTTGCAGCAGTATCAACAACCTTTGCATCAGCAAGGGAAGTTTATCCAACAACTGAACCAACCCTTGTATCCGCAAGGATAACCGTTGCAGTAGCAAGGTCATCCATTGCAGCAAAAAAACCAATTTTTATATCACCAAGGTCAACCCTTGCAACCACAAGGTCAACCCATGTAGCATCAGGGCCAACAACTTTATCATAGGGTTAGCAGGTGCAATAACAACCTTATAATCCATATGTCATGCAAAATGTTTATCCACCTTATGGTTTGCAACTGCCTATGGCAAGTCAATATCAACCTTACCCTAGTCAAAACCCACCTTTGTGGGGACAAAATCCACCTTATGGTCAAGATACCCCTTAGTGGGGGGAAAATCAAGCTCCTTATGGTCAAAATATACCACTTTGGGGGAAAAACCCATACCAACAAGGTTGGAATCCACAAACTAGGCCTTATCAAAGGCCTTACATTCCTTTCAACCTGTAATTGCCATTTCTAGCGATGTTGGAACTGCCGCATTTCTCAAGGCTCACTAATGATCCAATACTTCATTTTCCTTGTTGGCCTCTGATTCCCACTATGATTCCTAGCAATTGCCCAAAATTTAAAGGAAAAGCTAAAGAATATCCCCAGGCCCATGTTATGATTTACGACTTATGGTGTTCATCCAATTCTGACGTTGATGACTCAATTCGTCTATGTCTCTTTCAGTGAACCTTGATGAGTGTTGTCACGAAATGTGTTGGCTTGATGGGGCCTGAACTAGGTTCAACGTTATATGCACCAACCAACAAAACCTTAACTGTAGGCCCTTTCAGCAACAACCTGCATAGCACAAGTTGCAGTCTCACTCGAATCAGTATTGGGGGATGCTAGAACTAGGATTTTGCATCAAGAGGCCTGTGTGATGGTTTCCTGGAGTCCCTATGTCTTAGATATACCTTCACACATATTTATTCATTCCGAATAGACAACTACTGCAAATCTATCTAAATGATTTCCATATCTTCACAAAGGTACTTAATTGTACCAATCATGCATAAATATTACAAATCTACTAGTTTCGCACAGTAAATAATAATTAATTCATATAAAACATATCACATAGCGAAGATACATAAACTTTAGAAGAAGTAAATAACAAGGCACATATGCATCAGAATTGTCTCAAAACAGTCTTATTATGTATAAACGTTCAATTAAAGACTTCTTATCCCTATGCACACAACTGTAGGGTCCTGTGCACTCAGATTGCAGACTTACCAAGGTCTCTGTGCACTCAGCTACAGGAGCCTGCCCCTTTTGCCTAAGTACAAGAAACATACTTTTCCTGCTTTAGCACCTTTCCCTTACATTGATTCTTCTCCAAAAGTTAAGTTCTAAGACTCACTATGGCTCAACTTTATATAGCATTTTCTTTATAATACCATGGTCAGCGGACCATGGGCGAGTCTCAAAGAGACTCTATCACCTACCCAACTAAAGGACTAAATCCCCTTTAACTTTTACTAGCTCCGCACTCCGCTTCCACATTTCGTGGATACCTTACAAAAGAAACTACAAAATTTACTCAAAACTTACTCAATTGACCCCAAGGACCCCTTCCCAATAGGCCCCTAACACAAATTGGGTGACTTGCACTCGAGTCACTCAGCTCGTGCATCTATCTTGTTTTGAAGGTCGTTGAATTCCATATTCAGTACTTGTAAGTCAGCAATACTCGGCACCACGACCTGCTACACTTCCTCTACCAACTTTTCTGTAGTCAAGCCTTCCATTTCGAGGCGCATCATCCATTGTGTCTGCTGGAGTGTCTTCAGCTTCTCTTGCACTGACATAGTAAGTTGGCTTGCTTCCTCTGTCCATGGTTAAATTCTTGCCTTTAAGACAACCTCTTTCCTTTACAGCTCCTTAATCTGTGTTTGAAGTTTTTTTTCTTCTGTCAAGTGAGCGAAGCACTAGACTGGCGCCAAAGTGCGCGCAGTCACCCTGAGTTCATCAAAATTTTGTTGCATCTCCTGGATATCTGTACCAAGTTTCTTCAGGTTTGGGTCATCCTCCAAATTCGTTCATAGTTCCATTTCCTGCTTGAAGATCAATGTGCATCCTGTGATTTCTGCATCCAAAGTGGCCATGCTCTCCCTGATGGTTGCTCCGCGCTACACCTAGAATTCTAGCAGAGTGGTTGGCTTGATGGGGCTTGACCCAGGTTCAGCGTTATCTGTGCTAACCAACAAAACCATAAATTTTAGCCCTCTCAGCCACAACCTGCATAGTGCAAGCTACAGTCTCACCCGAAGCAATATTGGGGGATACTAGAACCATGTTTATGCATCCAGAGGCCTGTGTGATGGTTTCGTGGAGTCCCTATGGCTTAGATCTACCTTCATGTAGCTTTATTCCTTCCGAATAGACAACTACTGAAAATATATCTAAATGATTTCCAAATCTTCGTGAAGGTACTTAATTATACTAATCATGCATAAAGATTACAAGTCTACTAGTTTCACACAGTAAATAAACATTGATTCATATAAAACATATCACAGAGAGAAGATACATAAACTTTAGCAGAAATAAATAACAAGGCACAGATGCATCAAAATTGCCTCAAAATAGTCTTATTAAGTATAAACGTTCAATTACAGACTTCTTATCCCTATACACTCAGTTGCAAGGGCCCACGCACTTAACCTACAGACTTACCAAGGTCTCCATGCACTAAGCTGTAGGAGCCCTCCCCTTTCGCCTAAGTATAGGAAACAAATTTTTCATGCCTTAGCACCTTTCCCTTATAATGATTCTTCTCCAAAAGTTAAGTTCTAAGACTCGCTATGACTCAAATTTATATAGAATTTTCTTTATAATACCATGGTCCACGAACCATGGGCGGATCTCAAAACAACTCTATCACCTACCCAACTAAGGGACTAAAGCCCCTTTGACTTCTACTAGTTTTGCACTCCCCTTCCACATTTCGCGGAGACTTTACAAAAGAAACTACAAAATTGACTCAATTGACCCCAAGGACCCCTTCCCAACAAAATGGTACATTGAGTTACCTCGAGGCGCCTATTCAGACTTCAATTCTTGGCCATGGCCTTCCTCACTATGAAACTGGTACCCATTTTCTTACATCTCTGAAAGAGGATACTGTTACCCACATCTCCGATCACATCCATGAATGGAGACAGCAACGTCGCCTCATCAAGTTTGAAATACCTGATCTGTTGTTAACTTAATGGTTTACCAAATCATTTGTCAACACAATTGCTGCAGACATAACAATGGGAGGTTGTGTTACTGAAGATCAAGCCATTTCCCGTGCCCAATATTTATATTTGGTATATTCCCAATCTGGCACGTTATATGATCTCTTACCTTATCCTCAAGGCTATCTATGGATCCAGCATCTTCTAAGTCTCTTGATGTACCACCTGTCGATGGTATTATTGGAGAAGTATCTCAAATTTCCAATAAAGCTTCTTCAAATCAAAAATTTGTTTTGAATACTGTATCCAATCCTCCTTATAAACCCTCTTCGAATCCTGGTGAAACCTCTGAGGTTAATTTCGTTTAGTCTACCACAGTAGACAAAGCCTCAAAAGGTAAAAAGAAGGGTGAAGGAAAAGAAAAATATGATACCCCAAAACAGGATCCTCCTAAGTCATCTACTAATGATGTCTCCAAACATCAACCTAGGTATCCTTGCCTCATTTGTGAGGAAGATCACTATACCAAGGATTGTCCCCATCGTGCAGAAGTCAATCGCTTATTGAAAGGCACTCAAGGGACACTGGCTGTACTAAAAGATCCATTTCCATCACAACAGACCCAATTGGTAGAACAACCACAATCCTTTGCCTCTTCAGATTCTCATATTTATATGAGTGAGATAGTACATATTTATGTTGCCACCCAGTCGAAAGACTATCAAACTCCTCAAAAGAAGACGGTGGAGAAGGAAGTCACTGATACACCTTCTACTTCCACTCCACCCAGTTCCGGTCCTCTTCATATTGAGAGACCTAATAATGAATCCATCATCTGACCGCATCCTAAAGGTGTGCTTCAGAGGTCATCTTATAATCCAAACACTAAGGGTGCTCAACATTATAGTATTGTTGAAGATCTAGCTTAAGTGCCTTCGGCGATGTCTGCCTTGGAAGTTCTCCAAACTTGTCCAATGCAGTGGAAATCATTATTATCTACTATAGGAGGAATTTAACCTACAGATTCAAATTTGATCACTTTTGATCTAGAAAACCATGTTCCTCGTCTTCCCCATCAAATTATGTTTTTAATCCAAGCCATTATGAAAGGGAAGACGATTCATCAAATTGTCATCGATGAGGGTGCTTCCACCTGCATCATTTATGTTTTCTGTTGGAAAGCCATCAGCTCTCTACCTCTCAATCAATCTCTGGATAACTTATAAGCCTTTGATGGTAGAGGATCCTGTCGTTAAGGTATTCTCACAAGTTTTCCCATCACTTTGGAATGGAAAATTGTCGAATTAGAAGAAGAATCCGTATATGAAAATCTGAATCATAACCTTCTACTTGGACAAAGTTGGAATCATGCCATGTTTTATGTGGTTTCCTCTTTGTTCCGTGTGCTCAGTTTTCCTCATGAAGGGAAAATCATCACCGTCGATCAATTCACCTTTTTCACTTCCAATTCTTCAAATGGAAATGTCACATATGTGGGAAATACCGATATTCCCTATCATAGCATGGGGGCAAGTCTTTTCAAATATTTTTCTTTAGTGGGAACTTTTTCTCTCCCACCTCCTCATGTCGCCTCGGTCAACATGATCTCGACCTCAAATGATTGATGGATCATCCCTACTTCCGATCAGGTTGATTCGTTTGGTGATGTTATGTTGCTAAGTCCTTTAGACAAAACTTATCAAGAAGTTATTTTGGCTTCAACAGCTACTTCTGAAAGTCATACTACTCTTAGTGTGCACCTAGACACATATTTTCAATCTCCTTGGCTTGGTTCTTAGGATTCTCCGAATCCCTTGAACGAGATATTTCCCACCGACGAGAGTATTGTTGAGGTTATGTCTCTTGACAAAACTCCCTGGAATGATGATCATCATCATTCCTCGTTTCTTCCAAGTCTTAGTGATATTTCTTCATGTCTTGAGACTTTTGTTTCTCATAACCCAACGCATCCACTTCAAACACTTGTTTTGGGGCACGAAGTTCTATCTAAAGGTAATATGGGAAATATTACTTCTACCATGCTAATCGACATTTCCATAAAACGAGGGATTGTCGAGAACATCCACATTAGGGTTTCATGTTCCCGAAAGGAGATCAGTGATAATACTGACCTTTTTAAATAATTTTATGATGTCTTCGCTTGGTTGTGTGAGGAAATGCCTAGTTCCATCTATAATGGTGCACGAAATACCATCTTATCCTAATGTGAATCCCATTCGTCAACGGCTTTGTCTGGTGCATCCTAGAAAGACCTCTGTTATTAAGGGAGAAGTTGAAAAACTTCTAAAGGTTGTTTTTATTTACCCCATCCCATTGACAAACTGGGTTTCCAATATCGTACCCATCACTAAAAATCAGGGAACAATTTGAGTTTGTGTTGATTATCCGACATAAACCGTGCATGCCATAAAGACAATTATCCCACTCCCTTTATTGATAAGATCATTGATGAGTGCACTGGGAGTGAGATCTTTTCTTTAATGGATGGTTTTTCTGGTTATAACTAGAATGACATATTACCCACTGATCAACACAAAACTACTTTCATCTGTCCATGGGGGACTTTTTCTTATAAAAATCTCCCTTTCAACGTAAAAAATGTTGGTTCTACCTTCCAGAGAATGATGCCATATGCCTTTCATGATATTAAACACATCATTCAGTCTTATTTGGATGACTTACCAATGCATTTTGCTAAGCGTCGTGACCATCCGGACCACCTTCGAGCAATATGTCTATGTTGTCGACACTATAATATTCGTCTCTTTCCACATAAATGTGTCTTCTGCGTTAAATCTGGTCATCTCTTGGGTTTTTTTGTGTCCAAAGGAGGAATCCAAATAGATCCTCTGAAATTAGAGGTTATTGTAAATCTACCCCCTCCTTCATCCCTGCACCAATTGCAGAGTTTTCAAGGGAAGGCCAATTTTCTTCATCGTTTTGTCCCTAATTATGTTGAGCTTGCCAAGGGATTTACTTGCTTACTTAAGAAGGGGATCCCATTAATTTGGGATCAAATCACTCAACAATCTTTCAATGCTCTAAATAAAACACTCATTCGTGCTCCTTTATTGCATTCCCCCCAATTACCACTACAATTATTTCTTGTACTTGGTCATGGCTGACAATACCATTGCCATGGTACTAGTCTGTGAAACCAAAGATTTTGGGTTCGATCCCCAGCAAAGTCGCCATTTTATTGTGTAGGTAAATCCTCTCTATGGACAAAGACGATCCCCCTAGCCCAATGAGTGGGTCTAGCAACAAACGAGACAATCTACAATACACTTTCCTAGATTACAAATGAAATAAGAGAAGAGGAAGGAGACCTACCTCACTCTGATGTTGTAATGCACCTCTTTGTTGAAGATCTTGATCACTTACTCCTAAGGCTCAGTCCTTGCTTCTCATAGCGTTTAAATTCCTGCACAAGAGTCCAAAAACACAACAAAGCATAAAAGTGCAACAAGCATGATCAAATGTAATCCACTTAACAAATCAAGGAACATTAAGATAAATGAAGCATTGACACAAGCATTTATGGAAAGTGAACCAACAGTTGTATATACTAGTAAACAAAAGAGGAAGCATAAAACCCAAGCCTTGATGTTAGTAGCCCTCCTTGAGTGAATGTCCAAGTCCAAGCTCAAGCTCTTCAAGAACTCCTTCTCCAAGCCAAAGTGAATAGCATGTAGGCACTATCTCAGGATAAGGGTGCAAATAATCAGAGACCAACCATTTCGAAATGGAGGAGGATGAATTTATAGGCAGGGAGAGGGAGTTAGGATCTCACCAAAGATAGGGGAAGGTCCTCATCTCAAGGAGGAAGCTCATAGGGATAAGATCAAAGAGTAATATTGGGAGAATTCAACCACATCCACAATGGACATCATCTAGCTCACCGTTATGGAATCCTCTAGATCACGAAGCTTCTCCTCCACTTTGGGAAAACATGCCTTTTAGCGTTCAGCGCGAGTATCCAGTCAAAAGCTATGCTGGTAATGCGAGGCTCATATGGTGCAACTTGCCATCAGCATGAGAGGGCAGTGTCACAGTCGCACTGACCCAAAAATTAGCATTTTGAGCTCATTTTTCTTAGGAAAGTCTCAAGGCATCTTTTCATTAGTTCTTCAGGGAGGACCTATACTACATATCAGGATGGGTACACAGCACAGTTGTCAAGGTTTTGGCACTCTAGGTTATGACACAAGGAAGTGCAAGAGGTGTGACAAAATATTGTGTAACACAGAGTTAAATTACACTGTAACAGAAAATGAGTTTTTAGTTGTTGTCCATACCATCAATAAACTCAGACATTGCATTACTGGCTACAAAAGGTTTGTACACACAGATAATTCTGCAATTAGGTACTTATTGAATAAACCTGTCACTAATGGCAGAATTACAAGATGGTTGTTGTTGTTGCAAGAGTTTAACATCACTATTTTGGTCGACCTGGGAAACAAAATACAATTGTTGACTTTTTGTCTAGGATTCAAAATGATAATAATCATGTACCTGTAGAAGACAATTTCCCTTATGAATATATTTTTGCAGTATCTACTAAATCACCTTGGTTTGCAGATATTTCTAATTATTTGGCTATGGGGAATTTACCATCATATTTATCTCCTCGGGAAAAAAGGAAGGTAATTCAAATTAGTGCATCTTGTTCATGGATAAATGAAGAATTATATAAAACAGGGCCAAATTTGATCATTTGAAGGTGTGTTAGAGAAGATGAAGTACCAGAGATATTGAAAGATTCCCATGATGAGCCATGTGGAGGACACTTCACTCACAAAATAACTTCCTACAAAGTCCTTCTCTTAGGATATTATTGCCCTTCCCTTTTTAAGGATGCCAAGGAGTATGTCAAGAGATGTGATAGTTGTCAAAGGATGGGGAAACCTCTTCTCGCTAATGAAATTCCTCTACAGCCTCAAGTACTTACTGAACCTTTTGAAAAATGGACTCTAGATTTTGTTGGTCCAATAAATCCACCATCGAGACAAAAAAGTTACATTCTTGTTTGCACTGATTATGTTACAAAATGGGTAGAAGCTAAAGCACTACCTTTTGCTACTAAAAATTTTGTAGTTTCATTTCTTTTCGAGGATATATTTACTCGTTTTGGTGTCCCAAGGGAAACTGTAACAAATCAAGGTACTCAATTCACATCTAAGTTGGTAAAGAAGATAATGAAGGAGTACAAAATCAAACATCAGAAGTCCACTCCATACCATCCACAAGAAAATGGACAAATGGAGTCCACCAATAAAGTAATTGAAGCAATTCTCACCAAAACTATGCATCTGCATAGAAGAGACTGGGCAAAAAATCTTGCAGAAGCTTTATGGCCATATCGTACCACATGGAGAAACACTACAGGGCATACTCCCTATGAACTTCTTTATGGGAAGCAAGTCCTTTTTCCTATTGAGTTTCAAGTAAAAACTTTCAAGACAATAGTTAAATTGGGTCTTGATCTTTCAGAGGCACAAAAACAAAGAATGGAGTAGCTAAATGAAATTGATGAGATAAGACAAGATTCTATCCAAAGAACCAACTTAGTTCAACAACAAAGACTCAGGTGGCATGATAAATACATAAAAGAAAGAAAATTTCAGCCAGGAGATTGGGCATTACTTTTTGACTCAAAGTTCAAAGATTTCCAAGGGAAATTTCAAACTCATTGGCTTGGACCCTATGAGATTGAAATAGTCTTTGATAATGGTGCAGTTAGGATTAGACTATTGATGAAGAAAGGATCACCTTTCTTGTGAATGGTCATCGATTGAGAATCTATTATAAGCCATTGACAAAGGAGGAATTTATAAAACATTTGCAAGATAACACTCATTTCCAGTTGGTTAAAAAGGATTTTCCTTCTCCTCCAACTTGACTCCTAAGCCTTTTTATTTTCTAAAATAATAATAATAATAATAATTGTAGAAACATGAAAACGAACATTGTTGGCATGTTTATACAGAAAATTTAGGGTGAAAACCAAGTAATATTAGCATCCTAAATTTTCTTTCCCATTCCCATTTTCTTTTTATCCCTCTTTTCTTTCTAGAATAAAATAGCTACAGAATTGCTAAGAATCTACATCTTTGACATAATTCTGTAGCTGATGTTTAACAGGGACTACTAATTGGAGAAATTGAAGAAATGATCAAATCCATCCTCATAAGCACCTAAAGGCAATACAAAAAGGAGAAATCAAATGTTAGAATCATAAATTCAAAAGGTAATCAAATATTTAATTTAATAATAAGAGTCAAAACATTAGAGTATGAATTATATGGACATTATACCACCAGTTCAAAAATCATCATTGCTGAAAGTGAGATGAAAATATCTTTTCATAACAAATAAAATTTGTAAACCGCCCATTCATTCCTCATCATTACACAACACTCATCTCAAATTTCGAATTCATTGTTGAAATTGCGCAATTCACATCCATTCATAGCCTAATGGTCACTTCACTTGTTTTTCCCCTCACTCTCGTTTATACTATCACCAAAGCCATTATCCAGAAACCCCTACTCATGCCTTGTCAAGAAGTGAATTGTGAGGTAAAAGTTCTCAACAATGGCGTCATAGTAAGAACAGAACCAACTGGAATAAAATTCATGGAAGGATATCCACAGGTGAAGGAAATGTTGCAAAAAGCACAGTGGCTAGAGTTCGTGGAAAAGTTTGATGGTTTTAACAAGGAAGTAACCAAATTGTTTGCCAGAGCTTTTGATGGTGTATAGGGTGAAATTGGTGACATCAAGTTTGCAGTGACAGAATCTCTTATTGCTGAAGTTACCGAACTATCAAGAGTCAAAGAAAAATTGTTTAAGAACAAGGCCATTGAAGGAGAAGAGTGGAAGACTTTCTTGGAAAGCCCAAGTATGGATGTCTCTATTTTTAAGAAAGGAATTCACAATACAACACTTAAGGGTAAATGGAGAAATTTGTTGCTAGTAATTCAGAAATTTGTCACCTGTGAAGGAAGATTTGGTTGTATGTTCTTTTACCACATTCGTTTGATGATGCATTTTATCAAAGAGAATGAAATCAATCTTCCTTATTTTTTGTTAAATAGCTTAAGGAAAATGTCTAGGAATGTTTAGAAAAGGATCCAATTCATATAAAACATCATGTATCACCACGGCCTTATAAAAATACTCATTGAATTTCATCTTGAAATACTAGGAGATAATTGGGATAACTTCCTAGTTAGAAATCATTTTAAGGAGGAGGATCAAGAGCCACTTAGCAACAACAAAGCAAAAAGAGGAAGGAAGAGAATATCTAAGAATCCTATTAAAAACTTACCTCAACAACAACTACAAGAACAGTCAAAAGATGAGACTCCTATTGCAGAAATTTTAGGAAGCATTAAAAGGAAATATGTTAGAAGAAATAAATCCAACAAAAAGGAAGAAAGCACATCCAAGAAAACAAAGGAAGCTAAAACAAAGAAGAAAAGAGTTAAAACTAAAAACCCTCTTCCATCAAATGTAAGAAGAAGCACCAAGCTTAATCAAAAACCATCTCAACAATCTACAGATGTTGTTAATTTGGAGAAAGAAGAGAAAATGAAAGTTCCATCACCTACTATCATCTCACATGTTCATAGCCCAGGCCGAAAAACACCAGAAATAGATCTAGTACAGAAATAAATCTATGACTACATTGAATCTCTGGAGAAGAGAGCTGCAAAAAAGGCATCTTGTTCTACAGTCCATGAAAAAGAAATCTACTCTAACAGTCCACAAGAACCTCCACTCGTGAAAACTTTGAAACAAGAAGTCTTTGAGTTGGAGACACTGAATAGACATCTGAAGAAGGAACATGAGACATTAAAAATGCAAAATGAGATACAAATGACTAAGAATGATTACATTCTTTTACATATGGGTTTATAGTATGAAAAGAACAAGAAGTTAAAGAAAAAGAATGAATCTCTAAAAAGGAAGGTCATAAGTCTAAAATGCAGGATTTTGATGAAGAAGCCTAGAATGACAGTTGTAAGAAAGAAGATAAGAAGGAAAAAATTGGATGTCCTAACCCAAGTTTCTGAGAGAGAGAGTAGTGATAGAGAAAGACTTCCAGTTTATAATTTTTGCATGAGGACATGCAATGGTCTCTATGTAGGGGAATGTTGAGCCTCGTGATTTCTTCATTTTGACACTCTCCCTTACCTATTGTTCCTTTCTTTGACCATCATCATCAACTCAATAGGAGTCAAACTACAAGGTTTTTGACATAGTAATGTATTTAATTGTATTATCTTACATATTTAATAATGTTCATTATTATTGAGTTAATATTTGTATTAGCTACCGAATTCGCATGATTATGCAACTAATATATGTTTTTGTAACAAATTCCAAGGTTTACCAGGATTGAAGGTGCCAGATAAGAGGAAAAAGATATGGACAAGTGCAGATTGATCCCTTTAACAATTTACTCCTATTCATCTGAACCGGATCATCAAAGGATTGTTCGATTGCGTGGTCAAAGGGTAGTGAACTTGTTGTTGAACAAGCGAGTGAGAGTCCGAAATTCCTGCGCTTCACGATTTTCTTTTCCAAATAGAAAATCGTGAGCAACGATATCTTGATATTTGTTAGAAGCTTAATTTAGAACTATGTTAGCTAGGGTAGGCATAAAAGCCTCGAACAATTATTGACACGGGCTTTTATAAATATCATGATGAAAACATGAATAGAGGGTTAATTTTTATATGCAACAGTATTATTTCAAACTCTATTTTATCTGTTAATGAAGAATGAAGCTTTGATGTGTAGCTAACTGTTCGATTAAAGTTCTATGACTGCCTGTTTGAGGAGGACCCCGCAAACAGTGAAGGTTTCACATTTTTCACATCTTTTCTTTATCATTTTACTAGTTGTTCATATGTTTTAGAATCGTTCTGCAGTCTTGATTTCAATCAGATAGCGATAGAAAGATTTCATTAATCATTCATTTTTTTCAATATTGATTTATAATGATGCTAATGGTAGTGTAATTGGTTTTCATAGATTTCTTTAATTTCAAAGTGTTTCCTTTAGAGCTTGAGTGATTTCTTTATAGTTTCTTTTTACAGTATTTCATTTCAAAGCATGAGTGATTTCTTTATGGTTTTCATTTCAAAAACATGAGTGATTGATAATGAGTAAATGTGTGCTTTTTCATTTTGAATAGAAGTCAATTTCATTTTGGTTTTTATGCAAAGGATTGCTATAATGTTAGATGAATAATTCTGATTTTAGAGATTAAATTTGTGTTGCAATATATCAGTTAAGTTTTCTTAATGAGATAGTGTGAGTTTGCTTTAAGTTTCATTTTTCAAATGTGAAGAGCAATTTTTATTTCATTAGAAAGGAGTGAAGAAAATTTAAGGATATTTAATGTGTTAAATCCATTTTCTTTGAAGAGTAAGATAAGAATGAAAAACATCTTTAGAAGTAATTTTCAATAACTCAATCGTGCACATTAATAATTTGATTTAATAAAAAAAACTTCTAGTGTATAGTACACTTACACTTTACAAATTTACCAATTCCAATCAATAATTTATATAACAATTTAAAACAATTAAATTTACAAACAATAACACCTGAAAAACAACATGAAAACAACCCTATTAACTTTATAGTATATAATAGAGAACTTTGAGTATACATCATAGGTAAAGTATTTTTTTTTTAAACAAACCATTTGATATCGTGTAATGAAGCATTATGGTAATGCTAAAATCTATACAAATATGAGATTTGAGAACCAACGTGAAAACACAATATTACCGTTAATATTAACTTTTATTGTATATTAGAGCATCTGGGAACCGATGATCAATAAGTTATAGGATAAAGTCAAAAAATGGACATTCAGATCTTTAAACCTAGTAGGTAGATTGGTACTTACAAAGGCAGTACTACAATCAATTCTGGTTTTTATGTTATCAGCTCTCCCAGCTCCAAAATGGGTCTTACAACAATTTAGAAACATCCAAATAAACTTTCTCTGGGGGAAAGAGGAGACAAGGAAAAAATGGGCCTTAGTTTCTTGGGGCAAAATCTGTAGACCCAAGAATCACGGAGGCCTAGCCTTGGATGATCAGGAAATTCTTAGCAACGTTTTAGGGGCTAAACTTTGGTGGTGTTGGGTTCAAGATCCAAACATCCAATGGGAAAAAATCTAGAAGGAAAATATGCTAGCTCTTGGCAAACCAGTGAACTCATAAGAATGTCTGGAAACATAAAGGGCTCATACATCTGGAACAAAGCCTAGGAGAACAAAAGCTTGGTACAAGGAGAACAAAAGCTTGGTACAAGAAAATAGTTTCTAGGAAATCAGAGATGGAGACTTAGCTCTATTCTGGGAGGATAAATTGTAACAAGAACCAATACTATTAAAAGAGGACCTTTTAGGCCTTAAGCACAGGATAGACTCCCAAGGATTAATTCAGGTAAAGGACTTCTGGGATCATACTCAGCATACTAGAAAGTGAAGAATCTAGAGAAACATTGATTGCAGAGAGGATAGCCCCTTGAAAAAAAAAGCAGAGATACTCATGAGAATGTTGGATCAAAGGAAGATCTTGGTAACAAAGGGGCAAGACCAATTAAGATGGGGCAATAATAAAAAGGGCACCTTTAATCTTAAGGAAGCAAAAGGAATTTTACTTGAGCTGGATTCTAATATTCCAAATAAGATCTGGCAGAACCTATGGAGGCACCAAGGGTGGATGAAGATCAAACTCTTCATGTGGTTGGTACATCACAAGAAAATCTTGACCTGGGATAATATTAGGAAGAGGGGTGTTCTGGGGCCTTCTAGATGCCAGCTCTGTGAGGCTCAAGAGGAGACAATGGAGCATTTACTCAATAGCTGCATTTTCACCTCCTGGATATGGGATACATTTGCTACCATTTTTAAACAAACTGACAGGGACAAAGGGAGTATCATTAACACCCTCAATAATTGGAGAAGCAACTTTTCAGATTATGAATTTCTTAGTTTGACCTAGGCCTAACTCCAAGCTTCATTATATGGAATGTTTGGAAAGAGAGGAAATAGAGAATATTCAAGGATGAAAAGAATCCCCCTCATCTCCTGTTTGAGCTGATCCTGAAAAATCTTAAGGAGACAGTGGGATCCACTATTCGTAATTTCCCTAAAAATCCTCCCTCAAAGTCTGAATTGAGAATTCTTAGGTAGCTGGATATGCAGGGGCTCATTCCTCAAAGCCTAGATAGGAAAGGAATCTCAATGGATACGGAGAACGATTACTGGCATCCTCCCCCGGAAGGTTATTTGAAATACAACATTGACAGGGCTTTAAAGGGCAACCTAGGAACTGTTGGTTTTGGAGGGGTTTTAAGGGATGAAAAAGGAGGTATTATCTCCATCTTCCACTACCATTTAAGAAAAGCCACCAACAACATGGTTGAACTAATGGATTTGGAGCAATGCTTAGAGTTTCTGAAGCAGGACAACCGCTTGAATGTGATTATAGAAGTGGATTCCGAGTTAATCATCAACGCGGTGAAAAGAATTTGTCGTGGTTCAGGGCTAAAGAAAGTCTCAAAACACTGGAGGCTAATCCGGGTTTTCCAAAGAATTCAAGGTCACCTTCAAGGACTTCATACAGTAAGCTTCAACCATGTTCGTAGAAAGGCCAATAAACTGGCGGATCTTCTGGCCAACCAAGGTGTAAGCTGTACTGAAGGCAGGGTCACGATGGAATGGCAGGAGTTGCCTTAGGGCAGATTAAAAACTCTCTGCTACGAGCAAGCGGAAGAGGACAGGGCCAGGGAGGCAAAGTCCTGTTGATTTAGTTTCTTTATGGGTAGATATTGTCTTCAGTATCGGGTTCTGTGTGGGTTGCAAACATTTTTCAGCCTTCATAATGTCTGGCTTCTTGGGAGTTTCAGAAACCACCGGAGAATCTACTGGAGTAGTTTGCTAGGTGAGCTCAGTTTTTCAGTAGGTCAAACAGGGGGAGGTATCAACACTGTTCATTGTTTCAGGTTTAGGCGGAAGGGTATCATAGCGAGGGATTCCAATCTTTCCGGCGGCCGGAAATCCATAGATTCACCTTTTCGGGACGCAAAACCGCTCCCCTGGCAGTTTTCGGGTGATCGCACAGCTCTCAAGCGAGATGTGGTTTTCACTATTTTGGTGCGATTCCACTCAGCTAATTACATGTAGCAGGAGAGACGGTTCAAATACCACCCTCATCGCACGCTTTTGTTTGGTGCTTTAGCACCGTGCGATATCAATCCCAACCGTCGGATCTCGTGGGGCAGATCAACGGTCGGGAATGATCGTGCAGTTTGGTGGGGCTGGGTCGTTTACCACCAAATGAATGTGTGGTGCGATATCGTCCTCAGTCGTTGGATGAAGGGAGGAGATTGGACAGTCAAGATTAACATAGGCTAGTTTGGTGAGCAGATGCGCAGAATATTCCAGGGATTTTGACGCGTAACTTTGTCTTTTGCCCGAATTTTTGGGTATTCTAAGGGTTTAGTTTTCTAGGTGTAAGGTTGAGCATTCATGCCTTTGGCAGTTAGATCTTAATATTTCAGGGGTCCACAAATCTTTGAGGACATTTGTACTTTATGTAAATTATTTTCTTACTTAATGAAAAAGAAGGACTGACTCTTGCTTCAGCAAAAAAAAACACTTTTATTGTATATGATATTGACAATTTTGAATAAACATCATGGATAAAGTATTTTTTTAAATCAAACTATTTATGTAGTGAAGGATTTATTTTTTAACATATTTTGATGATTCAATTTCTTATATGATATAACGTGCTAACATTATAAAAAAAAATAAAAAAAATTGTAAATTTATTATAAAAAAATATTGTTTTTGAAAAGATTTATTAAATCTTTAATTATATATTTTATGGAGTTGGTGATATTGGTCATTTAAATGGCTTTAAGGAAAGAAAATGGATTAATTTTTATTTTAATATTTTGATTTAGTTTAAATAAATATTTAATTTTTCTATAATTATTGATTTCATAAAATATGAGAATCCTACCTTATCAAATGTTGTTAAATAAAATGTATTTACTCAAAATAATAAATTTAACCATTATTCATTTAATTAAATTTAACCATCATACCATACTATAAAATACATACATCATAACAAACTAAATCACACCATAAAATTACAAATACTAAATTTAACTATGACACCCTACCATAAAATGCATACATCATAGTCATTTAACAAACTGAATTACACAATATATTACAAATAATGTAACATAAAGAAATTGTTCACTCTATATAGTCATTTTATTATAATAACCACTGCAACATTATGGATTTCCTAAATGTTAATTCTTCGTTTATATAAAACATTATAAATTTTCTAAATTTTATTAAATAAAAAATTTAAAAATACATATAATATTAAACTAATAATGTTTGTTTGTATATTTATAATATATCATATGAGCAATTAATTGTGAGTTTGGGATGAAAATTGGGAAAGTGAGTAATTAAAGAAAGTAACAATTATTTTATCACTATAAATTTTGACTTAAGTATACATAAATTTTGATTTATTATTATTGGAGATATTTTAATCTATTATATTATTGTAAATTTTATTATCTATATTTGTGAAGGGAATGAAATGAAATACAAATTTATAACCAAAACACAAAGATATAATGAAATTTGACTTATATTAATGAATAGACAATGTTAAAGTTGTAAAAATGTAAAATGAAAACAAATTAGTTTGAATGGTGGTAGCTTATCTTTGAGAAGATATATGATCGCTACATTCCTTAACTAAAGTTCTTTATAATAAGGCTAAAAGGTCCTTTTTAATATCAGAAGCAATGAGAAAACCCAAAACATCCAAAAACCTAACCTTAAGAGATGAAACATCAAAAGGCTTTATCGGCCCCATTGGCATTAGTTGGTACAACTTCCCAAGGTCAGAAATTTTACAGACAATATATGTTTGGTGCATTTAATAGCCCGTTGGAAAGGTCTAAACGAGGATTACACATTTCGAACTAACCTTGGTCCCTGCCACATCAGAAAAACATCATTTAGGGCCTCAAAATGGCCAAGAGATTTTAGAACCCAAAAACTATAGAAAAACTCTCAATATGAAAAACTATACTTTCAGCAAATAGAGTAGGTGAATGGACACCAATATCCACTTAAATAACTTTAAATTAAACATACAATTAGACATACGCAATGACCATTATTACTATTTCACTCATTAATCTTATTAAAATTCTTTGTTTTTTATAAATTCATTCATAGATTACTATTAATAGAAAAAGGTTTACATTTGTTCCAAAATTTACATATCTAGAAAATACTTCATGGTTGTAGAAACCTCACTATCATTGGACTTGACTGAACAATGGAGAGCATGAGGATACAGAAACGAAGAGATTTCTTTTGAAAACTAGCCAGTCAACTACCAAAAAATATTTTTAAAATTTTCCAAACAAAAGCTGAAAACTTAAACCATCCAGATGTGAACAACTAAACATAAAAAATGAATTGTTAACCATACAAACATATGTAATAAAAGGATACCGAAGTTATCCAAAACCAAGAGATGATTTTTTCTTCCTAAGCCAACATGTTAGATTTTTTTTGGGCTTCTTAGTTCGAAATTATAATCGGAGATGAGGCTGTGGAGTTAGCTTGAGGAGATTATTATGTTGGTGCGTTTACTACGTTGGGTCCTTCCTGGTTCTTATCTGACTCAGTGTCTGAATTTGAAACTATATAGCATTTTATGTTGGACAAACGAACAACTATATCGACCATGTTATACCTGATGTCCCTGAGGATGCGTTTGATGTCTTTATTGACTTGCAAAAAGTATGTAGTTTTCTATCTACTTGTCTCTTATGACCATACTGGGTAAAGTTTCCATTTGATGGTGATGAGTACTGGAATGTAGGAAATGGATCCTTCGCCTATGAAACTTCCTCAAATCTGGAATGTCTGAGAAGTAGGCTCAGTCACCAAATTCCTTAGCCTATAACTACAATATTTCTTTGTGTACCTCCAAAGTTATCGCATCGAAAAAGTTGGCTATGGATTCCCAACCAAATAACCTCTGGTGTTGTGAGGAAGAGGACCTTGAGGTTCCACCTACTGCAACTTGAAGCACGTAACCTTGGCACCATGAGAATAAAGATCTTGCAAAATAATATTCCATGGGTTGCGACTGAAAGACTCTCTAAAAAAACTTTGCGGGCGATACTACACCATGTAAAACAAATGTGAGAAATAAGGCGTGAGTGAAACAGAAGGACTTTAGAATGTGAGTTTACACAGTGTGGAAATAGCCCTTTAGAACCAAATGAAGAAGATACATGGGTACCAAACTCCACAAACCATAATTGGACAAGGAAAGGAGATTCACATTGGGTCCAAGTTTTCTAGAGTCATTAAGGGAAGGATTTCCAAGAGTTCAAAAGAGGTTCTAGACCCAGAATTATGGAGAAAGAGTACAAAAAACATTGACCTGGTGTGGAATTAACAACCGTAATATGAGACAGTAGACTTCCAAAGTAAATAACAAGTAGTAATAAAAGAAATTGCTTGAAATCACACTGAAAATTATGGCCTTTAGCTATAATTTGAACCCCCATCCATACTACATGTAATAAAGTAAGTAACCCTAATAGTAATGACTTGAGGCTTATAATGATGGAGCTTTTCGACCAAAACAATACATAGACTGAACTAAGTAATGACAATGGGTAAAATTCATACTTGCTAATTACATGATTAACCAACAAGCTCCCAAAAAGAAAGGAGATTACCCAAGCATTGACTCGAATGGAAGAAAAAAAGCATTGTAAACAATACCTCTACCCTGTCGGTCACTAGCCAGAAGAGGTATGCTTCTGAACCAAAATTGTCAAAGACTACCACTACTCTTTAACTATAGAGAGGTTCCTACGAGTATTTTTGGTAGCCACCCTCTCTACCACCCTGAGACCCTTTCCATGCAAATATATGGCAGCCCAAACATGAGGTAGAGAATAGGTGAGCCCTTCTCTAGCCAGATGTAGCAAATGCAACCACCTGATTTCCCTAGTTGACTGAGAGCCATTATTTGCTTATTAATGAGCATTCCTTAGTTATCAGATGGAATTGCAGATGCATTCAATCTGTCCTATGTGAGATGACCCATATTCGAACCAAAAAATAGGATGGAGTAACTCGGAATAATACCACATGCAGAGACTGTAACTGTGTTGAGGGCATTGAAGGCACATCAAGTTCAACATAAGAAAACCTCCAAGTGCTAAAACTACCTGCCACGCTTCCATCTAGATCCACCAAGTGTAACATAATTCACTACCCTCAAGGCTCGCCAACTTGCTGGCCACCCAGGTAATGTGCATGTTCATTATTACCAAACTTCCTGGAAAAATCATCGTCAAAGCCTGTTGCGAAGGTCAAAACAAATTGTAGGGAAACACCCCCATCGGGGATTAGGACACTCTCACTTTGTTTATCTTGGATTATGTATCTCTTTAGCTCTTCAACTTCCTTTTTCCTTTCCATCACTGACCAGGGTTCATCTAGAGCTATGCGGTCATTGTTACATCTCCAATTTTCCAACACATCCGCTACTTGATTTCCTTCCCGCCATGTGTGTATTGGTATGACATAATCAATGTTTTCCAACATTACTTTAATATTACCCACCACTACTTGTAGATGTCAACTATGCATGAGTGTATCTGTCGTGTGTCCTTGCAATAGTTTACAGACTATTTGTATGACCAATTTAGAATCTTAATGTACCTACATAAGGCGGAAACCTTCTCTCTGAGCTATGCGTTAACCTCTCTACAATGCCTAGAATTCTGCCATATTTTTTTTTGAAACACTACATGAATATGCATAGACACATAGTGGATCTGAGTAAGCATCCCTTATAATTCCCCCATATCCTAATAGGTTACGATTCCCTTATGAAGCTTCGTCAAATCTTATATGAACAAAATTTGAAGGAGGGTGCATGAAAGCATTGATACCCTTTTCTTTTCTTACAATGTTTTCAGTATGACTAGAGACCAACATTTCAGATGAATCTAGAGTTTTTTCAGTATAATAACCTCATGTCCATTTGTTTGTTCTTCCTCCCAAGGAGGGATGGACGTGAGAATTGTTTCCCTAATGTTTATAAGAATCGTTTCCTACAGAGACAATGTTTTCCTGACTCTCCCTTCAAAAATTCTTGCATTACGTTCCTTCCATATATTCCACCACATGAAAACCAACACTAGATTCCATGCCTTTGCCACCACCATATTGTTAAACTACATTCAAACCACTATTCTAACCAGGATGTAGTGTTCATGGTGACTGGTAATGTGCATCCAAAAAAAATTTGGACATAGGTCTAGATTGTTATAGGCAGAGGACAAGTGGCTATGACAAGTAAGGAGTATATGATCTAAGGTTTCTTCTATCTGTAGACACAATGAAAAGTATGAAGAACCTTCGAAACCTTTTCTTCTCAATTAATCCCAGGTTAATGAATGTCACCATGCAATTTTCCATAAGAATGTTGCAATCTTCTTCCACCCCAAATCTTTCCATAATTTCTTCCACAGTGTGTTTTTATTGATAGGTTGAACTATCAATAATACTGAATATGCTTCTTTGAAGATGAATGTCCCTACTATTTTATGACGCCAACGTAAAATGTCCAATTTTTTGTATGTACATATCCTTCTTTTATTCAACAATACTTGAAATCTGAGTTTGTATGCTCAAGTTATAGCTGGTCAAAGTTCTAGTCAAACTAGGCCAAGTGGCAGTCACTAATGAGGCAACAATTTGGAATTTTCCAACGCATGGAATCTAGCCGCCGAAATGGGTGAATTTGTCGCCTCCTTAAATTTCCCAGTAACCCCAAAAATTGGTGGAATTTTTTTATATAATATGTCATTAAAAGAAAAAATAATATTAAAAAAGGGGCAGGTTGGGCCCGCTAGAAAACTATCGCCATTCTATATGTGTTATGGAACTAGCGGGGATCAAACCCGCCTGGCCCGCATGGGCCGGCTTGCGAATCAAATGGTCCTGCATTCTATTTGAACTGTTACATGTTAATACATCCATCACTTCAAAAATGAAATGCACTAACGTTAAAACAAAAACCACAAAGGTCACAGAGATATGGTTTTCAGTGGGGTTAGAACCCTTGACCACCCCTTACCAAATTTAACCACCAACCAATCCGCCAGCGGAGTTGGCTTTGAAACATACGCGTAGTTTTTGTTATATAAACCTTAAAACTTTTGTCATTTGAACCGGAAAAGGAGGAGAGCATATTGGAGGCTGAGCAGAACTAGGATCCAAGGGGAATTGGGCCCAGACTGGGCATGATTTTTGAGGCGAGAATATTCTGGGGGAATATTCCATGTAGAATCTTGGAGGAATCTAAAAGATTCCTAGAGGGTGATATTTCATAGTGATGGAATCATGTCAAATTTATACTCAAAAAAACCAGAATTTCACAGCGAACATGATGGTGTGGTTAGTTTCCCCATTTGAGCAGAAGAAATTGAGGTAGCCAATAACAAGGAATCTGTGCAGAAACTTGTGGAATCTAAAACATTCCCTTGGAGGTTGATTTTTTACAGAGGCAGAATGATGCCGACTTTATAGTTTTCTTTCACAGAATTTCGTAGAGAGCATAGTGGTGTGCTTAGAATTTTCATTCGAGCAATAGATTTTTTGGCCATCTCCAGGAAGGAGTTTTTGGGGGAATCTTCAAGATTCCCAAGGGTCCTAATTTCGACAATGTCAGAAAGGGGCCAAGTTTATAGTCGTTTGACATGATTTCACACCACAAATTCAACGATGTAGTCCATTTCGTCGGTCAAGCTTTCCATTTTCCGACCAACCTCGAAAGTGGAGGTAAATGATGCATTAATGCCATGTCTCTCTTATGATTTTGTGAGATGATGTTTTTTTTGTTGAGATCCATGATTACCATTATGTTGAGGGATACCTGTATGCCACGTCATGTGATATTTTATTAGCTTGTCATACTAAAGGAGTGACCATTTGAGTGAGAGTTCTTGAGAATTTCTCGTGGAGATACATGTCACTCTGGTTGAAGGGATTTATCCTTGTAATGAAAATGAATGTACTATGTACTCATCATGGTCTTGCAACATTTAATGAAGTGACCTTCCCACTCTAAACACCAGGGCCCAAAGATGTAACCCACACTGGGTGAACTTCATTATCAATGTGTGTGTGTTCTTTGATTTGATGAATCTTGTTATGTTTCATCTTCTTTACAATATGCCGTGGCTTTTCATAATCTTTCACATGCAATTCTACCAACATCACAGAAGTAAAATATCTTGGTTAATTCCAATAGCTAAAGAGATTCAGATAAGTTTGGTATTAGAGCGGTCTTATCGCTGATTTGAATTCTAAGTGTGGATAATTGAACGTGCAACAAGAAGGGAAATGGAGAACAACGGAGATCTCTACAAGGACCTCCTTAGGATGGCATGCATGGGGGACATAATGTATGCAGATTATGAGGAGAAAATGGCAAGAGAGGAATGGGAGAAAGAAAGAGCAGATGGTGATACTCCATCTCCATCTTCCAGTGACCATTCATCTTCTTCATCATCTTCTCATCAAGGAGAACCACCAGAGCCTTCAAGCAGAGAATTTTGAATTGAATAGACTTCTACGAGAAGAAAAATAGGAGAATCGGAGATTACAGCTTCAATTACGAGCCATGGAAGAGGCATTGGAAAAATTGAAGCACAACGAGGGCTCAGCGAAGCCATCATCACATGTCTCAGAATCGACAGTTGAGGTAAACAATGTTGATCATTCTTCAGTTTTATTTTCACATGACACTATTTCTGTTGGAAACATGGAGGTACCCATTTTAGGAACTAGCATGAGACTCCTTGCCAAGATGGGGTATAAAGGAGGAGGACTTGGTGTTAATGGCCAAGGAATGACTCAATGATTAGAAGTTGTAAAAAGACCTCTATTTTCAAGTTTTAGAGACACTAAAGGAGAGTTCTGAAAGATATCAGAATCTTCTAAGACACTGTCAAAGCCATCAGAGAAAGAGGATGATGGGAACTCATCACAATCCTCCCATGACAGTGCACATTGCAGAGGAAGAGATAAGGCAAGCTCTCATCACTGGGATCACACTAGAGACAATCAAGAGAGGTATAAACAGTCTTAGTATTCTAAAGTTCACTTTGATTACAAGCATGTTAATGTTGAACATAAATCATGGCATAAAAAACCATGTAGTTTTTGTGGTTTACATAACCGTGTGGTTGCTGAGTGTTGGAAGAGAATGGTAGCAAGAAAAAGGATGGGGCATGAAAGGCATTCTCCACATCAGGGAAGGAATAAGGTAAAGCAGGTTTGGAGGAAGAAAAAAGTTTTCAATCATTGCAACATAGGTGAACATCAAAGAGCCACATGTTGCAGGCTCCATCTAGAGCAGTGTCTTAAGGACGAAGTGCCTATGTAGGGACCAGTTGGAAAAATTGTTCAATAAGTGAATCAGCTCCAAGAGAATGACCCATTCACTTTTATGAGTGAGAGATGGTTTTACTATATATGGTAGCTTTTCATGGCCACAGTTTGTAAATCATGTGTTGCAATATAAATGTAAAAATGATTATGTGTTTTCCATTTCTTATTAAAGCAACGATGATGTTTTGGCCTTTTATTGATAATTAGGGTATTGATTTCTATTGTGATGTAAACTTAACCAGAGAGTGTGTATTATAAACTCTTAGAAAGTATGGGGAATCTTGGGTCATGATTAGTCATGTAATGGAGCATGTAATTTGCAAAGATGTACTATAGGTTTGTAGAGGATGCAGGTGTCGGCTCATCACTTATGACTCCGAAGAACAAGGGTGAAGGAGAAGGAAGTGTGGCCTATAAGGACACTCGTGGTGCAGAAAAGGTAACACAACAATGGAAAATTATGTTCATGATTTTGGAGGACCAAAAGCTCCTCAGTGGGGAGGAATGATCCAGGTGGCTCCATAGATGCTTAGAATCCAAAAATAGCTCAAAATGAATGTCCTCGGATTGAAGTGAAACCAAGACAAGATCATAGTTCTCATCACCCTGATTCCAAGAGTATGAACGACACTCAAATCCGAGTCTATATGCTCAAGTTATAGTTCGTCAAATTTCTAGTCAAACTTGGCCAAATGGCAGTCACTAACGAGACAAAAATTTGGAATTTTTCGGCGTACAAATTTCAACCATCGGAATGGGAGAATTTGTCACCTCCTTAAATTGTTCGGCAACCCCAAAAATCGACGATTTTTTTTATATAATATGTCATAAAAAAACAAAATAAACATTAAAAAAGAGGTGGGCTGCCGTTGGAAGACCCTCCACCCAACTCGACAATTGTCGCCATTCTATATGTGTCATGGGATCAACAAGGATCAATCCCGCTCGACCCATGTGGGATGGCCCACCAATTGGGTGGTCCCACATTCTATTTGAATCGTTACATGTTAATACAATCGTCACTCCAAAAAACAAAACATGACAACATTAAAATAACAACCACAACGGTCACGGAGATATGGGAGTCAGTGGCGTTGGAACCCCTCACCACCCCGTACCAAATTTGACCACCAACCAAACCGTCAGCAAGGCTTTGAAACATTCACTTAGTTTTTATTATATAAACGTTAAAACTTTTGTCATTCGAACTAGCGGAGGAGGAGAGCGGATTGGAGGCTGAGTGGAACCAGGAGCCAAGGGGAACTGTGCCCAGACTAGGCATGATTTTCAAGGTGAGAATATTCCAAGGGAATATTCTTTGGAATATTCCATGCAAAATCTTGGAGGAATCTAAAAGATTCCTTGGAGGGTGATTTTTCACAGTGATGGAATCATGTCAGCTTTATACTCAAATGAACTAGAATTTCACAGGGAACATGATGATGTGGTCCATTTTCTCATCTAAGCAGCAAAAATTCAAGAAGCCAACAACAAGGAATCTTTGCAGAACCTTGTGGAATCTAAAATGTTCCCTTGGAGGCTGATTTTTTACAGAGGCAGAATGATGCCAACTTTATAGTCATTTTTCACAAAATTTTGCAAGGAGCACAGTGATGTGCTGAGAATTTTCATCTGAGCAGCAGATTTTTTGGCCATCTCTAGGAAGGAATCTTTGGGGGAATCTTCAATATTCTCGAGGGTCTAGATTTTGATGGTATCAGAAAGGGGCCAAGTTTATAGTCATTTGACACGAATTCATGCCACAAATTCAATGGTGTAGTCCATTTCATCAGCCGAGCTTTCCATTTTCGGTCATCCCCGAAAGTGGAGGTAAATGATGCAATGATTCCATGTCTTTCTTCTGATTTGTTGAGATGATGTTTTTGTTGTTAAGATCCCCGATAACCATTATGTTGAGGGATACTTGTATGCCACGTCATGTGAGACTTTATTAGCTTGTCATACTGAAGGAGTGCCCATTTGAGTGAGAGTTCCTGAGAACATCTCGTGGAGAAACACACCACTCTGGTTGAGGGGATTTATCCTTGTAATGACAAAGAATGTACTATGTACTCAGCATGATCTTGCAACATTTAATGAAGCGACCTTCCCACTCTTAACACCAGGGCTTGGAGACATAACCAACACTAGGTGAACTCCATTATTAATGTGTGTGTGTTCTTTGATTTGATGATTTTCGTTATGTTTCATCTTCTTTACAGTATGCACATATTTATTTTCATACTCTTTCACGTGAAATTCAGCAAACATCACAGAAGTAAAAGATCTTAGTTAATTCCAGTAGCTGAAGAGATCCAGATCATTCATAGTGGAGTTTATCCAAGCATCCTTTTTCTTCCATTGTCGCCAATCTATAACTTGATGGGTATGTTTCCAGTAGTTATCAACCTTTAAATCTCCTTGAGATTGTTTCAATTGTTTTATTTGATATAATTGTTCATTTGCTTCCAATGTTGGGAATTGCTGCCATGATTCCTCCCAAAAGAAATTAGTCTACCCTCCTTTTACCTCCCAAAAAGCATGCTCACGTACAAGACTTTTGCAATTCTGTGCTTAGTTCAAAATTCCATAACCCTTAATATAACCTTTGAATCTTAATCTTTCTGCCTATGTAGAATTTTCAATATACTTTCGACTCCACATTTGCTTCCATAATTGCAAGTTGCCCTTAACCCAAATCCACCACAACTTCATGACATATCCTAGGCTGACAAGTTGAGGATCTTGAATACCTAGTCTTCCTGACATTTTGGGTGTGATCAATTTATTCCAACTCAACAATGCCCACTTTCTATCTTTTTATGATCCCACCATAGAAAAAAATTTCATATAGGTATTAATTGTTGAGAGATTATGATTGGAATAGGCATTACTGAGAGCTAATAGTTGGGAAGAGTCTATAGTATTGCTTTTATCAATACTAGCTGACTGGAGAAGTTAAGTGTTCTAAAGGGCCAATTCGTTAATTTTCGTCTAGTCTTCTCAATGAGACCTTCCCATGTCATAACTCTGTTGTGGTGTAATACCAAAGGCACTCCTATATATTTGGAAGGTGTTATCTCAAAATCAAGCCCTGGAAGGTTGCAGACCAGGAATACTTCAAGTAACTGTTTCAAACCAATCTTTTAGCTAAGGCTTAGCCTCCTTAGCCTGAGAGGGCTCTCTTAAAGGATTGAAGGTTTTCAATTATGATTAAGATGGCTAACTCTTTGTGAAACAAATAGGAATGAAGGTGGTGGAATCAAAATTAACAAGCATCCATTGGGCTTATGGAGTCATATGTCCTTTAGCATTAACAGTATAATTGGATTTGCAATAAAATCAAGGCATTCAGATTTCAGTATAGTTATAGTACACCAAACACAAAGAGGACAGTTTGCAAGTATGTGAAGGAAATTAGAACACTGCAAGTGATTTCTAAGTAATCAAATACTCATAAGACTATAGGCAACATGAAAAGACAACAACAGGAACACATACATTGAAATCTCTATGATTCTTGAGCAGCAAAAGCCAGTACTGTATTACCAAAGAAACAGAGTTTTTACATAAGCTTAATAACAAAGCTTTTTACATAAACTTCCAACATCCCGCTTGTTTAAATGCATGCTCGACTTCTTTGTTCTTCAAGGTTATGTCTAAACCTTCAGGCTTTTTTCTTAAACATTTGCCTCACCTGTGATCTTTCCTTTCTGCCGATCCCTCCATGAAGATTCAGTGTAATGGAGGTTGAAAATGATAGCGCTACTCAAACTCCAATCTCTGCCTCGCTTGATAGCTACCTCGCTTTATAACAATATTTTCAAATTGAAATCTTACAGACTTGTTTCTCATGCAAGGCATACAATCATCATTAAGACTGTGCATACCTGGCCTTTCTTGGAACTTGTATTCCGTGTGTACCAACGTACCTAGTAGTTGTAATAATGGAGATAAGCGGTTTGACATGATATGTGGAGTGCATAAACTGACAATGAATGACGCAGCCATAGATTAACTTGACAGATTTGACAGTTGGGAAATATTCGCTACGGAATGCACGAATCTCCGATTTCGCAGCGCGATCAGTGTAAATTTTGAATTATGCGCTGCGAAATCACCTAAAACGTATCGCGCTGCGAAATCACCTAAAGGACTTTTGCGCTGCGAAATCACTTCAGAATGGTTACATGCACTACGAAATCACCTAAAAGGCTTTGTGGTACATAGTAATTTTTAAACCAAACTGACACATGACTATGAGACCGGTGACGAATGAGAATGACCAGTGATGAAGGAGAATGCATACTTGACTCAAGACCCCCTAAGACTTAGACTCTAAGGAAAAGCAAAAAACAAACTTAGACTAGCACCGACCTTTGTCATCAAGCTAGTATGAGAAATTTTGTCATTAGAATTCTTAATTGATAACAGTGGCTCCACTTGGGATAGTGTGCTCCTGTAGTACACTAAGAACTCGCAGGTCCAGTGCTTTGTCCATTTTATGAAAAACATAGATTTGCTTGACGAGCATTTCTTTCCAGCTTCTTGAGCCTTCACCTCGGGCTTGAGCTTTCTATTCAGCTTGTCATTATTTGCAACAAAAGAAAAATTGATAAAAAGGGTATATAAAATGTTGTGAGAAACTAGCAGAATTTTGATCAATAATAATGATTTAGGAACTTGCCATTGACAGGTCCTCCAACATATGGTTTTCCATCAATCTCTTGCAGAATGTAAGTATTATTTCCATGAAAAGCAGAAATTTGATATGGCCCTTTCCACAAATTTTCAAATTTACCATGCTTACCTTTTTCTTCAATTCTAGCTTCCCATTTCAACACTCTATCATGGATCTGAAAGGTAACTTCTTTGATCTTTTTATCAAATGTTCTCTTGATTCTGTTCTAACTTTGTTGATGACTGTCAAACACCTCATTTCTTTTCTCCTGCAAGGCTATCAGCTGATTGATTCTTCTTTGTATAGCATTTGGTTCCTCCTCTAATCCTTGAATCAACTTCATCACAGGCACTCCAAGGGATGTTGGAAATATGGCTTCAGCACCGTATACTAACTCATATGGCAATGTTCCAATGGATCTCTTTGTACAAATCCGGTCAGCCCACAAAGCATACTTTAATTTCAAATGCCAAGCTTTCTTATTTTCCTGCAGTAGCTTCTTGATGATTCTTACAAGGCTCTTGTTTGATGATTCAGCCAGGCCATTTCCTTGCGGATAATAAGCAGTGGAATGCCCAAGAGAAATATGATACTGATGGCAGAAATTAATCATCTTTTTGGACTTAAAAGCTTGAGCATTGTCAGTTATAATCTTCATTGGACAACCAAATCTTGATAATATATTATTTTCTAAGAAAGAAATAATCACTAAATCATTTGCTTGCCTTGTTGGGACCGCTTCTATCCATTTGGTAAAGTAATCAGTGGCTCTGAGAATCCAGCGATGCTGACCTGATGAAGGAGGATGGATTTCCCCTATGAAATCTAATCCCCATTGCTGGAAGGGCGCTTCAACATATATAGGAACCAAAGGCAGTGGCACAAGCTTCCTCTTTCCTTCAAACACTTGACATTCATGACATGTAGTGATCTTTTTATAGATATCTCTGAACATAGTTGGCCAAAAATAGCCAGCCCTCAAGATCTTGTTTGCAGTAGCTTTCCAATAGTGATGTCCTCCACAATCTCCTTTATGGAATTCATCAATTACTTTATCAGCTTCTTCTTCAATGAGGCAATTTAACAATATCCCTCCTGCATCTTTCCAAAACAAATTTTGGTCATACACAAAATATCTTAGAGATTTCAGCTTGACAAACCGGGCTTTGGATTTTGAAAGATTAGCAGGGGCTTTATTATGCTGCAAAACAAATGCTACATCCTTGTACCATTCTGACAACAAGAATTTTTCATTTATTTGGACCAATTCCTCTTCATTTTCAGAAATTTCTGAGATCTCTGTACTCAAGTTAATATCAAGACAGTCCAAATTTGATTGTGTCAGCAGCTTGGCTAAGCCTTGACCCTTTACCAACTTTGTGGGTTTAATATCAATGTCATACTCTAACAATTTTGCTATCCACTTGCCCCTTTTTCCATCTGGATCAGCCTGTGTTAAAATATCCTTTATAACAGCATTTGGAACGTAGGCAACAATGTGAGAATGCAAAACATAAATTCTGAAATCCTTTATTGCTTTCACCAAAGCATAGGCTTGCTTCTCTAGGATGTTATATTTCAGTTCAGCATTTGCTAATGTCTTGCTAAAGAAAGAAATAGGTTGTTCAGTACCTTGACTTCCCTTTTGCAGTAGAACTCCAGCAATTGTGTCCTCAGAAGCAAATGTAAAAATAAGGAATTCCTTGGTAAAATTTGGGTTGATAAGTACTGGTGCTTGTGTGAGTGCCTTCTTGATCTCCTCAAATGATTTCTTTGCTTCAGCTGTCCACTTGAAATCCACTCCCTTTTTTAACATCTTTGTTATACTCTTGACAACTTCAGCAAAGTTAGGAATGAATCTTCTAACAAAGTTAACTTTTCCAAGGAAGGATTGAATCTCTTTCCTACTTCTTGGCAAATCTAGCTTTTGAATTGCACTAACTCTATTAGGATCAATCCGAATCCCTTCTTCAGAAATAATATGGCCAAGAAGTTTGCCAGAGGTTAAAGAAAAAATACTTTTGTTTGGATTAAGAGAAATACCAAACCTTCTACACTTCAACAGAACTCTTTCAAGGTGCTTCAAATGATCTTCTTCTCTCTTTGAAAAGACTATGATGTCATCAAGATAAACCACCACTGATTTGTCCTTTTCTTCAACAAAAGCAATATCCATTGCTCTCTGGAAGGTGGCTCCTGTATTCATGAGACCAAAAGGCATCTTGGCATACATGAATGTTCCCCATGGCGTTGTGAAGGTTGTTTCTCTTGATCATCTGGATGAACAAGAATCTGATTGTACCCTAAGAAACCATCAAGCATAGACATCCTTTGTGAACCAACAATGTTTAGCAGAATCAAATCCATCTTGGGAAGAGGATAATTATCTTTCAATGAAGCTTTATTTAGATTTCTGAAGTCTATACAAATCCTGATCTCTCCATTCTTTTTCCCAACTGGGACCAAATTAGCAAGCCAATTTGAGAATCCGATTGGAACAATAATCTTAGCATCAAAGAGTTTTTTCACTTCCTTTTCAATCAATGGCATAAGAAGAGGATTAATTCTTCTTAACTTCTGCTTGAAAGGCTTTTCATTCTCCTTAATAGGAATGGTATGATGTATAATTGACGAATCATATTGTTTCAAGTCAGCATAGCTCCATGCAAAGACATCAATGAACCTTTTCATCATCTCAACATATTTAGTCTTCATATCAGCTGAAAGGAATTTTGAAATTTTGACCATCTTAGCCACCAGTGAATCTCCTAAATTGCAGCTTTCCACTTCTTCTTCATCAGCTTGTAATTTTGGTGCTTTGAATACATCGTTTTGATCAAACAATTTCTCAAGGGGAATGAGACCTTTTGGAATCAAGTTGTTTTTTAATTGTAAGACTTCAGGCTTTTCCTTTGATTCCAAAAACATATTTTGCTGATCCATTTGAGTGCTCTAAAATTCTTCCTTTAACTCAATGAAATTCCTTACTTGCTGATCATCCTCAAAGACCTACCAATTAATGATTTTATCTGGTATAACTCGTCTGTGACGGACTTCCACCTCATATTTTTCAAAAGAGTGTGTAGGAATAATAAAAGGGCTGGCTGAAACAGCAAGAGAGTCTGCAATAGAGTTTTGGTCTCTGGTTTTGATACTGAAAGTATGAGCCTAAAAATTTTCCAACATATCCAACACTAAGTTTCTATATGCCTTCATCCTTACATCCTTGGTTTGGTAAGCACCTTCCACTTGTTTTATTACCAATTCAAAATCTCCACAAACAGCAATATTTCTAGCTTTCAATTTTAACAAAGCTTCTAATCCCAAAATCAGAGATTCATACTCGGCCATATTGTTAGTGCAATCAAAATTCAACTTGTAGGAGAGAAACTTACTTTATTTATCAGGACTTGTGATCCAAATTCCAGCTCCTGCCCCCTCTCTTCCTGCTAATCCATCAAAATATAATGACCACCAACCTGCTGTCTCATTTTCATCTTTTTGCTGATCTCCTTGGCACTGGTTTTCTGAAAACTTATCCTCTGATTCCTCTTCAGCTGACTCATTGAAAAGGATGGCTGATCCGAGACCAGTGTCACATGAATAAATGGGAAAGTTTTGAGGTTTATCCTTGCTGCTTACCATATAAGCCATTCTGGTCTCCCGATACAGTCTTCTTTGCTCACCAAAAACAGGGATAGTAGCATAGGTAAGGTCCATCTGCATTGTGCCCTTGATTTTTGCTGCCCACGATCTTGAAAGAAGCATCCCAAACTTGGGTGGAATGTCAGCCACAACAATGTCCATGACAATTGTTTTTGTTGGAATTTGTGTAAGACCCACAACAACATCTTTAATCAAACCAATGCATTGAACTCTTTTTGAATCAAAGGAAAATAAATCCTTATATGGTCTAGTTACCTCTAATCCCAGTCTTTCCATGATCACCTTGGGCATAAGATTATGAGATGCCCCTGAATCTAACATAGCATTATGTAAAGTCATGTCGTGAATACTAATGCTTATGTAGAAAGGAGGGAACTCTTCATTCTGTTCATCTTCAAGTCTTGGACCCAAGCAAATAATAGGATTATCTTCTTGTACATTTAGGATATCAGCTACTCCTGGTTGTGAATTGAGCATTTCAACAATCTTATTTCTGTATTTGTCTACCTTGAGGATTTCACTAAAGGGGACTGATATCTTGATTTTTGCAATCTCATTCTCAAGGTTAAAAACAGAAACATAGTTTTCAATTTCTTTAGTAGGTGATGGAGCTTGAATATCCTTTTTGCCAGGTGGAGAATCATTCTTACCTTCAGCAACCTTTGAGCTGTCCTTCTTATCTTCAACTTCCTTTGAAGCATCCTTCTTGGGTTGTGCTTTGCTTGCTGTAATAGGCACGTTTCTATTCCTGAGATTGTATTGCTTTTGCATCTCAAAAATAGCATGCTGATAGCCCTTTAAATAGTCTGAAGGCTCTTCTCCAAGTTTGGTCATACTAGACTCATCATGTTCTTCCTTAGTCAAGAAAATCCCTGACACTTCTTCATCAAGACAATGGATGGAATCCTCAGGAATTTCAGGTTCATCTTCTTCATCCACCAAATTTTGTTGGAAAGGAGGTCTTACTGGAGGATCTGGCTGTTGATTTTTGTTCTCTCTTGGCCTTTGCTGATTTTGAGGTCTTCTAAACTGAGGATTCCTAAATTGAGGTTCCTGCTGTGCTGGGGGAGCAGAGGTATTCCCAAGAGCCAACCGATCCATCAGTTTTTCCATGGTCTTCATCATCGTTTCAAACTTATCTTCTGGAGCTGATGTAGAAGGTTTCTCTTCTTCTTTTAGTTTGGCTTTTGCCATCTTCGATTTCTTAGCAGCAATCATGTTTACTTCCACTTTAATTGCATCATTTTTCATATCAGCAAGAGTAGCAGAATCCCTTTCTCTGAGTAACAGGGAGAAATCAAAATCAAATGCTTTGGCATATCTCAGTTGTGCCAAGGCCCCAGGAGGTTTCAAATGAGCTGGGATGGAATTGTATATTTTATTAAACCTCTTGGAGAAGTTTTGGACAGTTTCATCAGGAGCTCTTCTAAGATTGTTGTATTCAGTAAGAGCTTGGACAGGGTTAGTTCTATTTCCCCATTTCCTTAGGAAACTATCTTCAAACTCTGCCCAACTATGAATGCTTCTAGCTCTAAGAGCTTTAAACCATTTTCTAACCTCTCCAATGAAAGTTTGAGCAAACAATCTTAGCTTTACATCCTCATCATCAACTTCCTCTCTGTCAGCAAAATCATTGAATCTGTCTACATGTTCTTCTGTTGTAATGTCTTCATCTCCACCCCATGTTGGAATTCTAGCAGCATATTTGCTGGGAAGGTCATGTAAAACAGCAGGGAGGGCTAGTGGAGCATACCTAGTAGGTACGGCCATAACGAATGGAGAAGCAGTGATGGCAGGTACTATATGAATAGTGGAACTAGAACTGATATGAGGTGGGTTTCCTAGTGTCTGAGAACCACTAGGACTAGCAGAGGCAGAGGATAAAGTGCTAATACAAAAAGGACTATTTGGACTTTGCAAACCACTGACAAAGGTACTCCAATTTGGAAGGGGTAGACCAGTTTTAGATTTGAGTAAGACTTCAAAAGGATCAAGCTCTTTTAGTTTGTTTAAATCTTCCTCTTCTAACAATAATTCTAAAGTAACAACCTCCCAAAAGTCCTCCTTACCTTTTTGTGACACTAAGGATGAAGTATCAATACCTCTTTTTTGTAAATCTAAAATAATTCCAATAAGTTCTTCTTCGTTCTCAGACCTCAACAACACCTCATGAATTTTATCATCAACAATTTTATCCTCAGGACTTCTTGAAAATTTAGAGAGCAAAGATTTTGAAAAAGATGGAGTACCTGGTGTTTCAGTAAATCTTTGTCTGCTCCTTGGAATGGTGTTTGGATTGTCCACGGGAGTAGGTGGATCTGGGTCAGGATTGCTCCGTGTATATCTCCCTCTCGAAGCCACCTTTTAAACTTTGAAATTGTATGGAGTCACCAAGGTAGAATGCAGCCTCGAAAAGTCTTGTGAGCTTCTGCTACCTTCAGAAGTTCAGTCTCTTGTTTTTGGGAATGAATAATCTTCAGACTCCCAACAGACGCACCAAAATGTTATCTCAAAATCAAGCCCGGGAAGGCTGCAGACCAGGAAGACTTCAAGTAACTGTTTCAAACCAATCTTTTAGCTAAGGCTTAACCTCCTTAGCCTGAGAGGGATCTCTCAAAGGATTGAAGGTTTTCAATTATGATTAAGATGGCTAACTCTTTGTGAAACAAATAGGAATGAAGGTGGTGGAATCAAAATTAACAAGCATCCATTGGGCTTATGGAGTCATATGTCCTTTAGCATTAACAGTAGAATTGGCTTTGCAATAAAATCAAGGCATTCAGATTTCAATATAGTTATAGTACACCAAACACAAAAAGGACAGTTTACAAGTATGTGAAGGAAATTAGAACACTCCAAGTGATTTCTAAGTAATCAAATACTCATAAGACTGTAGGAAACATGAAAAGACAACAACCGGAACACATACATTGAAATCTCTATGATTCTTGAGCAGCAGAAGCTAGTACAGTATTACCAAAGAAACAGAGTTTTTACATAAGCTTAATAACAGAGCTTTTTACATAAACTTCCAACATCCCACTTGTTTAAATGCATGCTCGACTTCTCTGTTCTTCAAGGTTATGTCTAAACCTTCAGGCTCGTTTCTTAAACATTTTCCTGACCTGTGATCTTTCCTTTCTGCCGATCCCTCCATGAAGATTCAGTGTAATGGAGGTTGGAAATGCTAGCGCTGCTCAAACTCCAATCTCTGCCTCGCTTGATGACAATATTTTCAAATTGAAATCTTGCAGACTTGTTTCTCATGCAAGGCATACAATCATCATTAAGACTGTGCATACCTGGCCTTTCTTGGAACTTGTATTCCGTGTGTACCAACGTACCTAGTGGTTGTAATAATGGAGATAAGTGGTTAGACATGATATGTGGAGTGCATAAACTGACAATGAATGACGCAGCCATAGATTAACTTGACAGATTTGACAGTTGGGAAAGATTCGCTGCGGAATGCACGAATCTCCGATTTCGCAGCGCGGTCAGTGTAAATTTTGAATTATGCGCTGTGAAATCACCTAAAACGTATCGCGCTGCGAAATCACCTAAAGGACTTTTGCGCTGCGAAATCACTTCAGAATGGTTACATGCGCTACGAAATCACCTAAAAGGCTTTGTGGTACATAGTAATTTTTAAACCAAACTGACACATGACTATGAGACCGGTGATGAATGAGAATGACCAGTGATAAAGGAGAATGCATACTTGACTCAAGACCCCCTAAGACTTAGACTCTAAGGAAAAACAAAAAACAAACTTAGACTAGCACTAACCTTTGTCATCAAGCTAGTATGAGAAATTTTGTCATTAGAATTCTTAAGTGATAACAGAAGGCATGTTGCCTATCTTAAAACCGAGAGTTCTAAGAAATATGTTTTGCACATTTTCTGGACAATTGAAAAATAAAATATTTGACTTGTTTTTGTTAATCACCATACCAGAGGCGTCCATGAAAACTTGTAATAATTTTTCCACCCTTTTTGCCTCTCGCCATGTAGTAAGTGTAAATAATATGACATCATCAAAAAATTGTTGATGTGAGATGGGCAGGTCTTTACCATATATACGAAGACTGTTAAAAAATCTCATTTCAACAGCTTTGGCGAACAACCTACCCAGACCTTCCATTGCTAGGATAAAAAGAAAGGGTGATAAAGGATCACCTTGTCTAAGCCCGCAAGAAGGTTAGAATATGAATGGCGGCGCACCATTTATGAGTATGGAGATATAAGCTGATGAGACCAGAGACATTATCCATCCTATCCACTTCTCAGAGAAACCAAAGGCTTGTAGGACATAATATAAGTATTTCTAATTGACTCGATCATATGCCTTCGAAAGGTCTAATTTTATGATCATTCCAGGACATTTGCAATTTGTCATAAGGAATGTATAATTTTATGTACATCAATAATACCATCAACTATTTGTCTCCCTTGCATGAAACCAGTTTGGTTTGGAGAGACTAGGATAGGGAGGATTGGCTTGAGTCTGTTGACTATTACCAAAGAAATAATTTTGTACAAAACATTATAAAGAGCAATCTATCTAAATCCATCTAGGCTATTTGATTGACCCTTCTTTGGTGCCAATGTGAAAAAAGTTGCATTTATTGTCGGAAATACTGTTCCTGTCTGTCTTGATTCGTCCACTAGCTCGTGGATTTCATCCCCCAAGAATTCCCAACATGCCTGAAAGAAATCAATTTTGAACCCAATCGAGCCCTGGAGCCTTGTTCTTTGGCATATTCATCATTGCCAATCCTACTTCTAAAAGGGAAATTGGTCTCATCAATGCTTTGTTTTGTTCCTTTGTTATAATGTTAAGCATGTGTTGTATCACTGATTCTATGGAATGGTTTCTCCTATTGTTTTTTTTCTGTGTATAAATCCTGAAAATAGGTTACGAGTTCCTGCTCTATCTCACTGTGTTGTAGTTTTCCTTTCTCCATCCCGACCCTTGAGAGAGAAGATCCAATTATGTTGACGACGTTGAATCATGCCATTATTAAAGAATTTAGTATTTTGCTCTCCCTCTTTTAGCCACTGTACTTTGGACTTCTGCTTCCAAAGCATCTCTTCTTGTTTCTTGCGCTTCTCTAGATTTTGTAGAGTGATTACCTCTTCGGTCAACAACTCTTTCGATCTACCCTCTAGGATAATCCTTTGTTGTATGTTTGTCATTTTCCTCTCCAAGGCTATTTTTTCCTTAAAGATGTTCCCAAAAATCTGCTTGTTCCAGCATTTGACCTTGTATTTTAAGGCTTTTAATTTAAGATGGAGAGTATGCATGCAAATCTCACCTTATATATCGAATCCCAACCACCATCGTTGCATTAGTTCTACCAAATTCGTGTCCTTCAACCAGAAACCTTCAAAATGAAATGGCCTATTGAGAGGGGCCACCTTCAGGTCCATATCGAGTCTTATGGGCCAGTGGTCTAATCCCATGCATGGAAATATTGATGCTTCTAGGAATATATCTCTTTGTATAATTTGTTCAGATACCAAAAAACGATCTAAATGACAAGCAATTTGGCTTTCCCCTCCATGTTGGTTATTCAAGGTGGAGTTCCTCTATGTACTGATCAAATGATATTGAATCCTTACTGAGCTTATGTATACCTCATTTCTTTTCCTAAAAAAATCAAATAATATTAAAATCCCCTCTTACAACCTAGAAGTTGCTATCTATCAAATTTTTGAATTTTTTCATTATTTTCAAAAAAATTCAGCTTCTCTTTAACATTTGAGGGACCATATAGTGCCGACAATACCACATAATCTTTGGTACCAATATATCTAAAAGTGCCCATAAAGATTCGTTCTAAAGCCAACTAGTCACTAAAACTACCTCATTTAGATTCCACTAAACCACCGGCTAAACTACTAAATCTTATTAAAATTCATAGTCACAAGTTAAACCTCGTGCTTCCTCAATGATGCCATTACTTCCCTTCAAAAATAATTTAGAAATTATAACTTTTGCTTGTCTAGGAGAAAACACGCTTACTCCATAGCGAATAATGTCATTAATTCTCTTAAAAATAATTTAGAAATTATAACTTTTCCTGGTCTATGGGAAAACAGTAAAAATGGTAATTCTTACTTGTTTTACTTGCTAATAATTTTGTGCATGGGTTTATGTTTTTTATTATTAAAAACAATAATTTGTAATTTTTTTAATTCAATATTATTAAAATTGGTTTAAAAAAATATTTAATAATTTAATAATAATAAAATTTATTGAAAAAATTAAATTTGTTTATTTATTAATTCAGTAAGTGAAACATTTTAGAATATGTTTTTTTATTATTCAAAGTAACAAAGAGGAAAAGCAGAATTTTGATGGGAAAAGCAGAATTTTGATTTGAAATTTGGTGAAAATCTTTTGGATAAGTAGAATTATAGATATTGAATGTTGATATTGTACAATTTAACCAAACATCTAAAAGAGAAGCTTAATGGTGATGGTGTAATTTTTGGAAAAATTCTGCAAAAGTTCAAATGTAGAAAAATTGATTGGTCTCACAATTAACTTACTTATGTAAATTTGGTGCAAAAATTCAAATGAAAAAAAGTGGAGAGTGATTTAATAAGTGAACAATTTTAATTTTTTTAATCAGTTTATATTTTTTTAATAAAATAAAATTTCATTTTAATTTGTTTAATTTTTTTAACTATGATGATACATATAATTTTAAAATGAACCATAACTTTCTTAGACCATGTTTAAAGGTCAAAATTCTCATTGTTAAAATTATAACTTTCCACGATGGACAGTAACTCTATTTAAAAGAGATAGAATTTAATTATTAATTATATTAATAATTTTATGAAGGAAATTTCCATAATCATTCATATATAAATTTGGAATGTGAAAAAGAAGTGTATTTTTTAAAAATAAAATTAAAAAAAAATAACTACTCTTGTGAAAGGGTGTAAATGTATTATGTAAAATGTTATGATGTTCTAGGTTTTATTCCTCAATTAACATATGCCTATGTTTAGGGGATGGAATCTATCCTATTTACGTGAATGCCCCACTTACAAATTCCATTAGTCTCAAAGAAAAACTTACCTAATCATGAATATATAAATTTGGAATGTGAAATAAATCTATTTATCAAATTTAAAATTCCAGAAGTTTAGCTTCCAAGGATTTGTCAAATGTATCATATAAAATATTATAAGGTTATTTGTTTGATCCCTCATGTGTTCATCTTAGGGATAAGAGTGGTGTACTTAGTGGTTATAGTGATATGTGCTTCACTTATAAATTCTATTAATTTTTAGGGAAAAAAAAAACACTAAAACGTTATTATATTATATTGATATTTTAATTAATTTTATATATTACTCTTCTTAATTAATTTCATATATTAATATTTTTAATTAATTTCATATGTTTTTATATTATATTAATCTTTTTAATTATTAATTTTTTGAAAAGTACCAAAACTTTTGGTAAAAAACACATCATCAGAGTTTTGTCTACTCTTTTTGAACCATCTAATATAGTTTATCGCTAGGACAAGACAAGACAAGATAAAGAGGGAGATCTTGGCATCAAAGTTAAATAGAAAAAGAGAAAAAAAATTAGCCAATATATTAAATTTGACTAAATAAATAATATTTCAATATAAAGGAATAATGGTTAGAATATAGTGTTAATATTGAATTAAGGAAAATAATTCATCTAAGGAAAATTTTAATGAAATGAATATCTAAAAATAAAAATAAAAATAATATTTAGGTTAAACCTAAATAGTCAAAACAATAAAACAATTAATAAAATCAATATAATAATATAATAGAATACAAATAATGTCCATGGGTCTTAGATAGACTTGATCAAGTGCTCTGTTAAGACACTCTTATGTGATATCACTAGTTCAATTCCCCACTCTAATATATATATAACTTAAATAATCAAAACAATTAATTATAAAAACTTAAAAATAAATCAAAGTAATAAATGGTTAAACTTAAATATAAATATTTGGGTAAAGCCTAAATAATCAAAACACTAAAATAAAAATAAATGTTTGAGTCAAACTTAAATAATGGAAATAATTAATTCTAAAAATTTTAAAATAATTAAAAATAATAAACAGTTAAATCTAATAATAATAATAAATAATGAAGAAAATAAAGTAATTTTATATTTTTGAATTTAGACTTTTGTGATCCATAATAATTTTAACAACATCTTACGGTAAAAATCACATAAGAGATATTTTCATGTTGTTCATCTTCAAGACAAGATGAGGAACCAAACCCAAGTTTTGTAATAAATAGATGTAGAGAGTTGTTAACTAGCCGTTAGGGAGTAACAACTAGTTTAACTAAAGGCAGAAATTAGAAATTAGGTTTTGAAAAAGAAGGGTAAGGGAATTTATTGAATTGAACTCTTATTAAATATTTATTTATATTTTCATAAAAAATAATTAATAAGAGTTTAATTCAATAAATTCTCTTTCCCTTCTTTTTCAAAACCTAATTTCTAATTAAAGCCTTTAGTCAAACTAGTTGTTACTCCCTAACGGCTAGTTAGGAGCTCTCTACCTGGGTCTGGTTCCTCATCTTGTAAATTAGGTTTTGCAAAAGAAGGGTAAGGGAATTTATTGAATTGAACTCTTATTAAATATTTATTTATTTTTTTTCATAAAAAAAATAATAATAAGAGTTTAATTCAATAAACTCCCTTACCTTTCTTTTCCAAAACCTAAATTCTAATTTCTTCCTTTAGTCAAACTAGTTGTTACTCCTAACACCTAGTGAGGAGCTCTCTACCTGGGTCTCTTATGTGATTTTTACCGAAAGATGTTGTTAAAAATAATTTTATATTATTTTTTATCATTTTAATTAATTTAAATAATAATATATGCGGTGATGGGGTGTACTATTAAATCACTATGTAATGTGAAGGTCACCAATTCCAAATATTATAGGAAAAAATCCAACCATATTAAGAATTGGTGTGGACCAGAGATCTCCACATAATTTTGACACGTTAAATATCCCTAAATCACGATTTCTCAATAAAAATAATAAAAATAAGATGATAATTTTTTTTTTTTATTATCAAATTATTTGAAATATTGATATAAGATTCTTTTGTCCCGGACATAAAACTAGTTTATCACAAACAAGATACCGGTCAAACTTCATCCTCGTATATGCATGAAACACTCGAATAATCACTATTGTCGTGGGGTAATAATGAAGAGTGTCTACCCGTAACTTGTGTCGTGGCACTCCACTTATTGCTAGTGAGTAAGAATAATTGTATGAACCAGAATTGAGTAGACATGATTGATTTGTGACAGCTACTTTTGGTTTGTGGAGATGACAATTTCATGTTGTTTCAACAGCGGAATCATGATGTAACCACTCGTATTTAAAAAATGAATTTGTATAATATGTGATGTAACAACTCGTATTTAAGATGAGTTTGTATTGTATATAGGTGTTGTTTAGTTGATTTTATTTGTTATCTAATAGTTATATTCTTAGATATATTAAAAAATAATATTATTAAGTGTTTATAAATTGTTTTTATTTTTTTGAATAGAGTATCTTTTTGTAAAGATTTTATTATTAGGATCATGTGAATTTTAGTTTAGTTTTAATGTTTTTTTAAGGGTAATTTTTATGTTTTACAATTAGTTTATTTTTAATTTTGAAATTTAAATGCAAAACTTAATAAAGTTTGAATTCTATATAACTAACTTACATTAATAAAATATAAATAAATCATTTTTACGAGTTTATATATACAGATATAATATTGTATTTAACATTTTTCTTATCTATTTTTTAAGTCTTATCTTTGCCATAATATCTAAAAACATTAATCTTTTTTTTTTCTCTAATATCTCTCCAATTTCATTCCCTAATAACTATTATATGACTATTTTTTTTACATTATTTCATTGTTCTCAATATTTTATAGGTCAACATCCTCTTAATTTCATACATTATTTCCACCTCTCAATTTTGTATGAACACTCCCTAAATTACATTTACTTGTCAAAAATGTAACAAAATATATCCTAATAAGAATCTTTTTATCATCACCTTCTCACTACCCCTTCTCATAATATAAATATAAATACAACTTATAGTTAAAATTGTCCCTCAAATTCTTAAGATGTAATAACTTTTGACCCCTCGTTTCTATCTTTACCTTTATTATATCAAGTGTAACTTGTAATGAAACTATGACATCTAGTTGTCTCTAAAAACAGTGGTAGTGTAACAATCTTAGTTAAAAAATTCATGTAAAAAATATAAGACCAAGGTCATGGGACACGTATTCCAAGTTGAATGGTGGGCAAAAACATCCTAGTGGGCATTCATTTGGTTAAAGGAAAATGACGAAGGCAATGACAAAGGCTTTGGAAAGGCATGAGGCATTAATTGGCATTTTATTTATGAAAATAATGGAAATATGAGAAAAGGAAGGTGAAAGGTCACAGGTTGCATGTGAGGAGGAAAATATCGGAAAATGAAGAAAATAGAGGCCTCATTGATAAAAAGGATTCTTAAGATCAGTTCATAGATTTTTGTCACTTCAATTTTGGAGCTCTCTCTCACTCTTGGACACTTCAAGTTTTCTTGGAGCACTTCAGCATTGGATCAAGAAAAGAAAAGAAGGCAAAGGAAAGCAAGGAGCAAGCAAGGAAGCAGAGGATCTCGCAACTAAAGAGGGATTATTTGCAGGTATCGATTTTCATGTGTGATTTCCTTGCTAGTTTTGGCATGCATGGTCATGCCTGTGTGTTCTTGGTTCTATTGTTATCATTGGCATGGGTTTTGCCAGGTGTGATAGTGTTTTTTAGCCTAGCCTTGCCATTTCTGGATAGCCTTGGTGTGATGGGTTCTCATGTTTTGGTGGAGCTGGGTTGCCAGATGGATTCAAAACTGGGTGAGGTGGATCCTTGAAAGGAAGAACACATGGCCTAGTGATCTCTGAACCAGACTATGGATTACGATAAAGCCTTAGCCTAGTAAACCCTGAACCACACTGTGGGTTGAGGTAAAGTCATATTTTGTGTTGCCTTGATGGGCCTAAGAATCTGCAGCCAGTGAATGGCAGGATATACGGTAAAGCCTAGAGGTGGGTGCCCTTGACCAGACCTAAGAATCCTTGGTTGGTGAATGGCATGATATACAATAAAACCTAGATCGTCATGTCTTGATTATGGCCTAGTGATCCCTGAATCAGACTATGGATTGTAGTAAAGCCTAGAGGCTAGGAGACAGTAAAATTCCTCACAGTGTAGGTGGAGAAATCCAGTGGCATCCATGCTTATTTGTTTTTTTTTTGTTATGTCCCACATTCATGCTTGGAATATGGCAGGGGAGTGATTAGCTGAAAGAAAGATTTGGTTCAGCCAATCTATGGTTGAGTGGTTCGTGGAAGTCCCAAACCAGGTTGGATTATGGATTCATTAATAAGAGTTTATTCTCCCTGGTATTTCATGTGTAAATGTATTGGTTCATATGTGGAATTTATGGTTGTTGTATCCTTGTTAATTAATTTGGTTCTATGCTAGTTATGACCATGTTTTATGATAGTTATGATGTATGGCTCTCATCATGTTTTGGTTGATACGTTAATGAACAATGAATATATGACCTAATAGATAATAATGCAACTAATGTGATAAGGCATCAATGCTTCCTTACGAATCTGAATAAGTATGATACCCCTATGCTCATTGTTATGACCTGTAGATTACATGTGCACAATGTGTTCGACGAAATGTCTGTCATGGTTAGGATTGGTTAAGTCAAATCATTAGACAAATTTTTTTTAGAGGATTTTTCTTGGTGTCATTTATTGTCTTGGACAGTCTCATCAAGTTCTGGGCAGTGGTTTGGAAACTAGCTATGAAAAAGTGGCTTAAATCTTGTAGTCTCTGGCACAGAATTGGCTGAAAAAGATTGTAGTCTCTCCCTTATAGGAATTATGGGAGTGGTTGGAGGGTCCTAGCCGCATGCATGCCCATGTCATGGGAGTGAATGGGGGTTTAATTCATTGAAAGGCTAGGATAACTCAGGGGTTGGGTACCTGGAGTGGTGGATTAGCTCATGGGGGTCTTGTAGCACCTGAGGGATGTATGTAAAGTGTTGGTTCATCGGTTCCACTTCCTTAATTGAACTTAGGGAGTTGGAACATATCATAGTAACTCTTCCTCACATGTATATCTTGGTGGACCAGTTAGCTTGGGTAAATGTGGGAGGAGGGTGTTACAAAGTGGTATTAGAGCATGGTTCAACACTTGGACTCGATAGGTGGAATGTCGTTGTCATGCATGCTTGTAGGTTGCATATGTGCTTGTTATGTATGCATAGTGGTGGTCATTGTTGCAGTTGGGTTGTCAATTAGAAGTTGATTATGTTGTTGTTGGGATGTGTTTTGTCATGAATGCATGTCGGTTGTATGTGCATTTGTTATGCATGTTAATTGTCTATGTGACTATTATGCATGCATTGTCATGGTTATGGTTGTCGTGCATGAGATCATTGTAGGCATGTTAGGTCAACATTATGCTGTTGGTATGCTATGATGTTGATGTGTTAGTTGAGATAGAAAAGATATGTAGATCATCAAAGTGAAGTTGTGGCACTAGACTTTGGGGTGAGAGCAGATCGTCATATAGGTTTGTATGTTTGGCATACAAGTATGTGGTTAATGGTTGTTATAAGCATTAGGGTTATGTACATGTTTTTTAGTTTATGGTTGTTGGGGTTACATGTACAAAATATGTTAGCTAATTAGTGTGATCATATGTACATGTGTCAATTACATATGAAGAATAGTAACTTGTTGTTATATGCATTGTGGTCATATGCATGATGGTTATGGTCATTGCAACTAAGATCTTGATGTTATATGTATCATTTTAATTTGGATTGACCTATGCAGATGGTTAGGGTTATGGTATTCAGGTATGAGTTGATATGTTTATGATATTGTGTTGTACTAATCTAGACTGACTTTGCCTATGAGATTGTTATGCATGAATGAAAATTATTTATGAGTTACGATGTGAACATGTTAGATAGTTACTGTTATGGATATCATGCCCTATTTATGTTTTAGTTGGTGTATTTTGAAGTTATATCATGCTAATCTAGATTGATTCTGTAGACAAGATAACCTCCCCTAAGAGACATTAAGGTATGAGTTTACTTATGTTGTCTACTTAGTGCTTGAATGTTTGATTGTGTCGTCTATGTGGTGTTTGAGTGTTTGGTGTCTAATATGTTATCTATCTGTTGTTTGAATGTTTGATTAATTGCATGATATGAGTATGTGTCTATAAGAATACATGAGGTGATGATCATGTTTTAAGATGGTTGTACTAACACATATGTGTTGAGACAATTGATATGTACTTGAGTATATGTAGGCGAGAGTTGTAGCAGTATGTATTATGACTAATGAATGTGAGTTGATTGTTAATTATGACATGGTTGTTAGACTTGGTAAAGTATTGATTTCAAATTAATAGATATGTTGTCTTGATATTTGGAACATGTGATTGAAATGTGTGAGTAGTTGCAGGGAAACATGCTTGGTATTAGTGTGACAAGGTAATAGTTGATGTGTTTATATAACTAACAGTCAGGTGATGTGACAGTACATAGTAAGATTTGATTGCAATAAGGTAAAAATAGCAAAGGAAAGGAATTGGGTAAGAATTCCTTTGGCTATGTTTGGAAACCCTAATTCCAAACGAGTAAGTGCTTGCATACATGAATTCTTATTAACCTTGATTTTGTCTGACATTATGTGGATATATGTTATATTCATGAACATGTATTTGACATGTATATTAACTAGTTTCTAGTTATAGCTAGGTTCATCAAGGTAATTGGAGTCCCTTGAGAGATGGTATGGATGTGTTTAGTTACGAGTCAGCATGATTGGCACCACAAGGTAAGGTAACCAATATATTGTTATGTTTATTTACGCACTGACAATTATGTGTTTATGGAAGTATGATGTATGATATTGCATGACAAAAGAGACTGCCATGAAATATTAAAGAAGGCTCAGGTTGAGCTTTCCCTTGGAAGCGCTGGGAACCATGGGGATTGAATCATGGTGTTTGTTCTTAGTCTTTTTATTTTGGTCTCTTGTGATTTGTTGCACTTGATTGTGGCTTTGATTATGTCTAGTGCATGATCATGCCACTTAGCTTATGGTGTCATATTATTATTGGGTTTTCATGGCTTTCTTCTTGTTTGTTTCTTGTTCTTTCCTTTTATGTTTTTAGGGTCTTAGGAATTGGTTGGGAAAGAGGAAATTTAATGGAGTTCAGGAAGAGTTGGATGAAACCCAACAAGTAATGTAAGACTCAAATGAAGTTTATGCATGAGTAAAGGGCAGTTGAAGGCAAGAGTATGAAAATCAATTGGACTGGTTGCGTCCATTGGTGTAAATGGACGGTCGCAGGACAATCATGAGAAAGGTAATCAGGTAAGGTAAGGTAAATAGATTTGAGGCGTCAGATGCCTTGGCTATGTTGGGAATTGTTGTTCTCAATGTTGTGCATGTTGTGCATGGATAAAGGGAGTTATCTTAACCTTGACCTTATGCTATTTGGTAATTATGTTGTGATCATGATTATGTTGATGTCTATATATGTATACATGTATGTATGTATGTCATTGTCTGACGAGGTCATCTGAAATCATGATTGTTTAATGCTAATGTTTATATGTATATATGTATATGTATGTATGTCGTTGTCTGACAGGGTCATGATTGTTTTATGCTAATGTTTACATATATGTATGTATCTATGTATCTATGTCATTGTCTAAAATGGTTGTCAGGAATCATTCTTGTGGAGGAATGCTTTCTTATGCAGGTGAATGGCATGAAGAGGTTCCTAGTCTTATGACGAATCAAGAGGGAAGAGTAACCATGATAGATCTAGAAGATCAGTATCATGTGGATATGAATTGATATTATATGCTTGTACTATTCCTATGTTTATATTATGGATAGGTAATGTTGAGGGGTACATTAGTGAAAAGAATGTAGTGTAGTTGACGGCATGCTGGAACAAGCATGAATAGTGGAAAGACACTAGAAACAAGGTTGCTTGGTAGAGACAATGTGGTCTTTGGATGTGTGGTACTTTTGTTAGGTATATGTTGTCTATGTTGTACATGATTGCATCTATGATGTTGTGTGCATGCGATGTTGGGTATAGATGGTGCTATGTCCATGTTGGATAAGCGATGTTGTGTACATATTGTACTGTGTGCATGATAGATATGCAGTGTTGTGTGCATATGGTGTTGTGCGCATGTTGGATATGCCATGATGTGTACATATGGTGCTATGTACATGTTGTATATGTAATGATATATACATATGGTGTTGTGTGCATGTTGCACATGTGGTGCTATGGACATATGGTGTTGTGTGCATGATTGTACATGTGGTGTTGTGTGCATGTGGTGTCGTGTACATGTCATGCATGTGGTGTTGTGTACATGTGGTATTATGTACACGTTGTATAGATGGTGCGGTGTACATGTGGCATTGTGTACATGTTGTGTAGGTGGTACCATGTACATGTGATGTTGTGCACACATTGTGCAAGTGGTGTTGTGTATATGTGGTACTGTGTACATGTTGTACATGTGGTATTGGTGTACATGTGGTATTGTGTGCATGTCGTACATGCTATATTGTGGGCATGTGATACTATTTATGTGCATTCTATAGTTGTTGTATCGTGACATATGTATTGTGTTGTGTTGTACGCCAAGTGTAGGTACATGTATTGTGTGGTGTTGTACATCGGGTGTAGGTGCTTGTATTGTGTGGTGTCGTATACTCTGTGTAGGTGTATGTCTTGTGTTGTGTGTCGGGTGTGGGTGTATGTACTGTGTGGTGTCATACGTTGTGTGTGGATGTATGTGTTGTGATGTACATTGTGTATGTGTACATGATTGAAGAAAAAAAAAGGCATTGGGTGTTTGTTGGGTGTGGCAACCAATCCAGTGTGTGTACAGAAAGAAAAAAGGCAGAAGTAAGGACCAATTAAAGGATAAGTATTAATATTCTATTTTAGTTTTATTTTGCATGTGCTCTATGATTTTGATTTATGATGATTACATGTGATCTATGATTCCGGTTTATGATGATTGCATGTGATTAATGATTTTGATCTATGATGGTTGTGTTTTGAGCTAATTATATGTAATGTGTTTATACATGATGATTTGATCAAATGACTAGTTTTTCTTGTTGTGATAGGAAGTAAACAGAATTGCAAGTGTACCTTATTGACGAGCTATCAATGAGGTATGCTCTAAATTTATTTGAATTTATTTTGAATCTAATGGAAATTATGTGCTTGGTATAAGAAAGCATGGAAATGTTCGGCTTGGGTGGCTGAAACTGACTACAAGAATTAGCAGTGCCAGTAAAAGGAATTGGAACATGCAACAGTATGCTGGTAAAGCGCTTTAGGAGCATGGCCATTGTGGGACACTAGTACCCAATAGTGTCCATTGATTTCCATGAGCATGTTATGACCGGTATGATGGTTTTGAGGTAGGGATATGCCTTGGTTTTTGGACCTTCCGATGCGAGGAAACCTTTCCAAGGGAGGGGTCACCCGAGGGACTGTGTAGCAGAGAAGGGGATGCCCGCGGAACTTGGAAGGTGTGTGACTACATGGAAGGGGGTGACCGGATTACCCAAGGGATTATGTAGCAAATAATTGAAGGTCGAGGATGAATTTGTTTTGGTCATTACCATTTCTAGATGGAATTAGATGCACATTGAGAGCGTGTCGTAGAACCATGAGTCGGTAACTATTCACTAAGGAAACATGTAGCGCAGGATTGTAGCACTGGACATTAGATGTAGCTCTGAATCTGGCAATGGATTGCAGACCTCCTGGGAAGGAGGTTGATCTGAATATGAAACTACTTGAAATTCGTTTGCAAGGTATTCAATTCAGAAATAAACATATTTAAAAGCTTCCCATGTCTTGCAGAAATGAAACACATGAATTTTTCAGCTGATTACAACCCATTTAAGCATAGCAGAATTATTTCCTTTTACTATTTAACACATAAAAACGAATTTGTTCTGCAAAATAAACCAACCACATATGCACAAGAAGTTGATAAAGCAGTTCACCCCCTCCAGGGCTACGTCCGCTGGGTCCAAAGCCTCCAAATGGGCTTGTCCTTGTTTTTATTAAATGCTCAAATTGAAAATACAGCTGAATAGAAGCATCTACAGGAGAAATAGATGGTAGAAATGGATTCAGAACACATGAATCCTTCAGGATTGACTATTGGATCACCTCCAATGGATACCTGCAACCCTGTACAGTCTTCCCAATACTGGCCCCTAGTGGCTCCTAGAACTTTCACGGCTCCAAAATGTATGAAAATTACCTCTGATGGCTGTAAGACCTGCACCAATGGCTTCAGAAGGTCGAAATTATCCAAAATCAAAAAAAAAATCGTTCAAAACCGACTTTCTGGGCCAAAGTTATGGCCATTTACTCCAGACTGCCAGTTTCCCCTAAAAGAACTCCAGCTAACTTTAGTTATAGCCAGATAAGTCCGCCAATTATGGGGCCGCCGCCAAATAATCCGCCCTGCTAACTGTAGTTACAATAAATGTTTGGGTATGGCCGCCTCGAATTTCGTGCCAGCATTTTGTGTGGCGGTTGGGTTTAGCCCACGGTCCTGCACGCTGGTCATATGGAGAGCGGGGCTGGCCCTTAGGGGCTGGCCCCTTTGGTTTCCCGCTCAAACGTTTCTTAACTTTAAAATATATTTCTTCCGCTCAATTTTCAAATGAGCTCGTTGTGCTGTGTTGGTAAGTCTTTGGAGTGTTGGAGCAAGGGTTGCGGGTTCAAACCTCTCTGCCACCAAACGAACTTTTAACATGCGCCCAAACAATCTTGCTGACGTCATCATGGGGCCACGTGGCGCCCTCTGGGCCTGCCACGTGGTGGCCTGTGATTGGCTGCTGCGGAGGGAATATTCTTCGGAATATTTTTTTTTTTAATTTTTTTTAAAAAATTCCAATTTTCTAATGTTTTGGGCAAAATATTCTTTTGGCCATATCTCCCTCATACGGCGACCGTTTTCCGAACCGTTTGTGGCGCCGGAATCGGGAGGACGAGCACTTTCCAGTCATTCAGCTGTGAACCAGTTCTGAGCACTTTGAATTTTGAGCATTTTTACAACACCTAGGACTTGAGCACCTGATCACGCCTCCCCATTGGGAAGCTTTTGGACCCCAAAAGCCTTCAATTACCTGTTAAAGAGGTGAGGGTACAGCTCCCTCACTCTGTCCACCTCCATCCACTTTGCCTTGTTCAGTTTGCTGCCTTTCAAACCAACCCGAACATAATCTACACTGCCCCTCCTTGAAGTATGTGTCCTTCTGTCAAGGATTGTATCTTCTTTCAGCTCATCTAAGAATTCTGGCGAGAAATCTTCTATAGATGGCAGCTGAACAACACTTTCATGATCAGCAATCAAAGGAGGCTCATACAAACGTAAGTTCTCTACATTGACAACAGAATACATTTGCATGTAGGAAGGCAAATCTAATTGAAAAGCATTATTTCCAACCTTCTTGAGGATTTTGAATGGACCATAACGAATAGGCTTCAGCTTTTTACCTTCTCCTTGCATCCTTTCCTTACTAATGTACAGCCATACCTCATCCCCTTCTTGAAACTTGTGATCGACTCTATGCTTGTCGTGTCTTTCCTTGTACTTGCTTTGACTTTTCTCAAGCTGTTCTTGAATTTGCTGATGTATTTGCTGAATTCTTTCAATGAATGAATGAGCTTTGTCAATATCACTATGTCCCTCAATGGCGACATCTTTCTCAAGAATGAAATCAAGAGGTGATTTTGGCAAGTAACCAAAACAAGCTTCAAACGGTGAGGTGTTTGTGGAAGAGTGCTTGGCACGGTTGTAAGCATGTTGTATGTAGTGCAAATGTTCATCCCAAAGCTTGGGATGCTTGCTGCAATAACCTCTCAAGAGGTGCACAATGGTTCTGTTCACAACTTCGGTTTGTCCATCTGTTTGCGGATGGAAAGCAATGCTTTTCTTCAACTTGGTGTCCATCATCTCCCATAGATTGGACCAAAAATTCCCCACAAATCTGGAATCCCTGTCACTAATAATGGAAGTAGGCAAACCAAAGTGAATCCATACATGATGAAAAAATAATTCAGCAGTTTGTTCAACAGTTATAGTTTTCTTACAAGGCATAAGTATACACATTTTGCTGAAACGATCAACTACTACATATAAATAATCATGCTGCTTTCTAGATGTTGGCAAACCTCCTACAAAATCCATAGAGATGCTCTCCCATGGTCTAGAAGGTACCGGCAAAGGAGTATACAAACCAAGCTTCCTATTGCTAGGCTTGCTTGTAGCACATAATGAACAACCTCTTATGAACCTTGAAACAGAATCTACCATGCGAGGCCAATAGCAATACCTCTGTAGATGTGCAACTGTTTTGCTCACACCAAAATGGCCAGCAATAAGAGAAGAATGAGCTTCTCTTATGACATTTATCCTCTCCCCCTGTGGTATACACAACTTGCCCAAATGAAACAGCAAATTGTTATGCATGTGATAATCATTTTCCTCTACATGATTCCCTTTACTCAAGTTAGCATACACATCTTTAAAGTCATCATCAGATGCATATTGTTCTATGTAACTATCATGTACAATGGAATCATTCTTAAGTAAAGTAACAGCACCAATAATAGGCCTTGAAAGCATATCAGCAACCTTATTCAAAGTACCTTTCTTGTACCTTATTACCAAATGGAACTGTTGCAAGAAGCCCATCCATCTGAAGTGTCGTGACTGTTGTAACTTGCTTTGTGATTGCAAGTACTGTAAGGGCTGATGGTCGGTATGTATAACAGTTTCTTTGCCCATCAAATAGTGTTTCCACTTTTTGACGCTTTGTACCAACGCATACAACTCCTTATCATATGTAGGATAATTTACAACAGCACCATTAAAAGTTTCAGAATGAAAAGCAATAGGCTTACCATGCTGTAGAAGAACTGCACCCATAGCATAATCACTATCATCAGTTTGTATCTCAAATGGCTGTCTCAAATCCGGTAATGCAAGGACTGGAGCTGAACTAATCTTCTCTTTCAAAGATTCGAAAGCTTTTTGCTGCTTGCCTCCCCATTGGAAAGCATGCTTCACACTTGTCACTGCATGCATAGGAGCTGCTATAGAAGAGAAGTTAGAGATAAACTTCCTCCAATATTGAGCTGCACCCAAAAAACTTCTTACCTCTGTTATGGATTTGGGAGTAGGCCACTTCACAATAGCCTCAATCTTAGCAGGATCAATTCTCAAAGCACCTCCTCCTACTATGTGTCCCAAATAAACCAAAGAAGTCTTTCCAAATTCACACTTTGACATTTTAAGAAATAACTGATTCTTATTCAAAACATCAAGTACTTTTCTAACATGCATGACATGATCTTCTCTAGACTTGCTGAAAATTAAGATATCATCTAAGTAGACAATAACGAAATCATCAAGAAAAGGACGCAAGACATCATCCATTACCCGCATGAAAGTTGCAGGTGCATTGCACAAACCAAACGGCATCACAAGCCACTCAAAGAGTCCTTGTTTGGTTTTAAAGGCTGTCTTCCATATGTCACTTTCTTCAATTCTTACTTGATGATATCCACTACGCAAGTCTAACTTAGTGAAATATCGAGCATCTTTCAGCTGGTCTAGCAAATCATCTATCCTTGGGAGTGGGTAACGATTCTTTACCGTTATCTTGTTCAAGGCCCTGAAATCAACACACATACGCCAAGTGCCATCTTTCTTTGGAATCAATACAATCGGTGACCCACATGGCGAAGTACTTGGCCTTATGAAACCCTTGTCCAACAAGTCCTTGATTTGCTTCTTTATTTCAGCATTCTCCATAATAGACATGCGGTACATGCCTATGTTTGGAAGAGGACAATCTGGATGCAAATGGATTTCATGCTGAATCTCCCTCTTAGGAGGCAAACCTGTTGGCTCCTGAAACATCTCATGATATGCATCAACTACATCATACAGATCTGATTTAAGTTTTGGATCACAATTTTCAAATGACTCATGATTCACATCAACCTTGGGCTTAATCATAAGAAGAACAAAATTCTTACTTGAATTGACCAACCTTTTTACCTGCCCTGCATTCACCATCGCTATATTTGTCTTCTTGCGATGAGCTCTAACAATGAACTCCTTGCCATCTTTGAACAGATGATATTTGTTTTCATGGCGATGAAAGATAGCTTTCCTGTCAAACAAGTAAGGACTTCCCAAAACAATTCCTGCTATATCAAAAGGTACCACATCAAGTTCAACTGTATCAATAAAATGTGCAGTAATTGCAAAGCGCAATGTGCACTTTCTTGAAACTTGTAAATTTGCATCCTTGCAAATCCATCCAAGTGGATATGGCTTCGGATGTGGAACGGTCTCAAGTTTAAGCTGCTTGACCAAGTCCTCTGATATAAGGTTTGATTGTGACCCACTATCAAAAAGTGTGTCAATCTTAGTATGTTTTGAAATCACCCTCACATGAAATAGTTCAATTCTTTCTTCCTCATTAGGAGCTTGTACATGGCAGTTTGAGGTACTAGTGCTGGCTTGAGTTTCAATTTCTTTTCCCTTCAAGTTTTTCAAACCCATGGCTGCAATTTTGGTTTCATCACCTGAATCTTCCCCTAAATCTTGTGGTGTAGATGTAGTAGCAGCAGTTTTCTGTTTCCCTTTGGATTTGTTAGATTGAGGTCTTTTTTCAGGATGTAATTTCCAACAGTTTTTCTCCTCATGGCCTGGTTTAGAACAGTGTTTACATATCACTTTCTCACTCTCCTGTTTGACAGATGCATTCTTTTTTCCCTTTCCCTTGGAGGTTTTCTCTTTGCTTTTCCCCTTGGGGGGCTTGTTTCTACCCTCTTCAAATGTGTTTTTTCCCCTTGCCTCTAAATGGGTAGCTTGGACACAAACCTCGTCTAGGCTAGTAGGGTTAAACATCAAGATGGTGTGTCTAAGGTAGCTATGCAAACCACCAATGTATTTCAGCAAGGTGTCTTGGGACTGTAAATCTACCCCTAACAAGAGAGCTCTTCTCCTGAATTCTTAGGTGTAGTCTTGGACACTCTGACCCTTAAGCTGTCTGAAATTTTGCCAGTTCATAATGGCTTTCTGCATGTGAGCAAGAGGATAAAATTGCTTTTTAATGGCTAACAGAAATTCAGGCCATGTTAAGGTAACCTTACCAAATTTCTTGATCTCCTCTTTAGTCTTGGCTTCCCACCAGACTAAGGCTGCTCCATCCATTCTCAAAGAAGCCAACTGAATCTTTGTGGCATCATCATGCATATTTTGGATCCTCAGGTAAACTTCCAACTGCCTAATCCAGTTGTCAAGCTTTTCTGCATTCACTTCACCATTAAACATAGGTAATTCGAATTTTACATCAAGCTTTAAAAAAGGACTTTTTCCAGAGGATCTATGCTTATGAACAGAAGAAGACGAGGATGAAGAGGAAGAAGGTGAAGATGGGGGTGGTGGATCACCATTTCCTCCATGTCCTTTCTTGGAATGATCATCATCCTTCTTACCTCCTGAAGAGCCTTCTAATTCAGGTGGATGTTTGGACCCTTCTCCAGCCAATTTCTCATTTCTTTCTTGGTACAATATCCTCACCATTTCAGTGAGATCTAAGAAAGCCTTTCTGAAGATTCTTTCTTCTTCTCTTGGATCTGTCTCTAGAGGAATTTCTCCTCCATGCTCAAACATCCTTGAAGCTTCTGCTGAGACTCTTGAGGGTGAAATTGAAGGTGGAGGTGATGGCTCTCTGGCCTTCCTTGACTGAGGATTCTCTCGTTCTCTAGTCAACTGTCCTTCCCCTCTTTTAAGTTTCAACCTGGTAAGCATCAATACTTGCAAGACAGTTAGAAAATCTTTGCACAAAACCCTGAGCTCTGATACCAACTTGATCTGAATATGAAACTACTTGAAATTCGTTTGCAAGGTATTCAATTCAGAAATAAACATATTTAAAAGCTTCCCATGTCTTGCAGAAATGAAACACATGAATTTTTCAGCTGATTACAACCCAATTAAGCATAGCAGAATTATTTCCTTTTACTGTTTAACACATAAAAACGAATTTGTTCTGCAAAATAAACCAACCACATATGCACAAGAAGTTGATAAAGCAGTTCACCCCCTCCAGGGCTACGTCTGCTGGGTCCAAAGCCTCCAAATGGGCTTGTCCTTGTTTTTATTAAATGCTCAAATTGAAAATACAGCTGAATAGAAGCATCTACAGGAGAAATAGATGGTAGAAATGGATTCAGAACACATGAATCCTTCAGGATTGACTATTGGATCACCTCCAATGGATACCTGCAACCCTGTACAGTCTTCCCAATACTGGCCCCTAGTGGCTCCTAGAACTTTCACGGCTCCAAAATGTATGCAAATGACCTCTGATGGCTGTAAGACCTGCACCAATGGCTTCAGAAGGTCGAAATTATCCAAAATAAAACTCGTTCAAAACCGACTTTCTGGGCCAAAGTTATGGCCATTTACTCCAGACTGCCAGTTTCCCCTAAAAGAACTCCAGCTAACTTTAGTTATGGCCAGATAAGTCCGCCAATTATGGGGCCGCCGCCAAATTTGGCGCTCCGCCAAATAATCCGCCCTGCTAACTGTAGTTACAATAAATGTTTGGGTATGGCCGCCTCGGATTTCGTGCCAGCATTTTGTGTGGCGGTTGGGTTTAGCCCACGGTCCTGCACGCTGGTCATATGGAGAGCGGGGCTGGCCCTTAGGGGCTGGCCCCTTTGGTTTCCCGCTCAAACTTTTTTTCAACTTTAAAATATGTTTCTTCCGCTCATTTTTAAAATGAGCCCGTTGTGGTGTGTTGGTAAGTCTTTGGAGTGTTGGAGCAAGGGTTGCGGGTTCAAACCCCTCTGCCACCAAACGAACTTTTAACATGCGCCCAAACAATCTTGCTGACGTCATCATGGGGCCACGTGGCGCCCTCTGGGCCTGCCACGTGGCGGCCTGTGATTGGCTGCTGCAGAGGGAATATTCCAAGGAATATTCTTCGGAATATTCTTTTTTTAATTTTTTTTAAAAAATTCCAATTTTCTAATGTTTTGGGCAAAATATTCTTTTGGCCATATCTCCCTCATACGGCGACCGTTTTCCGAACCGTTTGCGGCGCCGGAATCGGGAGGATGAGCACTTTCCAGTCATTCAGCTGTGAACTAGTTCTGAGCACTTTGAATTTTGAGCATTTTTACAACACCTAGGACTTGAGCACCTGATCAGAGGTGAATCCTAGTATTACTTTGAGTGTGGAGGTGCGAACCTATGGATTCCCTTGTTGCAGATGCATACATCATATCCTTTTATTTGTTGGCTGAGCAAATGTGCATATGTGTATATTATTGTAAATATTGTATTGACCTGGATTTATAAAGCTTCATAGACAGTATGGTTATTTGTTGGTTGAAGAAAATGTGCATGAGTATATGTGGTTTTTATTATAAATACCGTAATGAGTTGTGTTATAAATCTCCAGTAAATGACATGCTTGTCATATGTTTAATAGTGGTCAGTGTAAATACTACAATGAGTTGTGTTATAAAGCTCCATAGGAAGTATGTTTTTCTTTTCAATGGTCTTGTTGGTTGTAGGTTGCATTGAGCACTGAGGATGGTGTTCCCCCAAGGGGGAGGGTTCTGTAACAACCCTGGTTAAAAAAATTCATGTAAAAAAATATAAGACCAAGGTCACAGGACACATATTCCAAGTTGAATGGTGGGCAAAAACATCCTAGTGGGTGTTCATTTGGTTTATTATGGTTAAAGGAAAATGGAAAAGGAAATGGAAAAGACTTTGGAAAGGCATGAGGCATTAATTGAAATTTTATTTACAAAAATAATGGAAAATAGGAGAAAAGGAAGGTGAAAGGTCACAGGTTGCATGTGAGGAGGAAAATGAAGGAAACTGATGGAAAATGAAGAAAGTATAGGCCTCATTGATAAAAAGGATTTTGAGGATCAGTTCATTGACTTTTGTCTGTTCAGTTTTGGAGACTCTCTCTATTCTCTCTCTCTCTCTCTCTCACTCTTGGACACTTAGAGTTTTCTTGGAGCACTTCAACATTGGATCAAGAAAAGCAAAGAAGGAAAAGGAAAGCAAGGATCAAGCAAGGAAGAGAAGGATCTAGCAGTTATAGAGGGATTATTTGCAGGTATCGATTTGCATGTGTGATTTCCTTACTAATTTTGGCATGCATGGTTATGCATGTGTGTTGTTAGTTTTCTTGTTGTCATTAGCATGGGTTTTTCCAGGTGTGACAGTGTTTTTCAGCCTAGCCTTGCCATTTCCGGATAGCCTTAGTGTGATGGGTTCTCATGTTTTGGTGGAGTTGGATTTCCAGATGCATTTGAAACTGAGTGAGGTGGATCTCCTAAAGGAAGAACACAAGGCCTAATGATCCCTAAACCAGACTATGGATTGCAGTAAAGCCTTGGCCTAGTAACCCCTGAATCAGATAATGGGTTGCGGTAAAGCTAGATTTTTTGTTGTCTCAGTGGGCCTAGGAATCCTTGACTGGTGAATGGCGGGATATATTGTAAAGCCTAAAGATGGGTTCCCTTGATCAAGCCAAGGAATCCTAGGACAATGAATGGCAGGATATATGGTAAATCTTGGAGGGTGGTGTCTTTATTATGGCCTAGTGATCCCTGAATCAGACTGTGGATTACGGTAAATCCTAGAAACTAGGAGAGAGTAAAATTCCTCACAGTGTAGGTGGATAAATCCGGTGGCATCCATGCTTATTTGTTTTTTTTTTGGTTATGTGTCCCACATTCATGCTTGGTATATGGAACGAGGGTGATTGGCTGAAAGAAATATTTGGTTCAGTCAATCTATGGTCAGGTGGTTCATGAAAGTCCCAAAACTGGTTGGCTTATTCATTCATTAATAAGAGTTTCTTCTCCTTGGTATTTCATGTGTAAATGTATTGGTTCATATGTGGTGTTTATGGTTGTTGTATCCTTATTAATTATGTTGGTTATATGTTGGTTATGAGCATGTTTTATGATAGTTATGATGTATGGATCTCATTATTTTTTGGTTGATAAATGAATGAACAATGAATATATGACCTAATAGATGATAATGCAGATAATGTGATAAGGCATCAATGCTTCCTTACGAATCTCAGATAAGTATGAGACCCCTATACTCAGATATGTTGTTATGACTTGTAGATTACATGTGCACAATGTGTTCAACGAAATGTATGTCATGGTTAGGCTTTGTTAGGTCAAGTCCTTGATCATGTTTTGTGTTAGAAGATTTGTCTTGGTGTCATTTATTGTCTTGGAAAGTCTCATCAAGTTATGGGCAGTGGTTTGGAGACTAGCCCTGAAAAAATGGCTTAAATATCGAAGTCTCTGGAACAAAACTGGCTGAAAAAAGACTGCAGTCTCTCCCTTGTAGGCATTGTGGGAGAAACTAGAGGGTCTAAGTCACATGCATGCCCATGTCATGGGAGCGACTGGGGGTTTAATTCATTGAAAGGCTAGGTTAACTTATGGGTTGGGTACCTGGAGTGGTGGATTAGATCCTGGGGGTCTTGCAACACCTGAGGGAGGTATGTAAAGTGTTGGTTCATCAGTTCCACTTTCTTAACTGCACTATGGAGTTGAATCATATAATAGTAACTCTTCGTCACATGTTTACCCCGATGGACTAGTTAGCTTGGGCAAATGTGGGAGGACGGTGTTACATGTAGTCACCACTCCCTTTTCTCCAAGCTCTAACCTCTGTGATGGTATTGGTCTCACATTTAACCTTGTGATCTCCATATTGTCATAAATGGATTTATTTTTTTTAAATAAAATAAAATAATATTTTATGATAAACAAGTTGTAATTAAATAATTTTTTATAATAATAAAGTTTTTTAAATGTAATTATATTATAAATTAAAAAGTAACAATTTGAGATTTTTATTATTCTATACTAAAGCAACTATATTATAAAAACAAGTGTGGCAAGGAAATTTAGTCCCTACCACTAAGTTAGAAATTATGCTATGGGAAAATTTGCATAAAAAATTATAACGTACATTGGTCAATGCTAAATTAATAATGGCTAGTAAGAAAATCAAATCATATAGTCTTGCTTTAAGCAGAACTAATAAATTGAAATGTGAAGTGGATAAATTAATCCCTTGCTTAGACACAAGGACTTGCATAAATTTTGGTGGGTAGTAACCAATGGTAAGTCTGCACATTTATGGTTTTACTCCTACATAAGTGCTATGGAAAACATAAATAATGGTGGGAAGTAACTCCTAGTAAGTATATTTATTTACATCTTATTCCTATCCATTTTGGTTTTACTCCTACATAAGTGCTATGGAAAACATAAATAATGGTGGGAAGTAACTCCAAGTAAGTATATTTATTTACATCTTATTCCTATCCATTTTTTATACAAAGACATGCTTAAATTTGTTGAAATATGACAACAAGAATATTCCAATTTAATTTGTCCTTGAATTAAATTGTGAATTAAAATCGAATTTAGTCTTAACAGCTACTTGGAAATAATCAATTAATTTATTTTGAATTAATTAGCATAAGAAATTCAAGTTCGAAGTCTTTCTGAAGTCATGCAAGAGTTATCCCTTAAATTAAGGAGATGAAATTGAGTTATATTTGAGTTGTAATCAGTTAACTCAGTTTATTGAGTTAAGTCTAGTTAATTTAGTTCCAAACTGTTTGAGGAACTAATAGTGAGTTAACAGTCACTTGATGCATTAATGCACTCAACTAGTGCTACTCCAGTTAATATTCCCTCATCAGAAACTCATCCATGTTTATTCTGAGAAAGACCCAGTTGAGATTAATGTTCAAGGACAGTGTAGTGTACTATCAGTTGCATGTGTTTTCTCATGGAGAAAACTCATGCATGCAATCAAGGATTCATCTTTGAGGATTGCGCAGTTTTGAAGGCTGGTTTTTCCACTTGGTACTAGGTTAATCATCCACAAGGAACAACACAGGGAAATAGGAGCTTGGAGGGTAGAGAGGAAGGCTGGAGAGAAGCCAAGATTGCCTGTGAGCATCTGTGAGGATTGTACTGAGAGCTGGCTAGCTGTGAGAGCTAAGGCTTTGTATAATTCCTATGTATTTCCACCATGTATGATAATACAATAGTGTGGGGTTTTTATCTGAGACTTTCCACAAAGTATTTTCATGTGTATTGTGCCATTGATTCTTCTTCTTCTGGTTATATTGTTCAGCTCGATCTTTAGCTTCCGCAAATTGCTAGTAGAAGCAGGTTATAGTATTCTGCTTTGATTTATATTGCATTATCGGGTTAACCTATGACAGATTTTCTAACAAAATTATGGTGGTAAGTAATTGATGGTAACTATTTTATTTGTAAAGTTATTTTCAAGTATTTTATTTTTGGATTAATTTTTTTTAAAATTAAGAATAAAAAATCATTATACAAATATCTAAAAATAATGCATGAATATTGCAACTATATCCATAAGTTATGGCATGAAATATGCAAGGTAGTTATCCATGTGGCATTATATTTTACAAAGGCTACAATAAGACCTTTAATTTATGGTCCAATCAAAAGTTTGAAAATAAATATTTCAACCAAATATTAATGATATTGATTGCCATTGTTACAGAGCTAGGAACTCTATCTAGCTCCTTGTGCCACCCCAAAAAAAATAAAATAAACAAAACACAGTTGAACGTTCATGGAAAAATAACACAGAATGTTGGTTCATGGATAAATAACACAACGTGGAAATTATACAAAGATTGACAACAAACATGGGAAATTGGAGAAAGGATGAGGAAAAAATGAAGAGATTGAAAGAACAACATGAATACGAAGATTATCCAATTCAACAAATTCATGCATGTACATGTAATTATTTGTTTCACTTCTCATATTACCTGCTCCATATTGTATGCATTAGGAAATGTGATTCAAGAAAAGGAAACAATGGAGAATGAAACAATAGAACCAAGATAAAATAGGCAGGTATTTAGCAATACCATAACCATTTTAGTGTAGTTAACCGCAACCAACTCTATTTTAGTGGTCGAAATTTTTGAAACATGAAGCATTCAAATGGATTTTGCATTGGTTCATGTTTTTACAACACCATACCTTAAACTAGTTAATTAAACAAGCCTTTAAGATCAACATGCCTGAACATTATGTAGATTTATGTAATCTTGTAACATTGTACAATGACCCTAGCAGATGTGGAATTCCAAGACTACTTGTGGAATAATACATTTTGATTAATTATTTGTGTTCCTTAGAGAGATAAAAAACTTCAATAATAACACAAGGAACACCATTCCAAATTATCAAGACACTTGAGAGTGGAGAAGACAATCACAAATTTTCTTAACTCTTTTCTATTGGTTTAAAAGATGTGTAAATTATGGAAAATTTCATGACAAGTTGTCCACTATATAACATATGAAGGATAACAATTTGGAAGATAGAAAAATATACTCCACTTCCAATATCAAGAATGCAATGGGAGTTGAAATCAATAGATTTCCTCATAAGTTTAGTGACACAAGTGGGCAATTATTATGAAATGGTAGTTGTGGAACACTTCAATGTAATTCTCATGGCAGTACCTTTAAGGAAGATAACTTATTAGGATAAGAAGTATCACAATTATTCTATGAGCCATTATAGGTTCCCTGTTTCCTCCCATTATTGATCATCCCTAAATAGATCACCATTTCTTAGTTACTTTTGGCAAATTGTATGGGGATTGAAGTAGGATACTAAGCTAAAGAAGAGCATCGCAATCCATCTACGAAGAGGTGGACAAATATAGGTAGTATGTCACACCATAGTTTAGTTCCATATATCTAATCATAAATATTTGAAGACATGAGATTACATCTCATACATGCAACACTATGAGAATCGAGCAGTGTATAACATAATGTAAGTACTTCACCTTTAAAAACATGCCTTGAATTCACGTTGAAGGTCATTCTTGGACACATTCTTGAGGTAGTGATGGTGAAGAAAATAACTACACATGTGAAACCTATGATTTTCATTGACTATGCCCAAAATATTCATGATCAAGTTCATGAAGCTTTGCAAATAGTCAACAAAACACAAGGCAAAGCATCAATTTTGTATAGGAGATATAGTTTTGTTAAACACACACATGGAGAAGAAAATATATAAGATAAACGTGAATTACAGTTCTATTAACAAAGATATACATCTATAATACATTCTTTTGACCCTTGGTATTCATATACCAAGTGGTCTCTTGGACTCTGATGATTATTCACGTTCCAAACCAACCCTTAGTGGGTTAGGTGTCCAACATTTCTCCCCTTAATCCGAAGGGGTATATATGAGTCCAAGAAGAGGGAAATAATATAAAAATACAACAATGCATGACAAAAATAAGCTAAATGTGCTCTCTAAAATTATGGCATAAGGTGGGAGAACTCGAGGTCTCAACCAATGATGGTTTAAGGATGACCACCAACATTAGAACACTTAGTGCAGTTCCTGGAATTATTCCAAATCTGGCAACAAGCTAAAGTTTTCTGGTAGGGGGAGTGCTCCCTATTGTTTTTAAAAGGGAGACCATTGGGCTCTCAACCTGGAATGCTTCGTGTTGTTCCTGGAACTCTTCCAAATATGGAAAGAAGCTGAAGTATTATGGTAGAGGGAGCATCCCTAATGCTTTAAAGAGTGAGATCTTCAACCTGGAAAAATGGAGGTCTACAACCTGCGGTGGTTTAAGGAAGGCCGCCAACTAAAGGCATGATTAGGGGCTCCTGTGTCTCTAGCTACAACTCTAAATCTAGTTATGGTTCTCTCTGGCTATAGGCTCGGGTAGCAGGTTTAGGGTGTGGATCAGGCTTGCTTGATTTATCTTTGAAACTTGTAGATGACCATCAATTCTCTCCTTATTAGATACGAGGTGAGAAGATGAAGAAAACTCAACTGCAAGAATTTTCAATACTATTTAAGAAATTACGACATATGACTAAAATGTCTTCTTGGTTGATGAATCCCATTGATAAGAAGTGATCCATTCAAGGTAATTCTTTGTTCTTACAGGAGGTTTGTTTTTGAAGCATTTTTTTGAATGATGATTGTGTTGACCACAATGCTTGCACGGATGAAGATAAAAACAATGATCTTTCACATGGCCAACTCTACCAAAATGTTGGCATTTCGCAATCTGTTGTTGTGGAGGAGGAGCAGAAACCGGTGAAGATGAACCATCTTGAAGGAATCCAACACTTTGAAAATTGATGGGTTTTGAATAATATGGAGTATGAAAGGATACATCCTTGTCATATTAAAGACCCGCTCTATTTCTATTGTTCATAATCTCTTCCCAAGGTCCGATGATAGGCTTGGGAAGTGCAAACTAAACATATGCATCTTCATGCAAATATTCTCCTTCATTGGGTGCTAGATCTGAATCAACCTCAACTTCATATTCTTGCTTCTAATAGGACTCTGTCTCAATATTGAACAAAGGATTGTTCTGAACAAAAATATTTAGAATATTGCCTTTTCTATTGTAATTCATCTTGTTTACCATCCCATCAATGGTGGAATGAATTAAGGTATTTAGCAACCCTAATACATCATCAAGTTTGGCCATAAGTGTTGCTTCCAAGACCTTTACCATGAATGGAAAGCCAGAGACTTGTATCCTTGTTCTATACAGGTTGTATCCTCGCTTTATACAGTGAAAGAGGAATTTGGAAAAATCCATGGTAAATGCAAGGATTTATATAAAGATCTAGGATGCATTCGATGCCTCTTCAAAATGCCAATACACCATGAGATTACTCAATCTTGAATTATGTTTGAAGTTCACAATTTATGGTATGATTGTAGGCATATCAATATAATGCATATACTCTCATCTCAACCAATGTATATAAAAGCACATAACAATGTATATCAATGCACATAATAATATATATCACATACCAAGGCTTCGTCTCACATACCAACACGTCATGATTTCAAACGCACCTTCAACACGTATGTACTAGTCTTTGATCGCACCATATAACACATAGGAAATTTCGAATGCAACATTCAATTAACACAACACTAAAAATAAATGCAGGATTTGAATGCATAGACTATTTAACCTCCAACATACTTTACAATTATATTTCACTTATGGTTTCAACTTCAATTCACACACTATATCAATGCATTCAACATATCATATATGGCCCAATGCTCAACACATAATATATGTCATCGAACATACACCATTATATACCCACGCATATATAAATAAAATTTAATATGCAAAGGGCCAATGCTGATCTGAACTTATCAAGAACACTACAATTTACAGATACAATCATAAACACAGAGATTCAGTAGAAAAACACTTGATTTCATTAATAGAAAAATACTGAACTATGCTTACAAACAAAATGGAAATAAGATAGCTCGGGCGATGGTAGCTTATCTCTGAGAAGAGATGGAGCAGCTACATGCCTCTGAACTGAGTTACAATAAGGCTCAAGGGACTTTTTATTATTGAACAATAAGAGAAAAACCTAAACAACCAAAACCCTAACCCAAAGAGATGTAACACCAAGAGTTTATGGGCCCCGTTGGGGTTAGTTGGGCAACCAACTTCCTGAGGTCGTAACTTGGTCATAATATCTATGTTTGATGTGTATGATACCTTGTTGGAAATGTCTCTCCAAGGACTACAACTATCAATGTGATTTCCTTTGAAATCGCTAGATGAATTTTGCCAAAAAAACGTTGTTTAGGGCCTCAAAACGGCTCCTGAAGTTCAAGACCCTAAAAACTACCAAAAATAGTAAATTGTGCTACAATTAAGGAAACTGAACAACTAAAAGAAACAATGGTGAGGGTCCAAGTGGAATAGGAAAGTGGCCACCAATATCCACCTGGATTAGTCCTCCCCCCCTTAGGAAGCAATGGTCCCCATTGTGTTGAGTTGTTTAATGAGATGAGGAAACTTCTACTGAACTTTGTCCTTGGTGAGCTATTTTCCTTGGCGAAGGTGTTGGCCTGCTTTGACAACTTGAAATAGTTGTATCCTCTTTTGCTGAGTGTTATTGATCTATGTGTCCATGATTTGATCAGTTGTGGCATGTTCCATGCAGTCTGGGTTGAGCTCTGTTGGTGTGAGTTGTTGTGCCATGTCATATGTGTACAACAATAGTGGAAAGTATGGTTGAAGGCGATTTACATTGAACACTGGGTGCGGACCAAGGAATGGTGGGATGTTGAGCTCGAAGGCATTGTCATTGACAGCTTTGGTGATGGTGTATGGCCCGTATCTGAGCGGGTGAAGCTTGCGATGGGGTCCAGCAAGGCGCTCCTTCTACAAATGTAGCCAAACTTTGTCACCTACCTGGAACTTGTGTGGCGCCCGATGCTGATCATGGCGTTGTTTGTATTTAGCATTAGCTCTGTCCAATATATCATGGACATGTTGGTGGATGTGTTGAATGCGTTCAATGAAGATGTTATCCCTTTCATCTTCAAACTGCATGTGAGTTGAATCAACCTGAGTGGCTGCAAATGGTATGGCCACACCAATGGGGCATAATGGATGAAATCCCAGCCCTACCTAAAAGGGGTTGTAGCTTGTTGAGCTATGAAGATCTTTGGTGTAGTTGTGTTGGAAATATGGGAGACTTTCATCCCATGTGCATGGATGCTTTGAGTTGTACATGTGCAGAATGTGTACGGTCATCTTGTTGACAACCTCTGTTTGGCCATCAGTTTGGGGATGGAAAGTTGTGCACTTAGTAAGTTTTGTATCTAGCATCGACTAAAGACTTGACCAAAATGCACTCAGGAATCTGTTGTCTCGATCTGAGATAATGGACTGTGAGATCTGAAAGTGTACCCACACTCGCTCAAAGAAGAGCTTAGCAATGGCCTCTGTTGTGATACTCTTCTTGCATGCTGCCATGATGACCATCTTAGAGAATATGTCAATGACCACGAAAATGAAATCATTTTTGTGCCTGGTAGAAGGAAGGCTCAACATATAATCCATGGAGACAAATTCCCAAGGCCGAATAGGAGTAGGTAGAGGAATATACAGGCCTTGCTTCTTGATGGTTGGTTTGGCAATGGCATAGGCAGTGTAGGATCTAATGTACTTCCCAACATCCTGACGAAGTTTCGACCAATAAAAATACTTCTGCAATACCGCCACTATTTTCTTTACTCTGAAATTTCCAGCGAACTGACTGTAGTACACCTCCCAAATTATCTTGGCACACTCACTTGAAGGAACACAAATGTGTCCCAAGTGGCATAACAGTGCATCTTGAAGGTGAAAATTTGGAACTTGCTTCCCTTCCAGGAGTGTCTGGTATATGCTATCGAATTCTAGATCGCTCTTGTAAAGATGCGGCCACCCCGATGTCTTGTGCCCATAGGAGTCAAGCATAGTGATTAGCGCCATGACCGGTGGTCGACTGAGGCAATCAATGACATTATTGGTGCTACCCTTCTTATACTTAATGTTCAAATGGAACTGTTGCAGATAGGTGGAACATTTCTGATGAAGATCACTCTGCAACTTCCCTTGTGTCTGTATGAATTGTAGAGTTCGGTGGTCTGTGTGGATGACCGTTTCCTTCCCTAGAATGTAATGCTTCCATTGACGGCAAGCCTGCATAATGGAATACATTTCTTTGTCGTATGTGGGGTACTTTCGAACTGTGTCTGAAAGTGTCTCAATGTGGTAAGCCAATGGATTCCCATGCTGAGTAAGAACCGCACCAATAGCATAGTCAGAGGCATCTATCTCAATCTCAAATGATTGTTACAGGTTTCGTAATGTGAGCACTGGTGTATACTAGAGGTGATTCTTCAAATCGGAGAATGCTCATTGTTGGGTTTCCAACCAAAAGAACTTTTCTTTTGCTCTGCCCTTGATGACTTGACTTAAAGGCCAAGTGATATTAGAGAACCCCAACATGAACCTATGGTAGAAATTGGCAAGACCCAAAAAGTTGCGGAGCTCTGTTAGAGTGGTTGGGGCTAGTTAATATCAAATGACTTGTATCTCGCATGGGTCCACATGTACACCCTCCTCACCCATGATGTACCCCAAATATTGAACCTGGATCAGGCCAAAGGTGATTTTCTCCAAGTTAGCACACAACTTGTGTTGTTGAAGGGTTTGAAGGACCTATCGAATATGGTGGAGGTACTCTTCCCAACTGTAGCTGAAGATCAAGATGTCATCTAAATACACCACCATGAATGCATTGGTGAAGGGTCACAAGATGTTGTCCATCAGTCTCATGAAGGTTGCAGGGGTGTTTGTTAATTCAAACTACATGACCAACCATTCGAAAATGCCCTTCTTGGATTTAAAGGCAGTCTTCACACATTAGAGGGTTCGATAAGCACTTGGTGATAACCTGACTTGAAGTCTATCTTGCTGAAATATTTTCCCCCCTTGAGTTGGTCCAGAAGGTCATCAATTCATGGGATTGGGTAGTTATTCCGGAAAGTGATCTTGTTCAACACCTGATAGTCAATACAGAGCCTCTAGGTCCCATCCTTCTTCTGTACCAATGCAATCGGGCTCCCACAGGGCGATGAGCTTGGCCTCATGTGCCCTTTTTGTAGCAGTTCCTGAATCTGCCCCTTAATCTCATCATTCTCCATAACAGAGCATCAATAGATCAATCCATTGGGCAACGACGTGCCCGGGGTCAGATCGATGGAGTGCTTGATCTGACAGTGTAGAGGTACCCCTGTGGGTGAGGAAAAAATATCGTTGTACTCCTCCATGAATGATCAGGATTTAAACAGGAACACATCAAATTACAGAGATAACCATAAACATAGAGTTGCAGTTGAAATAATACTTCATTTCATTAATGTAAAATACTGAAATATGCTAACAAACAGAAATGGAAATAAACTAGCTAGGGCAATGGTAGCTTATCTCTGAGAAGCGATGTGGTGGCTACATGCCTCTGAACTGCCTTACAATGAGGCTCAAGGGCCTTTTTATTATTGAACAATAAGAGAAAACCCTAAACAACCAAAACCCTAACCCGAGGAGATGTAACACCAAGAGTTTATGGGCCCCGTTGGGGTGAGTTGGACAGCCAACTTCCTGGGGTCGCGACTTGGTCATATTATCTTCATTTGACACGCATGATAGCCCATTGGAAAGATCTCTCCGAGGAATACGACAAAAATTACAATTTTAGACAAAAAATCTCTGGTGGTAGATTTCCAAAAGAACTTTGTTTAGGGCCTCAAATCGGCTCCGGAAGTTTAGGACCCAAAAAACTGCTAAAAAAAGTAAATTGTGCTACAATTAAGGAAACTAAAAAACTGAAAGAAGTAATGGTGGGGGTCCAAGTGGAATTGGTGGGTGGCCACCAATATCCACCTGGATCATTCCTCCCCCTTAGGAAGCAATGGTCCCCAATGCGTTGAGTTCCTCCATGAGACGAGGGAACTTATGTTGAACTTAGTCCCTGTTGAGCCACTTGCCCTAGTGAAGGAGTTGGCCTGCTTTGAAAACTCGATATAGTTGGATATTATACTGGCGAGTGTGCTTGATCTGTGTGTCCATGATCCGATCAGTTGCAGCTTGTTCCATGCAATCTGTATTTAACTTTGTGGGTGTGAGTTGTTCTGCAATGTCGGATGTGTCTAGTAATGGTGGAAAGTATGGCCGAAGGCGGTCAACATTGAACACTAGGTGCAGGCCAAGGAATGGAGGAATGCTGAGCTCAAATGCATTGACTCCCACAGCCTTGGTAATGGTGTAAGGACCATATCAGAGTGGTCTGAGTTTCCGATAGGCTCCGGTAAGGCGTTCCTTTTGCAAATGCAACCAGACTTTGTCGCCCACCTGAAACTTGTGTGGCACCCGATGTTGATCATGTCGTTACTTGTACTTGGCATTTGATTTCTCCATAATTTCATGGACCTGCTGGCGAATATGTTGGATGTGCTCAATGAAGCCATTTGCCTTATCTGTTTTGGATTGGACATGAGATGAATCTGCATGAGTAGCTGCAAATGGCATGGCCACATCAATGGGACATAGTGGCTGGAATCCCAAGCCCACCTGAAAAGGGTTGTGGCCATTCAAGCTGTGGAGAGCCCGGTTGTAGCTGTGCTAAACATATGGGAGGCTCTCATCCCATGTGCGTGGATGCTTTGAGTTGTACATGCGCAGAATGTGTATGATCATCCTCTTTACAACCTCTATCTGGCCATCAGTTTGAGGATGGAAGGCTGTGGACCTAGTGAGTTTGGTGTCCAGCATTGACCAGAGACTGGACCAAAATGTACTAAGGAACTTGCTGTCCCGATCTAAGATGATAGATAGTGGGATCCTAAAGTGTACCTACACTCATTCAAAGAAGAGTTTAGTAGTGGCTTCTGTTGTGATATTCTTCTTGCAGGCCGCCATAATGGCCATCTTCGAGAACCTATTGACGATCACAAAATCACAGTCATTTCCATGCTTAGTGGAAGGAAGTCCTGACATGTAATCCACGGAGATGGATTCCCAAGGTTGACTAGGGGTAGGCAGCGAAGTGTAGAGGCCTTTCTTCTTGATGGTTGGTTTGGAAATGGCACAGGCAGTGCATGATATGATGTACTTCTCGACATCCTATCGACGATTCGGCTAATATAAATACTTCCGCAGTGCTGCCACCATTTTCTCGACCCCAAAATGCCTAGCAACCCGACTGTAGTGTGCTTCCCAAATCATCTTGGCACACTCGCTTGAAGGAACACAAAGGTGACCCAGGTGGCATAACAAGGCATCCTGGAGGTGAAAATTTGGAACATGCTGACCCTCCTAGAGTGTCTAGTATGTGTGGCCAGATTCTGAGTCACTTTTGTAGAGAAGTGGCCAATCAGAAATCTCATGCCCACAAGAGTTGAGCACAGTGGTTAACGCCATGATCGGTGGTCGACTGAGGAAATCTGCAACTTTATTGGTACTGCCCTTCTTATACTTGATATTCAAATGGAACTGTTGTAGGTATGTGGACCACTTTTGATGGTGATCATTCTTCAATTTCCCTTGGTTCTATATGAACTGCAAGGGTTGGTGATCTATGTGGATGACTGTTTCCTTCCCCAAAATGTAATGCTTCCATTGTGGGTAGGCCTGTACAATGGAATACATCTCTTTGTCATAATTGGGATACTTTCGAACTGTGTCTGAAAGTGTCTCACTATGATATGCCACTAGATGCTCGTGTTGAGTAAGGACTACCCCAATAGCATAGTCAGAGGCATCTATCGTGACCTCAAATGGTAGTTCCAAATCTGGTAATGTGAGCACTGGTGTTGAGTAGAGGCGATCTTTCAACTCTGTGAATGCCTTCTGTTGAGATTCAGACCAAAAGAATTTTTCTTTCGCTCCTCCCTTGGTGACTTGACTCAAGGGCCAAGTCATATGAGAAAATCCCATCACGAGCCGACAGTACAAGTTGGCAAGACTTAGAAAGCTACAAAGATCTGTCAGAGTGGCTAGAGATGGCCAATCCCGAATGACTTGGATCTTGGTTGGATCCACATGCACCCCCTGTTCGTCAATAATGTATCCCAGACACTGAACCTAGTTCATGCTGAAAGTGCATCTCCAAATTGGCACATAACTTGTGTTGCCACAGTGTTTGGAGAACCTGTGGGATGTGGTGGAGGTTCTCTTCCCAACTCTGGCTGAAGATCAGGATGTCATCCAAGTATACCACTACAAATGAGTTGATGAATGGCCACAAGATGTCAACCATTAGCCTCATGAAGGTTGCAGGAGCATTCGTCAATCTAAAAGGCATAACCAACCATTCGAAAAGGCCCTCCTTGGCTTTGAAGACAGTCTACCACACATCGGAGGGTCCGATTGGTACTTGGTGATATCCTGACTTCAAATCAATCTCGCTGAAATATTTTTCCCCCTTCAGTTGGTCCAGGAGGTTATTAATCCGTGGGATCGGGTACCTATTACATATAGTGATCTTGTTTAAAACCTGATAGTCAATATAGAGTCTCCAAGTCCCATCCTTCTTCTGTACCAACATGATCAGGCTCCCACATGCCAATGAACTCAGACAGATGTGACCTTTCTACAGCAGCTCCTAAATTTGCCTCTTAATTTCATCATTCTTCAGAATGGAGTGTCGATAGATTGGTCCATTGGGCAACAGAGCACTTGCGGTCAGATCGATGGAGTGCTTGACTTGACAGTGCAAAGGAACCCCTGTGGGGGAGGTGAAGATGTCCTCGTACTCCTCCATGACCTTGTCCATCTGTAGTTGTCATGTGGAGGGGCCCTGTCTGAAGGTTGTGGCCACCGTCTTCTTCTTTCCTTAAGGGTGTATCATCAAGAAAACAAATTTCTCGGTTTTGGAAATGAGCTTACTAGATTGTTTTGCAGTAACCAAAGTGTTACACACAAATATCGTCACCATGATTATTTGCAGTCAGTATGGGTCTATCATCACTTGTACTGTCCTCCTAAGCAAGTCTCAAACCTCAGCTCTTCAAGTCAAGCTTTGAAAATGACATTTAAAATCAACAAAGCTCTGGTTCCGCACTTTCTCTCACTATTGCCTGCGGTCCCACACCTCTTGTTCACAAAAACTACGGACCTGCCCGCTTTGTCCCTAAAGGAGTGGGTGCGAACCCCTGTGAAAGTAAAAAAGGCGCAAGTTTATTCTAAAAAACTCACTTTGGGTTAATTCTAGATGATTCTAGAAGGAATTTTGACGTGGATTGGTCGCTCTTAGGTGGTTCATGCATCCCAAAAGAGAGGGAGCTAATCCCTTTATGAGAGGAGCTATCCCTTTGAAGGAGGACTTTATCCCTTTGAAGGAGGATGATGAAAAGAAATCTTGGGGTAAGCCCAAAATCTCCTTTCATGTATAAATTTCGAACCTGGGCCTGTGGGTTATGGCCCATTAAGCCTTATCGGAAACGTTTCATGCACTTTTAAACCTTAATGTTATTAACGTGGATATTCATTTGAATCGAGCATCACCTTATCGGAGTTTAAATCCCCATGCAATATTACTAAAGACGTGCTTCGACCCACAACAAACCATAATACAACACGCAAATATATGTATTTTAAATATCATACAACCGATGCTACAACATCGGCGATCGCATCGTTTAAACGCCAAACGTGTTAAGAGTTGGCAGCTTCGATCCAATTAATCAAAATCGGAGATCCTCCGATCTGTTCCAATCGCGACACCACTTGTCACATCTCGATCTGATTCACCATCAAACAAATTTCAAATCACTTCGCGTCCGGTCCATTATGCCGTATACAGCGTTATGTGAACACTTCTCCCTTCCGACGCATTTGTCAATGGCCATTCAGCAACGAATTTTCCATCGATCATTCCTTTACTTCGTTGTATGCAAATTTAATTCAACTCTCCGCTTTTGACACCAGTTTGACATCGAATTATGCAATTCGATATCCATTTCACACATGATTTCACAATCATACGATACTCATATTCCACCATTTGTCATTCGATGCGCGCAAACCATAATTGCATTCAAAGAACAATAACAGTTAAACAATATATAGATCGCCATCAATCCTAAAGTGATCGATGTCGATCGACAAGTTCACAACACAGGATTTCAATCGTAAATTTAAACTGTAAAAACTCATAACTCAGTAGACAGAAAATCAACATAATCTATAGTTTTGATTATATACAAAAGACCACTTGATCTAAGGCATTGCATCCTTAGCCAATAAATCCACACAGAATACATTGTATTCTCACTAGCGCGCGCCCTATATCACGCACACAAACATGCTTATAAAGCATTTACAAAGGCGTGAATCTGTTACGATCCACAAAAATCTCTCCAAAATACATGCACGCAGATAACATATCCATCAAATCCTCTTTAAATATGTTTTAGAGCAGATTTTTCTCTCTTCGTTCAGCTCGACTGTCCACGTCTTCCTTGCTCTACTTGGATTCCTCTTTAATTTAGAAGGGGTTTAGATGCTCCTGCATCAAACTTCCGAGGTAAAAATAAAAAAATAAAAAAATTATGACCTCCTGGTCATATTCTTCTCCTGGTCCTTAGCAATTCTATCCACTGCATTCCTTCAGTAGAACTGCTTTCATGATCTTCTGTGAGCTGCAACCAACCTCTGCAGTAACAGTCTCCTCTGTTACACGATACCTCACCAAGCCCTCCGCACTTGGTCTTTTGGCATCCTTTTGGTTCTCTTCTCTGGAACCAATTGACACAGCTTGCTCTAGGTTGCTGCAAATCTTCTCACCTTCCGCTGCCGTCATCTGCACGACAGTAAGACCATAAACTCTCCAGCTTTAACACAATTGTACCTCTTCCCCTTCTGCTTACATTATTCTTCCTTCTAGCAGGAAATCCTTTCCCTGCTCTGATACCACTTGATGAAAAGAAATCTTGGGGTGAGCCCAAAATCTCCTTTCATGTATAAATTTCGAACCTAGGCCTGTGGGTTATGGCCCATTAAGCCTTATCGGAAGCATTTCATGCACTTTTAAACCTTAATGTTATTAACATGGATCTTCATTTGAATCAAGCATCACCTTATCGGAGTTTAAATCCCCATGTAATATTACCAAAGACGTGCTTCGACCCACAACGAACCATAATACAACACGCAAATATATGTATTTTAAATATCATACAACCGACGCTACAACATCGGCGATCGCATCGTTTAAACACCAAACGTGTTAAGAGTTGGCAGCTCCGATCCAATTAATCAGAATCGGAGATCCTCCGATCTGTTCCAATCGTGACACCACTTGTCACATCTCGATCCGATTCACCATCAAACAAATTTCAAATCACTTCGCGTATGTGAACACTTCTCCCTTCCGACGCATTTGTCAATGGCCATTCAGCAACGAATTTGCCATCGATCATTCCTTTACTTTGTTGTATGCAGATTTAATTCAACTCTGCACTTTTGACACCAGTTTGACATCGAATTATGCAATTTGATATCCATTTCGCACATGATTTCACAATCATACGATACTCATATTCCACCATTTGTCATTCGATGCGCGCAAACCATAATTGCATTCAAAGAACAATAACAGTTAAACAATATATAGATCGCCATCGATCCTGAAGTGATCGATGTCGATCGACAAGTTCACAACACAGGATTTCAATCGTAAATTTAAACTGTAAAAACTCATAACTCAGTAGACAGAAAATCGACATAATCTATAGTTTTGATTATATACAAAAGACCACTTGATCTAAGGCATTGCAGCCTTAGCCAATAAATCCACACAGACTATATTATATTCTCACTAGCGCGCGCCCTATCTCACGCACACAAACATGCTTATAAAGCATTTACAAAGGCATGAATCTGTTACGATCCACAAAAATCTCTCCAAAATACATGCACGCAGATAACATATCCATCAAATCCTCTTTAAATCTGTTTTAGAGCAGATTTTCCTCTCTTCGTTCAGCTCGACTGTCCACGTCTTCCTCGCTCTACTTGGATTCCTCTTTAATTTAGAAGGGGTTTAGATGCTCCTGCATCAGAGGACCTAGTAACTTCCCTCCATTGCACTATAAATTAAGGCATTGGGCTGGTTGCTAGGGAGGTTAGAAGCCGAACAATTTTTAGGGTAATGCTGGTGGAATTGAGACTTCCTAGTTAAGCTTGAGAGGGGAGATCACATACCTTTTGGCTTCATTGGGAAGAGAGTGAAACTTGTCAAAGTAGAGGAGACTTCTTGCTGGACCCTGGGAAGAGCTTGTACAACATCAAGGCATAGGTTGTAAAGTTCTTCTTTGATTTGAATTAATACAATCAGATTCATTTTTCTCAACAAATTGTCTTATGTCATTTGTTTCATGAATTCCTTGATCATCATGTAAAGTATGCTTTATGATATTGGCTTTTCAGGTGCTATTTAATTTGTTTGCTTGTTTGTGTTTGCAGATTCGCAACAAGGGAGCTCATTTGGATCAAAGGAGCGAGGCTTCCACAAACTTGCATTGGACCCAAGGTAGGCCTAAACACTTGTTTGCCTTTGTTTATAAATGCATATTTAGAGAAATATAGTTTTTTATTGGCTTGCTTGTCACTAGATATCATTAGATTCTAGGAAGGTCTATCTTGTCCGCAAGATCGACTCATTCCGTGTGACAAAATGGCGACTACGCTGGGGACTTGATTTTTTCCTTATTTTTAATTTGACCTGAGAAACTGTGTTTTTGTTTCTGTTTTTGGCTTGTTGTGTGTGGAATTGGGTAGATTTAGGAGATCTAGGATTATTTTTTGTTTTTCATAACTTTGGGAGAGGACCGCACCCTCGGCTTGGGACACAGTGTGGACCTATTCGCACTTTTGCTTTTAGCACAGAGTGGTACCACACTGTGTTAACTGTGGGCCTGCGGACCGTGTCAAAATTTTGGAAAACCTAAGATTTTATCTGTTAGTTAGCTTAGTTTTTGTTTAGATGTTATTATCCCCTGCCCAGACCTGCATATAACTTGTCAGAAGCTTTTCTTAGGTTAATTCCATTGGTGTTAGGGTTTTAGGTGAAATTCCTAGAAGTTTTGATTGTTGGGTTTGGTTTTCATTTTGGTCTTGTAGTAGCTCTGAGCTTAGAAGCTGTAGAAACCTCAGATCACCTTGGTTTTTACTAGCCTTCTTATGAGTCTGACCATTTGCAAAATCTACCTTTGTTGAGGAATCCACCTTGTGTTTTCTCTTTACGAAACTTCGAAAGGCTTGTGTTAAAAGTTTGGATTTCATTTTTAGAAAAGAAAACAAAATTGGTTGTTTTTTGACTGATTTGTGATTCTGGAAAAATTAGTCCTTAGTTTGCTTGTAGCTAAGTAAAACATCCTTGAAAAAGACATCTTGTAAGCTTTAAATTCAAATAGGTTTTTATAGTTTATAGATCTCAAGATTAGTCATTTCCATAGTTTTGAGTGTTTTATAAAAAATAAAAAATCTCTTTTTAAAAAAAAAAATTGTTTTTGTAGTGGTTGAGTGTTTTGAAAGAAAAGGGAAATTTTTGTGAAAATAACTAGTTGTCTCGTTTTGAGTGCATTGGAAAAGACAAAAAGCTCTTCTTTTAATTTGCTTGTTACGAGAGATTTGTGTTTACAAATATTTGCATTCTCAAACTCTTTCCTAGCTAGAAGTTCATTGAAGGGAAAAGATTGCTTAATCATCTTAAGTGCATTTTTTAGTGATTTCGAGTCGAGTTTTCACACCACGAGTTTCATATCTGCACCTCTTGAATTAAACAAAAACCAATAAAAATAACGCTTAAAGTAAAATCTTTCTAGTAATATTTTTATTTCTAGGGCTCTGATACACCAACATAGCTTAGGCTAGTGTCTTGGAGTAGGGAGTAATTAACTCTCCAAGACAGTAAAACAAATAAGTAGTTGTATCTTGCGGTAGGAGAGAAATCCAATTGTTGCATTTATGCTCTGGGAAAGCTCCTCTTAAAGGAGAAGCATGAGATCGTGTCCGAACCAGTGTAGGAATCAATCCTTCCTCATTGGAAACGACACCATATATTCACATATTAAAAACGGTAAACCTCGGATTAACCATTGTCGATGAGCCTAGGGTCACTTGTTGGTAAACCTTGGATTATGTCAAGGAGCCTTCAAGGGGATTGAGCTTGTTACTCTGCCCTTGCGTGCGTATCAGATCGTAGACTGTTCCCCCAGGTATATTTTCTTCCGTTGGTAACCTTAGTGACCATATTCTATAGGATTCTTCCTAAGGTGACAGTGGTGGGAAGATCCCACTGTACCTGGAGCAGACGTCGGCTAGACTCACTTGGATTTTCTGGGGGGTTCTCTTCACTTGAGACGGTTTAGTGGAGAAACTTGTGCCAGTATATTCATTAAGCAGGTTGTCGGGGTAACTGTTCCAATCGCCATTTCTGTATTGAACTCTGAGACGTTGAACTTCATCACCAACTAGTGTTTTCAGTACGGAAAGTTACTGTTTGTGTGTGGTTTGATATCCTAGATTCTTTAGGCGTGTGATTCAAATTTGTTTGGTTCTTTAGAGGCTTTAGGTGGTTTTCATTGAGATTTTACTTTGTTTGTGTGTGAAGTAGTTAAAATTGTTTAATCATGGCTGAATTACCGAGGAAGTCCCATAGACTTCGGGGCCAACCTCCTGAGTTTTCACCGAGCTAGGCTGAAGGGTTAAGAGCCCTCGTAACTCCTAGAGACAATAGAGTTGGGTCACCTAAAGAAGGAGAGTCTTCTTTGGTGGTACATCCTAATTTTCAAGCTTTAGTAGCAGATTATAATCCAAAATCAGTGTCTGTTTCCGAAGTTACTGGTAGATTTTCATCTACTAGTGATATAGGTGAGGAACCTGAAATATCCGAACTTGAGAGTGAATTTGCTGCTACCCCAACATCGGGGTTTACCTCTCCAACTTCTAGTGGTCTTGGTTCACCCAGGGTAGAAAGAATAATTACCCAAAATCTTCCTTCTGGACTTATAGCTATCGAAGAACTTGCTACTCCGGAAGAAGAAGTAGGCATCCCTATCCCTGAAAATCAACCTGTTATTGAGCTAAGGGAGCGTGAATCAATTTTTTACAGTCCACCTAGGAGCAGTGCTTGGTATCTTTCATTGACTAATTTTTTGGAAAACCCAGGGCTAATTTTTTCTCCACCTCGTATTCCTTATCACCCAACACCTAGAGGTTACTATCCTTCGTTAAATATGTCAAGACAGTCATCCATGTTTACTCAATCGCCAGAATCCTTTTTGTACGGCGGTCCTTCTGTTCCCTCTGGGTATCAGTCACTTTCTGGTACTTTTACGAGAGAATCTCCTCAACCCATTGAACAAGGGTTATTAACTGGAAACAATGGTACTAAGCCGTTGAGTGTAGAAGATATTCTCATGATGTCAGGTACTATTCCTAATCCTCAACCTCAAGGTGGCCAGTTACCACCTCGGGGGAAGCCTCAAAATCCTCAATTATCGCCTGGGGGGCAACCTCAAGGTACCCAATTTGCGCCTGGGGGGCAACCTCAAGGACAGTACATACCTACGGGACAGTACGTTCCTCAAGGTCAACCCCAGACTCAATATGTACCGCAAGGTCAACCCCAGTATCAATATGTACCTCAAGGCCAACCCTAGTATCAGTACGTGCCTCAAGGGTATCAACCCCAAGGTCAGTACTTGTTATAGACATTTTGTGCCCTACGACCCCAAGCATGAAATGTCCATAAACCAAGGGCTCCTAAGTCCCTAAAAGTGTGGTTCTAACCCCTAAAGGAACAAGGTCAACAGATTACAGCTTCTCCCAGAAGTTCTCCATGAAAAACTACTCAAAATTGGTCAAAACAGGATCATTACAGCTGCTCCACTGGCTAGGTGTGTTGCATCTCACCCAAATGCACTGTGAGGGTGCATTGCATTTCAAAAGTCCCTTCTGTGGGGTGCGATGGGCGAGAAATGACAAATGGCAGTGTCATTCCGCGAGGTGGAGAGGCAATGGAAGCTTCCAGAATCTTCTCCTGTGACACTTGACTCACTGAATTCGACCAAGGATGAGTAAGAGACCCTCAGTCTCCAAGTGGAAGCCAGAACTGTCAGAGAGAAGACACTAATCAAATCACAAGCTGACTCATCCCCCCTTACAGATATCTATATATGGATCACTCATCCCAGAGATCGAGAGGTTGGAATTTTGCATATTGTAAGGAATTGTTGTTGGTTTCTAGAGACAAACATCAGATTGTTGGGTGATCTAAGCTTTGTTTGAGGTGAAGAGGGGTTTCTTTGCTGGGAGGTTGATGCTGGGTCAGAAAAACCGGTTGTAACTCCTCCTGTATCTTTTCCTTTTTTATCAATAAAAGCTATTTGAGTTTTCCTCCATGCTTTTGTATCATTGATGCTTGTTACATTTGTATGGTCAATTTACATCTGATCCTAGATTGTTTATGAATATAGATCCATGTCTTTGTATAGTGCTATGCTTCTGTGATCTTACAGGTACTTTGTGAAGTTGGGCGTGCAAGGGAGCAGGTAGCTGGGGACTATCAAAGAAGAGAGGGATCGAATCAAAGGATTAGCGCAAGACAGAGGTTGGTCCTTCTATTCCTCTCTATCTATAATTCATAAAGGAAAAACATAAGTAGCTTTTCTCTGTTTGTTTCTAAGGCAGCTGTCACACCTTAGTTGTTGGAAATAATACTGAGAGGGGGGGGGGGGGTGAATCAGTATTATCAGATCAGTAAAAACTTTCCAATTTCACACTCAGAAACATATACGCTACTTCAATCAAGTGAACCCGCGTGTACACGCTACTGTGTCTAATGAAACTCGCGTATATCCAGAGATCTTATAATTCAGTTAGCTTAATCTTCAGTAAATGCATCAGAACATTATTAAGCATATTAACAGTAAACAGGTGCAGAATAACAGAACAGAACATCACACAAGAGCCACACACATGAACACCATGATATAAGGTGGAAACCCAATGTGGGTGAAAACCACCTGCTGCAATTCGTCTCTTTCTTCTTTAATAAGAAACTTCTTTTACAATGTACTGGTGCAGTCCTTTACCAGTACGCAGGCTACAACCTGCAGAGGGCTACAACCCTCTCTCGTTTTCCAACTACTTCTGGAAGGGAGCTACAACCCCCTCAGCTCTTGTACTAGCCGATCCATTTACTAGTACGTAGGTGCTGACCCTACAACCTTCTTTCCTTCAGGGACCACGTTTCATCAATTTTCAGACTGGATCCAAGAGTACAAAACAAACAATACCGCAATACAATCATCAAATTATACTTGCATCATAATTCATTAAACAACCCAATACTGAATCACTAAAACCCTGTCATCAAGAACACAGAACCCAAACCAGAGCCCAGAACTCTGCAACAACCACCAGAATCAGTAGCAACCTGAAATATCAAATCTTATTATGCATATGCTACTTCACTGTACCAAAACCGCGTGTATACGCGCTTTCACCAAAGGCAACCCGCGTGCAGATCTAGAAATAATTACTTATACCTTCGCTGTCAGATCCGACCCTTGCCAAGCGTCCCGAACAGATAACTAGCAATACCAGATCTTCTCACTTCGTCAGACACCCAATGCTTCCTCCTTTGCCTAATGATCTTCTCCTTATATAGCCTTAGGTACTTCACAATACCACGGTCCAAAACCATAGTAACACAATACCATCAACCTCAAAACGAGGGATCGACACGCCCGTCGAGACACCATGGTCCGAAACCATAGGCACAACTTCCAAGGACTAACTGCCACGGACCAAAGGTACTTTTCCACATACACGCTCTTTTACTGAAGCCAACCTGCGTGTACACGCGACTTGATATATAGAGAACCTGCGTATACGCGACTTGGTATATAGTGAACCTGCTTGTATACGCGACTTGGGCTTAATGAACCTGCGTGTATGAACTTTCTTGGCATGTTGTACTAAGATCTGTCCTCTGATTAAGTTGCCATCACCTGTACCAACCTCTGAGCACCTGTACCAACCTCTGAGTGAGTTGCCATCAAGGACAACACTTGAATCATAATGCCAACAATCTCCCCCTTTGGACTTGATGGCAACCACCACACCAAGTCACTCTCCCCCTTTGACATCAAGGGCAAAGGGCGGACCAAGATATTTTCTTCTTTGGTATACCTTCTGCTGTCCATACTGCTGTCCATACTCTCCCTGAGTACATGCTGAAGTTTCTGATTTGGCTCCCCCTTTGTTTATGCCAAGGTGTACCAATCTATCCACGCTCCCCCTGAGCAGATGCAGGTTCTAAGACCAGCCATTCAGATCTGTACCATAAGCATCAGCCTGCAATACTATTCCTTTGATCAAACAACAAGATGTATCATTTAGTTTCATCAGCCACTTCTAACCATAATGCCAACAATGAATTATTTGAAGTATATGCTCCCCCTGAGTGTGAGCCAACCATGATTGAACCATTTCCTGAGTCTGTTCTGCTCCCCCTGAGCCTGAGCCAACCATGACTGAACCTGGGACTGTTCTGCTGCCCTTTCTTCATATACGTGACTTTGCAGCCTGTAACTCGCGTATATACGCGACTTGTCTTCATTATATCAGTGTATGCAAGATGGAATACTGAATTTCATCACTTTCAGATTCCCTTGTGTCTGTTATGTCAGCTGTCTGAATTATGCCACACCTTTCTGTCTCTGTCTTCTTCAGTTCCTGGAACTGTGATGATGTATGGTCCTCTTGTTTTGAATTTTGAAATATGCTCCTGCATTCCCTTGCTTTATGCCCATAGTTGTTGTATGTATAACACCTTACATTTTTCATGTTCCTTCTATCACAATCAATTGCTTTGTGTCCATATGCATTGCAGGCAAAGCAATATCCTCTGAAATACGTGGGATGCGATGATCTTTCTTGAACCATTCTACTTCTACATCTGGCTGCAACATGTCCAAGATTATGACACACATAACATTCAACATTATTCAGTGGAGGAAATAATCGTCTATCACGTCCATAGTTAGGAGTAAAGGATCTTCCTTGAGGAATTTCTTTCCTTGGTTGTTCCTTGTTGAGCATTTCCGATTTCTCATTAGAGTTTCTTGCCTCACCTTGTGAACTAGATTCACCTTCAACATATTCATGAAAACCAAGACTAGTCTTGATAGTAGGAGACCTTTGACTATTAAGAATATCATCCAAGACTTTAGTACTATCTTGAAATCGTAAAAGCTTATCCTTTTCTTCTATTTTACCTTTCAAGATATTTACCTCAACTTGATGTTGTTCTTCCTTTTTCAAATATTGATTCCTTAGGTCTTCTTCAACTTTTCTTCCTTCTTCCACTTGTCGCTTTAATTTGGTCACTTCATGTTCTTGATCTTCAAGATCTTCTCTGTTCTGTTCTCTTGATTTTTTAAGATCTTCTTTTAGAGAGAGGATCTTTGATTCAAGTCTCTGAATAGTTGTACTCTGATCCTTTACTATATCCTGCAATTGCTCCCTTACCCTGATTTCTGTCTCCAATTGTTCTTTTAATTTGGAAACTTCTTCAGTTTCTGCATTCTTCTCTTCATGTGCCATGAGACTTTTAATATCTTTGCTATTATTGGATGAAGCATTCTTCTTCTTATGTGCCATGAGACTTCTAATATCTTCACTATCATTGAATGAACTTTTAATATGGGTATAATAGCTTCTACCATCTTCTTCAGATATCTTTCCTTTGTTATGAGGACATCTAGCAGCATAGTGACCAACTCTACCACATAGAAAACATTTGAAAGGTAGCTTACCTTTGAACCGTCCAGTTCCCCGTTCAAGATTCTTGACAAAATTTACCTCATCTTCTTCCTCTGACACTTCGAATGCGGCCTCTGGTGGTACCTCTTGTCGCATTTCAAAAGCAGTTAAGATCCCGTGAAGCTGTGACATGGTGATTTTCTGTACATTCTCCTTTTCTTCTATGGCAGATACTTTAGAATCAAATTTAGTAGACAGAGATCTCAAAACCTTTTCAACTAAGACAACTTCCTCAAATTCTTCACCCAGATCCCTCATACAATTCACAATCTCATCCATACGCAGGAAATAATTAGCTATGCTTTCATTACTACGCATCTTAAGAGTTTCATACCGGATTCTGAGAGTTTGAAGCTTTGCTCTTTTTACCTGATCATCTCCTTCGTAGCTTGTAACGATTTTGTCCCATATTTCCTTAGCTGATTTGAAATGCATGATCTTCATAAATTCTGATTGAGTCAAACTACTCAATAGGACAGTAACAGCTTTGGCATTGAGCTCATATTGCTTTTTCTCTGCTGGATCTGTAGGAGTTGTTGATGGGAATGTGTATCCTCCTTCTATGATTCCCCAAACTTCTGCTCCAAGTGATTGTAGATATGCAGTGGTTCTTATCTTCTAGTGAGTAAAATTGTTCCCGTCAAAGACTGGTGGCCTGATGTGTGCCTCTCTTTCTGGATTAGCCATTCTGATGGATCTTTTCCTTCAAGCGATCAAGCTTCCTCTGAAGGACCTGCTCTGATACCAATTGTTGGAAATAATACTGAGAGGGGGGGGGGGGTGAATCAGTATTATCAGATGAGTAAAAACTTTCCAATTTCATACTCAGAAACATATACGCTACTTCAATTAAGTGAACCCGCGTGTACACGCTACTGTGTCTAATGAAACTCGCGTATATCCAGAGATCTTATAATTCAGTTAGCTTAATCTTCAGTAAATGCATTAGAACATTATTAAGCATATTAACAGTAAACAGGTGCAGAATAACAGAACAGAACATCACACAAGAGCCACACACATGAACACCATGATATAAGGTGGAAACCCAATGTGGGTGAAAACCACCTGCTGCAATTCGTCTCTTTCTTCTTTAATAAGAAACTTCTTTTACAATGTACTGGTGCAGTCCTTTACCAGTACGCAGGCTACAACCTGCAGAGGGCTACAACCCTCTCTCGTTTTCCAACTACTTCTGGAAGGGAGCTACAACCCCCTCAGCTCTTGTACTAGCCGATCCATTTACTAGTACGTAGGTGCTCACCCTACAACCTTCTTTCCTTCAGGGACCACGTTTCATCAATTTTCAGACTGGATCCAAGAGTACAAAACAAACATTACTGCAATACAATCATCAACTTATACTTGCATCATAATTCATTAAACAACCCAATATTGAATCACTGAAACCCTGTCATCAAGAACACAGAACCCAAACCAGAGCCCAGAACTCTGCAACAACCACCAGAATCAGCAGTAACCTGAAATATCAAATCTTATTATGCATACGCTACTTCACTGTACCAAAACCGCGTGTATACGCGCTTTCACCAAAGGCAACCCGCGTGCAGATCTAGAAATAATTACTTATACCTTCGCTGTCAGATCCGACCCTTGCCAAGCGTCCTGAACAGATAACCAGCAATACCAGATCTTCTCACTTCGTCAGACACCCAATGCTTCCTCCTTTGCCTAATGATCTTCTCCTTATATAGCCTTAGGTACTTCACAATACCACGGTCCAAAACCATAGTAACACAATACCATCAACCTCAAAACGAGGGATCGACATGCCCGCCGAGACACCATGGTCCGAAACCATAGGCACAACTTCCAAGGACTAACTGCCACGGACCAAAGGTACTTTTCCACATACACGCTCTTTTACTGAAGCCAACCTGCGTGTACACGCGACTTGATATATAGAGAACCTGCGTATACGCGACTTGGTATATAGTGAACCTGCTTGTATACGCGACTTGGGCTTAACGAACCTACGTGTATGAACTTTCTTGGCATGTTGTACTAAGATCTATCCTCTGATTAAGTTGCCATCACCTGTACCAACCTCTGAGCACCTGTACCAACCTCTGAGCACCTGTACCAACCTCTGAGTGAGTTGCCATCAAGGACAACACTTGAATCATAATGCCAACATTAGTGGGATAGAGCAGTTCTATATAGACACTTTTCCCTGTAACAAAATGGCGACTCCGCTGGGGAGATAATTAGTTTGTTTGTTTATCATTCTTTGTTGTCTATTTCATAAACTTACAAGTAGCATTCGAACTGCATTTGCCATAACAAATGCAAAGTAGACAACTGCTACTTCAATCCATCTACTGGATCTGTTTATGATTTAAACAACTGATTTACAAACTATCTGATTGCCCTTGTGATAGCTCTTAGATCCTCCTTAGATCTACCCCTGATTGTTGAGTTACTGATTGCTTTTTACTCGGCCAAAAACCAAGAACTGAACTGCAAACTGTGACTCGGAGACCGAACAGAGTCTCGTTTCTAGCCCAGCGTAGGTACTGTTCAGAGATTCTGAATTTCAGCGCACTTCCCGAGTGGACAGCCTGCGTTGCATTTCAAATTCTCTGTGTTACAGGTGTGCTAATCAGACTAGCTCTGTGCAGTTGTGGTTTCTGTGGATCATTCTTTCCAGTTCTATTCCTGATTTTTGCTGCCTGTGATCAGTGTATGTCTGTTTGAAACACCTTTTCCTTGCTGTTATTCCGCCTCCTTTGTACAAAAGAACTGTAGATGTTTTTGTGTGTTTGTTGAGTCGTTTACAGTTCTCCTTTGCAAAAGTAACATAGTCGTACTGTCACCCTTTGATTTGAAACTGTCGCAAGTGTCGATTTCAATCGTAGGAAAGAGTTTGATTGTTGTTGATGGTTGATTATCCTGTTACTATTGCTTTTGGTCTGAATTTGTAATTTTCTAGTGTCAAGAACGAGTGTTCATTTCAAAATCGTAAGGTGTCATAATCATCTCCATTTTTGATTTCGAAAAGAAGCTTGTTTATATTTGCCGCTTGAAAAGAAATTCAGATTTGTTCATCAACTTTCTTTTTAGCATCCATATACTAAGAAAGTTGAAAAAACAAATACATGCATGTGCATTTGCATATAGACAGTCTGTTTGCCTTGATTTAGGAAAGTGCATTTACAGTGTGCTCTTTGCTCTTTGTGAAAAGATTTTGTCTTTCTTTTCCCTAGTAGCTAGGATTTTCATTGCTTAAAAGAGATAAAAAGTTTGTTTATCATCTTAGATTGCATTTTAGGAATACATCTACATCTCGTGGTCAACCCGAAAGGCAAACTTCATAAACAAGATCAACTTAAAATAAATTCAATGAATCTAACAATGCTTTGGAACTTAACGCACAACATTTAGAGGTCTAGGCTAGAGACGTATTCCGGCGTCGTAAAGCCTGGTAACTGTTGTTCTCACTGATGGTTGGGTGATTCCTCCACTTTGAGACAATAAGTGCCAGTACGGACTTGTGCTCCCACCTACCGTCGAGTATATTTTGGGAGACCCCTATAGGCTTAAATCCTTTATCCATAGGAAGTCGTGGCTGTCGCCCTATCGATCGCGATGCACTGAACACAGCATTCGGGAAGATTGACTGCCGTACCGTAAAAAGTATTCTGCAGTTTTGCGATTGGTTTGGTACTCCCTCTACCTAGACTTCCAGAGTAGTCCCTTTCGTTCCTTTTCAGACTCCTTAACGGAAAAAGTCCATCTGAGCACTTGTCACTTCAGGCTCATTAAAAATCGAAGGCGACTAGAGTCATCTTTTGTTTTTTCTCGACTCTTAAAAACTGAAAAAACAAGTTGTGTCAAAGCGTCTAAAATTTATTTTAAACGGAATATTCATTACCCCTTTCCTACGTTGATCTTGGGTTGAGAAAATGGAATCCAGCAACCAAGGAATTCCCCTTGGAGGAAATCCTAGTCCCTTCTCCTCTTGGGGAGATGTTGGTGCACCCCATATGGCCACATTGTTGCTTCCAGGACTAACAATTGGTTTACCTGTATGGCTCTTCTCAACCTCTGTCGTTCAGAACACCACAATTCCTGAACAATCGAATCAGTAATTGGACGAGTCTATAGTTACCCACCAACCTTCTACTTCCTCTAATTCTTCCTCTCCTCCTTCCTTTTCGCTTGATGGGGCTGGTAAAGCCAAAAGTCAAGTACCTAAGGAGAAGAAGGAAAAGAAGAAGAAAGAGAAGAAGAAGAAGGAGCCAAAAGCGAATGGGGGCAAACGAGTGTCGTCTAGCGAAAATCCACACACTGCACCGACCAGGCCTAAATCGCCATGTGTCATTTGCAAAGGAGACCACTATCATAGAGATTGTCCTTGCATCCCTCGGATCTTAAGGGACTGGTCTCCTCGTTTGCACAACCCGGTGTCGTCAACCTCTGATGATCATGTTGAAAACACACCGTCAACTAGTGAAAGTGAAGCCCCCGGACAAAAAGGAAAATATAGATTTCCTTGTAAACTGTGCGAAGGCGATCATGCCGTCCACCGTTGTCCCTTCTTAGATGAAGCTAAAAGAGTTTTGGACGATCGTCCGGTTTCACCGTTATGACTTCCTCCTGGATATAAAAAACTCTTGCCGAGTCCGTCACTAGTTGAAAATCCGGCTGGCCCGATCAGGTGGTCAGTCGAAGCACCTATCATTGAAGATAAACCATCTGAATCCATACCAGGCGAAAGTCAAAAGGTCGAGGCGGCAGTTGACCCGGTCTTGCCTTCAGGGGTTCCATCCTCAGATGATACAGTCACTGAAGAGAACAAGGATGACACCGTCCAAATTCTTTTCATAAGCACAGACTCTAACGAACATGAGGGAAATTTACCTGTTCCTTTACCACAGGAAGGAAGTTCATCAGAGTCGTACCCAGCCGTCTATTCAGTCCCACCTCCAAGCAACCTAGTTGTCTCCTTCGACTGGAATCAACTAGGCAGATCCCGTTTACCGGCCAGTATACCATTCCGGATTATTGTGCAAATATATAGAATGGTTATGGCTGGTACCATCATAGATGAGGGGGCTTCTGTGAGTATCCTTTCCTCAACTGCTTGGAAAGCGCTTGGTTCGCCATCGCTTTTTCCTGAGATGAGAAATCTAACATGTTTTGACAAAGGAACCAGTCGACCGTTAGGGATCCTTCCCAATGTGCCCATAACATTGAGAGGGAAAACCATTCACATGAACGTAATGGTAGTTCAAGGACCCCTAGATTATAATCTACTCCTTGGACGAGACTATATTTATTGCAAGAGAGCCATTGTCTCATCACTCTTTAGAGTGATGTGTTTTCCGCATGAAGGAAGAGTGGTCAAGCTCGTAGACCAGCTTTCATTTCCCGGATCACGCATAGCAAATAGTCATATACCATCCCTGAATGGTCTTTTCACACAAGAAATGACTCAATCTCCAGTCCATCCTCCCGCTGAGCGCAAGTGATTCAGAGGGATATGACTGAAACCCAGGGGGCATGCACCCTGGTCTGCTTCGGCAGGAAAACTTCGGGTATAGGGTAGGTTTCTGCGAGAGAATATGACCTCCGTACTCCCATCCGTGATTGGAAAGGGGAGTTGGACTAGAACAAGATTCTCTTGTCAAAGTTATGTGAGTTGGCGAGCACCGCCGCTCACCTTTGTTTATCTCGGTAGACATCGCCGAAGAAGTGTTTTGCCTACGCCGTAAATAGAACAATCTTTGGTAACCTGTAAGAGGTAGGCCTCTCTTAGTAAAACAAATGTTTTAACGGAATAAAGAAGGGGTAACCTTGAAACTCTATTTTATACCTGGGGGCATGCAAACCTTTTGGAGTGCAAGCGAAGAGTGATCATTTATCCGTTTTTTGGATTGGTCGTTTCCTAACTTGCATAAAGAAAGGATGTGTGGCAAAACTCTAAAAGTTGTCGTTTTATATGAGACATTCTTATCACAAGACTGGATTAATCGAGCAGTTTTAGCACATAGTTCAAACTCGTTAAAAAAAAACATAAGACATGACCAAATGTTTCCACCCGCGTTTAAGCTCGTTAAAAAATGAACTATTCCCCGGTAAATAACCATCGTGAATGTAGTACTTCAGCCATTAAAGCCTTGGTCGTGTTTGCACCGTCACCTCCATTTTTCCATTGGCCGATCATTCACCTCCATTTGATTGTTTACCCATTTTGAGGAACAGCTGCGAAGAGTGATTTCACTAGCCATCCTTGTGACACTGCCGTGATTGGAAAATTCCAAACCTTACCTGGAACCAGCTGCTACCCGTTTTATCACTCGTTCCTCAAAAGACGAGTCTCCTTTAAGCTCTTTTCAACTGACTCGTAAAATATGAAAAGATTGCCGAGCCCTTGGCCTCTCCAGCTCGTTAAAGGGACAGGAAGTGCTATCCCTCCTCTAGATTTTAATCTTTTTGGACCTGAGGGATTATTACAAAAAAAGATCGAGCGCTTGTTTTGTTCGGCTCGTTAAAGTATCGAAAATCCATCCCTTCTGTATTGTTTTATACTTTTTCGGACTTAAGGGATTAGATGACGAAAAAGGAATTTTAGAGTTACCTTTACGTTCCTTTTCAGACTCTCTAAAATTGAAAAGGACCGAGTTATCTTTGTCGTTAAACTCGTTAAAAAGATTAATAGCGACAAACTTGTCTATAGATGAGAACGAGTTTCACTATCGCTAGGCTCGTTAAAACATAGCGATGGGTTTGCCGGAAGGGTAAATTATAGAACAAGCATATGTTATCCTCCTCAAGCTTGACAAAAATAAATAGGTACTGGTCAGCAATGACTGGGGAAAAATTGGGAAGAAAACTCAAAGAAACTTTGTTGGTAGCAAGTCGCTCTTGAACATGACACTTCCGCTCTGTGTCCGAGTCGGGTTGGGTTGTTTCATTCACCGGCCACATCACCATGGTCACGCCATACCATCCGCATTTGGGGTTAATGCTACCGATCCATCACATCAGTGTTGCCGATATGTTCAAGAGAAGTCATTCAGAGAATTCACCTGTGTCTCACCCACTACCATACATTATGCTCCATTCTTTCATGACCGCCACCCTGAACCTTATATCACCAGATCGTCCTCACCTCCATTAAAATCATTTGCTCCGTTCCGTGTCATTGATGTGGGATTCATTAAGGCCCTCCTGTGACGGATCACTTCTTGTCGACATCAGCTCATTATCCAAGAAGTTGATTTAGGAACACCCCATTCAGTACTTTGAAGCTTGCATGCCTCAATGGCAAGTTTCTCACTTCCGGCGACAGGTTTACATCAATGACCTTCAACCGAAAGATTTTATGTGGTGTTCGACGCCAAGTCCTTTATTCACACCATGTGAATTGTACTGCAGTACCTTGAGGGTCATTATCATTATCGATGATTCCTCTCGCACTTATTAATAGTTTACATCATTGACTGGTAATCAAGCGATGTCTTTCCATGTTCGACTTCAGAACATTTCTCACATGGATCGACTTGTACTTCAAGTGAAGATCAGACGAGATTGAAGACCCCGGATCTAGTTCATCCATCCGGGCTGCGATATATATTCAGGGAAATAAAGACATTAAATGTACATCATTGCAGCACAGATAATCATCCTACCAAAAGGATGATGGCTCTACCAGAATCATCAGTCTACACTCAGACGATTGTCTGTCCTATGTACATGAAAATGAATTTATAAAGCTGAAAATGGGAATGCCCGCCTCAGCTAGATCATGAAAATGTTATGAAGATAATGTATTGTATTGTATCTTATTACAGGTCTCCTCCCAGCATTGAAAGAACTTCGGATCCTCATAATAAAGCATTTCACCCGACACCAAAAGGTTAACGACCTCATACTTTAGGGGGCAACTGTTATAGACATTTTTGTGCCCTACGACCCCAAGCATGAAATGCCCATAAACCAAGGGCTCCTAAGTCCCTAAAATTTTTGTTCTAACCCCTAAAGGAACAAGGTCAACAGATTACAGCTTCTCCCAGAAGTTCTCCATGAAAAACTACTCAGAATTGGTCAAAACAGGATCATTGCAGCTGCTCCACTGGCTAGGTGCATTGCATCTCACCCAAATGCACTGTGAGGGTGCGTTGCATTTCAAAAGTCCCTTCTGTGGGGTGCGATGGGCGAGAAATGACAAATGGCAGTGTCATTCCGCGAGGTGGAGAGGCAATGGAAGCTTCCAGAATCTTCTCCTGTGACACTTGCCTCACTAAATTCGACCAAGGATGAGTACGAGACCCTCAGTCTCCAAGTGGAAGCCAGAACTGTCAGAGAGAATACACTAATCAAATCACAAGCTGACTCATCCCCCCTTATAGATATCTATATATGGATCACTCATCCCAGAGATCCAGAGGCTGGAATTTTGCATATTGTAAGGAATTGCTGTTGGTTTCTAGAGACAAACATCAGATTGTTGGGTGATCTAAGCTTTGTTTGAGGTGAAGAGGGGCTTCTTTGCTGGGAGGTTGATGCTGGGTCAGAACAACCGGTTGTAACTCCTCCTGGATCTTTTCTTGTTTTATCAATAAAAGCTATTTGAGTTTTCCTCCATGCTTTTGTATCATTGATGCCTGTTACATTTGTATGGTCAATTTACATCTGATCCTAGATTGTTTATGAATATAGATCCATGTCTTTGTATAGTGCTATGCTTCTGTGATCTTACAGGTACTTTGTGAAGTTGGGCGTGCAAGGGAGCAGGTAGTTGGGGACTATCAAAGAAGAGAGGGATCGAATCAAAGGATTAGCGCAAGACAGAGGTTGGTCCTTCTATTCCTCTCTATATATAATTCATAAAGGAAAAACATAAGTAGCTTTTCTCTGTTTGTTTCTAAGGCAGCTGTCACACCTTAGTGGGATAGAGCAGTTCTATATAGACACTTTTCCCTCTAACATTACTCGAACCAAGGTTTCCAACCACCCTCCGGTCAATCATATGTTCAAGGAACGGGAAATGTACCTTTGAATTATCAACCCTACCCTCAACCCGGTTATGGTCCTCAATATTCTCAACCTGTTATGGGTCCGTACCCCGGAATGAACTTAGTGTGGGATCCATCGCAAACTCAACAGGTCTTGCAACCGAATGCACAGTTGTCATCTCAAACTGGACAACCCTTAGTTACTGGTTCACCCCAGCAACCCGTCCAGTCTACTATTCAAACTTCTGTACCTTCGGTAGTTTCTCAGCCTGGGCCTAGTACGCCTCGTACTCCACCTCAAATGGCTACTGCAACATCTGTTCAATCTACCCCACCTACTTCTGGAGTATCGACAGCTCTGGTTTCCACTATTCCTGTATCTAATCCTTAGACATCTTTACCTCAGTCTGGATCCACAATTCAAACTTCGGTTCAGATTCCTGTGGGACAACCTGGCTCAAGTACGGTTGTCACAAGTCAACCACAATTTACTTATCAACCGTACCAGGGACAGTACCAATTCGGTCCTACTGTGCAGCAGCCAGTCTATCAGTATCAACCGTACCCTGAGTATACATATCAACAACCTCAACAACGCCAGTACGGTCCGGTTAATCCTGGTTTTCCGGGAGGATACAATATCCCAAATGCAATTCCTATTCCTAGTTATCCTAGATATCCTCCTCCTGGGGCTGGTCTCATGACCCAAAGTTTTAGGGACCCTAATCATCAATTACCATTTATCGCAACTTTGGACTTGCCTGACTTGTCGCGCCTAACGAACGATCCCATTAACTATCTTCCGTTTTGGAAGCCAATGCCGAATAAGTTGCCTAGTGATATTCCTAAGTTTGAAGGAAAATCAGGAGAGGACCCGTCGAACCATGTGATGACTTATCACCTCTGGTGTGCGTCTAACTCCATTTCAGATGATTCAATCCGTCTAAGGCTTTTCCAGCGCACTCTAATTGGTCTTGCGGCCAAGTGGTACATTGAGTTACCGCGAGCCACTTTTTATAACTTTAGTCAGTTAGCTACCTCGTTTTTAACTCATTTTCAGTTGCCAGTCAGATATGACAATGGCACGGAATTACTAACTTCATTAAAGCAGTCGACGTCCACTTACATTTCAGATCACATTCATGAATGGAGACGTCGACGGCGTTTAGTGAAGGTTTTTATTCCGGATCAGATCTTAGCTGAATGGTTTGTAAAATCTTTATTGCCAAAGATCACTGAGGATGTAGCTAAGGCTGGAGTCGTTACTGAGGAGCAAGTAATTGCTCAAGCGCAGTACCTTGACTTAGTTTATACTCAGTCAGGTACGTTACACGAGAAAATCCCCGATCTTCCTAAGCAAAATCAAATCGCTGCAGCTCCTTCAGGGTCTCATGTCGCTGATGGTATGATTGGTACGGTTAACACCAAAAGTAAGAAGAAGTCTTCCAAGAATTCTTCTCCTATCATAACCTTGCCAGATTCCCCGACAGGAGATTCTTCCGCGGAGATTTCCGCCGATATTCATGTTGTAGAGTCATCTACAGCCAAATAAAAATCCGGTGGTAAGAAGAAAGGGAAGAAGAAAAATAAAACGGATAAAAATTCAAAAGAGAAACCAAAAAAATCAGAATCAAATGATGAGAAACGCAAACCTCGTTATCCTTATCTCATTTGTGACGAAGAGTATTTTACAAGAGACTGCCCTCATCGTGTAGAGGTTGCGAAGATTGTCAAAGGTTCCCAAACGCCTACTGTTTTGAAGGATCCTTTTCCAAGTCAAGACAGTAAGATGATAGGTTCTTCCTCGAGTGCCAATGAAGAACCCATACTGATGATGTCCCATGTTAGGATTGTGACTCGATCGCATGATTATGGTAGTAAAAGTCTTGTTGATGGTAAAGACGCAGAATCTTCTCATTCTAACCCATCAACCTCAGCTCCCGGTTCTGATCCACTACAGATCGAGAAACCTAATCCAGACTTAGTAATCAAACCGCCCACCAAGGGTATACTTCGAAAGTCAGCTTTCAATCCACATGCGAGAGCGGATCAGAACTATAACATTGTTGAGGATTTAGTTGTTTCACCTTCAGCAATGTTGGCTTTGGAAGTGCTGCAATCATATCTAGCACAACGTAAATTACTTCTGTCGGCTATAGGAGCTGTTGACGTTCAGGACTCAAACCTAATAATTTTAGATCTAGAAAATAGTACACCGTGCTTACCTCATCAAATGGCTTTCAGATCCCAGTGATAGTCAAAAACAGGCCTATTCATAGGACTATGATTGATGAGGGAGCCTCAACGTGTATTATGTCGATACAGTGTTGGAGATCGCTTGGTTCTCCTTCACTAAATCAATCCCCGATGATTCTAAAGGCCTTTGATGGCCGTGCGTTTCATCCTTTTGGCATTCTACAGGATTTACCATAGGGGTTGAAGGAAAAACTATTAATCTAGATGTGGAGGTGGTTGATGCCCCTCTAGATTACAACCTTCTCTTGGGTCGTAGTTGGTCTTACGCTATGACGTTGTCGTTTCATCGGTCTTTCGAGTTATAAAGTTTCCTCATAATGGAAAGATCGTAACAATAGACTAGCTGGCTTACTTTTCGTCTGACCCAGCCTCTTTTGAGAGCATTCAGCATGTCGGCAAAACGACTATCCCGTATAAGGATGTTGGAGTAGGACTAGTTAAAGATGTCGGTTTACTGGGAACTTTTCCTTTTCCTCCGATCAACGCATCATCTTCTTTTGCAACCATTCATATGATTTTGTCAGACACCATTGTTTATGAAGATCCTTGGATCGTACCTTCTGAATCTGAGATAGACTCATATGGTGATGTTATGGCTTTGAGTCCATATGAAATTGCGTATGAGGCCGTGCAATCGTTTACCGACCCATCTTCAACCAAAATTGACTTAATGAATGTGGTCCGTGAGGAATCACTTTTCACATCAAGCTCAAATGCAACAACGTTTTCCGAACTTGTTCACTCTAATGAGAAAATTCGTGAAATCCTATGTGTAGATGATTTACCATGGGAAGATATCCATCACAGATCTTCGTTCTTACCCGAGAATGATCATTTTGAAAATGATTTTTCATCAATTTTTACGACTGAATATGTCAAGGAACCTCATAATGCAATGAAAAATCCTGATTCAGAGTTAAATTTGGGAAACATCTCTCGAACTATTCCTATTGACATTTCGGTTAAGCCTGGAATTGTTGAAAACGTTCATATAGGTGCCTCGTGTACAGAACATGAAATTCAAATATATAAGGCCCTATTTCAAGAATTCCGCAACGTGTTTGCCTGGTCATATGAGGAAATGCCAGGAATTGACCCCGCAATTATTGTTCATCAAATCAAGACTTACCCGGACGCTAAACCCGTCCGGCAACGTTTGCGTCAAATTCACCCAAGAAAAGCTGCTGCTATTAAAGCAGAAGTTGAAAAATTAATCAAAGCAGGTTTCATTTATCTGATCCTGTTAACAGATTGGGTATCGAATATTGTTCCGGTTAACAAAAAGCAAGGGACAATAAGAATATGTATCGATTATAAGGACATTAATTGATCCTGTCCAAAGGACAATTACCCAACTCCCTATATCGATCAAATCATTGATGATTGTGCCGACAGCGAAATATTCTCCTTCACGGATGGTTTTTCCGGATACAATCAAATCAATATTCTACCTGCCGATCAACCAAAAACGGCTTTCATTTGTCCATGGGGGGCATTCGCTTATTGCAAATTACCTTTTGGGCTCAAGAATGTTGGGGCAACTTTTCAAAGGGCCATGTCTTATGCTTTTCATGAAATCAAGCACATTGTGCAACCCTATCTCGATGATTTTCCTACTCATTCATTACATCGAGCTGATCATCTCATCCATTTACGAGCAATCTTTATGAGGTGTAGGCATTATCGAATTAGGTTGAATCCACACAAGTGTGTTTTCTGTATAGAAACAGGTCGATTGCTGGGGTTTGTTGTTTCGAAAGCCGGCATTCGCATCGATCCCTCAAAGGTTGAAGCTATTGTCAAATTGCCTCCTCCTTCGAGTCTTCGCCAACTCCAAAGTTTGCAAGGGAAAGCAAACTTTTTACATCGATTCATTCCTAACTACGGCGCGGTTACAAAGGGTTTTACCCGGTTGTTGAAACAGAATACTCCATTCTATTGGGATGAGATAGCTCAGAAATCTTTTGATGCACTAAAACACGCGTTGACCCATGCACTGTTATTGCATCCGCCCAACTACAATCAAGACTACTTCTTGTATCTCGCCTCCTCTCATTCCACCATTGGAATGGTCTTAGTTCAGGAAGATGAATTTGGTACTGAACATGTGATATATTACCTTAGTCGAACTTTAAATCGAACTGAACTAAAGTACTCACATGTGGAGAAATTGACATTGGCAGCTGTTCAAGTTGTCCAACGTTTTCGTCACTACATTTTACTGCGTAAAACTACAGTAATTTCTGATTGCTACCCTATGATCTAAATTTTGACCAAGCAATTTCTAGGGGGCAAGTACTCCAAATGGATTGTGATCCTACAAGAGTTCGACTTGGAATTTGAAAAATCTAAGTCCAAGAAATCTTTAGTTTTTGCGGAGTTAATGTGTGATTTCCCGCGTGCTGACACGAAAAATGTGGCGGAGGATCCCATTGCAGACGAATCCTTGTTTCTAATCAGCACTTTAGATCCATGGTATGGGGATATCATCATTTATCTCTAGACCCAATCCTTTCGGCTAGAAATTTCAAGGTCAGAACGTCGAAAAATACGATTCCAGTCCCAACAATTCAGGATTATTGGAGATACTCTTTATCGCTGTGGGGCGGACTCTATTTTTCGACGTTGTTTAACTTACGAAGAAGCTGAAAAGGTTCTAAATGACTGTCACTCTAGAGCGTGTGGCGGTCATATGTCTGGGTATGCCACAGCCCAAAAGATATTGCGTGCTAGCTACTTCTGGCTGTCTTTGTTTAAAGATTGTATTAACGCGGTCCGAAAATGCCACAACTGCCAAATCTTTTATCGAAAGATGCGCGCTCCACCTGCTCCTCTCCACCCTATAATTGTTGTTGGTCCTTTTCCCAAATGGGGTATCGATTTTATTACATGTAACCCTCACTCGGCCGGGGGGCATGCGTATATCATCCTTGCGGTAGATTATTTTACCAAGTGGGTCGAGGCGATGCCTACATTTGAGGCAGACGGCAAAACAGCTACAATTTTCGTGTTCAATCATATAATTGCTAGGTTTGGTGTTCCACAAGTGATTATCACTAATCATGGGCGTCATTTTCGAAACATTATGATGACCGAACTTATAGGCCAGCTTGGCTTGCGTCACGATAGTTCAACTCCTTATTATCCACAAGCTAATGGTCTGGTTGAATCCATCAACAAAATTTTAGTCATCATGATCCGACGAATCATTGGCATTCATCGGTCGAATTGGCATAACATGCTATTTTCAGCGCTTTGGGCGTATCGAACCTCAGTAAAAACGTCAACAGGGTTCACTCCTTTCCAACTAGTTTATGGTCTTGAAGCTGTGTTACCCATTGAATGCAAAATCCCGTCATTGCAAATGGCCATCGAGTTACTTCTAGCCACTTCCGAAGAGGAAAAACGTTTGTTATACTTGGCTCAATTAGATGAGAATCGACGTGATGCTGCATTGGTGATCGAAACTCACGCAAAATGTATTAAAGCTCAGTATTATCGCAATGTGACCCCTCGAAATTTTTCGGAAGGAGATCTAGTATTATTGTACGATCAAGCTAATGATAAATTAGGCGCTGGAAAATTCATTCCTATGTGGCATGGTCCCTATGTTGTCAAGCGAAAGCTAGCAAAAGGGGCCTATGAATTGGTAAACTTTGACGAAGACTCTTTAGGTAAACCCAGAAATGGTCTTTACTTGAAGAGGTATTATGCTTAAAGAATGGGTATGGAGATTTTTTAGTTAGGATAGTTTTCTTTCTAGCTGGTTTGTTTTAGTTAAAAAGTGTGCTTAGCTTAGAGAGTGTTTTTCGTCATTATTCCTACTTATCTTGGTTTTACTCTTGATATTGCAGATGTCGATGCCTCTCCAAACATACATTGGTTTCGCTGATGGTGCTTGTCGTAATACACGGAATGTTTCTTCCACAGCTTGGGTTATCTATTCGCCCTCTGATGAGTTGGTATCTATGCATGGGGTAAGCCTCGGTCAAACAATGAACAACATTGCAGAGTATAGTGCAGTGATTGAGTTATTTTCTGAATCTATTTCATTTGGGATTCGGAGTTTGATAGTGAGATTAGATTCTGAACTCGTTGTATTACAGCTTAATAGAGTGTATGCCACTAGAAATCCAGTGTTATTGAGATTATTTTTGAGAGTGCGTCTCCTGGAACGTGAATTTGATTATATTGAATATCAGCATATTCCAAGATCTTTAAATACATTAGCAGATGCAATTGCTTCTCGAATGTTAAGTAGACATTTGCAATAATCATACATGTAAATTTAAAAGAATTCCATAACATGATTTACATGATAAGCCGGTAATAGTGATATATATATAGGAGTGTGTCAAAATATACATCGTCCTTGATCATAGGTTGAAAAACACCTTATGATCGGCAAAAATGATAAGTACAAAAAGCAAAAATGTCATATGTGTCTATAATAGGCGATCATCCTATCACTAGTGATGATCTCGATAAGAAACCACTGTATGGGCCACCTTACAAAGGAACCTCCTAAAAGGTCCTGGGACCCCAATCACATAGCGCTATAGTCGACGAGGAATGTCATCTATGCCGATCTCTGGAATGTCCCCTGTCAAGCGCTCTAAATGACTCTCCAACTCGGCCAAGGTCTCTGCTGATTCGTCCTGTGGGGCTGGCGCCGCTGCAGCTGGTTGTTTCCTCTCGTAAGGCCAGAGAGCAGCTGGTCGCTGTGGACCCACATCTGCATTGAAACTTTTACTATCAGTTTTGGGACGACATAAAAAAAAAAAAAAAAAAAAAAAAAAATTAAATAGAAAATGTTGAAAATGATTTTTCCTGAATCATCCCATTGCTCTCCTTGTGGAAGAGCCATGTCTGGGTCACCGCAAAAATCTACCCCAGCATAAGGGTAGTCTTGAATAGCAAAAACCTGGTTTTCCAACCAATGGAAATACTCAGGTTTGAATCGAATGACCTCTGTCCCCTTGTCCGGATGACGGGCCATAACTGCAACCCATCGCATCAATTCGGGCTCTCAAGGAAGCCCAACTCCAACAGTAAGGTGCTGCGAGACCAACATTGAGACCCTCTCCAGACCAAAACTCACAACCAAAGCCCCATAACCAAAGGTCTTCAGTTGTCCGTTCTTGGCTCTGGTCAGTTGGCCTTTTACGTTAGCCAACACAGCATCGCACTAGTTGAAGATGGTGCCTCGAAAGCAGTCAACTGCCATCCGCATCTGGGATCCGGTGGCAATATGTAGTGAGGCACTCACGCAAAGTCTGGTAACAGTAAACGCGATCACCATGAGTTCAGGATGAGATATGGTTTTAATGTCTATCCCTTTGTCTCTAGCCTGGTTGTTGCAGAACTCTAGCCGGAGGCTATCGACAGACTGGCCACCTGGCCTAGTCCCGAATAGAGTCAAGTCTTCGCCTCTCTTAGGCAAACCAGTCAAAAAGTATATATCTACCGGCTCAATTTCGATTTGGTGGCCACCAATGAAGAAGCACTGGTCCTGTATGCTCCACCTGTCTACCAGCCACTACAGGAAGTCCACCTAGGCCCTCATGCCAGGTATGGCCCAAAATTTGTACAAGTCGCATGCCTTCAATGAATTGAACGAAGGTTGGTGATTCAACGTGGCAAGATCCATGTCCTCATGCTCCCGTTCTCGCCAATCAAGCATGATGTACACTCTACATCCAACAAAAAGGCAAATTAGAATGCAAGAAATTAAATTGTTTGGGTCAATTTTGAGAATTTTTGGGTTAAAAACCCTTGCTGCGGGGACCGCACCCTCTCTATTAGAGACAGTGCGTGGGTCCGCACCTTGCCTTCATGGAAGGTGCGGACCCCTGACTTTTTCCCCATTGAGAAAAAGTCGGGGTCCGCGGGCTGCCAGTGTTATGCCTGCGGGCCCCCGCGCGCGGGTTTCTAGCCTAAAAACCCTCTAAAAAATGAAATAAAACCCTAAAACACAAATTGAAACGGTTGAAATTGAAGAGTAGGATGATGTGGATTACCTGGAGGAGACAGCGTTCGATTCCGACGGATGGATTTTCCGCAATCTTCACGGGAAGTTTCTGAACAAAAGCACTATTTTCTCACCCAAATCTTCAACAGTAAAAATGAATTGACGAAAGCCCTTTTTATAAGTTTTTTGAATAAATGAATTGTAAATTTGTTTATGTTTCACTTTAGAAAGGTAATTTTTGCAGCATTTTTATCCATCTCAAACAGGTATGAGTAATGTTTGCAATTTTTGTTCAGGATAACGGATTGTTCAGGCAAAATCGATCATTTTCGACGAAAAAACATTTAGAGTCACCTTTAAGCTCTTTTCTGACTCCTAAAACATGAAAAGGTCGCCGAGTTTTTCTTTTTAACTCGTTAAAACGGAACTAAAAAGACGGTCCACTTACAGCTCTTTTCTGACCGTAAAAACATGAAAAGATTGTCAGATTTTTGTCGTTTCAAATTTGATATTGGTTATAAAACGACGTGTCATTGATTGCTTTTTTACTTTTTTGGATCAGAGGCACTAATTACGAAAAATACTCCTTGGTCGTAAAGATCAAGCGGTTCTCTCAAGTATTATTTTATACTTTTTCGGGCTTGGGAGACACAAATTTACGAAAAAGGTCAATCCTGGAGTCTTCTTAAGTTTTTTCAGACTCTCTAAAATTGAAAAACGCCGAGTTTCTCCTATACTGGACTCGTTAAAATTCCACAGTAAAGGACCTGTTCAATTACAAACAGGAACGAACCACTCCTTCTTAGGGTTCGATTTAAACTAAGTTGGACTCATCCGAAGGATGAGCTTATAATCAAGCAAATGTTATCCTCCTCAAGCTTGTCAAAAATAAAGAGGTACTTCCCAGAAATGGTGGGGGAAAAGAGAGAAAAATGAGCCTGTTTGTCATACTTTGTAACCACTCTTGAACACGACACTTTTATTCACCTGGGTTGGGAAATCCTTTGCCTAACAGTTGATCAAACCACATTAAAAGTCTTCAGCCGGTTTTTGGGTATTAACTTTGGGTCAATTGTCACCAAACCATCTGTTGTGTCGTTATGTGTTCAAGAGGTCACTGCCAATAAAGCCATTCATCTACAAAATATCTGTCATCCATCTTGACCATCCCTGAGTCAGTCCTTGCAACTAAATTTCTTCAACTTGATCTATGATTTCGTGTTGTGGGCTTGCCTGCGACGGATCGCTTTCTATCGACTTCAGCTCATTATCTAGAAAGATGATCTAGAAATCGTCAGTACCTTGGGATCTGCATGCCTCAATGGCAGGTTTCTCGCGTTTGATGACAGGTTGCATCATTGAAATTCGATAAAAGGATTCTGTGACATGTTCGACATCAACACATATATTCACATCTCATGGATTGTACTAGGTACTTTGAGAGCCATTGACATCACTTGTGGTTTCTCTCACACTTGTTAACAGTTTACATCATTGACTGGTAATCAAGTGGTTTCTACCATGTTCGACTTCAACACATTCATTCGCATGGATAGAATCGTACTGTTTCGGGAAGTAGAAACGAAGACCCTGGATCTTGTTTTCGCAATACAGGCTGCGAGGAATTTTGTATTAATTATATTGTGGACTATTCATAAACAGATGGTTGTGTCAATACTGTGTCTACATGAGTCTATACTTGTGATGTATTACAAGATCATTCCTATATTAGAGGAGTAGTTAGTTTTCTAAGTCAGTTTTGATCTGAGTATGGGAATGCCTACCTCAGCGATGATATGATCTCATATATATATCTTGCATTGAATGTTTTTACAGGTTCCTGACGGGCTCTCCACAAGATGATCCTCGAAATGATAAAGTACTTCACTCTTCCTAAATGATAAATGAAATCCTCATCTACTACAGACTTCGCACTTTAGGGGGCAATCTGTTACACAAAAATATTGTCACCATGATTATTTGCAGTCAGTATGGGTCTATCATCACTTGTACTATCCTCCTAAGCAAGTCTCAGACCTCAGCTCTTCAAGTCAAGCTTTGAAAATGAGAGAAAGACATTGAAAATCAACAAAGCTCTGGTTCCGCACTTTCTCTCACTATTGCCTGCGGTCCCGCACCTCCTGTTCAAAAAAACTGCGGACCTGCCCGCTCTGTCCCTAAAGGAGTGGGTGCGGACCCCTATGAAACTCAAAAAGGCGCAAGCTTATTCTAAAAAACTCACTTTGGGTTAATTCTAGATGATTCTAGAAGGAATTTTGACGTGGATTGGTCGCTCTTAGGTGGTTCATGCATCCCAAAAGAGAGGGAGATAATCCCTTGATGAGAGGAGCTATCCCTTTGAAGGAGGACTTTATCCCTTTGAAGGAGGACCTAGTAACTTCCCTCCATTGCACTATAAATTAAGGCATTGGGCTAGTTGCTAGGGAGGTTAGAAGCTGAACATTTTTTAGGGTAAATGCTGGTGGAATTGAGACTTCCTAGTTAAGCTTGAGAGGAAAGATCACATACCTTTTGGCTTCATTGGGAAGAGAGTGAAACTTGTCAAAGTAGAGGAGACTTCTTGCTGGACCCTGGGAGGAGCTTGTATAACATCAAGGCACATGTTGTAAAGTTCTTCTTTGATTTGAATTAATACAATCAGATTCATTTTTCTCAACAAATTGTCTTATGTCATTTGTTTCATGAATTCCTTGATCATCATGTAAAGTATGCTTTATGATATTGGCTTTTCAGGTGCTATTTAATTTGTTTGCTTGTTTGTGTTTGCAGATTCGCAACAAGGGAGCTCATTTGGATCAAAGGAGCGAGGCTTCCACAAACTTGCATTGGACCCAAGGTAGGCCTAAACACTTGTTTGCCTTTGTTTATAAATGCATATTTAGAGAAAGATAGTTTTTTATTGGCTTGCTTGTCACTAGATATCATTAGATTCTAGGAAGGTCTATCTTGTCCGCAAGATCGACTCATTCCATGTGACACAAAGAGATGGCGGTAGGCAGTGCTACCTCTGGTATCCTGTACAACTTATTTTCCAAAGTAACAATAACAGCACGGGGCCTTGATTCATAGACAACATGTCACTTCCACAAGTATGTTTGTCCTAATAATACATCACAAACTTCAAGTGGAGCAATGTCACAAAATACCTCATCTGTGAAGAGCTTGATGTTGTATGGAAGGCGACACTACTAGCTCACGCGAAGATCCCGTCCTTGGTGAAGCCACCTGATAGTGTATGGTTGTGGATGTGCTGTGGTCGGTAAGCCCAACTGCTTCACAACCTCTGCCGAAATAAGGTTCTTTTAGCTCCCGTTGTCGAAAATGAACAGTAGCGGGGTGCCCTTTACCCACATCTGGGAGTGGAAGAGACGCTCCTCCTCCTCTGGATCTTCGGGTTCCTCCTTCTAGATCTTCGTGGTGGCCACAGTGGTGTTGGGCTCCGCATCGATAATCTGCTTCCCTTTTTCATTCCCCTTGTTGGATTGAAACATGCATCTGATTCTGAAACCTTTAGCTCGGCCACTAGTGACTGCTTGGCCCGACACTCACTTGTGTTGTGAGTGGAGCTCTTATGGAACTCACACCACTTTCCCGTGTCCTTTTTCGGCTTTGTGGCACTGTTCTTTACTTGCTGCTTTTGTTGATTGTCTTGGGCTGGTCTGCCTTGGCTTTGTCCTTTGTTCTGCGGTTTGGGGGCACCTTTCCCTTGCTTCGGATTCACAGATCCAAAGTCTCACTTCTTCAGTTTAAAATTTTTCTCAACCTTGACGGCATATCGGTATGCCGTGCCGAGTGAGGAGATGTTCAGGGATTCTATTTCTTCTTGGATGTACTTGTGCAGGCAACTACGGTATTTGAGTACCAAATGCTGCTCCATATCCTTGATACCCAACTTTGTGCAAAGGGTATGGAAAATATTGGTGAACTTCGACACGTCTTGGTCCCTTCCCTGCCGCAGCATGGTCCACTTTATGTATTGATCCTCATAGCTTCCGACAGGGTAGTACAGCTCCTTGATGGCATCTCGGAATGAATTCCAAGTGGGTGTGGCTAAAAATAGTGAGCTTGTACTTTCATCCTTCTGCTCGCAGTAGGTTTCCCACTAGTCCTTGACGTGGGGGCTGCTTTGAGAAGAGCGAAAATAATCTTTTCCCAACTGGAAAAATCATGAAAATAAAAATAACCCTCTAGCAGATTTAACCATTTATCGATGACATCTGCGTCTATCTAACCCTCGAATATGGGGATTTCAAAATTATCTTGTACCTTAAACAGTGTGGTGTTTCCAGAGTAGCTGTTGGAAGCCGATGTGTTGCCCCTCGGTAGCCACTGAAGGATCTAGGCAAAGTTGTCCATCATTGCATTCCTTTGTCACTTGAGGGCTTCCTCGAGCAATATTTTGATAGGATCTCCTACCCCCTCATCTTTCTTTTCATCTGCCATGGGAGGTCGTCGGGATTTTTGAGGCTGGTCTTGCAAAAGTTCAACCAGTTCAAGCCCTAACTCCTTATATCCCGACCTTGTTGGGGACATACAAAGAAAAACAGAGAAAGAAAAAGCAAACCGCTCTGATACCACTAATCCAGATTTAAATAAGAATGCAACAAATTACAGAGATAACCATAAACATAGAGATGCAGCGGAAATAATACTTCATTTTATTAATGTAAAATACTGAAATATGCTAACAATCAAAAATGGAAATAAACCAGCGAGGGCGATGGTAGCTTTTCTCTGAGAAGAGATGTGGCGGCTACATGCCTCTAAACTACCTTACAATGAGGCTCAAGGGCCTTTTTATTATTGAACAATAAGAGCAAACCCTAAACAACCAAAAACCTAACCCGAGGAGATGTAACACCAAGAGTTTATGGGCCCTATTGGGGTGAGTTGGACAACCAATTTCCCGGGGTCACGACTTGGTCATATAATCTCTGTTTGACACGCATGATAGCCCGTTGGAAAGAACTCTTCAAGGACTACAATGGAAAAGATGATTTTAGAATATTTTAGGGCCTCAAAATAGCTCCAAAAGTTTATAACCCGAAAAACTTATAAAAATAGTAAATTGTGCTACAATTAAGGAAACTGAAAAACTGAAAGAAGCAATGGTGGGGGTCCAAGTGGAATTGGTGGGTGGCCACAAATATCCACCTAGATCAACGACCTTGTCCATCTGTTGCTGTTGTGCAGAGGAGCCCTACCTGGAAGCCATGGCCACAACCTTCTTTTTTCCTTGGGGGCGAATCATAAGAAAAACAAATTTCCTGGTCTGGTAAATGATCTTACTGCATTGCTTTGCAGTGATCAAAGAGATGGCAGTAGGTGGGGCTAGCTCTGGTATCTTGTACAACTTATTTTCCGAAGTAATAATCACAGAACAAGGTTTAGAATCATATACAACATGTCGCTTCCACAAGTATGGTTGTCCTAACAATACATCATAAACGTCAAGAGGAGCAACGTCACATGGTACCTCATCCATGAAGGGCTTGATGTTGTAGGAAAGGCAACATTGTTGGCTGACGCGAAGATCTCTTCCTTAGTGAAACCACCTGATGGTGTACAGTTGTGGACATATTGTAGACTTGAAGCCCCATTGCTTCACGACCTCTGCTGAAATGAGGTTCTTTGGGCTCCCTCTATCAACAATGAACTGCAGCGGAGAATCCTTCACCCATGAGTGGAAGAGGCGTTCCCCCTCCTCTAGATCTTCAGGCTCAATTTTCTAGATCTTTGTGGTGGCCACGATGGCAATGGGCTCTGCATCAATGATATGCTTCCCTTTGTCAGTGCTCTTATCGGGTTCCGATTCAGAGTTAGAACCTATGTTTGATTCAGAAGCCTTCAACTCGGCCACCAGTGACTGCTTGGCTCGAAACTCACTTGTATTGTGAGTGGAGCTCTTATGGAACTCACACCATTTTCCCATGTCCTTCTTCGTCTTTGTGGTGTTGTTCTTTTCTTCTGGATTTGGCGGGTTGTCCTGGATAGCCCCACCTTGGCTTGGTCCTTTGTTCTGTGGTTTGTGGGTGCCTTTTCCTGGCTTTGGATTCACAGATCCAAAGTCTCTCTTCTTCTATTTAAACTTCTACTTAATCTTTACAGCATACCGATACATTGTGCCGAGCAAGGAGATGTCTAGGAACTCCATCTCATCCTGGATGTACTTCATCGAGGTGGATATTGGTGGCCACCAGCCTATTCCACCTACACCCCCCAGTTAGTTTCATCTGTTTCCTTAATTGTAGCACAATTTACTATTTTTGGCAGTTTTTCAAGTCCTGAACTTCCGAAGCCGTTTTGAGGCCCTAAACAACATTTTTTTGACAAAATTCCTCTTGCAATTATAATGGGAATCATGTTAGTAGTTGTAGTCCTCGGATATATCTTTCCAACGAGGTATCATACGCGTCAAAGAGAGATAATATGACCAAGTTATGACCCCGAGAAGTTGGCTGCCCAGCTAACCCCAATGGGGCCCATAAACTCTTGGTGTTACATCTCCTCAGGTTAGGGTGTTGGTCGTTTAGGGTTTTCCCTTATTGTTCAATAATAAAAAGGCCCTTGAGCCTCATTGTAACTCAGTTCAGAGGCATGTGGCTGCCACATATGTTCTCAGAGATAAGCTACCGTCACCCGAGCTATCTTATTTCCATTCTGTTTGTAAGCATAGTTCAGTATTTTTCTATTGCATCTCTATGTTTATGACTATATCTGTAAGTTTTTGCATTCTTGTTTAAGTTCAGATTAGTGGTATCAAAGCAGTCTGCTCTTTCTCTGTTTTTCTTTGCATGTCCCCAACGAGGTTAGGGTATAAGGAGTTAGGGCTCGATCTGGTTGAACCATTGCAAGACTAGCCTCGCAAGACCCGACGACCTCCCATGGCGGAAGAAAATAAAGACGAGGGAGCAGGAGATCCTTTCAAAATGTTTCTCGAGGAAGCCTCGAGCGATAGAGCGATGCGATGATGGATAACTTTTCCTAGATCCTTCAACGACTACCCACAAGTGATGCATCTTCATCCAGCAGCCACTCTGGAGGCACCACTCCTTTTAAGGTACAAGTTAACTTTGATATTCCCATATTCGAAGGCCTGATAGATGCAGACGTCGTAGATAAATGGTTAATTCTATTGGAAAGATATTTCTTATTTCATGAATTTTCGAATCGAGAAAAGATTAGATTTGCACTTCCCAAAGCTGCCCCATAGGTCAAGGACTGGTGGGAAACCTAATGTGAACAAAAGAATGAGAGTGAACCTTAGTTGTTTTCAGCTGCACCCACTTAGAATTCTTTTCAAGACACCAACAAGGAACAATATTACCCTATTGGGAGCCATGAAGATAAATACATAAAGTGGACCATGCTATGGTAGGGAAGGGACCAAGATGTGTTGGAGTTCACAAATACTTTCCATACCCTTCGCACGAAGTTGGGTATCAAGGAGACTAAGTGGCATTTGGTGCTCAAGTACCATGGCTATCTACATAAGTACATCTAGGACAAAATGGAGTTCTTAGACATTTCCTCGCTCGGCACAGCGTATCAGTATGTTGTAAAGATTGAGGAGAAGTTTAAACAGAAGAAGTAAGACTTTGGATCTGTGAAGCCAAAGCAAGAAAAGGCACCCCCAAACCACATAACAAGGGACCAAGCCAAGGTGGGGCTACCCAGGACAACCCGTTGAAGTTGCAAGCAAAGAACAACACCAAAAATATGAAGAAGGACATAGGAAAATGGTGTGAGTTCCATAAGAGCTCCACTCACAATACAAGTGAGTGTCAGGCCAAGCAGTCACTGGTGGTCAAGTTGAAGGCTTGCGAATCAGACATAGGTTCCGACTTTGAATCAAAACCTGATAAGGGGAATGACAAAGGGAAGCAGATCATTGATGCAAAGCCCATTGCCATCGTGGCCACCACAAAGATCCAGAAAATTGAGCCTGAAGATCCAGAGGAGGGGGAAAGCCTCTTCCACTCACAGATGTGGGTGAAGGGTTCTCCGCTGCAGTTCTGACAGCAGGAGCCAAAAGAACCTCATTTCAGTAGAATTCATGAAGCAGTTGGGCCTAAAGACTACAACACATCCACAGCCGTACACCATCGGGTGGCTTCACCAAGGACAAGATCTTCACATCAGCTAGCAGTGTCGCCTTCCCTACAGCATCAAGCCCTTCACGGATGAGGTATTGTGTGACATTGCTCCTCTTGAAGTTTCTAATGTATCGTTAGGACAACCATACTTGTGGAAGTGACATGTTGTATATGAGTCTAGACCTCTCTCTGTGATTATTACTTTGGCTAATAAGTTGTACAGGATACCAGATGTAGCCCTGTTACACTAAAAAATGTCACCATGACCACTTACAGTTAGTATGGCTCAAATCAACAGTCATGCTACCCTCTTAGGCAAGTCTTATGCCTCTGCTATCCATCTCAAACTCAAAGAAGAGAGAAAGTCTTGTCAAAAATATGTTTATCTCTGGGGTCGCAGGTTCTCTCTAGCCTTACCTGCGGGGACGCTCACAATGTTCACAAAAGTTGCGTCCTTGGACGCTCTGTATGTTAAGGGACAGGTGCGTCCTTCTGTAAAAGGCAAAATGCGCGAGTTTCATCTTAAAAAAGTTACTTGTGGTTACTTCTAGAACTTTCTAGAGGTCGGTTTGATGAATTGGATGCGCCTCCAGTTGGTTCATGTATCTCTATTAAGGGGGAACTTATCCCATCAATAAGGGAGCTATCCCACCCAAAGGGGGATTATCCCATTGATGGTGGACCTGAATAACCTCTTTACAGCACTATAAATAAAGACATTGAGCCAGAGGGAGAAGAGGTTGGAGCTATACATTTTCTTTGGGTAAATGCTGCAGGAATTAGGACTCCCATTTAGAACCTTGTGAGGAGAGATTGTCTTTGCTTGATTCTACTTGGAAGTGGGTGAGCTTTGTCAAAGTAGAGGAAAACCCTTGATGGACCCTGGGAGGAACTTGCACAACACCAAGGCCAGGTTGTAAGAGTTTCTTTGTTTCGTTATTAATACAAACTGGTTTATTTTTCTCAATAGCTTGTGTTAATGAGTTATTTCATGTGTTCCTTGGTCTGCATGTTGAATATATGTTTTATTATATGAAATGCAAGTGCTTGGTAATTGTTTGATTGTTTGTGGTTGCAGGAATTGACTTGAAGGAGGAGCTCATCCGGATCGGCAAGGACGGACTACAACAACAGCGTTTTGGAATAAGGTAAGCCTAAACACTTGTAGTTTTCATGTTTTAAAAGGTATATTTAGAGAAAGATCACTCCATTTTGTCTTGTTTGTCGCTAGAGAGTTTAGACTCCTAGGGAGGTCAGTTGTGTCCGCACAAACGACTTTTTCCGCCACGACAAATTGGCGACTCCGCTGGGGAATCCATTAATGAGAGAGTCTTTTCCTTTGTGTGAACTTTGCTCTGTGAAAATCACTTTTATTTTCTGGTTTTTGACTGTGAGAATTAGTATTTGGGTGGCTTAGCTTTAGATTTAGTTAGATTTGGTTTTTCTCAACTTTTCCAGAAGGACGCACCCTCTGAGTACTGCACAGTGCGTCTTTGGACGCGCTGTTGCCGTTTGCACAGAGCGGGCCCGCACCTGTTATAACGGGTTGCCTGCGTCTTCCTGTAAAATTTAGGAAAATTCCATTTTTTGCTTTAATTGCTTTTAGATTTTGATTTTTCTTAGTGTTTTCTACCCAGATCCTTTAGTACCCTGTCAAGAATTTTCACCTGAACTTGTTTTGTGAGCTTTGAGTGTTTTAGTGGATTTCAACGAAGTTTAGACCTAGGGTTTGATTTTTCAATAGGTCCTGTAGTGACTTTGACGGTAGAAAGTTGTCCAGCCTTAGATCTCTCTGGTTAGTCAGCCTTCTTAGAAGTCGGGCCTGTCGTAAAGTCTCCTTGTGTGAGCAGCTTGCCATTTAAGTTGTTTTGGGTCAAATTTCGAATTACTTGTTTATAAAGTGTTGATTTCCATTTTACAAAAGAACAAAAAGATTAGAGTTTTGTTTTGGCTAGTTTTTGGTTCTGCAATAAGCTAGTCCTTGATTTGATTGTGATCAAGTAAAACACCTTAGAATAATCATTGTTGGTTTTGGCCTCGTTAAGATTGCTTAGAGTAAATTTACCTTTTAGTTTGCTTATGAGTGAATTTTCATAGATTTTAATAGTTGTTAAGATTGATTTTTGGTTATATTAGATTTATTTGCTTTATTAAAAGAAAAATACAAAAACATCTTCTTTAAAAGTCTTGTTTCAAGTAGCTTTTTGTTTTTGAAAGAGAAAAAGAGTTTTTTCGTGCATGTAAAGAGCGGTCATGTTTTTATGCTTGGAAAAGACAAACGAATTGTTTCTTTGATTGTCTTCAATTAAGAAGTTGCTTTTATAAAGATTGCATTCTCTCAACTTTTTAGTTAAGCAATTCATCGAAAAAGTAAAGTAGTGGGTAAATCATCCTAGGTGCATTTTGTAGTGGTTTCGAGTCGAGTCAACACACCACTGGTTTCACTTCCATCACCTTTTGACTTAAGAAACAACCTTAAAAGTAACGCTTAAATTAAAATCAATCTAGTAATTTTTATTTTTCTAGGGCTCTGAAACACCAACATAGCTTAGGCTAGGGTCTTGGAGTAGGTGAGTACTTAACTCTCCAAGACTACAAAACCAAACAGATAGTTTATCTTGAGTAGATTAAATCCAATTGTTTCAGTTATACTCTGGGAAAGCTCCTCTTAAAGGAGAAGCACGAGCTCGTGTCCGAACCAGTGAGGGGATCATTCCTCCCTCGTTGGGAACGACGCCAGACAGTACGTATTACAAACGGTAAACCTCGGATTAACCATTGTCGAGGAGCCAGGGGTCACTTATCGGTAAACCTTGGATTATTGTCAAGGAGCCGGTAAGGGGATTGAGCTTGTTACTCTGCCCTTGCGTGCTGTCGGAGTTTAGACTGTTCCCCCAGGTGTAATTGTTGTGATTGGTAACTTTAGTGACCATAATCTTTAGGGTTCTACCGAGGTGACGGTGGAGGGAAGGTCCCACTGTACCTGGAGCAGACGTCGGTTATACTCACTTGGATTTTCCGGGGGGTTCACTTCACTTCGAGACGGTTAAAGTGGAGGAACTTGTGCCGGTCTATTCATTAAGCAGGTTGCCGGGGTAACTGTTCCACCCGCCATTTCTGTACTGAATCCTGCGAGGTTGGGCCTAATCACCAACTAGCGCTTTTGGTCCGGAAGACTACTGTTTGTGTGTGGTTTGACGCTCTAGATTATTTAGGCGTGTGCTTCAAATTTGTTTGCTTCTTTAGAAGACTTTAGGTGGTTTGATTTGAAATTTTTACTTTGTTTTCGTGTGTTGTAGTTAAAAATCTTTAATTGTGGCGGAATTACCGAGACAGTCCCGTAGACTTCGGGGCCAGTCTCCTGAATTTGTTTCTGTGGCCGAATTGTTGAGAAGATCCCGTAGACTTAGGGGATCACCTCCTCGAGACGACCCGGGTAATTTAGAAGGTTTAAAGGTCCTTGTAACTCCTCCTAGTGACAGTAGAGTAGGTTCACCTGAAGAAGGAGAATCTTCCTTGGTAGTCCATCCAGATTACCAAAGTTTAGAAACAGGTTACAATCCCGAAACTGTTACAGTTTCCGAGCTTGCTGGTAGTTTTTCATCTGCCAGTGAAACAGGCGAAGAACCTGAAATTTCCGAACCTGTTACTCCAACTTCTAGTGTCCCTGATTCACCGAGAATAGAAAGAATTATCACCGAAAATCTACCTTCTGGTTTGATTGCTATAGAAGAACTTGCTCCAGAAGAAGATATAGGTGTCTCTCACCTTGAAGGTCAACTTACTATTGATCTAAGGGAGCGTGAATCCATCTTTTACAGTCCTCCTAGAAGTACTTCTTGGTACCTTGCGTTAACCAATTTTTTAGACAACTCAGTCGGTTTTTCCACACCTCGTACTCCTTTTCCACCTGGAGGTATTCATACTCCTGTAAATATGTCTGGTCAGTCGTCCGTGTTTACACAAAGTCCTGAATCTTTTTTACACGGCGGTCCTTCTGTTCCCACTGGGTATCAGTCACTTTCTGGTACCTTTGCGGGGGCATCTCCTCAACCCATTGATCATGGGTTATTTGCTGGAAACAGTGGTAATATACCATTGGGTGTAGGAGACATTTACATGATGTCAGGTTCAGTTCCCGTTTCCCAACCTCAAGGTGGCCAATTACCGCCTGGGGGGCAACCGCAGTTAACGCCTGGGGGGCAACCTCAAGGTACACAAATCGTGTCTGGGGGGCAACCTCAAAGTCAGTATGTACCTATGGTGCAATACTTGCCTCAAGGTCAACCTCAGCCTCAATATGTACCCCAAGGTCAACCTCAGTATCAATATCAACCTCAAGGATGGCAACCCCAAGGATGGCAACCTCAAGGGTATCAACCCCAAGGTTATCAACCTCAAGGGTACCAACCTCAAGGTCAAGGTCAACCCCAGTATCAGTATTTACCTCAAGGTTATCAACCTCAAGGTCAATACTCAAGTCAAGGTTATCAACCGCCTCAAGGTCAGTCATATGTTCCAAGTATGGGAACTGCACCTTACAATTATCAATCCTACCCTCAATCTGGTTATGGATCTCAGTATCCTCAACCTGTTACGGGTCAATACCCTGGAATGTTAGTGTGGGATCCATCACAGGGTCAACAGGTGTTGCAACCAAGTGTACAGATGGTTCCTCAAGCTGGACAACCCGTAGTTTCTGGTCCAACCCAGCAACCGCAACCTGTCCAGCCAAATGTTCAAACTTCTGTAGCTTCGGTAGTTACTCAGCCGTCAATTGCACCTAGTACTCCATCTCAAACGGCTGCTGCAACTACCGCTACATCTACCATACTTACTTCTGGAGTATCGACGGCTCCAGTTTCTACTGTCCCTGTTACCACACCTCAGACATCTTTACCGTTGTCTGGATCTACGATTCAAACCACGGTCCAGATGCCTGTAGGTCAGCCTGGTATAAGTACGGTTGTGACTACTCAACCTCAATTTGTTCAACCTCCGTACCAGGGACAGTACCAACCTGGGCAAGCTGTCCAACAACCGGTTTACCAGTATCAACCGTATCCTGGGTACACTTATCAACAACCTCAACAACCCCAGTACGGTCCGGTTAATCCTGGTTTTCCAGGAGGATATAATATCCCAAATGCGACTCCTGTTCCTAGTTATCCTGGATATCCTCCTCCTGGGGCTGGTATTGTGACCCAGAGTTTTAGAGATCCTAACCGGCAGTTACCGTTTATTGCAACTTTGGATTTACCCGACTTGACGCGCCTAACGAACGATCCAATTCAATATCTTCAGTTCTGGCCGCCAATGCCAAATAAGTTGCCCAGTGATATACCCAAGTTCGAAGGTAAGTCTGGAGAGGATCCGTCCAATCATGTGATGACTTACCACCTCTGGTGTGCTTCGAATTCTATCTCAGATGATTCCATCCGCTTACGTCTTTTCCAGCGTACACTCATTGGTCTCGCGGCCAAGTGGTACATTGAGTTACCACGGGCCTCTTTTTACAACTTTAGCCAGTTAGCTACCTCGTTCTTAACTCACTTTCAGTTGCCGGTCAGATACGATAACGGCACGGAGTTATTAACTTCACTAAAACAATCGACGTCCACGTATATTTCTGATCACATTCATGAGTGGAGACGTCGAAGGAGATTAGTGAAAGTTTTTATCCCGGACCAAATCTTAGCTGAATGGTTTGTCAAATCATTATTACCGAAGATTACTGAAGATGTAGCTAAGGCCGGAGTAGTTACTGAGGAGCAAGTCATTGCTCAGGCACAATACCTTGACTTAGTTTACACTCAGTCGGGTACGTTACACGAGAAGATTCCGGATCTTCCAAAGTCGAATCAAATCGCTGCTGCTCCTTCGGGATCTCATGCCGCTGATGGTATGATTGGTATCGTGACTACGAAGAGCAAGAAGAAGTCTTCCAAGGCTTCAACTACTCCAATTATCACTTTGCCTGATTCTCCGACAGGAGAGTCTTCTCCTGAACTCACCGCCGACATTCACGCTGTAGAGTCATCTACGGCCAAACCAAAAAACGGTGGAAAGAAGAAAGGAAAGAAGAAGGCTAAAGCAGACAAGGCTCCAAAGGAGAAAACTGAAAAGTCGGAAACCAATGACGAAAAACGCAAACCTCGATATCCTTGTCTTATTTGTGAAGAGGATCATTTTACGAGAGATTGCCCTCATCGGGCCGAGGTTGTAAAAATAGTCAAAGGTTCTCCCACTCCTGCTGTGTTAAAGAATCCATTTCCAGAGCAGGAGAATAAGATGATAGGTTCTTCTTCGAATGCCAGTGAAGAACCCATTTTGATGATGTCTCATGTGAGGATTGCGACTCGATCGCAAGATTATGGTAGTAAGGCTCCTGTTGATGGCAAGGAAGCAGAATCTTCTCACTCTAACCCATCAACCTCAGCTCCTGGTTCCGATCCACTACAGATCGAAAAACCTAACCCAGACTTAGTGATTAAGCCGCCCGCCAAGGGTGTACTTCGAAGGTCTGCTTTCAATCCACATGCGAGAGCAGCCCAGAATTACAACATTGTTGAGGACTTAGCTGTTTCACCTTCAGCAATGTCGGCACTCGAAGTGCTGCAATCATGCCCAGCACAACGGAAATTGCTTTTGTCGGCTATCGGAGCTGTCGATGTTCAGGACCCGAACCTAATGATCTTTGATCTAGAAAATAGTACACCACGTCTCCCCCATCAAATGGCTTTCCAAATTCCAGTGATAGTCAAAAACAGGCCTATTCATCGGACTGTGATTGATGAGGGAGCTTCTACGTGTATTATGTCGATTCAATGTTGGAGATCGCTTGGTTCTCCTTCGTTGAACCAATCCCCCACCATCCTTAAGGCCTTTGATGGCCGTGGGTTCCGTCCGTTTGGTATTCTACAAGAATTGCCTATAGGGGTTGAAGGTAAAACCGTTAGTCTGGATGTGGAAGTGGTTGATGCCCCTCTAGACTACAACCTTCTTTTGGGTCGAAGTTGGTCATATGCTATGACAGCGGTCGTTTCATCGGTCTTCAGAGTAATTAAGTTTCCACATAACGGTAAGATCGTGACTATTGATCAGCTGACATACTTTTCATCCGACCCAGCCTCTTCAGAGAGTATCCAGCATGTTGGTAAAACGACAATCCCTTATAGGGACGTTGGTGTAGGTTTAGTTAAGGATTCCGGTTTACTGGGAACTTTTCCTCTCCCTCCACTCAGCGCAGATCCTTCGTTTGCAACCATTCATATGATTACATCAGAAAACATTATTTATGATGATCCTTGGTTCGTCCCATCTGACTCTGAGATAGACTCACTCGGTGATGTTATGCCTTTGAGTCCATATGAAATTGCTTATGAAGCTCTCATGTCTTTTACTGACTTTCATTCAACCGAAGTCGACCAAATGAATGTGGTCAGTGAAGAGTCACTTTTCACCTCACCCTTAGAACGGATAACGTTTCCCGAAGTCGTGTCATCTGACGAACAACTTCGCGAAATCCTAAGTGTAGACGATCTACCATGGGAAGATCTCCATCACAGATCTTCGTTTTTACCTAAGGATGATGCATTTGAAAATGATTTTTCATCTATCTTTACCGCTGAATATGTCAAAGACGCTCAGGATCCAACGAAACATTCTGATTCAGAGTTGAATTTAGGGAATATTTCTCGTACTATTCCCATTGATATTTCAGTGAAGCCCGGAATCGAGGAAAACATTCATATAGGTGCCGCATGTACTGAAGAAGAAATCCAAACTTACAAGGCCCTATTCCAAGAATTCCGCGACGTGTTTGCCTGGTCTTACGAGGAAATGCCGGGAATTGATCCTGCCATTGTTGTTCATGAAATAAAGACCTACCCGGATGCTAAACCCGTCCGGCAACGGTTGCGTCAAATTCACCCTCGAAAAGCGGCTGCGATTAAAGCAGAAGTCGAAAAGCTGTTGAAAGCAGGTTTCATTTATCCGATCCCGTTAACGGATTGGGTATCGAATATTGTTCCGGTCAATAAGAAACAAGGAACAATAAGAATCTGTATCGACTATAGGGATATAAATCGAGCTTGTCCAAAAGACAACTATCCTACGCCTTATATCGATCAAATTATTGATGATTGTGCCGGAAGTGAAATGTTTTCCTTCATGGATGGTTTTTCGGGCTATAATCAAATCAATATTCTACCTGCCGACCAACCAAAAACGGCATTCATTTGTCCATGGGGGACATTTGCTTATTGCAAGTTACCTTTTGGGCTTAAGAATGCCGGGGCCACTTTTCAACGGGCGATGTCTTATGCATTTCATGACATCAAGCACATTGTGCAACCCTATCTCGATGATTTGCCTGCTCATTCTTTACATCGAGCTGATCACCTTGTCCACCTACGAGCAATCTTTATGAGGTGTAGGCATTATCGAATTCGGTTGAATCCCCACAAGTGTGTTTTCTGTATAGAAACAGGTCGATTGCTGGGATTTGTTGTTTCAAAAGCCGGCATTCGCGTCGATCCCTCGAAAGTCGAGGCTATCATCAAATTGCCTCCTCCTTCGAGTTTGCGCCAACTCCAAAGTTTGCAAGGGAAAGCGAACTTTTTACGCCGATTCATCCCAAACTACGCCGAGGTCACTAAAGGTTTTACACGGTTGTTGAAACAGAATGCACAATTCTTTTGGGACGAGATTGCCCAACAATCTTTTGATGCACTTAAACACGCGTTGACCCATGCACCGTTATTGCATCCTCCCAACTACAACCAAGACTACTTCTTATACCTCGCAGCTTCGCATTCCACCATTGGAATGGTGTTAGTTCAAGAAGATGAATTCGGAGCGGAGCATGTGATATATTATCTTAGTAGGACCTTGAATCCAACTGAGCTAAAATATTCGCATGTGGAGAAATTGGCCCTGGCAGCCGTTCAAGCTGTCCAGCGTTTCCGTCACTACATTCTTCTCCGCAAAACTACAGTTATTTCGGATTGCAACCCTATGATTTATATTTTGACAAAACAACTGCTAGGGGGCAAGTACTCTAAATGGATTGTCATCCTGCAAGAGTTCGACTTGGAGTTCGAGAAGTCCAAGTCTAAGAAATCCTTAGTTTTTGCGGAATTGATGTGTGATTTCCCGAGTGCTGACACAGAGACTGTGGCAGAGGAGTCCATTGCGGACGAATCTTTGTTTCTTATCAGTACTGTAGATCCGTGGTACGGGGATATAATCATCTATCTCCAAACCCAAACCTTTCGGCCTGAAGCTTCCAAAGCGGAACGTCGAAAAATTCGGTTTCAATCCCAGCCATACAAAATTATTGGAGATACACTTTATCGCCGGGGGGCAGACTTAGTTTTTCGACGTTGTTTAACTCACGAAGAGGCTGAGAGGGTTTTGAATGATTGTCACTCTGGAGCATGTGGCGGTCATATGTCTGGGTATGCCACAGCTCAGAAGGTGTTGCGCGCTGGCTATTTCTGGCCGTCTATGTTTAAAGATTGTATCATTGCAGTCAGGAAGTGCCACAACTGTCAAGTGTTTGATCGCAAGATGCGCGCTCCACCTGCTCCTCTCCACCCTATAATTGCCGTTGGTCCATTCGCCAAATGGGGTATCGACTTTATTACTTGTAACCCTCACTCGGCCGGGGGGCATGCGTATATCATCCTTGCGGTTGATTATTTTACTAAGTGGGCCGAGGCGATGCCTACATTCGACGCAAGCGGCAAAACAGCTGCAGTTTTCGTATTCAATCATATCATAACTAGGTTTGGTGTCCCACAAGCAATCATTACTGACCATGGGAGCCATTTTCGAAACGTCATGATGACTGAGCTTACAAGCCAGCTTGGTTTGCGCCACGATAGCTCTACTCCTTATTATCCGCAAGCCAACGGTTTGGTTGAGTCTATCAACAAAGTTCTAGTTATCATGATCCGACGAACCATTGGTGTTCATCGGTCGAATTGGCACAACATGTTATTTTCAGCGCTATGGGCATACCGAACCTCAGTGAAAAATTCAACAGGGTTCACTCCTTTCCAGCTAGTTTATGGCTTAGAAGCTGTGTTACCCATTGAATGCGAAATCCCATCACTTCAAATGGCTGTCGAATTACTTCCAGCTACTTCCGAAGAGGAGAAACGTTTATTGTACTTGGCTAAATTAGATGAGACTCGACGTGACGCTACATTGGCAATCGAGACTCACGCGAAACGAATGAAAGCTCAGTATGATAGAAATGTAACCCCTCGAAGTTTTTCGGAAGGAGACCTAGTACTATTATATGATCAAGCTAACGATAAGCTAGGTGCCGGAAAATTCGTTCCCATGTGGCATGGGCCCTACATTGTAAAGCGAAAGCTAGCAAAAGGGGCTTATGAGCTAGTTGACTTTGATGGGGACTCTTTGGGTAAACCCAGAAATGGACTTTACCTAAAGAGGTATTATGCTTAAATGATGGGAATGGAGAAATTTTTAGATAGGTTAGATTTTCTTTCTAGCTAGCAAGTGTGTTAGTTTAGTCAGTGTGCTTAGCTTAGAGAGTGTGGTTTTTCGTCGTTATTCTGGCTTATCTTGGTTTTACTCTTGATATTGCAGATGTCGACGCCTCTCCAAACATACATTGGATTTGCTGATGGTGCTTGTCGTAGTACACGGAACATCTCTTCCGCAGCTTGGGTTATCTATTCGCCCTCTGACGAGTTAGTTTCTATGCATGGGGTAAGCCTCGGTCAAACAACGAACAACATTGCAGAATACAGTGCAGTGATTGAATTATTATCCGAATCTATTTCATTTGGAATTCGACGTTTGATAGTGAGGTTAGATTCTGAACTTGTTGTATTACAGCTTAATAGAGTTTATGCCATTAGGAATCCTGTGTTATTAAGGTTGTTTTTGAGAGTGCGTCTCTTGGAACGTGAATTTGATTACATTGAATATCAACATATTCCAAGGTCTTTGAATACATTAGCAGATGCAATTGCTTCTCGAATGTTGGACAGACATTTACGATAATCATGCAAGTAAATTTAAAAACATTTCATCACATATGTTAAACAAGATAAGCCGGTAATAGTGATATATATAGATAGAAGTGTGTCAAAAAATATATACATCGTCTTCGATCATAGGTTGAAAACACCTTATGATCGGCAAAATGATAGTACAAAAAGTCAAAATGTCACATGTGACTACAAAAGTGACTAGTCAATCACTGGTGGTGCTCTCTGTATGACACCACTGCGCGGGCTACCTTACGCAAAAATCTCCTAAACGGTCCAGGGACCGCGACTACGAAGCGCTGAAGCCGGGTAGGAATGTCATCCATAGTAGTCTCAGGTATATCTGCCGTGAGACGCTCTAGATCATGCTCCAACTCAGCTAGTACTTCTGCAGCCGCGTCCTGTGGGGCCGGTACCGGTGCAGCTGGATGTAGTCTATCAAAAGGCCGGAGGTTGGCTGGACGCTGTGGACCAACATCTGCATTTTGAAAATTTTACTGTTAGTTTTGAGACGATATATATGAAAAATAAAAAATACATAATTAGAGAACTTGTGAAAATAAAAGTACCTCTGTCATCCCATTGTTCTCCCGGTGGAAGAACCATGTCCGGATCACCTCTAAAATCCACTCCGGCATACGGAAAGTCCTGTATCGAAAAAACCTGGTCCTCTAACCAGTGAAAGTAACTATCTGAGAATCGAATCACTGTCACACCCTCGTCAGGATGCCGGGCCATCACCGCAACCCATCGTATCAGCTTTGGCTCCCGAGGACCCAAGATATCAACAGTGAGTTGCTGAGGGATCAACATTGGAACTCTCTCCAAGGCAAAGCTCACGACTAGAGGCCCATATCCAAAAGTCTTTAGTCGTCCGTTCTTTGCCTTGGTCAGTTGGCTCTTCATATGAGCCGACACAGCTTCACACCAGTTGAAAATGGTGCCTTGGTAACAGTCAATTGCCATCCGCATTTGGGATCCGGAAGCAATGTGTAAAGCGGCCGCGCCGCAAATTCTGGTAACCGTGAACGCTATGACTTTGAGTTCCGGCAAAGTGATGTGTTTTATCTCTATGCCTTTTGAATGGTGAGCCCCAGGTGTGCACCACTCGTCGCGGAGACTATCAAGGGATTGGCCACCCGGCCTAGTCCCCGCAAGACTGAGTTGCTCACCTCTGTTCGGCAAGCCAGTGAGAAAGTATACATCCGAGGGCTCTATCTCGAGCTGGTGCCCTCCTATGTAAAAGCATTGTTCTTGAACGTTCCATCGCTCAACCAGCCATTCCAAGAATCTTACCTGGCCCCTCATGCCCGGTATGGTCCAATATTTGTATAATCCGCATGCTCTTAGGGCATCCAGGGAAGGTTGATGATTTATTGCAACTTCATCATCCTCTACATGCTCTCTTTCTCTCCAATCTAACATGGTTAATACCCTGCACATCAAAAATAGCAATTAGAAATTGATTTGGGAATTTTTGGTGGTTTTTTGAGGGAGTTGGGGTTTTGAAATGCGCACTTCTCGGAAGACGCACCCCGGCTTTGTAGCACAGGGCGCCCGGACGCGGCTGGCCTGAAGGCGGGCCGCGTCTTCCGACCATTTTCCCGTATGAGAAAAAGTCGGGGGATGCGGGTCACCCGAAGGGCACCCGCGTCCGCCGAGAGGCGCATTCCAAAACCAAAACCCCCCCAAAAAATGAAACTAAGACCTAAAAATTGATTCTAAACGGATAGAAATGTAGAGTAGGATGTGTAAAAAACCTGGATAAGACGGCGTTCGATTCCGACGGTCGGATTTTCCGCAGCGACCACGGGAAGTTTCTTGTCAAAAGCTCCTTTTTCAACCTCAACAGTGAAACGGTAAAAATGACATGGTAAAAGGTCTTTTTATAGGTTTTTTGGATGAATTAGTTCATTTTTTACCATGAAAAGATGTTTTTCGATGTATTTTTGCCTATTTTAAACAGGTATGAGTAATGTGTTGCTTTTGTGCAGGACAAAGGGGTTTCGAGGGAAATTGTAATTTTTCACAAACAAAAATATCAGAGTCATCTTTTAAGCCCTTTTCTGACTCCTAAAACATGAAAAGATCGCCGAGCGTTTCTTTTACACTCGTTAAAACGGAATTAAAAGACGGTCCCCTTTTAGCTCTTTTCTGACCGCAAAATCAGGAAAAGATTGCCGGGTTTTTGTCGTTTCGAACTCGATAAGGAAATAAAACGACATGTCCTTGATCGCTTTTTACTTTTCAGGTCAACGACACTATTATGAAAGTACTCCTTGGTCGCAAGATCAAGCGGTTCCCCCAGGTATTATTTTATACTTTTTCGGGCTTGAGGGACACAAATGTACGAAAAAGTTCAACGTGGAGTCTCCTTTTGTTTTTTCAGACTCTCTAAAAATGAAAAACGTCGAGTTTCTCCTATACTGGGCTCGTTAAACTTTTACAGTAAAGGACCTGTTCAATTACAAACAGGAACGAACCACTCCTTCCTAGGGTTCGAATTTAAACTAGGTTGGACTCGTCCGAAGGATGAGCTTATAATCAAGCATATGTTATCCTCCTCAAGCTTGTTAAAAATAAAGAGGTACTTGCCAGAAATGTTGGGGGAAAAGAGAGAAGAATGAACATGTTTGTTACCTTTTGTCTCAAAAGAAACTTTATTACCACTCTTGAACACGACATTTTTCATTCACCTGGGTTGGGAAATCTTTTACCTCACAGTTGACCAAACCACTTTGAAAGTCTTTAACCGGGTTCGGGGATTAACTTTGAGTTATTCGTCACCAAGCCATCTGTCGTGTCGTTATGTGTTCAAGAGGTCTGCAAGCAAAACTTTCATCTGCAAAATACTTGTCATCCATTTGACCATCCCTGAGTCAGTCCTTACAGCAACATTTCTTTAGCTTGAACAATGATTTCGTGTTGCGGGCTTGCCTGCAACGGGTCGCTTTCTATCGACATCGACACATTATCTAGAAAGATGACTTAGGAATCGACAGTACCTTGAAGTCTGCATGCATCAATGGCAGGTTTCTCGCCTTTGACGACAGTTTACATCATTGACTTTCGATCAAAGGATTCCGTGAAGTGTTCGACATCAAAACATCTATTCACATTTCACGGGTTGTGCTTGGTACTTTGAGAACCATTGACATTACTGGTGGTCTCTCTCACGCTTGTTAACAGTTTACATCATCGACTGGTAATCAAGTGGTTTCTAACATGTTCGACATCAAATCATTTAAATCACATGGCTAGAATCGTACCAATTCGGGAAGTAGAAGTGAAGACCCTGGATCTAGTTTCTACCATCCAGGCTGCAAGGAGTTTTGTATTCATTATCTATGTAGACTAATCATAAACAGATGGCTGCGTCCATACTGTGTCTACAAAAGTCTATAAAAATGATGTACTGCAAGATCATTCCTGTATCAGAATAGTTAGTCCATTAGTTAAAGTTTTGAATCTGAGTATGGGAATGCCTACCTCAGTGATGATATAATCTTATACATGTATTTTGTGTTGAAAATTGCAGGTTCCAACCAGGTCATCCACAAGACAATCCTTGAAATGATAAAGCGCTTCACCCTTCCTAGAATTACAAAACCCTAATCTATTCCAGGCTTCGCACTTTAGGGGGCAATCTGTTACACTAAAAAATGTCACCATGACCACTTACAGTTAGTATGGCTCAAATCAACAGTCATGCTACCCTCTTAGGCAAGTCTTATGCCTCTGCTATCCATCTCAAACTCAAAGAAGAGAGAAAGTCTTGTCAAAAATATATTTATCTCTGGGGTCGCAGGTTCTCTCTAGCCTTACCTGCGGGGACGCTCACAATGTTCACAAAAGTTGCGTCCTTGGACGCTCTGTATGTTAAGGGACAGGTGCATCCTTCTGTAAAAGGCAAAATGCGCAAGTTTCATCTTAAAAAAGTTACTTGTGGTTACTTCTAGAACTTTCTAGAGGTCGGTTTGATGAATTGGATGCGCCTCCAGTTGGTTCATGTATCTCTATTAAGGGGGAACTTATCCCATCAATAAGGGAGCTATCCCACTCAAAGGGGGGATTATCCCATTGATGGTGGACCTGAATAACCTCTTTACAGCACTATAAATAAAGACATTGAGCCAGAGGGAGAAGAGGTTGGAGCTATACATTTTCTTTGGGTAAATGTTGCAGGAATTAGGACTCCCATTTAGAACCTTGTGAGGAGAGATTGTCTTTGCTTGATTCTACTTGGAAGTGGGTGAGCTTTGTCAAAGTAGAGGAAAACCCTTGATGGACCCTGGGAGGAACTTGCACAACACCAAGGCCAGGTTGTAAGAGTTTCTTTGTTTCGTTATTAATACAAACTGGTTTATTTTTCTCAATAGCTTGTGTTAATGAGTTATTTCATGTGTTCCTTGGTCTGCATGTTGAATATATGTTTTATTATATGAAATGCAAGTGCTTGGTAATTGTTTGATTGTTTGTGGTTGCAGGAATTGACTTGAAGGAGGAGCTCATCCGGATCGGCAAGGACGGACTACAACAACAGCGTTTTGGAATAAGGTAAGCCTAAACACTTGTAGTTTTCATGTTTTAAAAGGTATATTTAGAGAAAGATCACTCCATTTTGTCTTGTTTGTCGCTAGAGAGTTTAGACTCCTAGGGAGGTCAGTTGTGTCCGCACAAACGACTTTTTCCGCCACGACAAGCCCCACCTACCGCCATCTCTTTGATCACTGCAAAGTAATACAGTAAGATCATTTCCCAGACCAGGGTTTCCCTTATGATTCGCCCCCAAGGCAAGAAGAAGGTTGTGGCCACAGCTTCCAATAAGGGCTCCTCTGCATAACAACAGAAGATGAACAAGGTTGTGGAGGAGTACATGGACATTTTCGCCTCAGCCACAGGGGTACCTTTGTACTGTCAGGTCAAGCACTCCATCGATTTGACCTCGGGTGCGCTGCTACCCAATGGATTGATCTATCGACGCTCTGTTCTGGAGAACAATGAGATTAAGAGGTAGATTTAGGAACTACTACAGAAAGGGCACATCAGGCCAAGCTCATCACCCTGTGGGAGCTTGATTGTATTCATACAAAAGAAGGATGGGACCTAAGGCTAAGTATTCACTATCCGCTGCTGAACAACATCATTTTTTGGAATAGGTACCCAATCCCATGGATTGATGACCTTCTGGACCAGCTCAAGGGGGCCAAATATTTCAGCAAGATTGACTTGAAGTCAGGTTATCATCAGGTTCCTATCAAACCCTCTGATGTGTGGAAGACTACCTTTAAATCCAAGGAGGGCATTTTCGAATGGTTGGTCATGCCATTCGAATTGACGAATGCCCCTGCAACCTTCATGAGACTGATGGATGACATCTTGTGACTCTTCACCAATGCATTCGAGGTGGTGTATTTAGATGACATCTTGATCTTCAGCCAGAGTTTGGAAGAGCACCTCCACCATATTTGACAGGTCCTTCAAACCCTTCGACAACACAAGTTGTGTGCTAACTTGGAGAAATGAAGCTTTGGATTGACCCAGGTTCAATATCTGGGGCACATCATTAATAAGCAGGGTGTACATGTGGACCCATCCAATATACAAGTCATTCGGGATTGGCCAGCCCCAACCACTCTAACAGATCTCTGAAGCTTTTTGGGTCTTACCAATTTCTACTATAGGTTCGTGTTGGGGTTCTCTCATATCACTTGGCCTTTAATTCAAGTCACCAAGGGCGGAGTGAAAGGAAAGTTCTTTTGGTTAGAAACCCAACAACGAGCGTTCTCCAAGTTGAAGAATCGCTTCTGTTTTACACCAATGCTCACATTACCAGACCTGCAACAACAATTTGAGATTGAGATAGATGCCTCTAACTATGCTATTGGTGTGGTTCTTACTCAACATGGGCATCCAGTGGCTTACCACAGTGAGAAACTTTTAGACACGGTCTGAAAGTACCCACTTATGAAAAAGAAATGTATTCCATTGTGCAGGCATGTCGTCAATGGAATCATTACATTCTCAGGAAGAAAATGGTCATCCACATAGGCCACTAGCCTCTATAGTTCATACAGACACAAGCGAAGTTGCAGAACGGTCGCCATCAGAAATGGTCCACCTATATGCAACAATTCTATTTGAACATTAAGTATAAGAAGGGCAGCACCAATAATGTCAATGATTGCCTTAGTCGACCACCGGTCATGGTGCTAATCACTTTGATCGACACTTGTGGGCACGAGACATTGGGGTGGCTGCATCTTTACAAGAGAGATCCAGAATTTGGCAGCATATACCAGACACTCCTGGAAGGGAAGAAAGCTCCAAATTTTCACCTTTAGGATGCACTATTATGCCACTTGGGGCACATATGTTTTCCTTCAGTTGAGCGTACCAAGATTATTTGGGAGGCGCACTACAGTTGAGTCATTGGAAATTTCAGAGTAGAGAAAGTAGCAGTGGTATTGCAGAAGTATTTTTATTGGCTGAAACTTCGTCAGGATGTTGGGAAGTATATTAGATCATGCACCACCTATGCCATTGCCAAACCAACCATCAAGAAGAAAGGCCTGTATACTCCTCTACCTACTCCTAGTCATCCTTTGGAATTTGTCTCCATGGATTATATGTCGGGCCTTCCTTCTACTAAGCATGACAATGATTGTGTTTTCGTGGTCGTCGACACATTCTCTAAGATGTCCATCATGGTGGCCTACAAGAAGAGTATCAGAACAGAGGCCACTGCTAAGCTCTTCTTTGAGCAATTGTGGGTAAACTTTGGGATCCTACAGTCCATTATCTTAGATCGGGACAAGAGATTCCTCAATGCATTTTGGTCAAGTCTCCAGTCGATGCTGGATACAAAAATCACTAAGTCCACGACTTTCCATCTCCAAACTGATGTCCAAACAGAGGTTGTCAACAGGATGATCGTACACATTCTATGCATGTACAAATCGAAGCATCCACGCACATGGGATCAAATTATCCTCTATGTCCAACACAACTACAACATAGCTCTCTATAGCTCAACAGGCCACTGCCCCTTTCAGGTAGGGTTGGGATTTCAGCCATTATGCCCCATTGATGTGGCCATACCATTTGTAGCCACTCAAGTAGATTCGACTCACATGGAGTCTGAATTTGAAAGGGCTAACAACTTCATTGAGCGCATTCGACACATCCGCCAACAGGGCCATAATGTTGAAAATGGCAACAACAAATGCTAAAAATAGAAGTGATAAAAATATCACTACTATAAATAGCAGTTTGGGTACCAATGCTGGATTGAGCAACAGGGAATGAAAAATGGAAGTGCTAAAAATAGCATTGCTATTTTTAGCAGTTCGAGATGGATTCGTATTTTAGTCAGTCCCTAAACTAAAATAGTGAAGTAAAATTCGAATTTGATCTTAGCAGCAGTTTGTAAAATAATTAATTAATTCACCATGAGTTAATTAGTTAAGGAAAATGAAACTTGAAGTGTATGTGGCAACATGCAACAGTTTCTCCATTAATTGAGGAATTTATCCATCAGTTAAAGAGATAAGGATGAGTTGTAATTTGAGTTGTAATTAGTTGACTTAGTTAAATTAGTCAAGTCCAGTTATATTAATTTAAACAGTTTGTTTAAATTAATGTGAGTTCAGTTAGTTAATGCTTGCATGCATGTAACTGATGTTCTTCAGATAACTGAATATTATCTCATAAATAACTCATGCATGTCAGTTCAGACAGAGACCCAGTTGAGATCAGAGGAGGGATAGTGTACTATCAGTTGGATGGATTTTTCCTATAAAGGAAACTCATCCATGGAGAAGGATTTATCTCCTTCAGGATTGCACAGTTGGATTAGAGGTTAGTGAGTGTCTGAAGAGGCCAATTCACACAAGTGACAACTCTGAACCCTAAGGAAAATTGCACAAAGAAATAGGAGGCTTGGAGGGCTGAGGAGAATGTTCGAGAGAGGCCTTTGACTGTCTATGAGCAGCAGAGGGATTGCAGAGAGAACAGGATAGCTTGTGAGTTGATTCTTTTTGTAATCCGGACTATATTTCCACTTATATGATAATACCGAGTTGGGGTTTTAGGCTGAGGCATTACCCTGGTTATTTCTTCTGTGTTATGTGTGATTGCTTCTCATTCTCAGTTATATGTGTTCTCATTGATCGTGCTCAAATTGATTAAGCTTTCGCAAAGTTTTGTAGAAGTAGATCTTGTATTGTGTTTTATTATATTGCATAATCTGTTGATCTATAGTGGGAATTTCTACATGGTATCTGAGCAAAAGTGATCAAGTAAGAACAAAATACAAGAAGGGATAAGTTCGAATTTTGTGATTCCTGAATATAGAAATCAAGTTCTTATCACATCTCTATTTCACCTATGGCGTTTAGTGGTTTAAGACTCGAGTATGCCCTTGATGGCAGCTCAAATTATATATCCTGGAAGGATTGCATGGAGGTAGTATTAGAGGATAACAGTCTAAAGGACTTCATTGATCAAGAAGTCCCCAAGCCAACTGATGCTACTCAATTGGCAGAATGGAAGAAATGTGTGGCTAGAGCAAGGAGAATCCTCCTAGCGGGAGTTCGAGACCACCTTGTCTCGAGCCTCCATGGGAAGGAGACACCGTTTTCAATGTGGAAAACTTTGAAAGATCTATATAAGAATAGCAGCAATGAGAGGAAGCTGGCACTGAAGGACAAGCTTCAGAAGATCAAGTGTGAAAAGGGCGACACGATCTCTATGTATCTAAACAAGCTCACCACATGCAGGGATGAGCTTGGAAGTGTAGGGATCGCGACAACTGATGATGACATGGTGAGTCTTGCACTCCTCAGTCTTCCTAAGAGTTGGTATAGCTACCAGGACTCGGTTAATGGAAGAGAGAAACTGCCAGATTGGGAATGACTTTGGTCGGATCTGATGCATGAGGAGATAAGAAGAAGCACCATAGGGGGTTCTTCATCCATGGAGGATGAAGAAAACTGTGCCTTAGAGAGTAAGGCAAAGAAGGGGAAGGAGAAGGATTCTCTTTCCCAATCCAGTTCTTCCCAAGGTGGGAAGAAGTTTGACAAATCGAAAGTGTGATGCTTTCGCTGTCATGAGGTGGGCCATTTCGCTACAAATTGTCCACTGAGGAAATTCAAGAAGGGATCCGTGGAAGGATTAGAAGGTGAGGTACTGGCCTCACAGTTCGAGTTGGATTTCACATTGTTCACGTGCATGGTTTCATCCATGGTGGGAAGTGGTTGGTTTCTTGACAGTGGAACTTCTTTCCACATGACCGACGACAAGAGTTTGTTTAGTTCTTTGGAGGAGAAAGATCTCTAGATACTCATAGCCATGGGTAATGATGAAAAGTATAGTGTCTCAGGTGTAGGCATGGTTATTTTTTAGAGGGAGCATGGAGCTCGCATTACCTTGACTGATGTCAAGTATGTACCAGGACTGAAGAGAAATTTGGTGTCGATCGCGATGGTGGAAGACAGGGGCTATGATGTAGTCTTCAGTAAGGGAAAGGATTTCCTTAGACACATCATCACTAGACAGGTGAAGTAGATCGGTTCACGGGTCAAGAACCTATATGCTCTTGAGGTTCAAGATGCATGCAAAGCCTTAAGGAGGAAGGCAACTAATGGAGACTTGGTGGTTGAGAGGGAGAGTAAATTACCTCTCAACATGCAGTGCCAGAAGAAGTCTCAGACGATTATGGAGGAGCCATGATTGGTGAAGCAGTTTCAGGAGGTTGTGGAGCAGCCACAACTAGCGAAGCTAAGAGGAGATCGAGTAGAGACATTTACTCATGTAGAGACCTCTAGTAGGGGGAAATTTCGAGCCTAGTGGGCAGAGGGATCACATGCATCCATACCTCCAGGTAGGAGGTGGGGTGATGTGGAGTGATCGTCCCAAGAAGACTGGAATAGGGGCAGGATCCTTGAGGTACCCAACCTCTTTGATTCAACTTTGATACAGGAGCCCTAATAAGGAGTAGCAGGACTAGCTGAGTGGGTAGAGACAGATGCAGATGGTGTGGCAGAGAGAGCTACAATGCAGGAGTCCCAAGATTGTGTAGAGATAACAAGCTGCAACAATGCAAGAGGCACAGGAGTGTTGCACCAGTGCAGGATGGCAAAGAGAGGTGTGCAACGGTGCGAGATGCATGGAGTGTTATAGTAGCTCAGAGGTCAGAGAGGAAGCACTTGTTAGCAGCAGGTAAAGCTTCAACATGAGAGTATGTTTCTAGCCCAACAGAGAGGTCAGTGGGGAGTTTTTTGTTTCTAGAGTTGTTGGAGCAACCACACTTGGTAGAAGTTTTGCATGTAGAACATTCAAAAGGTACAGGATCTGGTTCGAGTTGAATGCCTTTGTTATTGAGAGGGAGTGTTGAAAATGGCAACAAGAAATGCTATAAATAGCAATTTGGGTACTAGTGCTGGATTGAGCAACAAGGGATGAAAAATGGAAGTGCTAAATATAGCATTGATATTTTTAGCAGTTCAGGATGGATTCCTATTTTATTCAGTCCCTAAACTAAAATAGTGAAGTAAAATTCAAATTTGATCTTAGCAATGGTTTGTAAAATAATTAATTAATTCACCATGAGTTAATTATTTAAGGAAAATGAAACTTGAAGTCTTTGTGGGGACATGCAACAGATTCTCCATTAATTGAGTTAAAGAGGTAAGGATGAGTTGTAATTTGTGTTAGGGTCCCACCCTAACCCCCTTATTTATGTAATAGGATCGAGTCATATTTATAGTTAAGTAAAGAGTCAATAAAGCCCATATTAATAATTGTAAGTGGTTAACCCGCATTTAATGACAGGACCACAGTTAGTTGCAAATGGGCCATGGTATTAGATAGATGGTATTAATAAGAACCATGGTATTGCATGTATGAATCCTATATAAAGGATAGAGACTCCCTGCGAGGAGCATCGTGTCTTATTTTGTAATCGAGCTCAACTCTATTGGAGGTTGCCCCCTCGAAGAGGCAAGTGAACTTTGCTTTCTGAATAATAAAATACTTGTTGTTATTGCTCTTGTTCTATGTTCTGGGTATATTTTTTCGCATATTTGGTATTCTGGTATCGTCTTGCAAGATTAAGAGCATAACAAGTGGTATCAGAGCGCTTTCCAGTGCCAGTGGGATCTCCATTTTTTTAGCAATTTTTTTTGGCTAGAGACGTGTTATGGTGTCTTTAAACCACAGGGTCTATCGTTGAGCGCATAAACCTACGGATTTGGGGAGGCATGCACACAGGAAATGCAAGAGGTGGTCACGCTTGTTGGACTCCCTTGTAACCCCTATGGGTACCCCTTTGAGTAGTAGCGCATTAGACAGAACTGCGCACAGACTGTCTTCCAAGTACCTTCTGGGTATATCGAAAGCCCCCTAGCTCCCTTGAAACCTCGCCATAGATAAACCGTCAACCGTTTAGCTGCTACAGTACACCGAGAACAGCACTCGGAGAGATTACTCGCCCGTACGATAGGGTAGTCAAGTTGTACGGCTAAGGGTACGGTTGATCCTCCTTGGTTAGTGCCCTGAAAAATTGGGCCGAGTACTACTGTTAGACCCTTATGTATATTGCGATATGTAGTTCCCTGATCTCTCTTTGGATCATACATAATCTTTGCTAGATCAAATCTCGCAAGTGGGTTTTTTTCCGTCGCAACAGCAATCAGTTTTTCCATTCAAATCTATCAGATCAGCCATCCAAATCTCTCAGATCCATCAGATCCACCATCCATATCTGAGTAGTTGTGTGGGTTCCTATACTTGGGCGTGATTTTCGCAGGACTTTTGGCAGCATTAACATTTCAGGGATTCAGCAACTGCAGTATTCCTAAGTAAGGAGTAAAACTCCATTAGGAGTTAAAAAAAAAAAGTCTGAGACCCCCCGGGGTGCTTATTGGTGACTTAGCCCATAAGAATCAAGACGACAAGCTGAGCAAGGTGGTACCATTCAATTGTTAGTGCCAAAAAATTCAGGCAGTCCCAAATTTCAAGTAAATCGGCTCGGTGCATGGTAGAAACTAGAAATCAAGCTATGGAAAATGAAAGGATGGACAAACTTGAAGCATCCTTGAAAGACATCCAAGATCAGCTAACAAAATTAACTACAACACTCTCTATGGGCAAGGCGGAAGCCCGCGAGGAGGCATATATTGGCAATGAACACAGTGAGGGTGAGTCTAGCCACTCTCTTCACCTCTGGGGCACCCACCAACAATCCCATTCGCGACCACCCAAGCTGGACATGCATAAATTTGATGGCTCTCACCTGGCAGCATGGATAGCACAAATGGAGCAATATTTCAATTTGAATTACATCCTGGATAATGCCACTCAGCTTAGTGTGGGGATCATGTACTTGGACAATGAAAGATTTCAATGGTGGCAATGGCATCAACGTTGCTATGGAAGGCCCTTAACTTGGGACACATTCAAAAAAGCTCTTATGGATCGCTTTGACCATGACTCTGCTTTTTTGGGTCATCTCACTAAGCTCCGTTAGACTGGAACAATGGATGAATATATTACAGCCTTTGAAGCCTTAGCTTTCTGCACTTTAGGTCTACAAGATGAGTTCTACATGGAATGTTTTATCAGTGGTCTTAAAGAGGCCATACAAGCCCACGTCCGACTACACCACCCTCCCTCCTGGTTGGAAGTTTGCAAGATAGTTCATGAAGTAGAACGTGCGTTAGCGGCCCAGTCCAATCGCCCAAATTTCACTGTCAAGGGTCGCCCCCCACAGGCTCACAGCACTACCCAAACACTCAAGGTTCAAAAGGTGTCGCCTGCAGAAATGGCGGAAAGAAGAATGCAGGGATTATGTTACTACTGTGATGAAAAATACTCCCTTGGGCATAAATGCAAGGAGCCCAATTTTTTTCAAATTGATGCTACTGATCAAAGCTCATCAGAGGAAGCCCCACCACTTGAGGAATCAGAGGAGGAAGAAGAGGACAACCAAAAGGACAATGTACCTAAAGAACTAGTTATTTCGCTGCATGATTTGGCAGGGATTTCTTCGCCTCAAACTCTCAAAATCAGAGGTTTTATTAAGCCTCGCCCAATAGTAGTCTTGATTGATAGTGGAAGAACACATAATTTTATCCATCAAAGATTCACGGAAGCAGTGCATTGTTTTGTACGAGCAGTTTCTAACTTCCAAGTCCAAATTGCTGATGGGGGCACAATGAAATGTGAAGGCCGCTGTGAAAATGTTAAACTTCAAATGGGGGATTATTAGTTAAAGACCCACATGTTTTCCATATACATGGGAGGGTGTGACATTGTCTTAGGTGCTAAATGGCTTCGCACACTAGGCCCAATCACAATCGATTTCTAGGAGTTATATATGAGCTTTAAGCAGAAAAACCACACACATACCCTCCGCGGACTCCAGGTGGGAGCTCCCTCTATCATCAGCTCACATTGGATGGAAATTTTTTTTTAAAAGGGCCATCATGGAGTTATAGCTCAATTTAATGCCATCCAGGCCTTCGAACCCAATTCTCTTCCGATTCATCCTGAGATGCAACAGATCTTAAATACCCGTCAGCCAGTCTTTGACAAGCCTCATGCACTTCCACCCTCGAGAGGGGAACATGATCATAGCATTACTTTGGTCCCAGGGGCACAACCACAAAATGTGCGCCCATATAGATATCCATTCGCCCAAAAGAATGAAATCAAAAAAATAATCAAGGAACTTTTGGAAGCAGGCATCATTCGTCCCAGCATTAGTCCTTATTCATCACCGGTGGTCATGGTGCTCAAGAAATATGGGGAATGGCGTATGTGTCCAGACTTTAGGGCCCTCAATAAGTTGACATTCAAAGATAAATTTCCCATCCCGGTTGTTGATGATTTGCTGGATGAACTAAATGGGGCTCAATTCTTCACTAAGCTTGATCTTCGCTCAGGCTACCACCAAATTCGCATGAAAGAAGTCGACATTCCAAAGACTGATTTCAAAACTCATGAAGGCCATTATGAGTTATTGGTCATGCCATTCGGTCTTTGTAATGCCCCATCCACTTTTCATAGCCTTATGAACCACCTGCTCAAACCATATCTCAAAAAATTTGTCCTTGTTTTCTTCGATGACATCCTCATCTACAGTCGCACTTGGGCCGCACATCTTCAGCATGTAGATTTGCGCTTGCAACTACTCCACGAGCATAAATTGTTTGTTAAGATGTCCAAGTGTTCTTTTGGCATGGAAGAAGTTGAATATTTGGGCCACATTGTGGGGCGTGAAGGTGTCAGGGTGGACCCCAAAAAGATCCAGGCAATGTAGGATTGGCCTCAACCTAAGACCTTGAAGAGGCTAAGAGGAGTTTTGGGTCTCACGAGCTACTATCGCAAATTTTTCTGCAATTATGGTCGCATTGCAAGGCCCCTCACTCAACTCCTCAAGAAAAATTCATTCCTCTGGAATGATGAAGCACAACAAGCCTTTACATCTCTTAAAAATGCCATGTGTTCCACTCCAGTCTTAGCACTACCCGACTTCACCAAATATTTTGTCATTGAATGTGATGCTTCGGGTATGGGTATTGGGGCGGTCTTAATGCAGAAAGGTCAACCCTTGGCCTTCACAAGCCAACAACTAAGTGGAAAGAATCTGGGACAATCTACTTATGAGAAGGAGATGATGGCCATCTTACATGCAGTAGATACCAGGTGACTTTACTTATTGGGGTGATGCTTCCAAATCCGCACAGACCATCAAAGCCTTAAATATTTTTTGGAGAAACGCCTATCCTCATCACAACAAAATAAATGGCTCTCCAAAATGTTGGGATATGATTATGAGATAATTTACAAGAAAGGGCGTGAAAATATTGTAGCAGATGCATTATCTCGCCAATTTGAGGAGGAAAGTACCCTGCTCGCAATTTCCCTTCCCATTCCAGAATGGATTGAAGAGGCTCGCAAGGAATGGTTTTCACATCCCTGGCTCTCCCAACTCATTACTCAATTGCAGGCGGATCCAAATTCCATTGAGGGCTACTCGTGGCAGGATGAGATTCTTCGCTACAAGGACAGAGTCGTAATATCACCAACATCCACCCTCAAAAGCTGCATTTTAGCAGAGTTGCACTCATCTCCCACTGTAGGACATTTAGGCTTTCAGAAGACGTATGCTCGCACTCGAAGATCATTTTTTTGGACAGGCATGAAAAAGGACATTCTTACTTTTGTAGATGAATGCGACGTTTGTCAGTGCAACAAAGGAGAGACAGTCAAAGCACCAGGAACATTACAACCATTGCCCATCCTGGCATCAATATGGATAGAGGTTTCTATGGATTTCATTATAGGTCTTCCAAAGTCAGGAAACAAGTCAGTCATTATGGTGGTTGTGGACAGACTTTCTAAGTATGATCATTTTTGTGCCCTACCCCACTCTTCTACACCGACTTTGGTCGTTCAATCTTTCATGGATCAGATCTTCAAATTGCATGGCATGCCCACTTCCAGTGTTTTATCGTGACCAGGTCTTCACCAGTAATTTTTGGCAGGAACTCTTCCGGCTACAAGGTACCCAACTAAAACTCAGTACTTCCTATCATCCACAAACTGATGTTCAAACTGAAGCAGTCAACAAATGTCTGGAAACCTATCTTGGGTGTTTCACTTCAGAAAAGAAACACCTCTGGGTACAGTGGTTACCTCTAGCTGAATGGTGGTATAACATCAACTATCATGCCACCACCAAAATGAATCCATATGAAGCAGTTTATGGTCAACTCCCTCCTTCCCCTACTTCTTATATCAAGCGGTGCTTGAAGGTACAAGTAGTGGATCAACTCCTACATAACCGCACAACCATGCTCGCCCATCTTAGAGAGAATCTTCATTAAGCTCAAAACCACATGAAGCAACAGGTAGATCAACATCGCTCAGAACACCAATTTCAAGAAGGGGATCAAGTATTTTTGAGGCTGCAACCATATAAGAAAACATCACTAAAAGACAAGGGTTGTTAGAAACTATCTCCAAAATTCAACGGACCATATCAAGTACTTCAGCGCATTGGAGAAGTGGCCTACAAGCTAGCTTTGCCACCGACTACAAAAACCCATCCAATTTTCCATGTCTCATGCCTCAAGAAAGTGATTGGGAACAATTGCAGAATTCAAACCAGTCTACCTGAACTAGATGAAGAAGGGTCAAGCTGGCTCCAACCTGAACATGTCCTGGAGACACGAGAATGGCACCTGCGTGGCCGCCTGATCAAGGAAATCCTCGTCAAGTGGAAATACACCTCTCCAGAAGATGCAACCTGGGAACCAGCCACTATTCTTTAGCAGTTTCCGCAGCTTTAGCCTTGAGGACAAGGCTATTCTTATGGGGGAGGGCATGTTAGGGTCCCACCCTAACCCCCTTATTTATGTAATAGGATCGAGTCATAGTTATAGTTAAGTAAAGAGTCAATAAAGCCCATATTAACAATTGTAAGTGGTTAACCCGCATTTAATGACGGGACCACAGTTAGTTGCAAATGGGCCATGGTATTAGATAGATGGTATTAATAAGAACCATGGTATTTCCCCTTGGTATTGCATGTATGAATCCTATATAAAGGATAGAGACTCCCTGCGAGGAGCATCATGTCTTATTTTGTAATCGAGCTCACCTTTATTGGAGGTTGCCCCCTCGAAGAGGCAAGTGAACTTTTCTTTCTGAATAATAAAATACTTGTTGTTATTGCTCTTGTTCTATGTTCTGGGTATATTTTTTCGCATATTTGGTATTCCGGTATCATCTTGCAGGATTAAGAGCATAATAATTTGAGTTGTAATTAGTTGACTTAGTTAACTGAGTCAAGTCCAGTTAGATTAATTTAAACAGTTTGTTTAAATTAATATGAGTTCAGTTAGTTAATGCTTGCAGGCATGTAACTGATGTTCTTCAGATAACTGAATATTCTCTCATAAATAACTCATGCATGTCAATTCAGATAGAGACCCAGTTGAGATCATAGGAGGGACAATGTACTATCAGTTGGATGGAATTTTCCTATAAAGGAAACTCATCCATGGAGAAGGATTTATCTCCTTCAGGATTGCGCAGTTGGATCAAAGGTTAGTGAGTGTGTGAAGAGGCCAATTCACACAAGTGACAACACTGGACCCCAAGGAAAATTGCACAAAGAAATAGGAGGCTTGGAGGGTAGAGGAGAAGGTTTGAGAGAGGCCTTTGACTGTCTATGAGCAATAGAGGGATTGCAGAGAGAACAAGATAGCTTGTGAGCTGATTCTTTTTGTAATCTAGACTATATTTCCACTTGTATGATAATACAGAGTTGGGGTTTTAGGCTGAGGCTTTCCCCGGGTTATTTCTTCTATGTTATGTGTGATTGCTTCTCATTCTCAGTTATATGTGTTCTCATTGATCGTGCTCAAATTGATTAAGCTTCCGCAAAGTATTGTAGAAGTAGATCTTGTATTGTGTTTTAGTATATTGCATAATCTGTTGATCTACAGTGGGAATTTCCACATGGTATCGAAGCAAAGGTGATCAAGGAAGAACAGAATACAAGAAGGGAGAAATTCGAAGTTTTTGATTCATGAATATAGAAATCAAGTTCTTATCACATCTCTATTTCACCTATGGAATTTAGTGGTTTAAGACTCGAGTATTCCCTTGATGGCAGCTCGAATTATATAGCCTAGAAGGATTTCATGGAAGCAGTATTAGAGGATAATGGTTTAAAGGAATTCATTGATCAAGAAGTCCCCAAGCCGATTGATGCTACTCAACTGGCGGAATGGAAGAAATGTGTGGCTAGAGCAAGGAGAATCCTCCTGGAGGGAGTTCGAGACCACATTGTCTCGAGCCTCCATGGGAAGGAGACACCATTTTCAATGTGAAAAACATTGAAAGATCTATATCAGAAAAGCAGCAATAAGAGGAAGCTGGCGCTGAAGGACAAGCTTCGGAAGATCAAGTGTGAAAAGGGAAACATGATCTCTATGTATCTAAACAAGCTCACCACATGAAGGGATGAGCTTGGAAGTGTAGGGATCGAGACAACTGATGATGACATGGTGAGTCTTGCACTCCTTGGTCTTCCTAAGAGCTAGCATAGCTACCAGGACTCAGTTAATGGAAGAGAGAAACTGCCAAATTGGGAATGAATTTGGTTGGATCTGATGCAGGAGCAGATAAGAAGAACCACCATAGATGGTTCTTCATCCATGGAGGATGAAGAAAACTGTGCCTTAGAGAGTAAGGCAAAGAAGGGGAAGGAGAAGGATTATCTTTCCTAATCCAGTTCTTCCCAAGGTGGGAAGAAGTTTGACAAATCGAAAGTGCAATGCTTTCGTTGTCATGAGGTGGGCCATTTTGCTACAAATTGTCCACTGAGGAAATCCGAGGGATCCATGGAAGGATCAGAAGGTGAGGCACTGGCCTCACAGTTCGAGTTGGATTTCACACTGTTCACATGCATTGTTTCATCCATGGTCGGAAGTGGTTGGTTTCTTGATAGTGGAGCTTCTTTCAACATGACCGGCGACAAGATTTTGTTCAGTAATTTGGAGGAGAAAGATCTCCAGATACTCATAGTGATGGCTAATGATGAAAAGTATAGTGTCTCAGGTGTAGGCACGGTTATTTTTCAGAGGGAGCATGGAGCTCACATTACCTTGACCGATGTCAAGTATGTACCAAGACTGAAGAGAAATTTGGTGTCGATCGCGATGGTGGAAGATAGAGGCTATGATGTAGTCTTCAGTAAGGCAAAGGTTTTCCTTATACACATCATCACGAGACAGGTGAAGTAGATCGGTTCACGGTTCAAGAACCTGTATGCTCTTGAGGTTCAAGATGCATGCAAAGCCTTGAGGAGCAAGGCAACTGATGGAGACTTGGTGGTTGAGAGGGAGAGTAAAGTACCTCTCAACATCTAGCGCAAGAAGAAGTATCAGACGATTGTGGAGGAGCCATGATTAGTGAAGCAGCTTCAGGAGGTTGTGGAGTAGCCACAACTAGAGAAGCTGAGAGGAGATTGAGTAGAGACATCTACTCATGCAGAGACCTCTAGTAGGGGGAAATTTCGAGCCAAGTGGGTAGAGGGATCACATGCATCCATACCTCCAGGTAGGAGGTGGGGCAATGTGGAGTGATCATCCCAAGAAGGCTGGAATAGGGGCAGGATCCTTGAGGTACCCAACCTCTTTGATTCGACTTTGCTACAGGAGCCTTGATGAGGAGTAGTAGGACTAGCTAAGTGGGTAGAGACAGATGTGGATGGAGCGGCAAAGATAGCTACAGTGCAGGAGTCCCAAGACTATGTAGAGATAGCAGGCTGCAACAATGCGAGAGGCACAGGAGTGTTGCACCAGTGCAGGATGGCACAGAGAGGTGTGCAACGATGCGAGATGCATGAAGTGTTACAGTAGCTCAGAGGTCAAAGAGGGAGAACTTGTCAGCAGCAGGTAGAGCTTCAGCATCAGAGTATGTTTCTAGCCCAATGGAGAGATCAGTGGGGAGTTTTTTGTGTCTAGAGTTACTGGAGCAACCACACTTGGTAGAAGTGTTGCATGCAAAACATTCCAAAGGTACAGGATTGGGCTCGCGTTGAATGCCTTTCTTATTGAGAGGGAATGTTGAAAATGGCAACAATAAATGCTAAAAATAGAAGTGCTAAAAATAGCACTGCTATAAATAGTAGTTTGGGTACCAGTGCTGGATTGAGAAACAGGGAACGAAAAATGGAAATGCTAAAAATAGCATTGCTATTTTTAGAAATTCGGGATGGATTCCTATTTTAGTCAGTCCCTAAACTAAAATAGTGAAGTAAAATTCAAATTTGATCTTAGCAGTAGTTTGTAAAATAATTAGTTAAGGAAAATGAAACTTGAAGTCTATGGGGGGACATGCAACAATTTCTCCAATAATTGAGGAATTTATCCATCAGTTAAACAGATAAGGATGAGTTGTAATTAGTTGACCTAGTTAACTTAGTCAAGTCCAGTTAGATTAATTCAAACAATTTGTTTAAATTAATGTGAGTTTAGTAAGTTAATTCTTGCATGCATGTAATTGATGTTCTTCATATAACTGAATATTCTCTCATAAATAACTCATGCATTTTAGTTCAGACAGAGACCCAGTTGAGATCAGAGGAGGGACAATGTACTATTAGTTGGATGGATTTTTCCTATAAAGGAAACTCATCCATGGAGAATGATTTATCTCCTTCAGGATTGCGCAATTGGATCAGAGGTTAGTGAGTGTGTGAAGAGGCCAATTCACACAAGTGATAACACTGGACCCCAAGGAAAATTTCACAAAGAAATAGGAGGCTTGGAGGGCAGAGGAGAAGGTTTGAGAGAGGCCTTTGACTGTCTATGAGTAGCAGAGGGATTGCAGAGAGAACATGATAGCTTGTGAGCTAATTCTTTTTGTAATCCAGACTATATTTCCACTTGTATGATAATACAGAGTTGGGGTTTTAGGCTGAGGCTTTCCCCTGGTTATTTCTTCTATGTTATGTGTGATTGCTTCTCATTCTCAGTTATATGTGTTCTCATTGATCGTGCTCAAATTGATTAAGCTTCCACAAAGTGTTGTAGAAGTAGATCTTGTATTATGTTCTAGTATATTGCATAATATTTTGATCTATAGTGGGAATTTCTACATGGTATCGGAGCAAAGGTGATCAAGGAAGAACAGAATACAAGAAGGGAGAAGTTCGAAGTTTGTGATTCCTGAATATAGAAATCAAGTTCTTATCACATCTCTATTTCACCTATGGTGTTCAGTGGTTTAAGATTCGAGTATGCCCTTGATGTCAGCTCGAATTATATAGCCTAGAAGGATTGCATGGAGGCATTATTAGAGGATAATGGTCTAAAGGACTTCATTGATCAAGAAGTCCCCAAGCCGACTGATGCTACTCAACTGGTGGAATGGAAGAAATGTGTGGCTAGAGCAAGGAGAATCCTACTGGAGGGAGTTTGAGACCACATCGTCTCAAGCCTCCATGGGAAGGAGACACTGTTTTCAATGTGGAAAACATTGAAAAATCTATATCAGAATAGTAGCGATCACAGGAAGCTGGCACTGAAGGACAAGCTTTGGAAGATCAAGTGTGAAAAGGGTGACATGATCTATATGTATCTGAACAAGCACACCACATGTAGGGATGATCTTGGAAGTGTAGGGATCACGACAATTAATGATGACATGGTGAGTCTTGCACTCCTCGGTCTTCCTAAGAGCTGGCATAGCTACCAGGACTCGGTTAATGGAAGAGAGAAACTGCCATATTGGAAACGACTTTGGTCAGATCTGATGCAGGAGGAGATAATAAGAAGTACCATAGATGGTTCTTCATCCATGGAGGATGAAGAAAATTGTGCCTTAGAGAGTAAGGCAAAGAAGGGGAAGGAGAAGGATTCTCTTTCCCAATCCAGTTCTTCCCAAGGTGGGAAGAAGTTTGACAAATCGAAAGTGTGATGCTTTCATTGTCATGAGGTGGGCCATTTTGCTACAAATTGTCCACTGAGGAAATCCAAGAAGGGATCCATGGAAGGATTAGAAGGTGAGGCATTGGCCTTACAGTTCGAGTTGGATTTCACACTGTTCGCATGCATGGTTTCATCCATGGTGGGAAGTGGTTGGTTTCTTGACAATGGATCTTCTTTCCACATGACCAGCAACAAGAGTTTGTTCAGTATGTTGGAGGAGAAAGATCTCTAGATACTCATAGCGATGGGTAGTGATGAAAAGTATAGTGTCTCAGGTGTAGGCACAGTTATTTTTCAGAGGGAGCATGGAGCTCGCATTACCTTGACCGATGTCAAGTATGTACCAAGATTGAAGAGAAGTTTGGTGTCAATCGTGATGCTGGAAGACAGAGGCTATGATCTAGTCTTTAGTAAGGGAAAGGTTTTCCTTAGACACATCATCACTAGACAGGTGAAGCAGATCGGTTCACGGGTCAAGAACCTGTATGCTCTTGAGGTTCAAGATGCATGCAAAGCCTTGAGGAGCAAGGCAACTGATGGAGACTTTGTGGTTGAGAGGGAGAGTAAATTACCTCTCAACATGTAGCACCAGAAGAAGTCTTAGACGATTGTGGAGGAGCCACAATTGGTGAAGTAGCTTCAGGAGGTTGTGGAGCAGCCACAACTAGAGAAGATGAGAGGATATCGAGTAGAGACATCTACTCATGTAGAGACCTCCAATAGGGGGAAATTTTGAGCCAAGTGGGTAGAGGGATCACATGCATCCATACCTCTAGGTAGGAGGTGGGGCAATGTGGAGTGATCGTCCTAAGAAGGCTGGAATAGGGGCGGGATCCTTGAGGTACCCAACCTCTTTGATTCGACTTTGCTACAGGGGGCTCGATGAGGAGTAGCAAGACTGGCTAAGTGGGTAGAGACAGATGTGGATGGAACGGCAGAGAGAGCTACAATGTAGGAGTCCCAAGACTGTGTAGAGATAACAGGTTGCAACAATGCAAGAGGCACAGGAGTGTTGCACAAGTGCAGGATGGCACATAGAGGTGAGAAACGGTGCAAGATGCATGGGGTGTTACAGTAGCTCAGAGGTCAGAGAGGGAGCACTTTTCAGCAGTAGGTAGAGCTTCAGCATCAGAGTATGTTTCTAGCCCAACAGAGAGGTTAGTGGGGAGTTTTTTGTTTCTAGAGTTGCTGGAGCAACCACACTTGGTAGAAGTGTTGCATGCAAAACACTCCAAAGGTACAGGATCGGGTTTGAGTTGAATGCCTTTCTTGTTTAGAGGGAGTGTTGAAAATGGCAATAAGAAATGCTAAAAATAGAACTGTTATAAATAGTAGTTTGGGTACCAGTGCTAGATTGAGCAACAGGGAATGAAAAATGGAAGTGTTAAAAATAGCATTGGTATTTTTAGCAGTTCGGGATGGATTCCTATTTTAGTCAGTCCCTAAACTAAAATAGTGAAGTAAAATTCGAATTTGATCTTAGCAACAGTTTGTAAAATAATTAATTAATTCACCATGAGTTAATTAGTTAAGGAAAATGAAACTTGAAGTCTATGTGGGGACATGCAACAGTTTCTCCATTAATTGAGGAATTTATCCATCAATTAAAGAGATAATGATGAGTTGTAATTAGTTGACTTAGTTAACTGATTCAAGTGCAGTTAGATTAATTTAAACAGTTTGTTTAAATTAATGTGAGTTCAGTTAGTTAATGCTTGGATGTATGTAACTGTTGTTCTCCATATAACTGAATATTCTCTCATAAATAACTCATGCATGTCAGTTCAGACAGAGACCCAGTTGAGATTAGAGGAGGGAAAATGTACTATCAGTTGGATGGATTTTTCCTATAAAGGGAACTCATCCATGGAGAAGGATTTATCTCCTTCAGGATTGCGCAGTTGGATCAGAGGTTAGTGAGTGTGTGAAGAGGCCAATTCATACAAGTGACAACACTGTACCCCAAGAAAAATTTCGCAAAGAAATAGGAGGCTTGGAGGGCAGAGGAGAAGGTTTGAGAGAGGCCTTTGACTGTCTATGAGCAACAGAGGGATTGCAGAGAGAACATGATAGATTGTGAGCTGATTCTTTTTGTAATCTGGACTATATTTCCACTTGTATGATAATACAGAGTTGGGGTTTTACGCTAAGGCTTTCCCATAGTTATTTCTTCTGTGTTATGTGTGATTGCTTCTCATACTCAGTTATATGTGTTCTCATTGATTGTGCTCAAATTGATTAAGCTTCCAAAAAGTGTTGTCGAAGTAGATCTTGTATTATGTTTTAGTATATTGCATAATCTGTTGATCTACAATGGGAATTTCTACACATAATATATTGGACAAATCCAATGCTAAGTACAAGCAACACCATGATCAACATCGAGTGACGCACAAGTTCCAGGTGGGCGACAATGTTTGGCTTCATTTGAAAAAGGAGGGACTTGTTGGACCCTACCGCAAGCTTCACCCACTCTCAGATATGGGCCATAGACCATCACCAAGGTCATCGGTGACAATGCCTTCGAGCTCAACATCTTACCGTTCCTTGGTCTGCACCCAGTGTTCAATGTAGATCGCCTTTGGCCATACTTCCCACCATTGTTGGACACATCTGACATTGCAGAGCAACTCACACCAACAGAGCTCAACACGGACTACATGGAACATGCCACAACTGATCAAATCATGAACACATAGATCAAGAACACTCGACAACAGAGGGTACAATTATATCGAGTTGTCAAAGCAGGCCAACTCTGTCACCAGGGCAAGTGGTTCATCAGGGACCAAAATTTCCTCACCTCATGGAGGCTCTGCACGCAATGGGGACCATTGCTTCCTAAGGGGAGAGGAGTGATCTAGGTAGATATTGGTGGTCACCCGACTATTCCACCTATACCCCCCAGTCAGTTTCATATGTTTCCTTAATTGTGGCACAATTTACAATTTTTGGCAGCTTTTCGATTCGTGAACTTCCGAAGTAGTTTTGAGGCCCTAAACAAATTTTTTTTGGAAAAATTCCTCTTGTGATTGTTAAAAAGATCTCATTAGAAGCTGTAGTCCTCAGAGAGATCTTTCGAATGAGGTATCATATGCATCAAACAGAAATAATATGACGAAGTTACAACCCTGGGAAGTTGGCTGCCCAACTAACCCCAACGGGGCCCATAAACTGTTGGTGTTACATCTCCTCGGGTTAGGGTTTTGGTTTTTTAGGGTTTTCCCTTATTGTTCAATAATAAAAAGTCCCTCGAGCCTCATTGTAACTCAGTTTAGAGGCATGTAACTGCCACATCTCTTCTCATAGATAATCTACCATTGCCCAAGCTATCTTATTTTCATTCTGTTTGTAAGCATAGTTCAATATTTTTCTATTAATGAAATGAAGTGCTTTTTTGTTGCATCTCTGTGTTTATGATTATATATGTAAGTTGTTGCATTCCTGTTTAAGCTCAGATCAGTACTTGTGTAGACAGTCGCAGTACTTGAGCACCAAATTCCCCTCAATATCCTTGATACCCAGCTTCGTGCGAAGGGTATGTAAAGTATTTGTGAACTCTAGCACATCTTGGTCCCTTCCCTTCCATAGCGTGGTCCACTTTATGTATTTATCTTCATAGCTCTCGACAAGGTAATACTGTTCCTTGATGGAATCTCATCCTTTTGTTCACATTAGGTTTCCCACCACTCCTTGACGTGTGGGGCGGCTTTGAGAAGTGAAAAAGTAATCTTTTCCCGATTGGAAAAGTCATGAACTGAAAAATATCCTTCCAACATATTTAACCATTTATCTACATTGTTTACATCTATCAGGCCTTCAAATATCGGAATACCGAAGTTAACTTGTACCTTAAAAGGAGTAGTGCCTCCAGAGTGGTTGCTGGACGAAGATGCATCGCCTATGGGTAGTCGTCAAAGGATCTGGGCAAGTTATCCATCATTGCCTCCCTCTATTGCTCGAGGGCTTCCTCAATCAACATTTTGAAAGGATCTCCTACCCCCTCGTCTTTATTTTCTTCCGTCATGGGAGGTCATCGGGTTTTATGAGGCTGATCCTGCAATGGTTCAACCAGATCAAGCCCTAACTCCTTATACCCTTACCTTGTTGGGGACATGTAAAGAAAAATAGAGAAAGAGCAGACCGCTCTGATACCACTGATCTGAACTTAAACATAAACGCTACAACTTATAGATATAATCATAAACACAGAGATACAGCAGAAAAACACTTCATTTCATTAATAGAAAAATATTGAACTATGCTTACAAACAGAATAGAAATAAGATAGCTTGGGTGATGGTAGCTTATCTCTGAGAAGAGATGTGGCGGCTACATGCCTCTGAACTGAGTTACAATGAGGCTCAAGGGCCTTTTTATTATTGAACAATAAGAGGAAAACCTAAACAACCAAAACCCTAACCCAAGGAGATGTAACACCAAGAGTGTATGGGCCCCATTGGGGTTAGTTGGGCAGCCAACTTCCCGGGATCATAACTTGGTCATATTATCTCTGTTTGACGCATATGATACCTCGTTGGAAAGGTATCTCCAAGGACTACAACGATCAATGTGATTGCCATAGCAACCATTAAATGAATTTTGCCAAAAAAAAACATCGTTTAGGGCCTCAAAACGGCTTCGGAAGTTTAAGACCTGAAAAACTGCCAAAAATAGTAAATTGTGCTAGAACTAAGGAAAATGAAAAACTGAAAGAAACAATGGTGAGGGTCCAAGTGGAATAGGTGGGTGGCCACCAATATCTACCTAGATAAAATGCACCTATTTTACATCACTCTACGATATTCAAGATTATTCAACACACCATACCAAACAATTTAAACTCACCATACACGGTTTTAAACACGACATATATATAAGCTTCAAGCTAGTATGATGGCGGCATGTTGCACTCAACGCAGGGTATATGAATGACCATGGTATAACAAGGCATCAATGACCATGAATGAAACAACTCGAACCTCCAGGAGTTCGAGCCCAATGCATTTATAACTTCAATGTTGCATATGTAAAGACAAACCAATATATCTGACTCACTGCTCCGAATATGCTAACATAGTCATTATTCAAACAAAATCCTAAAAAAGAGTTGCTAATTAAAGTGGCCATGCATAGTTGGTCCACTAAACTTATGACGCTTTGAGTTAGTCACAATCTCACACTTTGTTCAAAATTTCTTCTCCACCACCTTCTAAGATCGCCCTTACCATGATTCTCATCAATAAATTTGCATGTAATAGTCTATTAGTCTTTCAGTGTGGGTGGAGGAATATACTAAGAGGTTTGGGCAGTGGGCACGAATGCTTGTATTGATTTTTATTCTTTTTAATGGAAGGTGTGATGGATTTACAAGGTCTCTATAAGAAGGTCGTTGATTACAGATGAACAATATCATGATAATTTCCCATCAAGAAGAATTTGTGGGATTCAATGCCCTGCATGCACTATTTCCCTACAAGAAGCATTCATGGGATTCAATTCCCTTCCTGGATGTTAGAGTATCGGACTTGTGTCTTGCTGGATGTGGAGCCTGATTATCTTTTTTATTCAGAGGACTTGTTTTAGTTGCGTTTGAATCCCAATCCCAGATGGGGGGGTGTAGGGAGGATTTCCCACCAACTGTTTCTTTCCGGGGGGGTCCAAGGGTGGGTGACTACATGTTTGGAACCCCCCCCCCCCCCCCCGGCAGGTGTTTGGGCGCAATGCCCCCGAAGCTAAAAATAGATGAAAATTTTCCTTGTAAAATATTGTAATTTCGTAGTCAATTTGGGTTGTTCATTAGGCAAATGATTTGACAATAGAAGCTATGTTTAATTTAGGGTTTTTGTCCCTAGAAGGAAACCCCTCAGTTTATATAAGGGGACTTGTATTGTAGTTGTGTATTATTATTTTGAGCGAGAAAGGGAGAGGAGACTGTGTGAGAGCGAAGAGGAAATTATAGTGGATCTATTGTAGGTTGTATCTTTTCATTTTGTTGGATAATACAAAAGGAAGGACTGCTTGTTTCTCCGTGGATGTAGCCCAAACTAGGTGAACCACATATATCTGTGTCTCTCTTGTTTTATGCATTTCTATATTTGTGTTTCTACAATATTTTATATATTTCATTGCTCCATTAATTAATTTATAACAACTAGTATCAAATTCGAAGGTTTATTTGATTGATAAACACGTAGGAGAGAAAGGTTCTTGGTTCGAGTGGAAGCAATGGCAGAAGATGGTAGGTTTAGGGTCGAGAAATTTAATGGCTAACATTAGTGGAATTTTGAGGTCTAAAATGGGCCTCCTAAGAAAAATGTACAACCAAAATAAACTTTATAAGAACCACTAAGATTCAAGATGGTGATGCCAACCATGAGGGATGATTCACCATTTTTTGAGTAAAAAAGTAAAAATAATAAAAAATAATAAAATAATAAAACTACTTTGTCAGCTCGTATTTTCAACTTATCTCCCTAAGGTTTTACTCAAGTTTCAAGCGGGAGTACTCGTTGGATGCAAAATTTAATTCCTCATCCAAAGAGTACTCATGTTGCATACTTTCGATGGACCTTGCTAAATGAAAAATGAAAAATACATGAAAAAACGTGATTGCAATCGCATTTTTCGTATATTTCTCATTTTTTGTGTAGCAGAGTCCATCAAAATTATGCAACATGGGTACTCCTTGGATGAGGAATCAAATTTTTCATCCAACAAGTGTTTCCGCTCAAAATTTGAGTATACCCATAGGGAGATAAGTTGAAAATACGAGTTGAAAAAATTAGTTTTTACTTTTTTCCCTCTAAAATTTGATGATGTAATCTAATCTTATTTTATTATTTCCACTATTATTTTATAATTTCCTTAGGAGACCCATTTATACCTCAAAATTCCCCTAATGAACTACTAGTTGTGGAAGATGCAGATGGAAGATGATCTGTATAAAAAGATCTGTACCTACCACTGAGCGAAAAGACAAAGAAGTTGACGAGTATGTCGAATGGAAAATGGGAGATTCTTGACAAAAAGGCACTAGGAACAATACGGTTGTGTCTAGTAGCATCGGTGGCTTTCAAAATTTTAAAGGAAAATACAACATAAGGTTTAATAATGGCATTGGCCAAACTATATGAAAAATCATCAACCTCAAATAAGGTACTTCTTATGAAGCGTCTATTTAATATGAAGATGTCAGAAAGCAGATCTATTGTTGATCATTTAAATGATTTTAATATGGTTATCAGTCAATTAAGTTCTATAGGGGTAAATTTTGATGATGAAGTTAGGGCTTTTTTATTTCTGTGCTCATTGCCAGAAAATTGGAATGACTTAGTTATGGCCATTAGTAACTCTGTCTCTGGATCTATACTTTAAAGTTTGATGATGTTGTTGGTGCCATCCTTAACGAGGAAATGCGATGGAAAAGCTCTGGTGAGACATTAGGTAATGCTTTAACTACAGAGACTAGGGGAAGAAAAATAGAAAGAGGAAGGATCTTAGGAAATCACAGTAAGTCAAGAAAAAGAAGATCCAAATCCAGATCAATGATAGTGTGTTGGAAATGTGGGAGGAAAGGACACCTAAAGAAAGACTACAAATCTCAGAAGAGAAAAGAATGAGATGGATAACAAGAGAACAATCATGAAGTGAATGTGACAGGTGATGTGTTGCAACATGCTTTGAATATTTCATTAGAGAATATTATTGATGCTTAAGTGGTAGATTCAGGGGCTTCATTCCATGCAACACCTGATAGGAAATGTTTTCATGACTATGTTTAAGGAGATTTTGGATAGGTTCGTCTGAGTGATGATAAACCCTGTGAAATCGTTGGAATGGGTAAGGTTTTTATAAAGCAAAAGAATGGAAACCAATGGGTATTAAAGGAGGTAAGGCATGTTACAGATTTAATAAAAAACTAATTTCAATAGGACAATCGGGATGTGAAAGCTGTGTAACTACTTTTACAGACTACTTTTATAGACAAAACCTAGAAGGTCACTAAATGAGCCCTCGTAATAGTAAAATGAGAAAAGTTTGGTACACTGTATTTATGCAATTGTATTTCTAATTATATTAATGCTTTAACCTCCACAGAAGCAGATACAACACTCTGGCATCATAGTCTCAGAGACATGAGTGAGAAAGGAATGCATATTCTTCACTCAAGAAATTTGTTGCTAGGTTTGAAGCATGTTGATTTGGATTTTTGTGAAAACTTTGTTTACAGAAAATAGAAGAGAGTCAAATTTATTAGAATTGGGAAGGAAAAGAGGAGTGAAAAATTAGAGCTTGTGCATATAGATCTATGGCGACCTACTCATGTATCATCTCTTGATGCCTCTCGCTATTATGTTACTTTTATTGATGATGCAATTAGGAAAATCTAGATTTATTGTATTCGAAATAAATATGATGTAGTTGAGGTCACGGGGTCAATTCTCTTCGATGCCCCGGTTTGTTAATGTCAATTAGACACAAGTAAGTAAATTTTCTATTTCTATTATTTTTCTACTTGAAACTCTGATAATGACAATCTTTAATTTACAATAAATAACTATTCACGTACACTTATTTGTGTGAACATATAATTCTTTTTTAATTATAAATATATAATTTAATCATGCTTTATAAAATCTATAAATAAATAATATTTTTCCTCATATACTTAATCATATTAAATTTAAAAATTATTTGAATATTTTTTAATTTCTTTAACAAAAACTAAATTAATACACCAACACGTGTTAAAATTATAAACCAGCAACCTTAAACATTTTCCTTCCAAAAAATAAATTTATCTTTAAATTTATCTTTACGTTAAGAAAAGCATTAGTGATTATTTTTATAAAACTTAATTATTAATTATGGTTAAAAGTATAAAAATCATTCATGTTTATATAGAACATTTGCATGTCCCTTTAATTTCTTTACAATAATTATCATGTTTTTCCAAATAATCAACACCCAAAACTCTAACAAATCCCCAACAAAATAGAAACAGGGAACTTACTGACCACAGAAAGGAACTTTGAAACTGTCAAACCTATGAAAGTGAACCAATGCTTTTCTAGCTAAACGAAGAGAACCTATAGAAGTGAAACACAAAGCATTCTTCAACTACCAATCAATTGAAAAAATACACGAAATTATTAGGAAGTAATATAACACACTCTGATGGAGTCGTTTATGGAGGAATCGCTGGATGGTCAAAGGTAGCTAGAATTTGGGTAAAAAATTTCAAAAAATCTTGTAGACACAATGATATGGTGGAAATGGATTCAGCACCATCAAAAATGTTTAAAACACTTAAAATTATGAATTTTGACAGCCTTTACTTAGATTTACAAAAATCCCTGCTAGATTTTTTCAAAATATGACCAAATTTCCATAACTTAAAAAAAAAAAAACATAATTTATAAACGACTGCATTAATGATACTATTCAATGCAATTTTTTTATAAATTTAAGTGTAAAATGCATGGAATTATCTACAAAATAATATAAACCATCATTAATGATATTTTTCAATGCAATTTTTTATAAATTCAAGTGTTAAAAGTATTGAGAAAGAATTTTTTATATTAATTAAAAAAATTAGAAAATTAGTCTACTTACCTAATTTCAAAGTTGGATGGAAAAATCAAATTCTCATTTTTCTTCAATTCTAAAGTCAAAATCATTTATTATTCATTTGCGTTTCAAACATGCTTATTTTCTTTATATACCTGCCGTGTATTCTTAAAAGGATACTAAAGTAATTCAAGGCTGGAATTACTATTATTTATTAAGAGTATTTGCCAAATAATTTTTAATTATTTAAAAATAAATTCATAATTAATTTAAATAATAATATTTATGAAAAAATAATATTTATATTTAAAAATATTTGTAATTAAATTTTAATTAATCAAATTTAAAATTAAAATTTTATTCATCACTATTTATTAAAAATATAATATTCAAAAACACAATGTAATCAGAGATATCTATAGATCTTCCGTGACTCAACGTACACTTTAATATTTTCTTAGTGAAAAAAGCTATTTGGGAAATGAAAGAGAACCACGTACTTCAGAGCTTAATAAAAGGATTTTTGTTTACTAGAAGGGAATTGGTTTGCTTATTAAAATGGAATTATTAGTAAGATTATAATTTGTTAATATATGAAGATTTTCAGAAAAAAATATATTGAAAATAATTGGTTGACGCGTTTCGAACTAGCTAGTGTGGTTCATCTTCCTAAAGATGAACCACACTCGCTAGTTTTTTCAATATGATTTTTTCCGAAAATCTTCATATATTAACAAGTTATGGATCACAAAAGCTTGAATTCGAAGATTATAATTTTTAATATATATATATATATGTATGTTTATTTTGGAATAAAAAATTTAAAAGTTTAATTTAATTATTAAATAGATGGTAGAATTTAATTTTTATAAAATATTTATTGTAATATACAAAAGGTTGAAATTTATTTCTAATGTTTGCTCTTTTAATTAAAATGATTGATTGAAAAAATACCATATAAACAAATGGCATACTAAATGAATTATGATTTTTTGGGTATGTGGTATTGGTAAGCTATTTGACGCGGTTATCAATTGTTTCAAGGAAATCTCAACAATCGGCCCCGCGTTTGCTATCTCCTTTACAGTCCCCCTTTTACTGCGACTCTTTGATTTCCACCCTTTTAAATAGAACTACTCGTGATTCTCCATAGATCATAACACATTAGATCCAACGGTCCAGATTATATCGCAATCTCAAATCGCTATGGGTAAGCATTCAGGTCTCGGCCCTTACATACAGAGTGTTGCGATGTGATATAGTCAATGGTCCCACTTCCATTGCATATCACGTTGTTCCGCGGCCGGGGTCCGGTAACATACACAGGATTTCTTGCGATGCGATATTTCGCGATCGCACTTCACAATTTCTTAAGGCCCGTGGTTCGACCATGTACCAATGTTTATTTGTGACACGATATCGCACATCACTATTCTTCAAGGCTTGAGGTCCGCCCCTTGTAAACAAATCTTTGTGATGCGATATGGGTGATCCAACGGTTGGCGGGGTTTCGCACCATTGGTTCGAACTTGGATCAACGGCAGAGATTTTAAGTGAGCTTCAACACGATTATCAATACAAAAGGCTGCGATTCCATTGAACTCTGGGTTTTATATCATAAATCATAAAAACAAATAAATATTCGACTCTGTTCCGAATACAAAGAAACAGAGACAAAACGAGAGTTTCCACATAATCGATATACAATCACACATGACATCAATTAATCAATACTATCAATGTTACAAAGTCTCGGCCCTTTGGCTCGATTACAGCAATTTAAAAGACCCCTGTTTCAATCTGGAAATCCTCGCTCTATTACTTGACTCTCGCTTCGCCCAATCCTCTATCATCTCTGCCAATCCTTCTACATTACATTTTATTTTATTTTTATCAATCCAATCCTGCCTAACAACTCAATCTCTATTTTTAAACATTCTAACATTCAATCTCTATTTTCAAGCTCTATCACACACCTATGCTAACAACTTATCTTTGAATCTAAAATAAGACAATTTCTAACTATTACAATAATTAAATGTAGATCATTTCTTGAGAGAGCTAACCTTCTCGATAAAAACTGACTTTTGACCACTCAGGTCAGTGAAATTCAACTTGTTTAACCACAACATGTGAACAGATTTTCACATTGCTGGCTAAGTCTAGATGCTCCTGCATCAGACTCCCGGGGAAGAAAGAAATCATCCCTCAAACTTTCAGGGCTTACTCCATACTTCTGCAACTCGGTTGTTGTTAACCAGCTAGCATCCTCCACTGGTTGTCCTTTCCATTTCACTAGATATTGAAAATAAGTTTGTCCTCGGTTCTTTTGGATACTCTTTTCTCCAAAATAGCTTCCACTTCTTTCTTAACGGTCTTTGGCATTTGTTCTTCCAAGTTCAAAGTTTGAACTTCATCTTCTATAATTTCCTTCTATAGCTTTGTCTCTGTCCCTTTGCATGGATACAACTCTGAAATATTGAAAATAGGTGATATTCCAATCCCTTATGGCAACTCAATTTCATATGCATTAGCTGAAAACTTTCTTACAATTCTACATGGTCCTATCTTTTTCATCTTTAGTTTATTGTAAGTCTTAGTAGGAAATCTTTCTTTTCTCAAATATACCATCACTAAATCTCCCACTTGGAATTCTTTCTCTCTTCTTTTCATATCCACTCTCTGTTTGTATTTACCACTGCTTTCCTACAATCTGCCTTTGACATCTTCTTGAAGTCTTTACATATGTTCTGCAAACTCTTCAGCTTTTGCACTTCTTGTCTCCTGTTTACCCAAATTTCTGAGCTCATACACACCTCTTGGATTCATTCCAAAAACAATCTGAAATGGACTCATTCCAGTACTTCGGTTTGGAGTGTCATTATAAGCAAATTCAGCCTGAGCTAGTGCTAAATCCCACTGCTTAGGATTTTGATACACTAAACTTCTCAATATGTTTCCCAAGCTCCTATTTACTACTTCGGTCTGTCCATCTGTTTGAGGGTGGTATGCTGAACTGAAACTGAGGTTAGCTCCTAGTTTCTTCCAAAGAGTTCTCCGGAAATGTCTTACAAACTTTGTATCTCTATCAGACACAATACTTATAGGCAATCCATGTAATCTTACAATTTCTGAAAAAAAATAGATTAGCTATATGTGTTGCATCACTAGTCTTCTTACAAGCAATGAAATGTGCCATCTTGGAAAATCTATCTACCACAACATAAATGGAATCATTCCCTCTTTGATTTTTTGGTAATCCCAAAACAAAATCCATGCTAACTACATCCCATGGTCGGTCTAGTATTGGCAATGGCTGATACAATCCTGTGTTCTGACTTCTCCCCTTAGCATGCTGACATATCCTGCACTTCTCAACAAATCTCTTAACATCAGTTTGCATTTTTTGCCAATAATAAAAAGCATTCACCTGAGCAAAGGTTTTATCTTGTCCAAAGTGACCAGATAATCCTCCACTATGTTTTTCCTTTATTATGTTTTCCCTCATAGAACATTTGGGAATACACAACTTGTTGCCTTTAAACAATAAGCCTCCTTGGATGAGATAATCTAACCATTGACTTCTGTTATGAACTATTGGATTTTGAACTGTTGTATAGATATCTTTGAAATCTGCATCATATTTGTACATTTCAATCATTTCTTCAAATCCTACAACACCAACTTTGAATTCTTGCACAATAAAACTTACCCTGCTCAATGCATCAACGACTTTATTCAACTTACCACTTGTGTGCTTTATCACAAAAGTAAAGCTCTGCAAAAATTCTACCCACTTGGCATGCTTCTGGTTCAATTTCGGCTGGTTATTTATGAACTGTAATGCATGATTGTCCGAATACAATATGAATTCCTTTGGCAGCAAATAATGTCTCCATTTTTTCAAGGCTTGTATAATAGCGTAAAACTCTTTATCGTAATAAGAATACTTCTTCTTCGCTTCATTCAATTTCTCACTGAAGTACATTATCAGTCTTTGTTCCTAACTCAGAACTGCGCCAACCGCAACTCTGCTAGCATCTGTTTCAACTTGAAATACTTTTTCAAAACCAAGCAAAGCTAAAATCGGTTCTTCCGCGATTTTCCTCTTCAGTAATTTAAAATTCCTGTTTGTTTCTTCTGTCCACTTGAACAGCTCATTAGTCTCCTTAATTGTTTCAAGAATTGGTGCACAAATCTGACTAAAACCTCTGATAAACTTTTTTTTTAAACTTGCAAGACCATGAAAGCTTCTTACCTAAAATATATTTTTGGGAATAGGCCAGTTCCAAATTGCTTTGACTTTCTCTGGACCCATTTTCAATCCTTCTTTAGATACTACAAATCCCAAATAAATTAATTATTCTTTCATGGAACTACGTTTCTTCAAATTTATCAGTAGTTTCTCTTTCTGCAGAGTTCCTAAAACCAATTTAAGATGCTCTAGATGTTCTTCCTTACTTTTACTGAAAACTAGAATATCATCAATATAAACAATAACAAACTTGCTTGCATATTCCTTCAAGACTTCATTCATCAATCTCATGAACGTGCTAGGTGCATCAATGAGTCCAAAAGGCATCACTAACCACTCATACAACCCACTGTTTGTTTTAAATGCAATCTTCCACTCATCTCCTTCTCGAATTCTTATTTGATGATATCCACTCTTCAGATCTATTTTAGTAAAATACTTTGATCCACTCAGACAATCCATCAAATCATCCATGCATGGTAACGGAGATCTATACCTTATTGTGATCTTGTTTATGGCTCTGGAATCTGTGCACATACGCCATTCACCTCCTTTCTTTGGACTGAGTACTATTGGTACAACACATGGACTAAGACTCTCTCTGATTAGTCCCTTATCCATCAGTTCTTGCACTTGTCTTCCAACTTCTGCATTCCCTTGAGGAGTTAATCTGTACGCTGCTTTATTTGGCAAACTCGCTCCTGGTATTAGATCAATATGATGACTAATACTCCTGATCGGTGGCAATGCATTTGGCAACTCATCCACAATAATATCAACAAAATCATTTAACAGAGTTTTGATTTCTTTAGGTAAATCATCTAAGTTTGTGGAAGTTAAAATTACCTTCAGTCTCCCTATGACAGCAAAATGCATTTCTTCACCTTTCCCAATCTCTTGCAACAACTCCTTTCCGCTCATCAACATAACACTACTTCCCAGTGCTCCTTTGTCAGCGTCATCCTTCAATGGCAGCAATGTATGTTTATTTCCATCTTTCTCCAGAGTATAAGTGTTTTTTCTCCCATCATGAATAGCTTTCTGATCAAACTGCCACGGTCTCCCCAACAATACATGGCATACATCCATTGGCATTACATCACATAATATTACATCCTTATACATACCAATCTGTATTTCAACCTTGCATTTTCCTATCACAATAATCCGATGTCCTTTATGCAACCATGACACTTTGTAAGGAGTAGGGTGCACTGTCTTTGCTAATTCGATCTTGTCCACCATCTCTGTAGAAACAAGGTTATCGGTGCTTCCACTGTCAATTATTACTTTACAACACTTACCTTTTGATTTACAGGTAGTTCTGAATAAATTATTCCTCTGCACTGGTTCTTCAATCTCTTTCTCTGTCTTAAGCAATGTCCTTCTCAACAACAGGGATTCTCCTACTTCAAGGGGTTCTTCCTTTTCCATAAGTTGAGGTGTTTCTGGCTTTGCCTCAGCCACATTCACATTCCTCTGACTTGCTGGTTTATTATGAGGACAGTCCCACAATACATGTCCCCATTCTCCACATGTGTAGCACCGAATATCTCTTCCTTGGCCCCTTCCTCTGGGCACAAATATTCCTCTATTAAAATTCCCTCTCTGTGGTGGTCTGCTACTTGAACTGCCTGCTTCATGCTGATGTTGTTGTCCCCTTGGTTTGGTAGTTCCTCTACCTCTTACTGAGCTTCTTCCTCTATTCCTCTGATTCTATTTTCTCAACATCTTCTCCTCTGCCTTCAAACTTGCTTGATAGGCATCCTCAATAGTCTTCAGACTTAACAAGCTGATCTCGTCTTGTATGTCATATCGTAAGCCATTGATATATCTAGCTACCTTCTCCATGTCATCTTTTGCATGTCCTGCTCTAATACTCAATCTATAAAACTCTTTTGTGTATTCTTTAACAGACATTCCTTTTTGCCTTAAATTCTGCAACTGTTTAAAAATATTCAACTGATAATCTTTAGGCATAAATTTGGCTTTCATCTTACTCACCATTTTGTCCCATTGCTTGATCTTGGACTTTCCTTTCCTTGTTCTGGATGTCTGTAGCTCATCCCACCAAATAGCTACATGACCCTTCAATCTGGTAACTGCAAATTTCACCTTCTTCTTGTCATCAGCTTCCTCTTCATAGTCAAAATATTTGTCTAATGACCTGATCCAATCCATTAGCTCTTCTGCATTGAGACTCCCTTCATATGTAGGAATTTCCACCTTTGGTTTTCCTCCTACTTTTGCTAGCATCTTAATAACTCTGGTAGTTTCATTTTCCTCCTCTTCTTCTTCCTCAGAAGATTCTTCTTTAGCACTATCATCCCCTTCATCGGGTTTTCTTCTCTGAGCAGTCTCAATTGTTTCCATCCTCGCATGAAGACTTCCGATCTCCTCCAGTAGAACTGAATTTGCTTCCGGTCTTCCTCGACCAATGCCAACTCCTCTCGTTGACGGCATGTTTACTGTAATCAACCTTAATCTCTACTCTGATACCACAAATGACACAGGAATCAATTGTTTCAAGGAATCTCAACAATCGGCCCCCGCGTTTGCTATCTCCTTTACAGTCCCCCTTTACTGCGACTCTCTGATTTCCACCCTTTTAAATAGAACTACTCGCGATTCTCCATAGATCGTAACACATTAGATCCAATGGTCCAGATTATATCGCAATCTCAAATCGCTATGGGTAAGCATTCAGGTCTCAGCCCTTACATATAGAGTGTTGCGATGCGATATAGTCAATGGTCCCACTTCCATCACATATCATGTTGTTCCGCGGCCGAGGTCCAGTAACATACACAGGATTTCTTGCGATGTGATATTTCGCGATCACACTTCGCAATTTCTTAAGGCCTGCGGTCCGACCACGTACCAATGTTTATTTGCGATGCGATATCGCACATCGCTATTCTTCAAGGCCTGAGGTCCGCCCCTTGTAAACAAATCTCTGCGATGCGATATGGGTGATCCAATGGTTGGTGGGGTTTCACACCGTTGGTTCGAACTTGGATCAACGACGGAGATTTTAAGCGAGCTTCAACACGATTAATAATACTAAAGGCTACGATTCCATTGAACTCTGAGTTTTATATCATAAATCATAAAAACATAGAAATATTCGACTTTGTCCCGAATACAAAGAAACAAAGGCAAAACGAGAGTTTCCACAAAATCGATATACAATCACACACGGCATCAATTAATCAATACTATCAATGTTACAGAGTCTCGGCCCTTTGGCTCGATTACAGTGATTTAAAAGACCCCTGTTTCAATATGGAAATCCTCGCTCTATTACTTGACTCTCGCTTCGCTCAATCCTCTCTCATCTCTGCCAATCCTTCTACATTACATTTTTCTTCTTTTTATCAATCCAATCCTGCCTAACAACTCAATCTCTATTTTTAAACATTCTAACAATCAATCTCTATTTTCAAGCTCTATCACACACCTATGCTAACAACTTATCTTTGAATCTAAAATAAGACAATTTCTAACTATTACAATAATGAAATGCAGATCATTTCTTGAGAGATCCAACCCTCTTGGTAAAAACTGACTTTTGACCACTCAGGTCAGTGAAATTCAACTTGTTTAGCCACAACATGTGAACAGACTTTCACATTGCTGGCTAAGTCCAAATGCTCCTGCATCACTATTATTATTATTATCCAATTTTAAGGTCATGGTGAGGCCAAACACCAAATTAGTGTATGAGACCCCTTGTTTGTGGGACAAGGGACCTGCCAAACACCAAATTGGTGTATGAGACTGCCTTGTTTGTGGGACAACGGACCTGCTAGACACCAAATTGGTGTATGATACCCCCTTGTTTGTGGGACAAGGGACCCACCTTTGCGTAGCCATTTGACTATTAAGTCTACGAAGGGATACATATTCTAACCTCCCCTGGTTTTGAACCTATAACCTTTTAGGAAGAAACACATGTTCTTAACCATTAAGCCTACTTAAACTATGACATTATAACAAAATCTATTTACAAAAAATAAAAATAAATCTCTATAAATAAAAATCTTATTCCACATTTTTTCAAATATATAAATATTTAATTCATATATTAAATTTTTAGTTTTAATAATAATAATAATAATAATTTAAAATAAATTTATAATTTAATTAATGGTATAATTTAAATTACAATTTAAATATATAAATAAATTTTACAAATTTTATAAAAATATTTATACTTTAAAATGCCTATGAACATGACCAGTTAAAACCTATAATTCATTTCACTACAAAATTTTAACAATATAAATTAACCTCCTTTTAAGAGAAAAAAATATATATATATATATAGATATATCTTTATTATATTTATTCAAATTATAATTTAAAAAAAAATGAATCTAATAAAAATAAAACTCGTAAACCATTCGAATTGTAAATTAATTCATTCTAATCTCATTTTAAATAAAATTAATAAAAAATATCTACAATATTTTTTAAACCCATATAAAATTTTAATCACTCGATATAACAGTTCCATAATTTCGTTAAATTTTGAATAAATTTAATAAAAAATACAACTATAAACAATTTAAAAATCCGTAAAAAAATAAAAAATAAAAATAAAAATCCATCATCTAATCTATTTAAACGCAAAACCTTAATAATTGATAGAAAATATCAAAAAATATTAAAAAAATTAATGAAAAAATATAGGAAAAAAAATTAAAGTAGACAAATCTTTAGAATAGGCATTTTGTTTTGGGCTTTCATTGTTTGCATTAATATTGTTTTGGGTTGGGTAAGAGTTCATTTTTTATACAACGAAATAGGATAATGTCTTAATATTATTTTGCTTAAGCAACCATTCATTTTTCTTGGACATAAGGAAATAAGGTAAGAGCCCAAGACTTAGTAACATTGAGCAAGAATAAAAGAATAATTAATCATAATTGTCTCGACTGCTTTTTTAACAACTAAATTATGATATATTTTCTTGATCCGAATGGATCCTAGAACACCCTTTAAGTGTTCATGAAATCTTTAAAAATCATGCCAAAGATTCAAAATATTATAAAGATCAAGCTATCGAGAGGAATCCTCATGATAGTTGCAACTTGCAGTCAATGCGGATCAATGAGGGCCATTGATCTAGCGCGCAGAGCGACGGACCATGGTAACGCGTGCTGACACCAACCAGCAAATGCAAGGACAAATTTAAGCAGCGGAGGTAGTTTCCGATATGCGATTAGTGACAAGTCACTAATCGCATATCGCAGGGCAAACCTCTCAGTGAAGAGAAGCCCTGAGCACTCGGACCCGAAATAATTATAAAACGCGGAAAATATTGTTTCGGTTCCGTCGGAGTGGGATTCCACAAAACCGACAGGATATCGGACAGGCTTCGAGCGATAAGCGGTTTCAACCGAGTTCCGCCCGATGCCATACAACAATTGCCACGCATCCTAGCGGAAGAGAGAGAGAACCGCTCACATCGGACGGGTAAACATCATGCTACTCAGCCGCCTGATATGAATGACAACCATAGGATCTGGGGCCCCCAGATCAACGGCGGAGACGCGTTCCGATGGATGACCGGATTTGACAAGATTATAAAGCAAGATCACATAGGATTTGAAGTCCGATATGGACGATGCGTTGGCAGAAGGTCGTGTTTCACGGGAATTCTTGGAGTTAACGAAAAAACGGTCGTTTCAAATATGTCCAAGAGAACTGACACTCATCCGTTATGAAATAGGTGGCCACCTCGCTATGAGGTGTTATATAGTGACTGATTACGCAGGACGGAGGGATTCAAATGGACATAGGCAGGGGAACCGGAAAGCCAGAGAGCGGAAACGAATAGTCGAGAAGCAGAATTAGCTTTAAAGCCACAAACTGACAGAGAGAGAAAAAAGAGCAGTAAGCAGTAGGCAGTAAGCCGAAAGCAGAGAGAAGAAGCCAAGCTAACCCACAGAAGCAAAGGCAGCGTTGAGTCAGAATTAGGACAGAGACAGAGAGGGTCAGAGAGTCTGTGTACTCCAGAGAAGGCTTGAGAGGTTCAAGCGCACTGCTTTGTAATGTTTGTCATGTATGAGTCTCAGATTGGGCTCATACTACTATGAGCAATAGAGGTCAAGAGTCAGTAAGGAGAGTCTGTGTACTCCAGAGACTTGGGGGATCCAAGTACAGTCTTACTAATTTATACCTGTTGAGTGAGACTCAAATTGAGCTCACCATTGTAAAAACTCTGCTTTGAAGACATAATAGAGAGGCCACCACTGGAGGCTGGACCAGGAGACGTAGCCCAGGAGTATTGGGTGAACTCCTTATTAAACTTGTTGTGTTGATATGTGTTGCCTATTATGTTTTCCTTAACTGCTTCATTGCCTGTGTATTTCGCAATCTTATCGATCCGTTGCATAAAATAACATAGGCACATCCATGCACATGAGTCTGTAATACCTTATTGTTTGTCTTAGATCAATTTCAGATCAAGTGGTATCAGAGCTTTAGGTTGCTAAGGTTAGACAAGCTTGTGCTGGATTTTTTTGTTGAATGCTAACTAGGACAAGGCTCAAATTAGGAGGAGAGTTGGTTGAAGCTAACCCAAAAATTGGAAGAGTCTATCCTAGGAGGAAAATGGTAGAAGAAATTCCCTTGGAATCAGACTCCCAGTTCATGGACAGTTTCATGACCATGAGAGCCATGGTAGAAGAAATGTATAGAGAATTTAAGAAAGGTAGAGGTGAAGATTCATCAACCTCCAAACAAGATAAAGGAGTAGAAGAACCTCTTCTAGTTGCCCACCCAAAAGGCAAAGGAAAAGAAGAAAAAACCTCTCCACCATCTCCCCCATCATCACCTTCATCATCATCTTCTTCACATAAAGAAAGCCCTGAAAAGAAAAAGAAGAAACCTTCTTTGATTAAATTAGATGTGAAGTTTGATTTGCCAGTTTATGATGGAGAATTGAATGCAAAAAAGCTAGATAACTGGATTAGACAGATTGATGTATATTGCAGAGTGCAGAAAATCGATTTGGAAAGGAGAAAGATTTAGTTGGCTAGCCTACGCCTTGGTGGAACTGCCCTAGTATGGTGGGAAGGAAAGACACAAGCTGACTTGAAAAAGCATGGGAAAATTCTTTCTACCTAGAATGAATTTGTTTGTGCCATTAAAAAACAATTCTATCCACTAGCTTATATGCAGCAAGCTATGATGAGTTGGCAAACTCTTCGCCAATTAAAAGGGCAAAGTGTACAAAGCTACACCCAAGAATTTAGAAAAAGAGCTTTGATTCTAGGAATTTCTTTAGACTCACCTGAAACTCTGCTAAAGTATATAGGTGGTCTACACAGCTATTTAAAGCACACCATTCTCATGTTTAATCCTACTAGCATAGATGAGGTATCTGTTCAGGCTACACATCTAGAGGTTAGAGGCAAGAATGTGAACCCAGAAGTTGGGGGATCATCAAAACCCACTGCAAGCAAGAACAAGGAAAAGAGAAAGCAAAAATGGAAAGAGAGGAAGACAAATGATGTGCAAAAGACCAAACCTTCATGCACTCATTGCAAGAAGGTTGGGCATGATGATGAACACTACTGGATTCTGCATCCAGAGCTGAGGCCCAAGAAGTTCGATGGCAAAAAGAAGAAGGTTGTTGCAGCTATTCAAAAATATTTGGGGTCAAACTCAAGGGATGAAATAAAAATCACAGCCACAGGTATAAAAGGTAAAAGTTCTGAAGCATCTACTAGTAATTCTGCACAATCTACTGATAATGAAGAAAATGAGAGGAAAAGACATGAGCTTTTTCATATTAGAGTTATTTCCAAGCATCAAAAGATTGATACTTTGTTTGATAGTGGCTCACAAGTAAACTTAATTTTTGAAGTAATTGTAAAGAAGTTGGGATTACTAACCACAACTCACAAGAAGCCATATCCATTGGGTTGGGTATGTGATAAAGCAAAGCTACAAGTGACTAGACAATGTAAACTGAGGTTTTCTTTCGGGTCAGCGTTTGTAGATGAGGTTGAGTTAGATATAGTTCCTTTGCATATATGTGGAATTGTTTTAGGAAGTCCTTACTTGTATGATAGAAAAGCCATTTTCTATAGAGCTGAAAACAAGTATCAACTTGTTAAAGGTGGAATCGAATATATTGTAAGAGCTCATAAGCTCAAGAATAATTATACTCTCATAAACTCAGGGTAGATGAAAAGAATTGTAAATTCATGCAAACAATTTTTAGTGATGGTTGTAAAGGAAAAGAAACCTGATAAAACCAATGTATTTGAAGGCTGTAATGCTAAACAACAAGCTGATTTAGAAAAAGTTGTTTTAGAATATGATAAGTTATTTCATGAACCTAAAGGTCTGCCGCCCAAAAAGGAAATAGTACATGATATTAATTTGCAGCAAGATGCTCCATTGCCTAACATCGGAATGTACAGGTTGTCCACTTTAGAGAATACAGAAATCAAGAAGCAGGCACAGGAGCTGCTCGAGAAAGGGTTCATAAGACCTAGCACATCACCATGTGGGTCTCCAATTGTCTTGGTGAGGAAGAAAGATGGCTCGTGGAGAATGTGCATTGATTACTGAGCACTGAATAAGATAATAATAAAAAATCGTTATCCCCTTCCTCACATAGATGATCTATTAGATCAGTTGAAAGAAGTTGTTTACTTTTCCAAGTTGGACTTGCATAGTGGCTACCATCAGGTCAGAGTTGCAGAGCAAGATGCATGGAACACTGCTTTCAAAACAAAGCAGGGATTGTATGAGTGGTTAGTTATGCCTTTTGGCTTAACTAATGCTCCTGCTACTTTCATGAGAGTAATGAATGATGTACTCAGGCCTTTTATTGATGATTTTGTCATTGTATATCTAGATGACATTCTTATATTTAGTAAAACATGGGAAGAACATTTGAAGCATGTAAAGCAGACTCTAGATGTTTTGAAAAGAGAAAACCTTTATGTTATGCTATCAAAATGTGAATTTGGCAAAACATCTCTGAATTATTTGCGTCATATTGTAGGGGGTGGTGAATTGAAGATAGATCCCTCTAAGGTTGCAGTCATTGTAAACTAGCCTAAGCCCAAATCTGCTACAGAAGTTAGAAGCTTCCTAGGAGTAGCACAGTATTGGAGAAAGTTTATTGCTAACTTTTCCTTGATTGTAGCTCCCTTACATGATTTAATAGGATTGAACGAGGTGTTTCAGTGGGGAGGCAAACAACAGAAAGCCTTCGACACCTTAAAAGAAAAGATTAGTACAGCACCAATACTAGCACTGCCCGATCTTCAAAGACCCTTTAAGATTGAAACGGATGCCGGTGACTATGCCATGGGAGCAGTGTTGATGCAGCACGGTAAATCCATATGTTATCATTTTGAGACATTTAATCCTGCAGTAGTTAATTATCCCACATATGATAAAGAATTGTATGCATTAGTACAGAGTGTGAAAAAGTGGAAACATTATCTAATGGGTAAAGAGACAGTTATACATACTGATCATCAACCATTTCAATATTTACACTCACAAACTAAGTTGCAGCAATCAAGACACTATAGGTGGATGGGTTTTCTACAACAGTTTCATATTTTCATCAGATATAAAAAGGGCATACACAATAAAGTTGCAGATATGTTGTCCAGACCAATCATAAATGCATCTACTATACTTAAGCATAACTCAGTATTGCATGAAAGCTACATTGAACAGTATGCTCAAGACATAGATTTTAAAGATGTATATGCAACTTTAAGTCATGGCAAACAAGTAGAAGAATGGGATTATCATGTTAATGACCAACTCTTGTATCATTTTGGAAAGTTATGCATTCCTCAAAGCGAAAGTGTAAACATAATTCGAGAAGCACACACTTCTCTAATATCAGGTCACCTTGGGGTAAGTAAAACAGTTGCACAGCTGCAAAGATTTTGTTATTGGCCAAAAATGAATGAAACCGTTTCTAGATATGTAAGAGGGTGTACCATGTGTGCTAAAAGCAAGCCCAGAAATAGAAAACTAGGCTTGTACACTCCACTACCAGTTCCTTCTCATCCTTGGGAAAGTGTTTCCATGGACTTTGTTGGGGGACTGCCTAAATCTAGAAAAGGTCATGACTATTTATATGTTATTGTGGATAGGTTCAGCAAAATGTGTATTTTAATACCCTGTAACAAATAGATTACAGCTGAACAAACAACAAAGTTGTTCTTTCAGCATGTATGGGTTCATTTTGGATTACCCACTTCCATTGTATCTGATCGAGATTCCCGATTTGTTGGGAAGTTTTGGTCAAGTCTGTGGGAATTGATGGACACCAGACTGAAGAAGAGCACAGCCTTTCATCCACAAATAGATGGCCAAATAGAGGTGGTCAACAGGATAGTGATCCAGTTGCTCAGAGGCTATTGCAGCAAGCATCCCAAGCTTTGGGATGAACATTTATGTTATGTGCAACATGCTTACAACCGTGCTAAACATTCTTCTACATAGAGATCTCCTTTTCAAACCTATTTTGGTTTCACACCAAGGTCTCCCTTGGATTTTGTCTTTGGTAAATACATAGCAGTTGATGGACACAGCAATGTGGACAAAGCAACCAAGTTCATTGAACAAATCCAAGAAATTCACCAAGCAGTACAGGAACAGCTGGAAAAGAGACAAGCCAAGTACAAGGCAAGGCATGATAAGCATCAGATTGAGCATAGTTTCCAAGTTGGTGATCAAGTCTGGCTGTATATCAGCAAAGACAGAATACAAGGTGAAGGTAATACGCTGAAGCCAATAAGGTATGGACCTTTCAAGATACTTGAGATAATTGGTGAGAATGCTTTTCGCCTTGATTTGCCAACTTACATGCACATATATTCAGTAGTTAATGCAGAAATCTTGAGACTGTTTGAACCTTCATTGATTGAAGATCCCAAAGAGTAGAGTCAATTGCCTTCTATTGATGATCTGTTGCCTGAATATCTCAATGAATTGAAGGAAGATACAGTTCTGGACAAGAAGGTGAGAACTACGCGCAGAGGGGATGTTGAGTACCTCGGGATTGGACTCAAAGGTTTGAAACCAAGCAGTGCAAGATGGATAGAAATTGGGCAAGTAAGGAATCTATACCCTCACTTGATTGATGCTTAGAAACCAACTTTTTGTGGTCCAAAAGCTTTTTCAGTGGGAAGGCATGATCCAAATGGATCCTAGAACACTCTCTAAGTGTTCATGAACTCTTTAAAAATCGTGCCAAAGATTCAAAATCTTATAAAGATCAAGCTATTGAGAGGAATCCTCATGACAGTTGTGAATTGAGGTCAATGCGGATCAACGAGGGTTGTTGATCTAGCGCGCAGAGCGGCGGACCATGGTAACGCGTGCTAACACCAACCAGCAAATGCAGGGACAAATTTCAATAGTGAAGGTAGTTTCCGATATGCATATCGCAAACTATGATTAGCGACAAATTTAAGTCGCTAATTGCATATCGCAGGGCAAACCTCTCAGTGAAGAGAAGCCCCGAGCACCCGGACCTAAAATAATTATAAAACGCAGTAAATATTGTTTCGGTTTTGTCGGAGTGGGATTCCACAAAACCGGCAGGATATCGGACAGGCTTCGAGCGGTAAGCGGTTTCAACCAAGTTTCGCCTGATTCCATACAGCGATTGCCACGCGTCCCAGCGGAAGAGAGAGAGAACCGCTCACATCGGACGGGTAAACATCATGCTACTCAGCCTCCCGATATGAACAAAAACCATAGGATCTGGGGCCCCTAGATCAACGACAGAGACGCGTTCCGATGGATGACCGGATTTGACAAGATTATAAAGCAAGATCACATAGGATTTGAAGTCCGATATGGATGATGCGTTGGCAGAAGATCGTGTTTCACGGGAATTCTTGGAGTTAACGAAAAAAACGGTCGTTTCAAATATGTCCAAGAGAACTAACACTCATCCACTATGAAATAGGTGGCCACCTCCCTATGAGGTGTTATACAGTGACTGATTACGCAGGACAGAGAGATTCAAACGAACAGAGGCAGGGGAACCGGAAAGCCAGAGAGCGGAAACGAACAGTCGGGAAGTAGAATTTTCTTTAAAGTCACAAACTGACAGAGAGAGAAAAAAGAGCAATAAGCAGTAGGCAGTAAGCTGAAAGCAGAGAGAAGAAGCCGAGCTGACCTACAAAATCAAAGGCAGCGTCGAGTCAGAATTAGGATAGAGACAGAGAGGGTCAGAGAGTCTGTGTACTCCAGAGAAGGCTTGAGAGGTTCAAGGACACTCCTATGTAATGCCTATCATGTATGAGTCTCAGATTGGGCTCATAATACTGTGACCAATAGAGGTCAAGAGTCAATAAGGAGAGTCTGTGTACTCCAGACTTGGGGGATCCAAGTACAGTCTTACTGATTTATACCTATTGAGTGAGACTCAGATTGACCTCACCATTGTAAAAACTCTGCTTTGAAGACATAATAAAGAGGCCACCACTAGAGGTTGGACCAGGAGACGTAGCCCAAGAGTATTGGGTGAACTCCTTATTAAACTTTTTGTGTTGATATGTGTTGCCTATTATTTTCCTTAACTGCTTCATTGCCTGTGTATTTCACAATCTTATCGATCCGTTGCATAAAATAACATAGGCACATCCATGCACATGAGTCTGTAATACCTTATTGTTTGTCTTAGATCAATTTCAGATCATTTCTTTCTATAAAAAAAGATTTTCAAGTGGTTAAAGAAAAAAATAAATAAATAAAATGAAAGGATAGGTGTTCTTTTCTTTAGCAACCTCTGATAGAAAACACATAACTCGGAGGGCGGCCAAACTTATCCGTGACTACAAAAAGGTGCAATAAACGCTGAAGGTGACTCACGTCACTTTATTGATTGGCATACAGACTGCCCAACGAACAGTAAAAGTGATTTTACAACCAAAAAACTGAATGTGTACGACATTTAAATCACATAGATACCTAGAGGTAACACCTACATCCAGTTTGTTGTTGGACCAGAAAAGCTTTCAGCGATGTTGATTACAAAACGGTACTTCACAAATTTATAGGGTGTAGAGACCCCAAAACACAGAAAGATCAGATGCTATTATAATGTAAAAGGATATTATAAAAATCCTTTGGAGGATGAGCTCTCAAAGGATCTTATTATGGAAAAAGTGTGAGGCTAATTGAAGGAACATTTTTGTGGGGTTAAGGAAGAGCTATGTATATAACCTCTAATATGGTGCAGGATTGCATCAGAGGTCTTATCAAACAATATAATAATTCCATAATAATCTGTAAAATTATTATTTATGTTTTTCTTCGGGTGGGAAATAGGTTCATGTGGTAAAGGGGGATAAATTTCAAATAGGTTTTGAATCTTGGGTAAGGAGAAAAGTTAAACACAAAATCTTACTCTAGATGATTTAGGGATTATGGAAAAAATGTTGTTTTTATTAAAATTATATGAGATAAAAATAAATTTATTAAGAGAAATATTAAAACAACCAACAAAATATCACAAAAAATAAATATAATGTTTTATATTAGGGAAAAACTAACTAACATAATTATATGTGTCTTTGGCCAAAAAATGCAACCAAGAATACTAAGTAAGCCTTCACCACTCACATACTTTCGCATTTTACAATGAAGTATTACCAAGTCTTTTAAAGGCTTCATTCAAGTTTTACCAAACAATCCCCCCTTAAAACTAACTTTGACTCTTTCACCAAGTTAAGTTTTACTAAGAAACCCTCCTTAAAACTTCACTTGGGTTTTCCCTTCACCAAATTCAAACAAACTAACCAAGTGAACTGACTCACTCACATTTAGCCCCTATCCCCTTCAAATTTTATATCCAAGTTATAATTCAACAGGCCCCCTATCACCTAGGCCTAACTCCAAACTCTACTGATAATTTCCCTAGGTATGCATGCCTTACCTAGTGTTAGGCCCTTAGCCTGAGCATGCCCAAGAAGCGCACCCAAGTTGGCCTAAGTAAATTTGGACTTATATTGTGCACAAGGAGAACTAGAAGGCAACTTGGTCATGTCGTGTGAAGGACAACATGGGCATTGTGGTGGACACATGCACACAAAAGATGGTGAGTTTGAGGGCACCACATGACAGTGAGCACACCCACCAAACCAAATGATATGGACCGCACGAAGGCGAGCATGCATGATGCACCTAGGGACCACGGATGAATGCATGTGCCCAAAACGCACCTGCATGAAGGCAGGGCACCGGGCAACATGCCCATACAACAAGCATCAAGGGTATGTCGTGTGTACGAAGAAAATGCAAAGGGAATTTGTGCATTAACGTGTGATAGAAGTTAGACCACTTGTGATGGGGAGTTAGATGAGTTGACATATGAAGGTGTCTTGTGATGGCCATTTTTCCTGCACGACAAGGTTGGTCGCACCCACACTAAACGAGTTGGAAGAAAAGTGTTGAGTCGGCTAAACAATGTGAGGTCAGCTTGATGGTTTGGTCATGCACCTTGGCGCAAGCAAGACTCATAAAAATAAAGTGAAGGCATTTTGGTGGAAGGAATCGAAGAAAGAAGTGGCAAGTCACAAGACAACTCTGAGGAAGACACAGAGTGACCAAGGCAAACAAGGAAGTGAACCAAAGAAACAAATATAGGAAAGTTGAGGCTCCCCTAGTGAAACAAGAGGTGCACAGAACTTTCAGTTTTATGGTTGGTTGGGCTTCGTGGGTGCAAACTTTGTGAAGAGTTGCACACGGGTTTGTTATGGGCCTGGTTTATGGTTGAGGTACGAGCCTTTAGTTGTGCACAAGACTTTCGAATCTTGTAAAGGCATTGTGGCAACAAACCTTAGGGTTTTAGCCTAACTACACATGTATATTTGAAGTATTGAAATTTAATAAAAGAAGGAAAATTTGTTGTTGGGAGTTCCCCTTCACATATTATAAAGAAGTTGTAATTGTATTTATATTGTTGTTGCACATTGAAGTTATTGTCTTGTTGTTTATGTTGAAGTATATTTTTAGCTTTGTTTATGTTCATGTAATGAATGAAATAAGACACAAATTGGCGAAGTATCGAAGAATTAAACTAACAAAGGGCTATTGCACTAAGCTTAGATAATATACTAATTCTGATAGTAGAGTTATCAAGTTTGTTAAGTCGTGCATAGGCTAGAGGCATAGTCTAGGTGCGTGTAAGTTTAAGTTGGTCACGCCATTAGAATGAAATCACACTAGTGTCACACGCCCAAGGGACTCACGAACCTTATGGTCGGAGAGTGCCCTATGGGGTCGTGATATTTTGTATCAGAGCAAATTTTTGTGACGAGAAGTTGAAGTTTGTTGCTTATGGTGTTTTGTTAAGTCCCTATAATACTAGTGTATCACCCATTATTGTTATTGTTAGTGTAGCCCCATATTTTTATTGTTGTACCCATGTATCTCCCATATTGTTATTGTTGTCCCCCATAGAATCCCACTATTGTTATTGTTGTTCCCTTACATTATTATTGTTATGTAGGATTTAATTATATTGTGACCCATTAGACTCCTATATATACCAAGGAGATCTTATCATTTGTATTATCTAAGAATTTTTAATTTATGTAATATAAAGGAGGTTTCCCCCTCGAAGAGGATAATTTTTAAGTCGTTGATCTATCATTTCTTCTACTTTGTGAGTTGGTTGCATAACATTTGGTATCAGAGCTTTGGATTATAGGGTTTCACTGCTTCAAACAAGCCATCTTGGAATTTGTGTATCACTTTTTTTCTACAAAGTTTCAAAAGTTGAAATTTAGAACACGTGGAGCCGAAATCTTAATGAACTTCTTGTAAAAATTTCAAATCTTAGTTTGCTATATTTTCTGAGATATGGTCTGAAGAAGATAAGGTTTTTGAATGCTCTAGAATTTAGTCTCAAATAGGTGACCTTGGGAAAATCGTCTTAACTTCCTCTATGGGCATCGAATTTAAATTTCATAAAAAGTGTCCGAAATTGCATGGACTGTAGTTTACCATGTACCATTAACAGTTCTGAAGGTTGAAATAGTGACACGTGGCATTACTTACAAGTTCGATCTTTTGAGCCAGTCCATAACTAGGTCATCTTGGGAGATTGAGCATACGTTTACCTTGAAGAATCCAATTTTGGTCTGACTTGTGGCATTGGAAATAATACTCAGAGGGCTAACATAGCACAAAATTTCAGATATTGGAGAGACAAAATTACAGATATACAACAGTTTCGATATCTAGCTCAAAAAAAATAAAAAGGTGTGTATATTTTTTTAATTTGCATTTTTTTTTTTGAAAAATCAGTTTGAAGTGATTCAAAGGGCATAGAGAAGCATAGATATCATTATTTCATTCCAATATGCATCGAAACAAAAACATGGACACACCTAGTAAGCAAATAGAAAGCTCTAATATGATGCATGAAGAAGAGGAATAAATGCAACATGATATATCAAAGTTACAGGACAAAGTGCAACAAATTTCACTCTCCCAAAGAGCAACCAAAAATGAATTGGGAGTGACAAATGTTAAGATGTATGGTTTAGAGATCAAAATAAAAGGGGATATGGAAGGGTTAAAAGCAGACATGGAAAGTTTGAAGAAAAGTTTAACAAAGTTGCTGCAAGAAAGACTTTTTAATGGTGACAAGGTAATCCATGAAAATCATGATGAGGAAAAAGGGAATATGAATTTTGATTTTAGAGACTCCAATGTTGGGTTTAAGACCCACCACATTCCAAAGATTGATATGAGGAAGTTTAAAGGCAAGAATTTGGTAACATGGATACTACAGATGGAGCAATATTTTGATCTCCATGATGTGCAACACACACAAAATGTACGCATTGCATCTTTGTATTTAGAACCCAATCAGTTTATGTGTTATCAATGGCTTTTTTCTCGTAAACTATTTGTCACTTGCTTAATTTTTACAGAGGAAATGATAACACATTATGACGATATAAGAGCAACACCTTCTTTAGTGTAACAAACTAAATGTATATAAAAATAAACATAAATAATATAAAAAAGCAACAAATAAGATTAATGATTAATTAGTTAACAATTAATGAAAAGGTATGTCCCTAAGGGCATAACCATTAGTGAAAGGGGACTTACCTGGCTATATATATAGGACCCTCATTCTCATTTGTATCATCCTACATAAATTCTTTTATATAATATACAATTTACAATTACTATCCTAAGATGGATGTCTTTGTCTACAAAGCATTTGTGTTTTGATACCACTTCCTTCTGGTCATGCTGCTTGAAGCACTCTTCACAGAACCTATATTCATCTATTGCTCTTGCTTCCATTAGTGCATAGACAGAGTTTGACAAGCCGTATGTTCCTATAAAGATAGATTTCCACTATGTATACGACTAGTGGTCGTTACACTGGTATCAGAGCTTTGTCTGATCCGGCCTTTGGTTTTTAAAAAAATAAAAAATAAAATAAAAAGGAAAAAAGTTATATTAAAGAAAAAATCAACCCAAAAAAAGAGAGGAGAATATATATATAAACAAAAAAAAATGAGTGAAAAAAAAATAAAAATAATATATATATATATATATATATATATATATAATTTTTATTTTTTTTTCACTCATTTTTTTGTTTATATATATATATATATATACATACATATATATATACATTTTTTTGTTTATATATATATATATTTATATATACATATATATATATATATATATTAAACAAAAATCAATATATACATTTAAAAGCAGTTGTCTATAACGCGACTTTTTGAAAGTTTTTCTGGCGGGTTTTTCCGGTCGAAATCCGGCAGGAATTTATTGGAATCGCAAGTTTGATAGCTAGTTTCTGCACAATGAAAGTGTCACAGGGGTTTTCGAGGGTGCTGAATCCAAATATGCAGTTAAAAAACCATTTTAACTGCAACAAATCAAGATTTAACCTCAATTTCTTCCGCCGGATTCCGTCACCGGAATCTCCAAAAAGTCGCATTATAGACAACTCCCATTTAAAAAAGAAAAAAGGAAAAAAATGATATCAAGAAAAAAATCAATTATATAAAAAAAACTATACATACAAACAAATATATTTAAAATCAGATATATATATTAAAAAAAGAGTTAAAAAAATGGGGAAAAAAACAAGAAATAAAATGCATATTACCTGGTTTCCATCGAGACGCTCTTGGTCGGCAAAGCCGCAACACCAGTGCCCACACGAGCACCGAACGAACCCCGGGATGAGGCCCTTCTGTTATCCATTCCCTGCGACATCCATAACTTTGTAGCCCACGGCCAGAGATGCACGGTGGCTCCAAACTAATACATCGAGCTGACACCCACCAGCGAAAATCCCATGAGCAGTCATTCCACCCTCTTGGAAACACATTAAGTGACACGCTTCTCTTTCCAGAACTGAAATATCATTTTGTGTCACAATTAATGGGCAACGTAGGGGCTGCCTTGCTATGATACCTTCGTCTACCACTTAGAATGGCGGCTTGATCATCGGCGGGTACCCAATCTCTATTACACCATTACGATTACAAAATTTTACAAATTTATTTCAGGATTCATTTGCAGCACGAGACACAAATCTAGTTGATGACACACCGAAGCTGCCAATGCTCTTTTGCTCCTAGTGATCCACAACGTGACTCATCTCACCTTCACACTGTTAATTGCACACTGCATAGACTAGCAATCGTAGGTTGAGATTCACATCCTCCATCGTTGTTTTTTGCTCTTGCCCACTGAAACGCCATGCCCCAGTCACAATCAGATCTTTTTTGGGAGGAACAGTCACAACACTTGGAAGGTGTCATTTGGAACTTGCGTCTAATTATTACAAATTGAGTAAATCAATTAGCATAACAAAAAATATACGAAATCATATATAAAATAAAGTTTATAATAGTTACATTATAAACTTAAATATAATTTAATTAATTGATTTTTAATTAATTAAATTATTTTAAAAAAAAACTATATTATATAATTTTTAATATAGTTATATATAAACTATATTATAATTTTTAATATAGTTACATATTTAAAAAAAAGATGGTTACAGAATACCTTAGGTCATCTCAACAAAACAAATGGGATCAATCATTGAAAAAAATGATGGAGCTTAATTCTAAAACGACGAAGGAAGAAAGGTTTTCCTATAATGGTCTTTCAGTGACAGATCACAGAGTAATTACATTAAAAGGAGGTATCGAAGGCAGAGAAGTTAAAGTCGCCATCAACCTAAGAAACGATAAAAATTATATCAACATCAACTTGGCATATCAGCTATTAATTCCATAACTAAGCATTGGTGTAAGGAAAAATATTTTTGACCAAAAAGAGTATAAAATTAGTGATCTACAAGTGACAATAAGTCATTATGAATACATATCTCAATTTCATGTTGTAAGGATGGATAAAAAACCTGACATCATACTCGGTCAACCTTGGTTTAAGGATTTGGGTACATTCATGTTAAACATAAAGAAACAAGTTTTGACGTTTCCTTATAAAGGGAAGATGGCCACGTTTCGAGACATAACAAGTAAATAAAAATCGATAAAATATTCATTAGAAGACCTTAAGGATATCTCAGACTTGATGTTTCAAGATAATGAAAAAACTATATCAAATAAGCAAAAAGAGCTTGAAGAAGTCATCTGCAGCAAAGACAAAGAAATTTCGCGCCTCAAATATCACTAAGAAAAACTACTCAAACAAGTCAAGAAAGCTAAAGTATTAAAGAAGGAAAGAAAGGAGCATTTAAAGAGCCTTAACCAAACATTAGTAGAACAAATCAAGTGTTTAAAAAACGAGAAGAGTGAAGGCCAAAATAAAGTTGACTCGGAGAATGAGGAAGGCTTACGTCTCAAAAATCATAATCAAAATCTTCTCAAACGGATTAAAAAACTTAAGGACGAAAAGAAATCATTGATGAATAGGTTCAAAGAACTTATCGCAAAAGAAGCATCAAAATCTCCAGTTGTAGCAGTCCAAATTGAAGAAACAAACATCAAGACCACTAATCTCGCAGTTCAGGAAAATCCAAACCCCATTGAAGTAAAAACGTACTCAGAGGTTGTCATTCAAACAGAGGACACCCCAAATAAAGATTCAGTAGTTAAGTCAACAACAACAATGCCTGATGGAAATCAGGAAACTACCATAAAAACGTTTAAGGAAGTTCAAACAAGAAAAATTCCTTATCTACATCCGAATCTCAAGAGTAGATGCCCAAATAAATCTACAAATCTATATCACACGGGACATAAACAAACTTATGTTCTGAAGAATGTTGAAATAAGCTCAATCCAATCATATGATAACTATTCACCACACATCTCTATGGGTCAGAAGATTTCCTAGAAGACAAATCTAGGATGGTCTGATCCATTTTCAGTACGACAATTTTGTCTATCGCTCAGAATGTCATATCATCTTGTATCAACAAATATGAAAGCTCAGAAATAAGAATATATGCCGATCAACAGAAGAGAACCAGTCCTTCATCAATAAGCTTTGAGGAAAAATCTTTTTGAAGGGGAAGGTAATGTAACATACTAAATTTATATATAATTAAACAAAAATAATGTAAAAATACAACAAATAAGGTTAATGATTAATTAGTTATAAATTAATGAAAAGGTATGTCCCTAAGGACATAACCGTTAGTGAAAGGGTACTTACCTTGCTATATATACAGGACCCTCATTCTCATTTATATCATCCTACATCAATTCTTTTATACCATATATAATTTACAATTACTATCCTACGATGGATGTCTTTGTCTACGAAGTATTTTAATATTTCTGTTGCATATACGACTAGTGGTCATTACATTTAGCCAATTGATAAATCTCAAACAAAAGGGTTCAATGGCGGAGCACATTGAGGACTTCCAAAAATTGAATATCAAGATAACTAATATTCCATAGGAGAATAGGATTGATGTCCTCAAAGGGACTTTAAAGGATAACATCCAACATGAGGTTCACCTTTGGGAACCTGATTCATTGGAGAAGGCATTCAGGGTGGAAAGGAAATTTGAAAGCAAAATTATGGCAATAAGGAAGTCTACCACTCACAACTATAAAGATAGAAGAGTTTCTACTGCTAGCCTTCCACAACCTACAAGGTTGAGACCACAACAATTGGAGGAAACAATAGCAAAAGGTCTTTGTTAAAGTTGTGATATAAAATACACTGAAGGTCATAAGCGTGCTAAGAAAAAAATATTTTACATAAATTGTCAAGAGAAGGAAGAAAAGGAACAACAAACATCAAAAGAGGAGGATATACACCAGGAACCAAACCCAGAGAAAGAAAAAATGAATCCGACCATATATTGTAATGCATTGGCAGGAATTACCACTCCTCAAACTCTCAAGATAGAAGGATATATCAAGAAGAAAAAGGTATTAGTGTTGATTGATTCGGGTAGCACCCATAATTTTATTCATTGTATGATAGCCAAGGAATCGAATTGCTTCCTATATTCAACACCAGAGTGTCAAGTGATGTTTGCAAATGGAGGAACTATAAATTTCTCTAGAAAGCCCCTTAATATAAAGCTAACCATGGGTGAATATGTATTGAATAGTCCAATGCTTTCCATTCCAATGGGTGGTGTTGATGTTATACTAGGAGTCCAATGATTACAATCTTTGGGGACAAGCTTTAAATTTCCAAGAACTTTTCTTGCATTTGTTTTGGGAAGGAAAGGATGTTGAATTAAAGGATATTCAAGGGAAACCAGGAAAGATAATAAACGCTAATGACATGACAAAGCTTATGAAGAAAGAACAATGGGGCATAATTGCACAATTATGCTCACTATAAATTCAAACATAAAAATCATATATTTCTCTATATCTCCAAAAAGTCTTGGACAACCATTCCAAGGTATTTGATACTCCTAAAGGCCTCCCACCTATTCATGGTCATGGTCACACTATTCATTTGATTCCAATAAGTGTTCCTCCAAACATTAGGCCTTACAAATATCCTTATACCCAAAAAAGTGAAATTGAATGTATGGTTGCAGAAATGTTAGAGGTCGGTATAATTCAACCTAGTCAAAGTTCTTTCTCTGCTCCAAGAGTATTGGTGCAAAAGAAGTGTGGATCATGGCGTATGTGTTTGGATTACAGGGATCTCAATAGGTTCACTATTAAAGATAAATTTCCCATTCCTGTCATTAATGAATTTTTGGATGAATTACATGGAGCAATTTACTTCACCAAGCTGGATCTTCATTCAGGATATCATCAAAATCAGAATGAATACTGAAGACATTCCGAAAATAGTTTTCAGAACTCATGAGGGTCATTATTAATTTTTGGTCATGCCTTTTGGCCTTACTAACGAACCTTCCACATTTCAAGGTTTGATGAATTCCATTTTCAAACCCTTCCTTAGAAAATTTGTGTTAGTATTTTTTGATGATATACTAATCTACAACAAGTATTGAAAGGATCATGTTCAACATGTTGACAAGGTGCTCAAACTATTGGAGGAGAAACAATTATATGCAAAAACCTCCAAATGTTTCTTTGTGGTACGGGCGGTGGAATATTTGGGTCATATTGTACCTCATGAGGGTTTTAAGGTAGTATTGTAGTGGCTACAACCACCCTCCAAAATTTTTGCCTGCACCAATTTCGGAGCCTCCCTTGAGAGTTTCACTTGATGACTGTACGCACTCGGGTTCACTTCGTGAGCTCGTGTGAGTCCTTGCATCCGCCTTGCTTGTTCATTTCATTCAAGTTTCTACATGCTAGAGTCTATGCTTGCGACCATGTTCTGGTTATGCTCAAAGTCTTTGCTTCGTATGTGCTTGTTGTGTTTTCCATGAAAGAACCTATCGCACTCACACACAGATTCACATTCACTGTTGTGCAAGCATCGTCTCTATCAATTTACAGTCAATCATGAGTGTCACACTTGTCACTTGCAGTGTTAATCAGTCATGTTAAACATGTGTGTCCGGATGGTTTGAGTCATTTCATCGTCAAGTCATGTGAGTGTGTGTTTGTATGATCACCTATGCATCTTTCGATCGTTCACATACTTAGTCATTTTTGCTGAAGTTCTGATGACCAGAATCCCCTCTGACAGTCGTACCATAACCCCGCCATCGACTCGACCAAATTTCAACCAAAACAGTGCAGAAGCACCAAACTAGTCTTTTCAAGTTGTGCTGCTCACAAGAAATTCAATCAATTCTCATGTTGGCCACGCGGACAGTCGGACCGGGCAGTCACCCCTGGGCTAACTCCCCTAAAAAATTGTGAAGAGGCCACTGACCTTACTCACTTAGCTGACTAAGAAAATTGCGCAGAAAGGTCAGACAGACACCAAGTGCTCGTCCCTCTCACCCTCATAAAATTGTGCAGTTTTCCCAATTAGTCATCCTGACAGTCGATCGATTGCTCATCTCAGAAATTGTGCAGTTTTCATGAGCAGGCCTTCTACTACCCAGTAGTTAACTCAGCTCAGAAATTGCGTAGAGATGATCAGCAAGTTGGCCTCCCGACCTCAGTGCAGTTCCCCCTACCAGCAAACTGCCAATTCCCTCCAGGAATTGCGCAGTTTCTGCTGCCAGTGACCCCAGCAGCCAACTACCAGTTCCCTCTGGGAATTACGTAGTTTTGGCTGCCAGTGACCCTAGTAGCCAACTATCAGTTCCCTCTGGGAATTGCGCAATTTTGGCTACTAGGCTCCTGGGCAGTTCCTCCCAAAAACTGCACAATCTCTACCTGCTGACCCTGCTTGCAGCCCAACCTGTTCCTCCAGAAAATTGCGCAAATTTTTCCTTCCAACCCCTACTGCCCGCTCGTTCCGGAAACTGCACAGATCATGCCTACCTTTTCTTCCTGCAACCCAGACTGTCCCTCCCAAAATTTGCGCAATTTTTCCTTCCAACAGAGCCAGACCTCGCAGACAGTCACTGTCGACAAGGATCGACCATCTCCATCACTTAGTGACTCTTGCACAGTTTTCAACAATAGTGCCTGAAGCCATCATCCTACTTCGCAACCTTGTTGCCTCTCCCGGTCACCTGCATCCGAAATGATCATGTGTTTTTGTAGACTAGGAGGTTTTGGATTTGATGTCGTCTCGTCATGAGCGACTGCAGGTATAGGTACACCAACAAACATGGCACGATGACGAATGGGATGAACGAAGGGAGAACATTCAGAAGGATAGGTTCACCAACAGACGAGAAAACGATGCATGTGAAGATATGTGCTCACAAACGGATGAACATGCACTTTCGCGAATAGATGAGCCTGTCAAGACTCCCAACATGAAAGCAAGGAACAACATGCCAAAGTTTCATCAAGCAAACCAAAGACCATCGAAGACTCCGCGCACTTCGCCATGTAGAGGTGAAACTGTGATACACCATGAAGGAATCGATCGCCCAATAGCATTGTAGCTCAACATACACTGCAACAGTAGCACGAATGTACCAGCACTGTCATGTCGAGTCATGTCATGAGTCATGTCACCCACATCTCTACTATGGGCTATGTTGTCAATCAATGTAATGTAACGTGGAAGTCCAAGAGACCCACTTGTTGTACAAAGAGTCATGTAAAGTTGAAAAGTCATGGAAGTCAAACAATCATGAGGGTAGTCGAACAGCCACAAGGATCAGTTTCACCATTGGCTATAAATACCCCCCTAATTCGTACATGAAAAGACTTTTCACCTCAGCTCCTCCCACATAGCCAAGAGAGTTTGTAATCTTTTCTTTGAGGAGTAAGTAGTGGCTCCAACGCCCCACACTCGGGGTTAGTGATGTATGGTGTAACGATGTGTCTTGGAACTTTCGCTTAATTCAGAAGCCTGCTAACAGGCCAACACATTTTCACACATGTATTGTAATTGTTGTAAGACTAATCTTTAACACTTGTGATGCATGTTGCTTTAACCTGTGTTCTACATCTGAACTATTTCACTTGTTGTAATACATAATCTATTAATGGAAATGTGTTGTATATGTTGTTAATGTTGTCTCACCCGTGTAGACTACTCTCCTAGACACCAGACAGACCTTTCACATAAAACTTGCTGTAACAACCGTTGCACTCGTTCGGACTCATCCATTGAGTGTTGTACGTGTTATCTTACCTTGTGTGTTGTGACTATCGCATCCGTGTGGACTACTCCTCCGGAAGCTGTGCACGTCTTGTTGTGTTGTGTGTTCCTAGCCGAGTTGGGACTTCATCCCAACCAACTTGGGACTCACTCCCACCCTCTCCCTCTACAGTGAAAGAACCATTGACACAAGTGACACTTACACTCACCAGGCATGTGAACCTCACTTCTCGAAGACAAAGCAGACCACTCTCATGTGCTGACAAGAAAGAGTTGAGGCAAATCCTTAAGATAATGGCAACCGGGCCATCATACCAAATGGGACTCCCACACCAAATGGTGTGAGGTCTAATTGGGACTTCATACTGGGGTGATCCCCTGAATGTTGGTGGGTCCAGCACCGTCAACATTTCTGGTGCTAGAAGGAGGGCAGCCAGTTGTATATGGCTGAAATTCCCCTCACACTCATTCATCAACCATCTGGTCAAGGCAGTAACTCGCACTCCCTCTCACCTACACACGACTCTGCAGTTATTTTCTCCTCACCTCTCAGAATCGAACACGAGATTCCATATCAACACCTTTGCTCTGTCTGTCCCATCACTCGCCAGTTCACGAAAGCAGCCAGACCGATCCCAGGCATACATCATCTTCCATACGCATCAAAGAAATCAAAAACCACTCCCACCGGAGTTGTTGTATTAACGGTGGAAGAAGCAATCCTTGCCACACTTGAAGGTCTAGCAGAAGCCATTGAATACAGAGAGGAACCTTCGATCTTTCGGCAAGGTGAACAAGACACTCTTGTTAGGTTGGGATCAGACTCCGGTATAGGAGGCGAGGGGGAAGGTAGCGGAGGAGGTGGAGACGAACCAACCAACTCAGAGCCATAACCATCAGACTTTGAAGGAGAGGAAGAGGATTAAGAAGAAGAAGATATGGCTAACCCAAATCTTGAATGGATGACTCAGGGACCACTGGCTTTCCCAGTTTTTCTACACAAGATGACGAAGCAAGCAGAGAGAATGAACATCAAGTTCAACCCTAATAGCACAGTGAAGGCAGAAAACCACTTAGACAACTTCTACCTATAGCTGCAGACCCTTAAAGTACGTTATGACGACGTAGCATGTAGATTGTTCCCATGTGCCTTGGACACCCGCATGACTTCTTGGTATCACAACCTTCCACCCAACTCGATACAGAACTGGGTGCTTTCAAATATATGTTCCTTGAAAATTTTGTTGATGACAAGACCCAAGCCATGATACTTAAAGAATTGGGAAGCCTCAAAATAGAGGGAAAAGAGAAAGTGAAAGACTTCAATCAAAGGTTTACACGTATTTTGAACAAGTTTGTGACAGACACTAAACCTCATGAATCCATCACTGTTGACTATTACACGTCCGCACTGCCAACCAACATTGCGTAGTTCATCAAGTGAGTTGTGAAGCCAACACTCTTGGAAAGTTGCGAAGAGGCTATTGTTGTTGAAAAAGACTTGTGCGCAATCAAAGTCATCAAGGATGACAAATCGATGAAGGACTCCAAGGATGCGAGCAGGAAGCCCCAAGCAATGGCGAGCAAGGGTAGAGACAAGGAAGTGACCGATATTGAGACCCTCACTCGCCTTGTCAAGAACTTGACCACGGAAGTGTTCGAGATCAAGCAACGGAAAACAGACACATTTGCAAGCATTCATTTTCCCAGACAAAGACAAGCAAACAGTTCATCAACTGACTCATCAAGAAACAATTGGTTCGCTTCAAAAACTACACAGAAGCCTGTGTTCCAACTCGAACAGTGCGTAGATCCTAAGTTCTATTCTTTCCACGAAGAACATCAACCCGAGAAATCTTGTTCAGATTGGAAGCGAGTCGTTAGCTCTATCTGCAACCATACACTTGATGCGGAAAATAATATTCAGGAGCAGCCAGAAGACACTGACGATGACGAAGAGGCTACACCTGATGAAACATCAAGTGTTGGGCATGTGGTGAATGCATATCATTGCTCGCAATTAATTTCAAATATGAACACCGAGAAGCAGCCCCAAAATCAAAATGATCGTTACAATCTTAGGAGTAAAGGGGCTTTGGTGAACTGCAAGACATTATCCTCTGACTATCTCATGACAGTCGATTCCACCAATGCATCAACATAGTTTTTGTGGACATACCAAAAGCATATGGTCTGGTACTCAGTAGAGACTGGTTCATCAAGTTAGATGGATAGTTTGCTATTGACTGGTCTCACATGTGGCTTCCATATAAGGGAAAATGCAACCAAATCCGGGTGTTATCCGAGAGGTATATGAAACACAATATCACTCCCTTAACATCAAAAATGAACCGTTGGCCTTCACAGAACTCATGTTTGGAAACTTCCTCCTGGAAACAACATTGGAGTGTTATCCTGCACGGCCAGCTCCAACCTCATCAGACACACAGTTGGGACTCCTTCCTTGCCCAATTGATGGTAATGAAACTTGTACAGTTTATTTTACTGATAGTAGTAGCAGCAGCAGTAGTACTAGCATGCCAAACGGTCCATGTACAGACAAGTTGTGGGCCATGAGTCTTGACGAATCAGAAACATATGTCGGCTCAAGGACCCAGTGCAGCTCAGTCGTCCAAAATGACAGACAATGCATGATTTCAAGATGCTTGAAATTTGAGTGCACAAATAACACTGCTGAGTATGAAGCACTCATGTTGAACATACAAAGGACCAACACTACGAACAAATAGAGAAACCTGGAAACCTATCATGATCCGAAGATAGCCAGTCTCAGTACAAGCTACACACCGCAGTAGCGACAAAGCTTTGACCGCTTGACCAAACAGTACCAGTACGGGTCTACACGGGCAGGTGATGACTTGAGTACACACTACATGCAAGCAATCCAACACGGGATCCCAGGTAAAGGAGGAGATAATCTATTGCAGCAAAGACCAGGTAACACATTCATGTTGTTTTCACTCCTTATATAGAAAAAATTGACTAACATTTTGGATGATTGGATTACTTGCAAAGTTCGTCATCATACTTGGTTCTCTAATTTAAATTCCGCACGTAAGAAATCCGGGAAAATTCGCTTATGCATTGACTTTAGAAACTTTAACCCTTCCCAGAATAAAAACAACTACCCCATGCCATCGTCCAAGCCCATGTTGCACGCAGTACCTGTAACAATGGTGTTGTCTTCACTTGAAGGTCTTTTGGAATGCCACCAGGTTCTGGTAGCAGAGACCGGTGGACTTGCACTGGTCTATGAGAAGCTTGGCCCACACACATATCATTTGAAATCAGTTGACAGGAGGATTGACAACATTCCTACCAACGACCAAGATCCCAAGCATTATTTTCAGTAGGTCGGGCCGTGCCCGCGCCATGTACATAGTCTGCTTTCCGCTGCTTGTTTTCATCTTATTTGCTTTGCTTATTATCTTTGTTTTTTCTTTGTTTGATTATGCTTATTATTTTTTTTCACATTCGTTTTGTTTGTTTGATATATTACTATTTTTGTTTCCAAAAATAAGCGCTGCCAACTATTATGTTGTGGATTTTGAATAGAGTATGTGGCTGAAATGTGAAGAGACTTGTGACATTGCAGCACTTGGCCAGTCTTGTGCCCATCTTTTCTGTGCTTGGTTATAACCTTTAACCGATGAAGTCTTGACGGAAAATACAAACCGTCTGCAAGGGAACTTTTGGTCCAACCATGAACCTCTGTCCACACTAGGAAGCCCCATGCCTCTACTCAACCTTCTACTCTGCGTGTTCAAGCTCATCCAACTAGTAGAAACGGAGAAGGGGAAAATCTAAATGGGAAAACCTATGTCAGAGGTCTTACATGCTTCTATGAAGGAACAACCTCTTTTTCTCTCAATAAGTCGGGATCCCTCTTCCGCCCCAAAAATAAATAAGTGCCTATGCACAGTCCTCTTGAAAAATACAAAGGAGAAAGAAGAGAAAGGCTTCCTGCGCAGAGAGGTGAAGCATGCAACTCCACTAGGGTATTGACCAGGCTCACTGGCAATGGAGAAATGTGTGTGTTCCTACGTGATTCTATCAGGGTACTGTCCAGGCCTATTGGCAGCGGAGCAACACCAGAGATGAAAACTTATACTCTAAAAATATTCAACTCACGAGCTAAGCTACCCTTCCCGGAAATCAAAACGTTGAGATCAAGCTGAACTTTTGATTTTGTTTGACTGAGTGGGCAAAGGGTAAACCGTGTATGTCCATGGGGTAAGTGGGTAAGTTGAAGTAACTTGCACTGTGATTCAATACTCCCCGAAAGACCAAGGCCCTGTGCCAGAAATGAACCGAAATAGAGAAGCTCGAGTTCTACCAGTGTGTTGCCAAGTGTTGTAGAGGCTACAACCACCCTCCAAAATTTTGGCCTGCACCAATTTCAGAGCCTCCCTTGAGAGTTTCAATTGATGACTGCACACACTCGAGTTCACTCTGAGAGCTCATGTAAGTCCTTGCATCCACCTTGCTTGTTCATTTCATTCAAGTTTCTGCATGCTGGTGTTTAAATCATGCTTGTGACCATGTTCTGGTTACACTCAAAGTCTTTGCTTCGTATGTGCTTGTTGTGTTCACCATGAAAGCATCTGTCGCACTCACACACGGAGTCACATTCACTGTCGGGCAAGCGTTGTCTCAATCAATGAACGGTCAATCACGAGTGTCGCGCTTGTTACTTGCAGCGTCAATCAGTCATGTTGAACATGTGTGTCTAGATGGTTTGAGTCGTTTTTTTGTCGAGTCATGTGAGTGTTTGTTTGTATGATCACCTATGCATCTTTCAATCGTTCACACACTTAGTCATTTTTGTTGAAGTTCTGATGACCAGACTCCCCTTTGACAGTCGGACCATCACCCCACCATCAACTCGATCAACTGTCAACTAGAACAACAAAGAAGAACCAAGCTAGTATTTTCAAGCTGCGATGCCCGCAAGCAATTCAATCAACTCTCATGCTGGCCACCCGGACAGTCGGACCGGGCAATCACCCCGGGGCTGACTCCCCTAAAGAATTGAGCAGAGGCCACTAACCTTACTCACTCAGCTGACTAAAGAAATTGCCAAGACAGACCGAACATATAACAAGTGCCCGTCCCTGTCTCCCTTAGAAAATTGCGCATTTTTCCCAGTTAGTCATCCCAACAGTCAACCAACTGCTCATCTCAGAAATTGCGCAATTTTCCCAGTTAGTCATCCCAACAGTCGACCGACTGCTCATCTCATAAATTGTGCAGTTTTCATGAGCAAGCCTTCTGCTGCCCAGTAGTCCGCTCAACTCAGAAATTGCGCAAAGATGATCAATAGGTCAGCCTCTCGGCCTCATTGCAGTTTCCCCTGCTAGCAGTAGACTACCAGTTCCCTCTAGGAATTGCACAGTTATCTACTGCCAGTGACCCCAGCAACCAACTGTCATTTCCCTCTGGGAATTGTGCAGTTTTGGCTGCTAGGCTCCCGAGCAGTTCCTCACAAAAAATGCGCAATCTCTGCCTGCTAACCCTACTTTTAGCCCGACCTATTCCTCGAGAAAATTTCACAAATTTGGCCTTCCATCCCCTGTTGCCCACTTGTTCTGGAAATTGCGCAGATCCTGCCTACCTTGCCTTCCTTCAGCCTAGACTGTCCCTCCCAAAATTTTCACAATTTTTCCTTCTAGCCGAGCCAGACCTCACAGATAGTCACTGTCGACTTGGATCACCCATCTCCATCACTCAGTGACTCTTGCATAGCTTTCATCAGTAGTGCCCAAATCCATCATCCCGCTTCACAAGCTTGTTGCCTATCCTGGTCACCTGCATCTAAAATGATCACGTGTTATGGTAGACTAGGAGGTTTTGGATTTGATGTCGTCTTTTCATGAGTGACTGCATGTACAGGTACACCAACAAACATGGCGCGATGATGAATGGGATGAATGAAGGGAGCACATGCAGAAGGACAGGTTCACCAACAGACGAGCAAACAATGCATGCGAAGAGATGTGCTCACGAACGGATGAACATGCACCTTCGTGAACAGATGATCTTGTCAAGCATCCCAACAATCAAGCAAGGAACAACATGCCAAAGTTTCATCAAGTGAACCAAAGACCATCGAAGACTCCGCAAACTTCGCCATGTGGAGGTGAAGTTGTGATACACCATGAAGGAATCCATCACCTAACAACACTGTAGCTTGACATACACTGCAACAACAGCATGAATGTACCAAAACTGTCATGTCGAGTCATGTTATGAGTCATGTCGCCAAAATCTCTACTATGGGCTATGTTGTTAATCAATGTAATGTAACATGGAATTCCAAGAGACCTACTTGTTGTACAAAGAGTCATGTAAAGTCAAAAATTCATGGAATTCAAATAGTCATGAGGGTAGTCGAACAACCACAAGGTTTAGTTTCACCCTTGGCTATAAATACCCCCCTCATTCGTACATGAGAGGAATTTTCACCTCAGCTCCTCCCGCATAGCCAAGAGAATCTGTAATATTTTCTTTGAGGAGTAAGTAGTGGCTCCAGCGCCCCGCACTCAGGGTTAGTGATGTATGGTGTGATGATGTGTCTTGGAACTTTCGCTTAATTCATAAGCCTGCTAACAGGTTAGCATGTTTTCACACATGTATTATAATTGTTGTAAGACTAATATTTAACACTTGTGATGCATATTTATTTAACCTGTGTTCTACATATAAACTATTTAACTTGTTGTAATACATAATCTATTAATGGAAATGTGTTGTATATGTTGTTAACATTGTCTCACTCGTGTAGACTACTCTCCCGGACACCAGACAGACCTTTCACATAAAACTTGTTGTAACAACCGTTGCACTCATTCAAACTCATCCGTTGAGTGTTGTATGTGTTATCTTACCTTGTGTGTTGTGACTGCCGCATCCATGTGGACTACTCCTCTAGAAGCTGTGCACGTCCTATTGTGTTGTGTGTTCCTAGCCGAGTTGGGACTTCATCCCAACCAACTTGGGACTCACTCCCACCCTCTCCCTCTACAGTGAAAGAACCATTGACACAAGTGACACTTACACTCACTAGGCACACGAACCTCACTTCTCGAAGACAAAGAAAACCACTCTCTTGTGCTGACAAGCAAGAGTTGAGGCAAATCCTTAAGACAATGGCAACTGGGCCATCATACCGGATGGGACTCCCACACCAAACGGTGTGAGGTCTAATTGGGACTTTATATCGGGGTGATCCCCTGAATGTTGGCGGTTCCAACAACATCAACAAGTATACCCTAACAAAATTAAAGCCATTAAAGAATGGAAAAATCCCCACAACCATAAAGCATATTTGAGGATTTCTCAGGCTAACAGGGTATTATCGCAAGTTTGTTAAGAATTATGAGAGAATAGAAGCACCACTAACAACATTATTGAACAAAGATGCATTTTCTTGGACTCCAAAAGCAATTAAGGCCTTTGAACATCTTAAAGAGGCAATGTGCCAAGCACTAGTCTTAGCTATGCCAGACTTCACAAAAACCCTTATTGTGGAATGTGATGCCTCGGGAAATGGAATTGGTGTTGTTTTGATGCAAGGAAGACCCATTTCTTTTGAAATTCATCCAATCAATGGAAAGTATTTACACAAGACTATTTATGAGAAGGAAATGTTGGAAATACTACATGCACTAAAGCAATGATGACCTTACCTAATGGGAAGACACTTCAAGGTAAAAACAGATCATGATAGTCTTAAATACTTTTTGGAAAAAATATTATCTTCAGAAGAGAAAAAAAAATGGGTCACAAATATTTTGGGTTATGAATTTGAAAACATCTACTAAAAAGGGAAGAAAAATGTTGCTACAGATGCACTCTCAAGAAAGGATGAGGATCTGGAAGCATTGCTTTGTGCCATTTCTATTAGCCAACCTGATTGGATAAATGAAGCAAGGGATGAATGGAAGAATGATGAAGAGGTTTGGACACTCATTCAAAAGTTGCAACAAGAATCAGAGAGATATATGAAACACACGATCACTCCCTTGAATGGGCACAACGAACCAATGGCTTTCACAGACTTACTGTTTGAAATTAGATTCTTGAAACTCAACTAGGGTGTTATCTTACACAACCATCCCCAGTTCCACCAGCCACACAGTTGGATCTCATTCCTTGTCCAAATGGAAATAATGAACTATGTATAGTTAGTAGTGGTAGTAATACTAGTGCAGTTCATAGTCCCTATACATATGATGTTTGGACTATGTATTTCGATGGTTCCAAAATGCAGGAGGGCTCTAGAGCTGGTTGCGTTTTAATAGACCCGCTGCAGAGAAAGAATTTGATCTCTAGCTGCTTGGAATTCGAGTGCACGAATAACACTACAGAGTACGAAGCACTCATCTTGGGCTTGCAAAAATCCATTGACCTCAATGTTTCCATCCTGAAAGTGGTAGGTGACTCAGAAATCATGGTGCGACAGGTATGTAACACCATACATTGTGTGTCACCTCATCTTAAAAGTTATCAACAAGAGGTATGGCATCTTATCTCACATTTCCAAGCTTTTAATATTATTTTCATTCCAAGAATGTGTAATGCAACTACGAATGCCTTGGAAAACACTGTTGTTAGGATGTCACCATTGAGGGATGACTTTTCTATTGAAATTCTTTATAAACCTTTTGTCCCAGATAATATCACTAATTTATGCATTTTTTATGACGACCAACAGATACTGTATTTTATGGAAAATGTTGACATGTTCAAAGACGCAGCGATCAATGAGGACGAGCACGAAAAGGCACTACAGGATGAAACCAATGCAAGTAAAGGGAACCTCATCCCCAAGGGTGTGGTATCATTGGAAAAGTTGTATGATCCATAGAACCACTTCTGGGGACCCGTCAATGCCAAAACCCATAGTTCCACTCTGTCACATGAGCAAATCAACTTGGGAACTGATAAGGATCCAAAATATATTAATCTCGGTACTTGTTTCAAACCACAAGAGCGACAAGCCTTCATCCACTTGTTCAAGAAGTACTGTGATGTCTTCGCGTGGACGTACGATGAACTCAAGACATATGACACACGAATCATCCAACATGTAATACCAATCAAGGAAGGGACCAAGAAATTCCAACAAAAGTTGAGGAAAATTCATCCAACGCTTGAGCCTCTAATACAGAAGGAGTTGAGAAAACCGTCAGATACTCGAATCATATACAGAGTGCGACACTCAACGTCGGTGTCAAATTTGGTTCCTATGAAGAAGAAGTCCAGGGAGATCCGCCAGTGTGTAGATTTCTGGAATCTCAACCACGCCTCGGAAAAGGATAACTACCCCGTGTCATCCATGGAGCAAATACTAAAAACAATATCAGGGTCTAAAATGTTTTCTCTACTAGACGGATATTCGGGATATAACTAGGTTCTAGTTGCAGAGCCTGACAAAATCAAGACAAAATTTGGAACGAAGTGGGGCATGTTCGTGTTTCGACGAATGTCATTTGGGCTAATCAACATTGGTGCAACATTCCAACATGTAATGGACATCGCCTTCCGCGGGCTTATTGGCCAAAGCATAGTGGTCTATATTGATGATGTAACAGTATTCTCCAAGTAGAGGTCAGACCACCTGTGCCATTTGACGAATATTTTTTAGGTATGTCACAAGTATGAGATATCCTTGAATCCCAAGAAGAGTATCTTTGTAGTGTTCGAGGGTAATCTCTTGGGACACGTCATTGCTAAAAGTGGGATCAAGGTAGACCTGGTGATCAAGAGCTCAAAATTTGCCAAAAAAAAAAATCAAAGTGTCAGAATCTTGATAAGCTTAGCTTCAAATCGAACAGCTCATCATTCTGAATCCAACGGTGCGATTGACACTCAAATCTAAGCTCGTATGCAGAAGTTGAAGCAAGTCAAAGTTCAAGATTGACTTATCTACATGGCAGGATTGGATAACATTGCAAAGCCCTTCAGTGAATGAGGAGGCACCAAGTGGAAGGATGCCATTGGCCCCCGCATATCACATATCATAGCAAAAGGCAGGTCGGCATTAGAAATTGGCCCCCGAGCAGGAAGGGTTGTGATGCGATAAGGCAATCGAAAATCACGATCACAATCGGTGAAGGGGAAGGTGTTGCAGAATCGGCCCCCAGCAGGTTGGGTTGCAATGTGATATCGCAATCGCATATCAGAGGAGTTAAGAATCGGCCCCCGATTCAAGCACGGTTGCGATGCGATTTATCGCATATCACAATCACAGAAAGTCCCACATTACATTACTGTTGGTTCTCTGCCGATGCGAAATGCGATAGGATATCCCAGATGCGATGTGACTATAGGATACAATTAATATTCCCGTCGGGTCCGCCAGTATCGCATTACACATCCCCCATTTTTGCTTACATACCTTAAGGCCTCGGGGTTTTCAGCCGATTGTGAGTTGCAATAAGTCCCGGATGCAAGGCGACTTTAGATTCCAGTTTATAACCCCGGTGGGTCCGCTGCTATCATAGTGTATGGACTTTGATATCCATCGAGGAAAAGTGCTAATTGCGATAGGACTTTCGGATGCAATATGTTATATGTTGTGTTTCATAATCCTAACAAATTCGTGTATCGCAGAGGGCCTATTGTTTGGGCTTGGGGTTTTCTGCTGATTGCAAGTTGCGACAGAGCTGCGAAAATGTCGACTTAACCGTCGGACTGACTACTTTGTATGTCACCAATCGACCCTTAACCGTGAGAATATATGGCGGGACCGCCGATTTCGGTGAAAATTCCAGTTTTAACTGCAGATAATGAGTTTAACTGGCAGTAAGCTAGATTTGGAGGAGAAAATTGTGGAAAAATTGGCAGAAGTCATAACTAAGGAAATTTTCGACCAAATGGGATGAAAAAAGAGGCTAGATAGCTATTTTTGGACATTCTGAACTGATTGGAACATGTTTCAAAATCAAAGGAGTGCTTATGGGTGCTCTGGTCAACCAGAGTGTTGATTCAGTTTATGGAGGAGTATGAAGATGGAGATGACCTTGCAGGGGTCTTCCAGCCTCCATGTGCTTTCTACAGCAGCCATTACAGTAGTGTTGTAGCTTTATTTCTTCTTTTCTCTATATGTGTATGGAGAAAGAGACTTGTTTAAGTACTTCAAGTGGATTGTAGTACTATTTATGCTCTTGGAAGTTGGAGTATGGGGTCTTGATTTGAGAGCCCTTAACTTGTTGATTGTTTCATGACTAATTGTAGGCTGTCATGTGTTTATAGTGAGATTTCTTTGCAGAAGAATGTTTCCTTGAAGGGGAAACTTTGTCAGCACACTTATGTACTCTTATTATTGAAGAATTTTGAGCATAATGAGAAGGGGTCATGCCTTTAGAGTTGATCCAAGGAGATGTAGCCCGGGAAGGGTGAACTCCATTAACAATGGCTGGTGTATTACTATTTGATGCATGTTTCCATTCAGTGTTTCTATTTCATGTTTTAAGTTTTCTTCATGAAACTAACTTAAGTAAACACACATAAAATTCATGTTTTTACTTGCTATTTTGGAGTAAAAATCTCAAGCGCATTTTTATATTCCGAATGGGGAATTAGCACAACATTACTAATATGCTCCATTTTAGATCACCTAGACAGGGTTAGGACAATCATGCAGATTCCCTTCCCAGTGAATAAGAAAGCCATGTAGTCTTTCTTAGGGAAGATCAACTTCCTCCGCAAGTTCATGTCTGACTATGCCTAGATTTTCAAACCGACACAAAAGATGGTAAAGGAGGGTGCAGGTTACAAATGGGATAAAAGGGAAAAGGACGTGTTTTCCCATATCAAACAAGTTATAGCAGAAGCACCCGCATTGTATATCCCAGACTTCGGTGAAGACTTCTTACTCTACACTTTTGCTTTTGATACCTCTCTTGTTGTTGTACTCACTCATAAGGATGAATTGAACAATGAATGACCTATCTCCTTCATGAGCACAAGTTTGCAAGGACCATAGCTTAACTACCCCACCATGGAAAAACAGGCTTATGCAGTTTACAAGGTCGTAAAGCACTTTAGGCCTTATCTGTTGAAGAACCGTTGTGTTACCTTTGTTCCACACCCAACATTTAGGTCACTACTTGTTCAACAAGCCATGGGTGAAAGGAGAGAAAACTAGATGACCGGGTTGCAAGAGTATGACCTAGAAATCAAGCCAGTTCACACAGTCAATGTTCATGGTCTTTTCCAACTAGTAGCAGAAATAGTAAATGAGAAAGAGGAAGAAGAAGAGCCCACAGGATGGGAGCAAGATATTGAGATGTACAAGGTTGAGTGAGCCTCCCCCACTATAACCATGAACTCTTGGTACAGGGTTGTGCGGAAATACCTTAAGCACAATACAGTGCCCTCTCACTTTTCCACATAGTAGAAGAGGGAACTACGACTTAAAGCATTATCTTATCAGTTGGTGCATGGGGTGTTGTTCAGAAATCACCACAACGGAGTACTACTCAGGTGTTTGGAGGCGCATGATTCATAAAAGGTATTGCATGATGTCCACGACAGACCAGCCGAGGGACACTTTAGGAAACACTACAACATATAATGTTATGCAGGTCAGCTTTTATTGGCCTACATTATTCAAATATGCTTATGCTTATGCTTTTAAGTGTTTGGTCTGTCAAAGGTGTGCCAGCAGGAACCATAAGTTAGCAGCCCCACTGCAGCCCATTGCAGTGGAAGAACCTTTTCAACAGTGGGGCTTGAACATCATTGGGGAATTTTTCCTGGACTCATCAAAGAATCATCGATACATTTTAACTGCTACAGACTATTTCAAACGGTGGATAGAGGCAGTTTTGCTAAAAGAGATGAACGATCAGGAAGTCATCAAATTTCTGCAACATAACATCATTTCCAAGTTCGACATTTCTATGTCACTTGTTTTTTACAATGCAACATACTTTTGATCGTTAAGACTTTATGATTTTACATTGGAAAATGGTATCATATTGAAACATTCAACTAATTACTATCCGTAGGGGAATGGTCTTGTTGAATCCACGAACAAGAACCTTATCCACATCATCAAAAAGACCATATTCTCTGAACAATGAAACTGGAACTCTTCTTTGGTGAATGCCTTACGGGTTTACCAAGTCACGCCAAAACCTTCCCTGAACACCTCCCCTTACTTTCTGGTGTATGAAAAAGAATCCATCCTCCCGCCGAATATTTACTTGCCTGCTCTCCAACTGTCACAAGAGTCCCAATGCAAACCATGTCTATTAGTTCAGTGTAGGAAGGACACTTGCCACAAGCTACAAGAATAAAGGTTGAAAGCTAAATAAAAATGTTTACTTCACCATAGTTGTATCAAGAGGTGGTTTGACAAAAGGTTTGTAGGGAAAAACAACTTTAGTGTGGGTGACTTAGTCTTAAAGTGGGATAAAGCCAATGAGGACAAAGGAAAACACACTAAGTTTTAGTCCCTATGGATTGGGCCATTCACGATACATGAAAATCTTGGCCAGCATACATATCGTCTTCAATCACTTTACGGGAAGGTTGACTCTTTGCGTGTCAATGGCTAAGACTTAAAACAATATTTTCAGTGAGAATCTTGGGTTGTTCCCTACACTATGTATATAACCTTTTGTTGTTTTTTGTTTGTTTGGTTTTTGTTTGGTTTTTATTATGTGAATAAGTGTTATCTTTGAATATGTTGTGGCTTCTAAGTGTTTGTGTGGCCAAACTGTAAAGAGGCTTGTGACCCTTCAGCATTTGGCTAGTCTTATTTTTGTGTTCCTTGTGTTGGTTACATCTTTTGGCCGATGAAGTTTCAACAGAAAATATGATTCATCTATTAGGAGAGTTTTGGTCCAAATATGAACCCATGACTACTCTGGAAACCTCATGCCTATACTCGGTTCTTTCTGCTTTGGTGTTCTCAAGCTTATCCAACTAGTAGAAATAGAGAAGGGGAAAAATCTAAACGATAAAACCTAAATCAAAGGTCTCTATATGCTTCTCTGAAGGAAAAACCTCTTCTTCTCTCAATAATTCAGGATCCCTCTTCCGCCCAAAAATAAATAAGTTTCGATGCAGAGTTCTCTTTAAAAAAAAAAAAAGGAGAAAGAAGAGAAAGGATTCCTGTGTAGAGAGGTTAAGCAAGCAACTTCGCCAGGGTACTGTCCAGGCTCGTTGGTAGTGGAGAAATGTTTGTGTTCCTACGTGACTCCACTGGGGTACTATCCAGGCCTCATGGCAGCGGAGCAACACCAGAGATGAAAGATTATACTCTGAAAATCTTAGGCTCAAGAGCTACACTACCCTTCCCAAATTGAAACATTGTGATTATGTCAAATATTATGTTATGTTCAACTGAGAAGGTATAGAGGGGTACATGTCTATTCATGGGGTAAGTGGGAAGGCCAAAGTGATTTGCACGAGGAATCAATACTCCCTGATGAACCAAGGCCCTACACAGAAGAAATTAACCAAGACAGAGAAGTTGGAGTTTAACTAGTGTGTCGCAAAGTTTTGTAGTTGTTGCAACACCCTCTAGAATTTTGGCTTGCACCCAAATTTCATATCCTTCCTTGGTATTTCCTTGAGTGTTGCAAACACTAAATCTCATTTCATGAGCTTTCTCAAAGTTATTTGACCACTTTTTCGTGTTGGATTAATTTTTGTCTTTTGGCATGTTTGTCTATTGTACAATGTTTGTGAGCCTTTTCTAGCAATTTTGAAGGTCGGTCTTTGTGTATATGATTTGTCCCAACCATGAAACCATCCGTCACATTCATACAAAAAGCCTTGAGCACTGTCGCACAAGTGTCTTCATGGTCGTCCTAAAGTCTATCTTAAGTGTCACACTTATGGTATCTTGTCATGAGGCAGACACATAGAGGGGAATGCTTTGTTTGTGTGTTCTGATGATCGATGTTGTCATGTCATCAAGGTATGCTAAGTGTGTGATCACAATTGAGGTTATCATGAGTCCATATCCCTTCCCACACTTAGCCATTTTCGAAAAATCTTCCTGATTAGGAAACTTAGCTTCACTGAGCCTCGATTTAACTAAGCAATGGACAGTATTAACCCTCTAGGATGTGACCCTCTTGCCTCAAATTGCATAGTGTGCATTCCCTTCCTTCAGGGTTGCTTCTCTACGCAATTCCAGAGTCCAGAAGCCTCCCTTGACCTCCAAAATTACGCAGTTGTGCCTCCTAGTCTACCTTTAAATGCGCATTTCGCATCTTCAACCCTAAAGCCTTTTCGTTTCCTGCTGGAGTGCACAGAATCCTAGCCTCCCTTGGCCTCCAAAACTATGTAGATGCTTCCCCCAGTGACCTTTCCCTCTACCAGACCCCACTACCTCCAAAAATTATGCAGTTCTGCCTTTCAAGCCTCCTGAGCTAAACATTGCGCAATATCAGAGCCCAAGGTCTCCCCCTGTCTGCTAGAACTACACAATGCATAGTCACTAAGCCCCTTTCCTCAGTTTTTGACTTTTCTCAGGCTCAGTTCATGGATAAGAATGCATCATCTTAGACTAGGGGGTTTTCAGATTGATGTAATATCATCATGAGTGAATTGAAGGAACATGTACACTATCAATTCATGGATAGATGATGAAGGAGAAGGAGGGAAGCATGCTTAAAGACTCTCTTGCAGTTAAAATCATAAGTGGATTTATCAAGAGGAAGCAAAGGGACACAAGTTTGCAACTACCATCCAAGACTTAAGATCATCGAAGACTCTACATCACCAAGCCATGCAGAGGAGAAGAGAAATCATATCCAAGAAGACATCCAACTATCAGCAACAACAGTCACTTGACATTGCCACTTCATCAAGTAGTCCTTGTCAGCAGTGTTATGTCATGTCATGTCATGAGTAGTGTTGGAGAGGTAAATCCCCTCTACGGGTAGAGGCGATCCCTACTAGCCCAGCAAGGGTCTAGCAACAATCACACAATGCTGCTACGCATGTTCCTAATTACAATTAAACAAGAGGTAAAGAGCACCTACTTGGATTCCTGCGCTTGTCGTTTGACGAAGAGATGTTGCCTTCGCTCCTCCGCTTCGGCTGGTCACAATCCTCCGCGATCTCCGCGAATGGATACCTGCACACACGAAGGGGAAACGAACACAAGCGTAAAATCTAGTAAAAGCAACCATACATCAGTCAGAAAAGATGTAATTCACATTTAACCATTGCATAGACAAATGAGAATGGAACAATAATAGCAGTCATCTATTATTAATCAGAATAGAGAAGAGTACAACCAAATGTTCTGACGTCGGTAACCTTCTCAGGAGGGGCCAGTCAGCATGTATCTCAAGCATTCACCTTTGAGGATGATTCTCCCAAGACAAGCAACTCTCTTTCTCACACAAATAACACAAAACAACCTTCCCTAAGCAATCAATCACTTCCACACCTAGCACACCACACCTATAGCAGCAATCTGAGCACTACAAGCTCTGTACAATCCAAGCTATTCCAAGCTAAGTCTAACTAGCTGCTCATGGTAATGGTGGAAGTTTATATAGGAGAAGGAGTCTCCTAAAAGGGTGGAAGGATGAGCTTATCTTTGAGGGAAATGGTTGCAAAAGGTTGAACAGTCATGCCATAGAAAGGAGTCGATATTCACAAAGCTAACAACCAAGCCTGGAGTTATCTGGAAGGTTGGTTGTTTGAACGAATTCGCCCAAACTGGATCAGCGCGGATAATGAGGAAACTGTCGCGCTGTCGGCGCATCTCAATAACTGGGAAAATCATGTCAGCGCGGAAGCACACGGGAAAGGCGCGATGTTCACCAGCGCGGGGAAGGGATGTTCTTCCGCGCTGGCAGCGCACGGAATACACTGTGGAGCGCAAGTCATCGCGGTTATTCTTAAAACAGACGCGCTGATGCATAAAACTTTGGAAAAATGGGTTTTTGGGCTAGTTCAGAAGGCATGAAGCTTAGTGATTGACACAGCAGGGTGGCTGACAGGAAGGCAGTGACAAATTACTGTGTAACAGATGCCCCCTAAAGCATGAAGACCGAGAGAGTGGGAGGGGTGAAATGCTTTACAACACACGCCGAACTGGAACACCACCAGGATGGATCGAAACATCTCTGATAATCAGGTACATGCAGTCTAGGCATGGGCGCAGCCATCCAAAAGACATGCGAAAAGGTCTGTGGAATGGACGCAGCCACCCAGCTAAAGAGACCATAATAATGACAAGGTATGGTCGCAGCCATCCATGAAGACTCAGGTATGGACACAGCCATCCATCAATGAGTCATGTAATGATCATCCACAAAATCGCAACCTGGCCCATAACAGACAGGGGTCCAGGGTCTTGCGCTCCGTCCCGATCCGAACAAAGTACAAGTTCAAGCATGTGAATATATGAGTCGAAGTCGAACATGCATGAACATCGTCTGATTACCAGTCAATGAGGAAAACTGTTAACAGGCGCGAGAGGTACCACCAATAACGACAATGGCCCTCAAGGTACTATAGGTACAATCCGCGGTATGTGAATCAATGAGCTGGTGTCGAACATCCACGGAATCATTCGATCGGAGGCCAGTGATGAAAACCTCTCGTCGAACACGAAGAACTTGCCATTGAGGCATGCAGGCTCTAAGGCACCTGAAGGGAGTCTCTAAGTCGCCTTCCCGGATAATGAGCTGAAGTCGACAGGAAGTGACCTTGATCGAAGGTGGGCCATAATGTTTCCCACATCATCGACGCGAGATAGAGGAAAAATGATTTGTGTGAGATAGCAGATGAGGTTGTATTATTACAGAAGTCAACTTCTCTTGAACATATCGGCGGCACTGTGGCGGGCTTGGCAGTATTTGACATCAAATGAGTAAGGGTCATGGTGACAGGGCAATAAGCAGATGAGAGGTCAAATAGGATAACCCAAACCCACGGAGGCCAGTGAAAGATAAGATGAGATGGTCCCACCCAGACACGAAGCAGAAGAGTGCCATGTTCAAGAGCGACATACTGCCGACACGACTACGATTACAGTTCCATTTTCCCCACCATTTCTGGCAAGTACCCCGATTATTTTTGGATGACAAGCTTGACGGGGATAGCATATGCTTGAGGAGCGTCATTCCGACAATACCCGATGTCATCAAATGTTTAACGAGCCTGACAAAGGAAAAACTCGGCGTCTTTTCTTGTTTAGAGAGCCTGAAAAGACAGCAAAAGAAGACTCCAGGGGGGTCCTTTTTCGTACAGTTGTGTCTCTCGAGCCCGAAAAAGTATAAAACTATGCTCGAAAGAATCGCCCGGTTATTACGACCGAGGAGTACTTTTCGTGAATAGTGCTTTTGACCCGAAAAAGTAAAAAAGCGGTCGAAAACACGTCGTTTTAGGGCCTATAACGAGTGTGAAACGACAAACACCCGGTAATCTTTTTAAGTTACACGGTCCGAAAAAGAGCTTAAAATGACCACCTCTCGTTCCTTTTAACGAGCTGAAAGGAGGCTCGGCTATCTTCTCTTGTTTAATGTCGGAAAAGAGCTTAAAGACGACATGTTCGGGGACCATATGAACGGAGGACCGTCATGACCAAGTCGCTGTATCTGAACCTGCACAGAAGCACTACCCGCATAAATCCATTCGATATGTGTAAAAAACATATTAAAACATGTATTTAACAAACTCAGGGCTAAAATTATGGTTAAAAATGGCAAAAACCCAAAAATATGGCAAGTTTATGAGTTTTTACTATAAATAGAGGGGGGTAAGAAGTCATTTTTACCATTTTACTATTCTGGGACGTGAAGAACGTGGAGAAGCCAGAAAGTTGACGGAGGGATTTCCAGCTCGTACGGACACTATTTCTCGAACCGCTTTCTCCAGGTAGGTTCTCGTTCCCTTGCCCTGCATTCTGGTTGTTTTTGGTAGGATTTTAACGGTTAAATTTGCCCAATTGGGTGAATTTTTGGTGCATGGATGCGCCCTCGGTCAGCGCGGATATCCCACGCGGGTCCGCGCTGACCGAATTAGAACAAAACGTGGCCAACTTCGGGTCAGCGCGGAAAACCCGTGTTCTTCCGCGCTGACCTCAAAAATTAACAAAGGGCTGCTGCGGCCAGCGCGTCTGTTTTTAAAACAGCCGCGCTGGCGCGGAAAAAATATTTTGTTTCAAAATGAACGTAAAATCTCCAATGCTAGCGCTTCTAATTGGTTTTTATGGTTTGTGCAGGACACCATGGCTTTCGTTTGGCAGGAAAGAGTGCATGATGTGGAAGATATAGCTGCTTGGGGGAATGTGGATTGCTGCAATGCCATGCGAGCTTGCGGTTTTATGAAATTTTTCTTCACACCTCGCCTAAGAGCTCAGCATGATCTTCTCGAGCTACTGATCAGGGCATGGAACCCGGTGGATATGAAATTCACTATCCGGGGTCAGGATATCGAGTTTGACCACATGGATATCTTCTTTTTGACTGGGTTGTCTTGCCGGGGTGAGCGGCCCATCATAGAGGGACAGCGACCTAGCGGCGGCACGCTAGATGATCTGATGGCTCGGGTATGTCCGGAGGCTGAGAAAGCGCGAAGTGGGAAAGTAGCAATCCCCACAGTGGGAAACATAGTGCTTCGCACCATCCTGTTCATGGTGACCCGGGTAACAGGTAGCATGGCCAACCACGAGGCCTCCAAGACTCATCTCCTGTTAGCTCTCGATTGCCTCGAGCCTACAGTGTTTGATTGGTGCACAGCAGTGACCAATAACATGAAGAGGCAGCTGAGCAACTGTCGTCGTGGGGAGACAAAGCAGTTCGGCTACGGGTCCATCTTAGTCCCACTCATTCTAGAGCGAGTGCCAGCCATGCGGCTGCAGACGATGGCCGTGGATGCTCCCAGGGATCCTCGGGAGACGAGGGCCTCACGATGGGCTCGAATCATGCCACGCGGAGGTGGCGGCCGGCCACATAGCTGGGGAGCATTTTTCTGAGACTGGCTGGATCAGCAGGAGATTTTTGTGGAGGACTGGCCATATGCGGGCATGGATTTCCGCAATGACCCTGATCTGGCATTGCCCCCAGGTGAACAGTGGGATGATGCAGGTATAACCCTTTGGCTTTTGAATTTTTTAAATGTTTTTTGGATTTTTAATGTACATGTCTTAATAAATGTCATGGTATGCAGATGTGGGGCCCACTAGACCGATTGGCCTGGCTGCCACGACACGGAGAGAGGGACAGGGAGCTGGAGCCTTGGCCCTAGTCCCTCCAGGGGTTGACACGTCAGAGACTATAGCTCGCAACCTTGAGGGGTTGCTGGAGGGAGTGCCTGACTACCAGGGGGTCGAGGAGGTCCCCATAGAGCATCAGATCCATACAGTGGGGGTGCAACCCAGGGTTCACCGCCTTCTGAGGCGGGTGGCACGAGCGGCTGTGTACTACAGAGAGCATCATCCAGCCGAATAGTCGCCTAGGTTTTATTTCCACTGTTATCTTGAGACTCATGACTCAGACATACTGATTTTTGGACATATACACTTATTTTTGAGCGCCTTAGTGCGCCACACGATATATATATATATACATACCGGTTTTTGGATGGATCATTGTTGTGATAACATGATTGAATAAAAACTGCGCCGCAGTGTAACCGTCTTCGTTTAATGTAGGCATTGCTTCGGCCCACTTGGTGAAATAGTCCACAACAACGATAATGTACCCATGCCCCCCGGCCGAACGAGGGTTACAGGACGTATAATCGATGCCCCAAGGACAAATGAAAGCGGTCTTGTGCTGGTCTGCGGGGGCTATGTTGATCTGGTTGTAACCAGAGAAGCCGTCCATGAATGAATAAATTTCGCTTCCTGCGCAATCGTCGATAAGCTGATCAATAAAAGGCGTAGGAAAGTTATCTTTTGGACAGGCGCGATTGATGTCGCGATAATCAACACAAACCCGAATAGTACCCTGTTTTTTATTCACAGGGACTATATTCGATACCCATTCCATGAGAGGAATGGCATAGATGAAACCAGCTCGAAGAAGCTTTTCAACTTCGGCCTTGATGGCTGCAGCCTTTCGAGGGTGCACTGGGCGTAAACGCTGACGAACAGGCTTAGCGCCGGGATAAGTAGGGATTTCGTGCTCCACGATACTGGGGTCAATGCCGGGCATTTCCTCGTAAGACCATGCGAAAACGTCACGAAATTCACGAAATAAATCAGTGTAAAGTTGAATTTCCTCAGGAGTGCAGGTGACTCCAATATGAATATTTTCGACCACCCCTGTTTTGACAGAGATGTCGATAGCCAGAGTTTGCGTAATGTTGCCCATGTTTCCTTCCGAAGACACTTGATACAACTGAACAGGCGTTTGGAGAGGGATAGATGGGACACATGAGGCAAACCGCTCGAGACATGTGGCCATTTCTGAATGAGGAGGGAGAAACGAAGAGCGATGGTGGTAATCTGACCAAGGGAGCTCCTCGGGAGACATAGTCTCAATGATAGCCTCGTCGGAGGGAAATGATTCCTTCAGGGGATCCGAAGTGGCCTCTCCTCCCATCCAAGGGAAGTGGTCATATGAATCGGGAACGCTGCTTGAAAAAGCAGGTTCAGGAGGTGGAGCCGATGCAGCGACAATCTCGATGTAGTTGAGCTCGGCGGGACTCAACGGCATCATCTCGCCCCAAGAGTTTTCCTGATTCAAGGGAGGGAGAACCCATGGATCGGAACGTACTGCGATCATGTTAACGGAGGCGAGATTCGGAGGTGGGAGGGGAAAGACTCCCATTAGAGAGGGATCTTTAAACAATCCAGCACCCACACTCACTAGCGATTTGGAGGTATGCTCTACGAATGGCACATTCCCTTCAGAAGAGGAAGCGAAAAAGGACAACTGGTCCACAGTGACGATTTTCCCTTGATGAGGAAAGCGAACGACACGGAACAAAGAGGAAGCCACGGCCTGCATGGCATACGTCCAACTTCGTCCAAGGAGGAGGTTGTAAGTGAGATTAGCGTCAACGACTTCAACCTCGACCTCTACCGTTTTCCCTTCTAAAGAGATAGGCAATCGCGGGAGGATACCATATGGACGAGATTCTCTTCCATCGAAAGCCTCTAGGGTGGTTGGAGACTGGCTCAGAGCAGGAGAACCAATAGCTTTCCAACAAGCAACCGACATAATGCAGGTTGAAGCACCTTCATCAATGACCGTACGATGGATCGTTTTGCCGTTGATGAGAACCTGTATAAGGAAGGCCACCTGGTGAGGCAATCTCGGCGTGAAACCTTCGAGATCAAAAGAGATTAAATCCGAATCTGCCGGGTCTATGCCACCAATCGCTGATAGCAGAGACTTCCTCTGAGAGGGGCAGCTCTGGAGGACTTCTAATGCGGACATAGCAGATGGAGCCTGCGCTAAGTCCTCGACAATGCTATAATGCTGTGCAGCGCGAGCATTGGGATTATAAGATGACTTCCTGAGTACACCTTTGGGAGGGGGTCGGGGGATCGTCTCAGTGCTGGGCCTTTCGATGTGCAGGGGACCAGAACTAGACGGAGGAGCGCTGGAGGGAACTTCCGGCTCCTTCCCGGCTGAAGATGGATAATCTTTCGCTCGAGTTGTAACATGGATGGGAATGGTTCCAGCCATGAACACCTGAGAACCGAACGAGGAAGAGGATTGAAAAGGATCTGCCACCTGATGCGTCTGCTGGGACGGGAAAGGCTCTTTAAGCACAGCAGGGGACCCCGGAGCACCTTTCAAAAGCCGACTAACCTCGGACCGCCTGGGGCAATCTTTGGTGTAGTGATCCTCTTCGCAAATGAGACAAGGATACTTAGGCTTTCGTTTGGCTCCTTCCTCGGAGGGAGGTTTAGGAGGGTTCTGCTTAGGCTATCCAGATTTATCTTTGGCGTTCCCTTTCTTTTTGCCTTTTGAGGATTTGTCTGCCGCGGTGGACTGAACGGCATTTACCTCGGAGGTATTCCCAGGAATGGATTGGCTCTGAGAAGCATTTTCGTTAGATGCATTTTGTTTCTGCTTCCCAGGATTTGCGGCCGATTTCTTAGATGGTGAGTTTACGGAACCGATAACTCCATCAACAGAAGGCTTTGGTGGAGCTTTGGGTTGTCCGTGTCTCGGGGCATCTGGCAAATACTCATACAAAGTACCTGACTGAGAATACACTAAATCCAGGTACTGAGCTCGCGCGATTGCTTGCTCCTCAGTTACACACGCCCCCATTGCGATATCTTTGGCAATTTTAGGGACAAAGGACGTGGTAAACCAGTCGGTCAGGAGTTGATCAGGGATCCAAAATTTAATCAAACGACGACGCCTTCTCCATTCATGTATATGATCGGAGATGTGCGTTGCCGTATCCTATTTTAGAGACGTGAGAAGATGGGTCCCAGTCTCGTACCGAATGGGTAACTGAAAATGAGTTAAAAAGGCCATAGCCAACGAGTTAAAATCAGAAAACATGCCGCGATTGAGTTCGATGTACCATTTAGCAGCTGAACCAGTGAGGGTCCTTTGGAAGAGGCGAAGTCGGATAGAATCATCAAGCCATGAGTTAGATGAGCACCAAAGGTGATAAGTCATTACGTGGGCCTGAGGATCCTCTCCGGCTTTGCCGTCGAACTTTGGACAGTCACCTGGTACCTTGGTTGGAACCGGTGGCCAATATGGATTATGCAAAATAGGGTCATTTGTTAACTTGGACACATCAGGTAGTTCCAACGTTGCCAAAAATGGTAGCTGCGGGTTGAAGGACATCTGTGGCTGCGGATTCGAGGCGACATTAGGGTTCCACCCAGATTGGGGTTGCCCCCACGAACTTTGTCCGGACGGGCCCGGCCCAAAAGGACCTGACGCGTAGGAATTTTGTCCCGACGGACCAGGTCCAAAAGGACCTGGCGCATTGGGAGTTTGTCCGTAGGAGTTTTGTCCGTATGGATTTTGGCCATATGCGGACGGCTGTCCCTGTGTCTGCCCCCCAGCTCCCCAAGTATTAGCAGCTTGCCCGACAGGTTGACCATATTGATAATTTTGATAAGGAGTGGCCTGTGGTTGCTGATAATTTTGATAAGGAGCATACTGATTTTGCCCCTGGGGCGGCTGGTAGCCAGATGACTGCTGGGTCCCATACGGAGCCTGGTAGGCAGGCTGCGTTTGGTATGGAGGTTGATAACTTGTTTGAGTTTGAGGCCCAGAGTAATGTCCTTGAACCGGCTGGGGTTGAACCATATGTCCCGAAGGTTGACTTGGTCGGATTCGAGATGGGCCTGGTTGGCCAGCAGGGTAGCCTTGCTGGGCGCCAAGTTGTCCATGTGCCACCAAGGGTTGTCTTTGCGGAACGGATGGTCGAATCGGCTGGATAGCTGGTTGACGCCGAGGTTGGCCAGCTTGTCCAGTTTGACGATGAGGGTGGACACCGGGTTGATTCGGCTGTATAGACGGTTGGCCCGTTTGTCCCCCAGCGTTACCAAATTGAGAAGAGGGCTGGGCTTGCTGCATGGCAGGCTACCCTCCTTGGTGTGTGGGCTGAACAGAGGGTTGGCCTTGCTGTATAGCAGGTTGCCCCCCTTGCCCAGAAGGATTCGTGATTTGGGGGGTGGGTTGGCCCTGTTGAACATAGGGTTGTCCACCCTGCCCAGGGAATTGACCAGACTGGGCGGTAGGTTGGCCCTGTTGTACATAGGGTTGTCCACCCTGCCCAAGAGGATACCCTTGCTGGACTGCTGGTTGATTTGGAGGATTGTAAACTGAGCCAGTTTGTCCAGAGGGGTACCCTTGCTGGAAACCGAGTTGGCCTTGTTGAAAAGGTTGCTCCGGTTGTCCAGTGGGTTGATTTTGATATGCATACGGCGGACCTCCAATGCCCATGGGTTGTTCCTGGTAAGGTTGACCTTGTGGGCCCCCAGATTGTCCTGGGTCAGGCGGGCCATAAAGTGGTTGCCCCTGGGGGGTTTGCACGTAGAATGGCTGGCCTTGATTGGGTGGTCCTATGGGCTGCCTGGGAGGATCCCGGTTCCCTTTGAACATATGAGTAGCGTGATCATACGTGACATTCAAGGGTTCCTCGTTTTCTTCGAAAGGGCGATGAGAGACGCTCTCAAGGAACTCACCGTTTTCATCATAGAAAAAGAAGGGACCTTCGTAATCCGGGTCCGTTATGGGTTCCCCATAAGCATCATACGGCCCTGATCCTGGAATTCCGCCGACGAAGGAACCAACTTGAGGAATTTCAGACGAGGAAACCGGTACAGCACTGACGACCGGAGTCGAACGTGCTACACAGACAGTAGGTTGAGTGGGAACTGAGGTGACAGGCGTGTTAAGCCCTGACGTAAGGGGTGTACTAAGGGGCTGCGAAACAAAAGGCCCAGTGGAAGCAGCAAGACTAGGATCCCATATAGTCGTAGAAGTCGTTCTAGCGGCATACCTATCCCTCAGTGAATGGTATCGCGGAGGGAGGGGAGAGGAAGCCGGGATCGGGGTCTCGATGTCTGTGACCACGGGCGTCTCACCGGTGCTAGAAGCTGCCTCATCCATGTGGGAAGAAGACATTGGAGACGACATACCGAGAGGGGTACGAGGGGTACGGGGGGTATAATCGGGCTCCCAGATAGGATTCCAATCCTCTATGTAATCTTCGTCGCCTGGGGCACGTACGTTGATAGGTCGGATACTCGGAACAATGGGAAGAGTACCGCTTACAACTGGTACCTCTGGAGCAACAGAGGACGGAGAACCTTGATCACTTGGACCGGGAGTTGATGGGTCAGCCAGGATGACCGGACCCCTTAGAAAACCTAAAGGAAACTAACGATAAAACCCTACTCAAAACTATCGCACACAAGACCTAAAATGGGTGATGTTATCGTGGCCAAATTAATTTTAAGACACAAGAACCAAACTTGACCTTTTCATATTTTAGGAGTCGAGAAAAGGACGAAAAGATGACTCCAGTCTCCTTCGAATGTTTTATGAGCACGAAGTGACAAGACGCTCACAGGCACCTTTTCGTTTAGGGAGTCCGAAAAGGATCAAAAGTGACTGCTCTGGAATTCTAGGTAGAGGGTGTGCCAAACTTTTCGCAAAACCACAGAATACTTTTTAGGGTACGGGTGGTCAATCTTCGTGAATGTTGTGTTCACTGCATTGCGAATCGTAGGGCGGCCGACTCGGCTTCCTATGGATAAAGGATAAAAGCCTAGTGGGGTCTCCCTATATACGCGACGGTACGTGGGAGCGCAATCCGTGTTAGACCACTATCGAGTCACAGAAGGAGGAATCACCCAACCTAATGTGAAACAACAGTGACTATGTTTAAAGACGCCGGAACACGTCTCTAACCTAGACTTCTAGATGTTTGCGTTTAGTTCCAATGCGTTTTTAGATTCATTTGGTTCATTTTATAGTTGATCTTGAGATTAAGTTTCGATTTCAAGCTCTATCGTATGTTCGCTCACAATTACCTAGATGCAATCTATATGCCAAAGAATTCCGTTTTATTCGATGAATTCTAGCTACGAGAGGGCAAGAAATTTTCTATCAAACAAAACAAGTACAAGCAAACAAGCAACTTAATGCAACTAAAGCGAGGAAAGGAAACTTTTCTTTTGAAGATGAAAATCAATGAAATGTTCTTTTCCTTTTCAATTTTCAAAAGCAAAGCTACTAGTTTGATTTTCTTTCAGTGACACAAAGCATCTAAAATAATTTGGAGGAACCGGAACACCAAGTAAACTACTTAATGAAAGCACACAAAGTTCCCTAAACATTCAACCAAAGCTTCCAAATCAAAGGAAAACAAAGGTCTGCACGAGCTATGTAATCTAAGCTCTGTAAGACAAGCAAGGATTGCAAGCAAGGAGGAAGCGAAAAGAAACCACTTGGAAACACAATCCAAAACACTCCAACAATCACTGAACAAGTGCATGAACAGATCTGAACTTGGCTGGTCGAACAAACAAACAAGCTCCCTACGGTAGGCTTGACACACACGCAACCTCTAGATGTCCTAGAGTTAGAGCGCGAAATCAATAGAAAAAGGCAAACACCCGAAGGACGAAAGTCACAACCAGTCAACTAGAGACACAACACAATCCAGCAATTGCAAGAGTGATGGTGGGAACACGAACCAAGCAGCGAAAGCAAAAAAGGGAAGGTATTTGCAAACTTAAAACCGAGCAAAAACGAAACCTTATGGAAACAAGCTTCGCAATCAAGCAGTTCAGAGTTCAGACAATGAAAAACAAGTCATCAGACAGGAGGAGAGAAGAAGGGAAAGTCACAGCAAGAGGTTCAGGAGGCTAATTTGGTCAAAATGAATTTTACAGGATCAGCGCGGGTAGCCTTCAGCAACTCGGCGCTGACAGGGGGAGGCCTGTAGCAACTTTGCGACGTCAGCGCGGAAAGACAGGAAAAAGGTGCGCTGTCTCGGAAAAACGAGGTCAGCGCGGAAAGAAAACACACAGACGCGATGACAGAAAACACAAAGAAACGGAGGCACGATGCCAGCGCGGAAGGACACGAATAAAGCGCGCTGTCTCTGAAAATCGAGGTCAGCGCGACTGTTAGACGTACAGACGCGATGGAAAGAAAACCAAAGAATAGGAACGCGATGTCAGCGCGACTGTTTGGATTTAAAACGCGCTGAGCGCAAAAAACAAGCAAGGCCAAACTAAAAACTTCCCAAACCAAATGCAAGAGCTTTTAAACAATAAAGATGCTTCCCAGAAACGCCCAGAAAGTTCGTAAGCAAAAAGACAATCCCAAAAACTTGAAAAGAGATCAACCAAAGCCAAACACAAAAGTGGACTCAAGAGACAAAAAGGTTGATCCCCAGCGGAGTCGCCAAATTGTTGGAGAGGTAAATCCCCTCTACGGGTAGAGGCGATCCCTACTAGCCCAGCAAGGGTCTAGCAACAATCACACAATGCTGCTACGCATGTTCCTAATTACAATTAAACAAGAGGTAAAGAGCACCTACTTGGATTCCTGCGCTTGTCGTTTGACGAAGAGATGTTGCCTTCGCTCCTCCGCTTCGGCTGGTCACAATCCTCCGCGATCTCCGCGAATGGATACCTGCACACACGAAGGGGAAACAAACACAAGCGTAAAATCTAGTAAAAGCAACCATACATCAGTCAGAAAAGATGTAATTCACATTTAACCATTGCATAGACAAATGAGAATGGAACAATAATAGCAGTCATCTATTATTAATCAGAATAGAGAAGAGTACAACCAAATGTTCTGACGTCGGTAACCTTCTCAGGAGGGGCCAGTCAGCATGTATCTCAAGCATTCACCTTTGAGGATGATTCTCCCAAGACAAGCAACTCTCTTTCTCACACAAATAACAAAAAACAACCTTCCCTAAGCAATCAATCACTTCCACACCTAGCACACCACACCTATAGCAGCAATCTGAGCACTACAAGCTCTGTACAATCCAAGCTATTCCAAGCTAAGTCTAACTAGCTGCTCATGGTAATGGTGGAAGTTTATATAGGAGAAGGAGTCTCCTAAAAGGGTGGAAGGATGAGCTTATCTTTGAGGGAAATGGTTGCAAAAGGTCGAACAGTCATGCCATAGAAAGGAGTCGATATTCACAAAGCTAACAACCAAGCCTGGAGTTATCTGGAAGGTTGGTTGTTTGAACGAATTCGCCCAAACTGGATCAGCGCGGATAATGAGGAAACTGTCGCGCTGTCGGCGCATCTCAATAACTGGGACAGTCATGTCAGCGCGGAAGCACACGGGAAAGGTGCGATGTTCACCAGCGCGGGGAAGGGATGTTCTTCCGCGCTGGCAGCGCACGGAACACACTGTGGAGCGCAAGTCATCACGGTTATTCTTAAAACAGACGCGCTGATGCATAAAACTTTGGAAAAATGGGTTTTTGGGCTAGTTCAGAAGGCATGAAGCTTAGTGATTGACACAGCAGGGTGGCTGACATGAAGGCAGTGACAAATTACTGTGTAACAAGTAGTCATATGAAATATCATTATGGTGGACCATGTATATTGAATTCAAATGTATTGTAAAGTGGAAGTCCAAGGGACACACATGAATATGAAGAGTCATGTAAGTTGAAAAGTCATAGCAAGTTGAATAGTCATGAGGGTAGTCAAAGAATCACAAGTGGAAAGCATCACCTCTTGGTTATATATAACCCCTCATTGTATGAGCAAAGGAATTTTCACCTTGACTCCTCCTGCAAGGCATTAGAGAGATTAGCTATCTCTTTGAGGAGCAAAGAGTGGCTCCAGTGTCCCATTACTAGGGCTAGTGATGTACATTGTAAACATGTGTCTTGGAACTTTTTCTTAATAACAGAAGCCTTTTAAGGCCAAAATGTTCTTCATGAATGGACTATGAATGTTTGTAAGACTATTTTGTGGACGTTGGTATTTCAAGTTTGCTTTCACATGCACTAAGAAAGTTGAACTATTTCGACTATTTTAGTGCTTATCTTATTGAGAATGTATTGCAATGGTTGTTATTGTTGTCCCATCATTGTGGACTATTCCGCGGGATACTATACAAAACTTTCCTTTTTTTATGGTTGTAACAACCATCACATCTGCTGTGGACTATTCCGCTGGATGTTAGACAGATCCTTCTGGTTTGTGTGTGTCTCTTCCTGGGTGGTATTATTAGCTCTCACTTAGAGACTCACTTTTCTCTCCCCTTTGCAATAGAATAACCTTGACACAGTTGCAACTACACACTCACCATACATACTTCCCTTGCTTTTCGAAGACACCATTGCATCACTCTCTTGTGATGGTGGCTAGAGGCAAGGCAAATATTTAAGGATTTGGAAACTGAGCCTTTATACCAGATGGGACTCCTACACCAAATGGTGTGAGGTCTAATTGGGACTTCATATCGGGGAGATCCCCTTAATGTTGGTGGGTCTAGCACCATCAACAGGATGTAAGGATGAAGGTGAAGTACATTAAGTAGAATGGAAATATAAAAGCATTCATATGAGAGTATTCAAGTTTGATGTTGGAGATACCAGACATGGCATAGAGGGACATGTTGTTGAACTTTGTGAGTGTGTTACAACCTTCGGCCCAGACTGAAATAAAGAGACAAAAGGTTCAAACCCTTGAAGAAGTAATCATTGTTGCAGACAAACTTCTAGATTACCATGTAGGAAAAAAAAAAAGGAAGGAGCGGCAAGGAGAGAATAAAAAGAAGAAGTTTGAAAATGGGAAGGAAAAATATTCTAAAGAAGATGGACTAAAGGTGGGTGGACATCCGAAGGGAAAAAAACCAATGGTATGTTGGTTATCTGATGGTGAAAACATGGAGAAGAATTTTCCAATAAGGTAGAAGTTCGTTGCATTGTTACAAACCGAAGAGAAGGAAAGAGAACAACGTTCTCATGTGTCAATTGGTGTTATGTAGATTTTTGGAGCTGCTACCATGAAGGAAGCTACCCCAAAACATGAATCAGAAAGGAATAAGTTGAACTTCATAGAGGTGGATGTTGGTGGGAAAGAATTGATGGCTATGTTGGATAGTGGAGCTTCTCACAACTTTATGAAGGAGGATGTTGCAAGGCAGTTGGGATTGAAGTTTACCCCTGTTAGCCTCCTGTTGCAACAGGGTATCATTTTTCATGATTGACATTTTTACATGCCAAATATGTAATACTTTGCAAGCTGCAGTGTTCCATATTTCCAGAAGAGACCAAAGAAGAAATCCATGAAGTGTGCTAGTCCAAATGCCACTGTTGATTCCATTTCTGATGAGTTGTTCCAGTTTTGAAGAGTTTTCATTTAAGGGAGGTCCAAACAGTTTAATCTTGGTCTCCCTAGGTTTCAAATTCCTGTTCTAGAATATAGAGAATGATATCTGTCTAAACAGTTTAATCTTGGTAGATGTGTAGATAGGTAGAGAATCAAAGGGACCCAACTGTTTAATCTGGGCCCTGGCAGAAATAAGCGTAGATTTAGATAGGAAAAATTCAAAAAAAAAAAAAAATTGTAAATCTGGGTCTGCAAGTCTAAGTGCACCCAAATCAAAAAAGAAGAGAAAATGTTAGGAAAGTAGGCTGGGTAGGTAGCTGTGGTTGCAGAAAGGTGATTTATGATCAATTTTGTGTTTCAAACTGTTTTATCTTTACAGATCACATTGCAGGCAGTTTTCATTCAGAGAGAGATCAAAGCAGGACATCACTAACTTCCCCTTCTTCTAATTCCCCAAGTCACTTACTAATTTCCCCAAAGAGGTCAAGATCTGCTTGATTCCTCTTAGCTTCATCATCATCCATATCAGTCACCTTGGTGAAGATCTGCTTCACTCAAGGAGTTCATTTCTCTACAAGTTCTTTTCCCCAAATTTAGCCTAAGGTCCCTGACCTTAGCGCTTGCTAGTCACCTTCATATTAACCACTAACGGTATTATATAACTCCCTATCAGTTTTTCCATTCCTCTACTAAAGCTATGTACATATAACTCCCCTATGTAAATATCCCCTCCCTGGCAATATAGCCATATTTTTATAAGTCTGGGGAAAAATAGTCCATCTGGGGCTGTTTTTAGCCCATCTGAGTCATAACAGGGATTAATCTGACACCTGGTCAGACTAATAACCTCTCCCCTAGCCCTAAAACCCTCAAAAACCCCCCTAATTCACCCCAAACCAAAGTTTTGTGCATAAAATATTAATCCCGCTCATTTAAAACCCATAAAGCCCCATTTCCTACGTCTAAAACACTAACCTGCGCTCATTAAACCCGTTTAACTCTCAAACTCCGCAATTCCCATAGTTTAAACCCACCCACTCATATATTAAAAACAAAATATTCCTGCGAATATTCCCCACCCTAACTACCCGCCGCCTCGCGTCTGCCGCCAACCGTTGGATCGCCCGCCCCGCAGATCAACGGTGGGCGGGCCGTCCCATCCCCGAGCTGCCCGAGCTTTTGCGTCCGGGAGATGGGCGGTATTGCCGCTGTACCTCCCGCCACGCGTCAAGCGTTGGGCTGTGGCGGAGGCCCCCCTCACGAAACCACCATCCCCAAAAAGCGGTGCGCCACAATACCGCTTACCGCCCTCCCCTGTGACGTAAGCCCCACGTCACATGCCATGTCTCTGCTTACGTCACCCCCTTGCCCAGTCACCGCGACACGTCAACCGCCTGCGTGGCCTCCTGCCACCATGTCGCCGAGTCATCTGCCTGCGTGGCCCCTTGCCACGTGTCATGCCACGTCACCATCCGTACATGATGATGTCATGCTGACGTCATCCCGCCACGTCATCATGCTGACGTCACCCGCCATACAACGTCACGTCATGCTGACGTCATCAACACCTTTTGGCGCGAAGGAGCAAAAAATTGCACTTCGGAGCCCCGGAATCCGATTCTGAGGCAGTTTTTGATGAGTGATTTGCGCCTATCACTCATCGCAGGATTTTTTAGGCCGAAATGAAGAATCTTCAGGGAATCTTCAGGGAATCTTTTCATCATACGGCCCCAGGAAGCCCGAAAGGCACAAAAATGACCCGTTTTCTTCGCAGAGCATACCGAAAGGAGCAGAAGACAGTTCCAGAGGATACAGAGGCTGAACAGCAGCCATCAATGCGTGATTAGACCCGCAGCACATCAGAACAGCAGTCCAGATTTTGTCAAAGAGTATCAGAAGAAAGAAAAGACGCCAAAGAGTATCAGCAAAGATTTTTTAGGGGCTCGAAGCACCTGTACATTAATGAAGCCCCCAGAAAGTCAAATCAGGCATCATCAGCCCATCCTTACCTTCAAATCACAATTAAGGCATTCAAAGCCACAGGACATCAAAGAAGCAGAAACCCATGCACATTTATTTCAAAAGCACCTACACCAAGCCACCAAGGACTACATAAGTTATTCAGTTTTGATGCGGCCGCCCCAGCGCAGCCTGAGATATTTTCATGCATTTATTTTAGATAGGAGTAGGTCAATTAATTATTCTTTATGACCCGATTAGGTCAAGATGTAATAAAGGAACTCTGTAGATAGCTTTGCCCTATATATACCACCCTCTGTATAGTTTTAAGGGTTGGTCGATTGAGAATTTTCACTAGAGACTCGCACTGTATACCCGAATGTTTCTATAATCAAAGATTGCAGAAAGCTTGGAGAGCAGACTGTCTGTTGTAAATGAATGTTTTGGAGATATGAAGATGGAATTCTTGTGCTGCAGCCGGAAGCAATAAGTGCATCTTACCTCTGTTTATTGTTTACCACTATCTAGATAGCAGAAAGAAAGAATAGCCTAGAATTAGTTTAAATACTCTCTATGCTCAATTTATGCTATTCCTTTATGTTTTCCTCTGTTTGAATTGGTTATGAATATGAATTCCTCCTGGCTCATTTTTACCCCAATTCACCTATGTTTGCCAATTATCTAGGGATTCTTTACTGCCCCTAGGTAGCGCTCTGTTACCTCCTCTGTTAAGCTGATTGAGAGATTCTTAATTGCCTCTCATTAGTTAGCATTCTTTCCATCACTTAGACCTGAAACATTGTTTCATGCTCAGCTATCTTGCTCCATTATCCCTCTCTTGTGACCGAAGAAACGCACCAGCAGTTCTCCTCCTTGACTCCACGCCCAATGGTTTGAAACTTCCAGACTATGCCTTGCCTCTCTATCTGAAAACATCAATTTTCCCACCAAAAACAAACAAAAGCCCTCTGAACTCGAGACCTAGCCCAAAATCTTTTTCAACAAAGCTAAATCTAAAAGAGAGAGCCCTCTCTGATTGCAGGTTGGCTAGAACCTGCAATCCAAAGTTGGTCTGTGGTTACCTCGGCCGTATCCTTTTCGAGAGCTTAAGGACAACCTGAGTGATAACATAATGGCGACTCCACTGGGGAAACTTCCTCAGATAGTTTCACAAAGAAGGTAAGAAAGCTCTACCGAGACCATAAATCAAACTTTCCAATTGCTGTTTATCTCTTAAAACTACAGATGAAGCCTGAATGTCAGCCAGGAAGCCTTTGAGACTGTTTTTGCTTTGCATTAATAGGAGTAAATAAATGCTGCTTCAGTCAATCTTCATGCTAGTTTTAAGTTACAAACAAGCTATCCCATATTTTAATTAGTCCCTTGTCAATTACAAAAACATTCCCAGGAAAAATACCCAAAAAACAATTCGGAAGGTGGCTCCCAAGAAAAATCCGCGATATACAAGGTCAAATCCAGATCCCAACCCTCCAGCTGTTTTTGAAAACCCTAACATAATCCCGAAAATCCTTAGGAAGCAAGAAGGACAGGAAGATTTTGCTGATTTGAGCCCTGAAACAGCTTACCCTAGCAGTATTCCGACTCCTGTCAAAGTTTTGTTCCATTCAACCCCTATTTCCATCAGTTCATCATCTACATCCCATAGTACTCCTTCCACACCTCCATTCACTGCACATACTGACACCACTATTGTTTCCAGCGTTCTAGTTACTCCTGTGATCCTCGTCACTCCAGTTGTTCCACTTATCCCCGTTGTTCCACTTATACCTGCCAATATGGCTAATAGATATGCACCCCTACAATTACCTGCTAATGCTGGGGCTTTACCTCAAGAGTACCAATCTAAAATCACATATTTTGATAGCACCGGTCCTTTCACAGCCATTCAGCATACCAAAAAAATGCAAGATTATTTTGAAAACTATGAGATAGACGATGATAGCGTAAGAATGAGAATTTTTGTTCAGAGTTTGACAGGTGATGTAAGAACTTGGTTCAAATCACTTGCTGCAAATTCCATAACCACTCCAGATGAGATTTACCAATCCTTTACCAACAGATGGGAGAAAAAGAAAGACCCCTTGCACATACTAGCTGAATATGATACGATCAAACGAGGTCCTCAAGAGACTGTTTTGGAGTACTGTGCAAGATTCAATAATGTATATAACGCAATACCACAGAACTTAATGCCTCCACCTGATCTGGCCTTGTACAAATTCCCTGATGGATTTGACCCGGATATGGCATACCAGTTAAAAGAAAGAGCTCCTCAAACCCTTGCAGACATGAAAAATGTTGCTGTCAACGTAGAAGCCAATTTAATTGCCAAAAGAAACAGAGCTAGAATGGAAAGAATAACCACCTTTAAAGAAGAACCCTCAGCCTTTGACCAGAAGCTTGATGCTATTATCAATGGCCTGCAAAGGCTAGTAGAAAGAGTAGAAAATGTTGAGAGAAAAGCATCATAGGAAGGACAACAGTCTAATACCATAAGGAACCCAAATTTTAGAAAAACACAGAACACAAATGCTGGTAGGTCTAACCAAGACCATGATATAAGACCCCATTTCCAAGATAATTATGTCGAAAGATCTACTTCTAGTGAACCCTTAGAGGACGCTCACATGAACTTAATGGATCTAAAGGGTGAGCACCAAACTGTCCTGTCCCAAGAAGACCAAAATGAACCCAATTACAATCAGTTTCAGACTAAGTCTGGCGAGTCCTTTGATTTTAAACAAGGTTATGATACCGTTGTGTATGAGGTACACAAACAATATAAGCTGAGAACTAGGACCATTGACATTTCCGAACCTAGCAAAACAAAGGATGGCAAACAGCCCAACAAGACTAAAGGCAAGGCTGTCATAACAGAACCAGCTGATATACCTATTCCAAACCCGCATCAAGTGACTGTAGAAGACATAACAGAAATACAGCCTTCCAAAGATCAGCCTTTGCCACCTTCTTCCTCGAAAGAAAGCTCGAACAGGGTTCCAAAAAATTTTCCTGAAGTAGAAAAACCGCAAGCAAAAACTTCCCATAACACTGATAAACAAGAGCAAAACGCAGACAATTCAAATGAAACAGAAAAAACTGCTATTATCAACACCAAAACTCCACTGGAAAAGCCATTCAACTTAGAGACAGAAATAGCTAAGTTAAAAATATCCATTCCCCTCTCAGAATTGGCCAAACACGATGTATATAGGCAGCAAATTCAAAGGTCACTTCAAATTCCAGAAAACAAGGATGATGTAAATGTTTTAGACGACACCCCAGAGCTGCTATTTGGCCCAGAAGTTAACGGAAAATCAACACATGGACCTATCCCACCCTTTTATGTCAGTTTGCATATACATGACAAAGTTTTGCACAACGCCATGTTTGACTCAGGGGCATTGCACAATCTTATGCCCAAAGCAGTTATGGAAAAACTGAATCTTGATGTTACAAGACCTTACAAAGATTTGTACTCATTTGACTCAAGTCAAGTGAAATGTCTAGGCCTCATCAAAGACTTGTGTGTCTCCTTAGTCCAATATCCCAACAAGACCATCCTCATGGATGTCGTGGTTGCTGACATTCCACCAAAATACGGTATGCTCCTGTCAAGATCATGGGGAGCAAAGTTACAAGGGTCCCTTCAATTAGACCTTTCCTATGCCACCATTTCAGTCTTTGGGCAACCAAAGAGACTGTATAGAGAAACGCTCATGAAATATGTGGTAAGTAGTGAGAGCAAGCCTGAAAACTTTCCCATTTACTCAATCCACTCTGATATGGATTCATTTATTTTGTTTAATGATGATACAAATGTTTCAATTGATAATGAGCCCTTCGCTTTAGAGCAACAAGCACACATCAACGAAGAGTCGGTTGCACATACCCACGAAACTGTCACAGCAGCTGATGCAACCAGCCTACCAAAAGAAGTTCCCCAAACAGAAATTTTAAATCTGCCCAATCCTAAAACAGCTCAATCTCTTGATACTGACCATAAGCGAGAAAACACATGGTATTTAGAGTTTGATGGCTCTGTCAACAAGTTAGGAGCAGGGGCAGGTGTCTGGATTCACAACACATATAACAACCATGCAGAAGGACATGCCTACAGACTGAACTTCAAATGCACAAATAACATGGCAGAGTATGAGGCTCTGCTTTTAGGCCTTAAACTGCTTAAAACTCTGGGAGCTGTAAGAGTGTCTATCTTGGGTGACTCTGACCTAGTTATACAACAGATGAAAGGTAATTTTGTAACCAATGACAACAGAATGAGAGCCTATAGGACTGCTGCTACAAACATACTCCAGGCATTCACTGAATTCAAGCTTGACAAGATTTCCAGAAATCACAACATTCATGCACACAGCCTAGCCACCTTTGCTAGTACATGCAAGCTTCCTTTTGACCCAAATCATCACTTCACAGCTGAAATAAAACATAGGCCCGCGGTCCCAAATAACGTTAAAGACTGGCAAGTGTTCGAAAATGATGCCCAGATTAATAATTTCCTCACACTTGAGCATGAGTTTTCAAGTATTAACATCGACATGGATGCTATGACAGATACAGAACACCAAACAAATGAAACTCAGCAAGATATAACAGCTGCAACAGCCAAGCAAATCCTGAAACCAACTATTTTTGACAAAGAGAACATAGAACTGTTGAAACAAACGCAGGTAGAAGAGATAGCCAAAACAGAGGCAGACATCATTGACTTAAAGGATAACTTTCTACCTGCTGGCCTAACCCCATTAGAAGATATGTTTGATGCTAATGACGTGCCAAGAAAGCCAAAATTGCAGCCCATAAACACTGAGATAGAGGAACATAACATTGGGACGGTAGAAAAGCCAAAAATGATCAAACTGTCCAAAAACTTACCACCCGATCAAAAGCCCAAATATATTGACTTATTCAAAGAGTTCCAAGATGTATTTGCTTGGAGCTATGAGGATCTGAAATCCTATGACACCTCGGTGATCCAACACACCATTCCTTTAAAACCAAACCAGAAACCCTTCAAGCAGAAACTTAGAAGAATTAACCCCATGCTTCTTCCCCCGATTGAGAAGGAAGTAAAGAGGATGTTTGAAGCAGGCATAATAGCACCCATCAGATTTTCTGAATGGGTGTCCAATCTTGTCCCTACGAGAAAAAAGACAGGCGAAATTAGACTTTGTGTAGATCTCAGAAATTTAAATCAAGTCTCCCTAAAAGACCATTACCCTTTGCCTAAAATGGACCACATCTTACAAAGAGTAGTAGGATCATCTAGAATCTCTTTGCTAGATGGTTTTTCAGGTTTCAACCAAATACTTGTTCACCCAGACGATCAAGACAAAACTGCCTTTACTACACCCTGGGGAACATTCAAGTATGTAAAGATGCCATTTGGTCTTAAAAACGCTGGTGCTACCTTTCAACGTGCAATGGATATTGCTTTCGCCAAAGAAATACATGACTTCCTAGTTGTCTACCTTTATGACTTAACCCCATTTTCCGAATCTGATGAAGAACACCTCAAGCATCTCAGGCAAATTTTCATAACATGTAGGAAATATGGCATTTCCTTGAACCCCAAGAAGTCTCTGTTTGGCCTGGAAGAAGGCAAATTACTTGGCCACATCATATCAAAGGATGGGATCAAAATTGATCTCGAAAGAATACAAGCCATCCTCCAAATCTCATTTCCAAGAAACATTAAAGAGCTACAAGCATTCCTTGGGAAAATCAACTTCTTGAGAAGATTTATCCCAAATCTAGCTGAGTTGATAAGATTGTTAAGCAACACGTTAAAGAAGGATGCCAAGGTAAAATGGTCTCTTGAAACCAAGCAAGCATTTGAGAGTATCAAATCAGCCTTAACACAAACCCCTGTCCTAACTAGCCCACAGTTTGACAAAGATTTTATCATATTTTCATTTGCATCTGATCACACTATAGCCGCTGTCCTTTTGCAAAAGGATGAACAGGGAGCTGAAAAACCAATTGCTTTTTTCAGCCGAGCCTTAAGAGACGCCCCTTTAAAGTACCCAATAATGGAAAAGCAGGCCTACGCACTTGTTAAGGCCATCAAGGATTTTAGAGTGTACATATTGTATTCACACGTGACTGCCTACGTCCCACACGCTGCTGTAAAAGACATATTGACTCAAGAGGGATTAGAAGGCAAAAGAGGCAAGTGGATTGCAAACATCCTTGAATATGACATAGAAATAAAACCAACCAAGCTGATAAAGGGACAAGGTTTAGCTAAGCTGATGTCCGAAACAAACTTTCAGGCCTTAGACATAAACCAGCTGGACAATGAACCGGAGCTGGTGACTCCACAGATCAGTGAAATCTTTTTACAATCCCCATGGTACATTGATATCTGCTTTGTATTGTTAAACATGTGTGCTCCCCCAGGATTGTCCAGAACCAAGAAAAGATTTTTGAAAATGAAGGCTTTAAAGTTTTGTGTTATAGATGGTGCATTATTTTGGAGAAATCATGAAGGTATATTGCTTAATTGTTTAACCATGAATGAAACTAACAATTTCATGAAAGAATTCCATGCAGGTGACTGTGGAGGACATCTATACTGGAAGTCCACTGCTGATAAAATTCTAAGGGCTGGTTTTTATTGGCCCTCTCTTTTTGCAGACATAAAGAAGTTTTCCATGTCATGTCACAAATGCCAAATTTTTTAGGGCAAGAGAAAGTTATTGCCCCTGCCCCTTAAACCCATCTCCACATAAAAACCTTTTCAACAATGGGGTCTTGACTTCATTGGAGAGATCCATCCCTCTTCCTCAAGCCAACACAAATGGATCCTAACAGCCACCGACTATTTCACTAAGTGGGTTGAAGCCATTCCCTATAGACAAGCCAATGACACCATCATTATCCAATTCCTCGAGTACAATATCCTTTCCAGATTTGGCTGCCCTGAAAAAATCATCACTGACAATGCCGCTACCTTTAAGTCCAAAAAGATGATCAATTTTTGCCACAGATTTCATATTACCTTGGGCCACTCCACAGCCTATTACCCTCAAGGCAATGGCTTGGCCGAGTCATCTAACAAAACCCTCATCAACATCATAAAGAAAGTGCTGGAAGAAAACAAGAAGAACTGGCACAAAAAGCTGGTAAATGCCCTATGGGCAGACAGACTTTCAAGCAAAAGATCAATTGGGATGAGCCCTTATGAACTAGTATATGGCATGGAGGCCAGATTTCCTTCATCCCTGGGCATTCCTACTATCAAGCTGTTACAAGAGATTCAGGCTGAACCGAATGACATTCAAAGAAGAATCAATCAGACCATCCATCTGCAGCAAACCAGAGAACAAGTTTATGATAGAGCTCAGATTGTGCAAGAAAAGCTCAAAAGGATGTTTGATAAGAGAGCTAAAGCTGAAGATTTCAATGTTGGTGACAAAGTTCTAAGATGGGACTCAAGAAGGGAAGACAAGGGCAAGCATGCCAAGTTTGATTTTCTATGGAAAGGTCCATTTGTAATTTCTGTTGTTCAGGGAAACAACACTTATTTTCTCAGATCTATGGAGGACAGCACTGTTGAAGAAGGCCCTGTGAATGGCAGGATGTTGAAACATTATCATGATCCTTGTTCTTGAAACAATGCAATTTCTGTAAATATCTTTGTACAATATTATTTGTAAATATCGGCACTCAGTTTTTATTTTGTATAAACAGGCCGATTGTCTGAGGAATAGCAGTAAATTTGATGATGACGCAGCCGATGCAAATTTCCCAGTCTCAAGAGCATCAAAACAGAGCAAAATTTTCAGTTCATATCAGCACCTTGCTCTAAAGCAAAAGCAAAAGCAAACACAACAGTTTGATCCCTGTTCCTAAACTATTTAAAGGGGCATGTTCCAGCAGCATTGTACATAAAGATCAAGCACGCAGAAGAAAGCAGGCGATGCTATACAGTTCACAGAAAGCTCAGTTGAGGAAGAGTTGTTCATAGTTCAAAGTTTCATATTTTTAAACAGCCAGAACAAAGAAGTTTTTCAGTCTACAACAACAACAGAAGATCAAGGCAATCTGACCTGTTGTTCTTGGCTTTTCACAAGGAAAAGCCATCCCCAAGTGGAGCCACTGTTAGCCTCCTGTTGCAACAGGGTATCATTTTTCATGATTGACATTTTTACATGCCAAATATGTCATACTTTGCAAGCTGCAGTGTTCCATATTTCCAGAAGAGACCAAAGAAGAAAGCCATGAAGTGTGCTAGTCCAAATGCCACTGTTGATTCCATTTCTGATGAGTTGTTCCAGTTTTGAAGAGTTTTCATTTAAGGGAGGTCCAAACAGTTTAATCTTGGTCTCCCTAGGTTTCAATTTCCTGTTCTAGAATATAGAGAATGATATCTGTCCAAACAATTTAATCTTGGCAGATCTGTAGATAGGTAGAGAATCAAAGGGACCCAACTGTTTAATCTGGGCCCTGGCAGAAATAAGCGTAGATTTAGATAGGAAAAATTCAAAAAAAAAAAAAAAAAAATTGTAAATTTGGGTCTGTAAGTCTAAGTGCACCCAAATCAAAAAAGAAGAGAAAATGTTAGGAAAGTAGGCTGGGTAGGTAGCTATGGTTGCAGAAAGGTTATTTATGATCAATTTTGTGTTTCAAACTGTTTTATCTTTACAGATCACATTGCAGGCAGTTTTCATTCAGAGAGAGATCAAAGCAGGACATCACTAACTTCCCCTTCTTCTAATTCCCCAAGTCACTTACTAATTTCCCCAAAGAGGTCAAGATTTGCTTGATTCCTCTTAGCTTCATCATCATCCATATCAGTCACCTTGGTGAAGATCTGCTTCACTCAAGGAGTTCATTTCTCTACAAGTTCTTTTCCCCAAATTTAGCCTAAGGTCCCTGACCTTAGCGCTTGCTAGTCACCTTCATATTAACCACTAACGGTATTATATAACTCCCTATCAGTTTTTCCATTCCTCTACTAAAGCTATGTACATATAACTCCCCTATGTAAATATCCCCTCCCTGGCAATATAGCCATATTTTTATAAGTCTGGGGAAAAATAGTCCATCTGGGGCTGTTTTTAGCCCATCCGAGTCATAACAGGGATTAATCTGACACCTGGTCAGACTAATAACCTCTCCCCTAGCCCTAAAACCCTCAAAAACCCCCCTAATTCACCCCCAAACCAAAGTTTTGTGCATAAAATATTAATCCCGCTCATTTAAAACCCATAAAGCCCCATTTCCTAAGTCTAAAACACTAACCTGCGCTCATTAAACCCGTTTAACTCTCAAACTCCGCCATTCCCATAGTTTAAACCCACCCGCTCATATATTAAAAACAGAATATTCCTGCGAATATTCCCCGCCCTAACTACCCGCCGCCTCGCGTCTGCCGCCAACCGTTGGATCGCCCGCCCCGCAGATCAACGGTGGGCGGGCCGTCCCATCCCCGAGCTGCCCGAGCTTTAGCGTCCGGGAGATGGGCGGTATTGCCGCCGTACCTCCCGCCACGCGTCAAGCGTTGGGCTGTGGCGGAGGCCCCCCTCACGAAACCACCATCCCCAAAAAGCGGTGCGCCACAATACCACTTACCGCCCTCCCCTGTGACGTAAGCCCCACGTCACATGCCATGTCTCTGCTTATGTCACCCCCTTGCCTAGTCACCGCGACACGTCAACCGCCTGCGTGGCCTCCTGCCACCATGTCGCCGAGTCATCTGCCTGCGTGGCCCCTTGCCACGTGTCATGCCACGTCACCGTCCGTACATGATGACGTCATCCCACCACGTCACCCGCCGTACAACGTCACGTCATGCTGATGTCATCAGCACTTTTTGGCGCGAAGGAGCAAAAAATCGCACTTCGGAGCCCCGGAATCCGATTCTGAGGCAGTTTTTGATGAGCGATTTGCGCCTATCGCTCATCGCAGGATTTTTTAGGCCGAAATGAAGAATCTTCAGGGAATCTTTAGGGAATCTTTTCATCATACGGCCCCAGGAAGCCCAAAAGGCACAAAAATGACCCGTTTTCTTCGCAGAGCATACCGAAAGGAGCAGAAGACAGTTCCAGAGGATACAGAGGCCGAACAACGGCCATCAATGCATGATTAGACCCGCAGCACATCAGAACAATAGTCCAGATTTTGTCAAAGAGTATCAGAAGAAAGAAAAGACGCCAAAGAGTATCAGCAAAGATTTTTTAGGGGCTCGAAGCACCTGTACATTAATGAAGCCCCCAGAAAGTCAAATCAGGCATCATCAGCCCATCCTTACCTTCAAATCACAATTAAGGCATTCAAAGCCACAGGACAGCAAAGAAGCAGAAACCCATGCACATTTATTTCAGAAGCACCTGCACCAAGCCACCAAGGACTACATAAGTTATTCAGTTTTGATGCGGCCGCCCCAGCGCAGCCTGAGATATTTTCATGCATTTATTTCAGATAGGAGTAGGTCAATTAATTATTCTTTATGACCCGATTAGGTCAAGATGTAATAAAGGAACTCTGTAGATAGCTTTGCCCTATATATACCACCCTCTGTATAGTTTTAAGGGTTGGTCGATTGAGAATTTTCACTAGAGACTCGCACTGTATACCTGACTGTTTCTATAATCAAAGATTGCAGAAAGCTTGGAGAGCAGACTGTCTGTTGTAAATGAATGTTTTGGAGATATGAAGATGGAATTCTTGTGCTTACAACCGGAAGCAATAAGTGCATCTTACCTCTGTTTATTGTTTACCACTATCTATATAGCAGAAAGAAAGAATAGCCTAGAATTAGTTTAAATACTCTCTATGCTCAATTTCTGCTATTCCTTTATGTTTTCCTCTGTTTGAATTGGTTATGAATATGAATTCCTCCTGGCTCATGTTTACCCCAATTCACCTGTGTTTGCCAATTATCTAGGGATTCTTTACTGCCCCTAGGTAGCGCTCTGTTACCTCCTCTGTTAAGCTGATTGAGAGATTCTTAATTGCCTCTCATTACTTAGCATTCTTTCCATCACTTAGACCTGAAACATTGTTTCATGCTCAGCTATCTTGCTCCATTATCCCTCTCTTGTGACCGAAGAAATGCACCAGCAGTTCTCCTCCTTGACTCCACGCCCAATGGTTTGAAACTTCCAGACTATGCCTTGCCTCTCTGTCTGAAAACATCAATTTTCCCACCAAAAACAAACAAAAACCCTCTGAACTCGAGACCTAGCCTAAAATCCTTTTCAACAAAGCTAAATCTAAAAGAGAGAGCCCTCTCTGATTGCAGGTTGGCTAGAACCTGCAATCCAAAGTTGGTCTGTGGTTACCTCGGCCGTATCCTTTTCCAGAGCTTAAGGACAACCTGAGTGATAACAACCCCAACTCATGCATCATTCAAAGTTGTGAACATGAAGGGAAGAAAGTCCTTGGAATTGTGGAAGATGTGTCGATGAATATTAGAGCTTGGAAAGGGAAGTTAGACTCGACAACCATTAAGATGGATAACTATGAGGTCATACTTGGCACATAATTCATGATTGAGAAAGAGGTTGTTTCAGTGCCATATTTGGGGAAATTATTTATTCATGACGAGGAGGAAGATCTTATGATCGTTCCTACTATTGGAGGATTAGCAGGAGAATGTAGAGTGATAGCCATATGTGTGGAGGTAGGACAATGTGATGAAGAGGTGGTTCATGAGAGGTTGGATCACATAGATACCATGCTCATTGGAACACGAAGTTGATTAAGTCCTTATCAGATGGTGTTTGATGTTTGCCAAACAGACCAAAGATCATGGATGAGGAGACTTGCACGAGTGAGTGTGAGGTTGTTGTTGAAGTTATTAAGAGGACTGGTGCCCAGACCTCTACTAGTGTTGAGCAAAGAAGAGATAAAGATCATGACTCATACATGTGAAGGTTAGAAGAAGAAGATGTTGATTTGTGGATTGAAATGTTAATTCAAGAAGAGGATGTAAATGGAGATATAACTATGGGTTGGGATGAGACCATGGAGACAACTATATCAGACCATGATAATGAGAGCACTTTGATGAGTGTGTTGTATTATCCTTCTTTAATGAGACTTGTTATTGAGAAACATGATGGATACACTCCAATATTATCACCAAAGTAGAGATATGACGACATTTAAGGATTGGGAAGTCACACAACTTCCCCACTCCACATTCATTTTGAATACCATGAAGAAGGTGGGCTCACCATCATTTTCTCTTGGTGGTGAAACCCTTTTGAAGTGAAGTGTTTCTAAAGGGTGCTTGATGATGAGTAGAGTTGGAGGATTTCTTGAAGGATGAAGATGTGAAAAAGTGTCAGAGAAACAATTGATGAAGGCATGAGGATGTGCATTCTCATGGGTTGGATGCGATGGTTAGATTAGATACCCAACTAGTCTGAGTCATGGGGGAATGCAATGTGCATAGGAATGTTGGAACTGAGTTGAAGTATGGAAGCAAGTTTTCATAGAGACTTGTTGGAGATATGTTGGAGTATGACAACAAGGATATTTGAGAGATCTTCCTACATGAATTTGTGAGCCTTGATGGAGTTTCGTGGAGAAGCAGAGACTTCATGCAACAGGGACAAGGGGATATGGACGATTCTTCCATGTTGTTGGAGCTAGTGACACTTTGTGATAAATTGGACTTAGAGAAGAATATTTTTAGGTGGTTTGTTGTTGATGACGACAATTATTTAGAGTGGGGAAAATATTAGGCCCTTGGCCTAAGTGCGCCCAATAAGCATGCCCAAGTTGGCCTAAATCGACTTGGACTTATATTGTGCACGAGTGGAATCAAAGGGTGACTTGGTCATGTCGTGCAAAGGATGACTTGGGTGCCATAGTAGAGACATGCATGCAAAAGATGGTGAATTTGAGGGTACCACATGAAGGTGAGCGCACCCCACTGAACCAAATGATATGGATTACATGAAGGTAAGTTTCCCATATAAATACTTGACGTACATGATGCATCGAGGGACTGTGGGAGAAGGTGTGTACCCAAGGCGCACATGCATAAAGGCAGGGCGTTGGGTGACATGACCATGCATGGGCGCCAAGGGTGTGTTGTGCACATGAAGCAAACACAAAGGTTAGTTTTACAATAATATGTGATGGAAGGTAGACGTATTTTGATGATGAGTTGGACGAGTCAATGCATGAAGGCATCATGCAATGGGCATTCCACCCACATGACAAGGTCGACCATGCCCACATCGAATGAGTTGGTAGAAAAGTGTTGAGTTAGTTAAAAAACGTGAGGTTAACTTGATGGTTGAGTCATGCCTTTTGGCATGGGAAACACTCATATAACTAAAGTGAAGGCATTTGATGGAAGGCATCGAAGAAAGGAGCGAAAATTTGCAAGAAAAGTCTAAGACTCAGAGCAAGCAAGGAAAAAAAGTAAGTGAACCAAAGCAAAAAATGAAGGCAAGTTGAGGCTAACCCAACGAGCTAAGGTGTGCGTAGAAGTTTCAATTTTCTGGTTGGTTGGGCTTCGTGGGTGTGAACTCTTTCAAAGTTGTGCATGAGTTTGTTCTGCGTCTAGTTTATGGTTGAGGTGTGAGTCTTTGGTTTTGCACAATACTTTATAAAGAATTATGTAAGGGCATTGTGGTAGCGAACCTTAGGGGTTCGGCTCAAATGCACATGTTTTATATTTGAAGTATTGAATTTTAATAAAAGGAAGGTGAATTTGTTTTTGGGAGTTCCCCCTCCCATATTATAAATAAGCCATGCTTGTGTTTATATTGTTATTGCACATTGAAGTTATTTTATTGTTGTTTATGTTGAAGTATATTGTTGGCTTTGTTTATATTCATGTTATGAATGAAATAAGACAAAAATTGGCTAAGTATTGAAGAAGTAAACTAACAAAGGGCTATTGCAATGAGCTGGGATAATATATTAATTTCACTAGTAGAGTTATCCATTTCTCTAAGTCGTGCATAGGCTAGAAGCATAGTCTAGGTGTGAGTAAGTCCAAGTTGGTCATGCCATTAGAATGAAATCACGTCGGTTTCGCACACCCAAGGCACTCATGAATCCTAAGGTCAAAGGGCACCTTGTGGGTCCGTGACACCTAGTCTTACAATAATGTGCTCATTTACATGTAATACAATTTTTAACTCAATTATTAAGTAAATAAATAAATAATCATTTTTACTATGCCCATCCTCTCGCCTAGTGCTTTCCTCTTCAAACTCGTCTTTTGTGCTCATTCTCCCTGTGAATCTATGCACACCGACCTCTAATTTTTTCTTCCAGTTATCATCCCCGTGCAGGAAGGATGACATGCCCTTCGACATGGCACACAACAACATGAACCACACCACAAACCCGATCTAGACTTCACACCTTGTGTGTTTCCATTGCTTAAAAATGTGTTCTCCTTCTATTCTTCCATTGAATTCACTTTCTTCTTATTACCATACTCATGACACTCACAAGACCAAATAAACCATTGGCGAAAAAAGCATCCCTCTAAAGCCAATACTTGGCTCTGATATATTAATCAGATTCAAGTAGCCAAGTCATAAATAAACCTTCAACTCTGATATTATGCTAAAATCACTAAAGGTAAAATTAAATTTACTGAGAAAAAAATTAAAACAACCAACAAAAGCCACAATACATAATCACAATATTTTATCCTAGAAAACCCCAATCCAGGGAAAATCCAACTACATAATTCTATTAGTGTCCTTGGCCAAAGCCTAGCCAAACCAACCAAGTGAGGCTTATGCTCACATCCCTTGGCACATTACAATGAAGTATTGCCAAACCTTTTAAAGGCTTCATTACATGCATTCCACATGCAAAAAACCATGGGCAACCAAAACCATGTTTCAAAAAACACCAGCGTAGACTGAGTAAATTTGACTCTTTCACTGAGCCAAGTTTTACCTAACAGCTTTAATGTTTGACAAGTTTCAAATTGGGTAAGGACCATTTCTTGGCACCAACAATGGTTAACCTAGGAAGAAATTATATTGGGGGTAGAGAATGTAAAGGACAAAAAGAGTGATTTCATCTCAAATGTATTGTATATGCCATAAATATTTTAATCTCTTGTCTACAAGTGCACGATAAAACTATACCTCATGAGAAAGGTGAAGTGGAAATAAATAGAAATATTCCACTTGCTTTTTCTAATGATGCTTATAAGGGGAACCCCTCTAAGTGAGGTTTAAGAGGCATACTATACCTATCTTCAAACAAAGTGTTTCTTTTAAAGATGGAATTAGTCAATAAACCAATCATTTATGTTAAATGATAGGTTTAAAGATAATTATGAAACTAATTCAAGAGTTTAGTGTGACCCAATTACATATTTTTTGAGTCTCAATGTTGGTTATCAAATGGATGTATAAAGAAACTTCTCTAGTGAATTTTACATTACGATCCATGTATGATGAAGTTCAAAATCTACTTGCATCTTTCTCATATACAAATTTGTTTCATATTTATAGGGATAGAAACAATATTGCAAATGAGCTCTCAAAAGTTGGAGTTGGGTTGGAACAAGGTAGTTAGATTATTTTAGTAATTGAAAATGGGCACACTAAATAATATAACCATGAACCATGGACATAAACTTCAATATTTTTATTGTTATATCTCATATTTTGTATAATGATGAACTTCCACCATTTACCAAATGAAAGATTAATGCACTACTTTGAATCATTTTTTATATTTTGAAGAGGCTACATATGTAATTAAACCTAAAAAAAAACCTTTCATTTTTGTGATGATGGATCAAGCATAAGAATGTCATGTAAAGGTCTCAACAACACTAATGAGTGTCATGGGAATCTAACTATGTATTTTTTGTCATATTAATAAAAATACATATTTTTCTTTCCATGAAAAAAAGTCAAAGAAGGATAAGCATTTTATGATTTGTATATTTTCAATGTCATTTGCAAGAATTGAACATGGGTGGGGAGAAATAGAATGAAAAGCATTTCTCCAAACATAATTTTTTATGGGTAAAAATATTTTAAAAGGAGTCGTGACAGCTAAAAGTGGCCGGGGCAAAAAAATTTCAAAAAATCTTGTAGAGGTAGTGTTTGAATCGTGTTTCTGATAGTGGAAATGGATTCAGCACCATCAAAAACGTCTACGACACCTAAAATTTTGAAGTTTAACAACTATAACTTGCATTTACAAAAATCCTCGCTGGATTTTCTCTAAATATGACCGGAATTTCCATAACTTTCCGGGCAACTCCTCCGCCTAGTTAGGCTACGCGATTTTAAAACTATCAAGTTGATATTTAAATATTTAAGTTGTATGAGATTCTTACAAACATAAAAAGGAATATTGAGAAAAAGATAATTTGGACATTGTTGGGAATATTGAGAAAAAGATAATTTGGACATCGTTGACATACAAGAAATATTGAAAAAGAAATAATTTGGACATTGTTGATATACATTTGATAAAGTAAAAGTTACTATGTTTTTTTTTATAAAAGATAACTACATTAAAATTTAATTCCCAAAAAAAATAAAATTACATTTGGCAACACATAAAATTTAGAGACTTGGGAATTTACATAAAACTTAAAACGACAGGTTTCAAGAACACAAATAATCGCCATCAAATTTCTACTTGATAAGCCAGTTAAATTTGAAATTCGAGACCCGTTTGCTCTTATATTATCCTTGTTATATAAAACATTTTGAATTATCTCCCATACGTACCAATAAACACCAGGTAATAATCAGTCTTATGTTATAGAAAACATTTTGAAATATCGCAAATACGTACTAATAAACACAAGGTAATAATTAATATTGTGAGAAACACTTAAGTAATTTGTAGTAACAATTGAATGGTAATAATCAATAGTGTATACTAGGAACTATGTGAGGACACTCAATAATCACTAGTGTGAACAGCACTTGAGTAGTTGTGATTGAGTCGTCAAAGTAGGTGGGTGGTTGCTTTTTGTGTAAAAGTAGGTGGGTGGTTGCTTTTTGTGTGGGGTTGAACATTCTGGTTGGATGTGAGTTGTTTCATGTGAGATGAGAACATATTTAGGCTGATAGCCTTTTCTATGCATCAACAATTGTCAACACTTTTACTCTCCTCCATTGATCAACTGAGACACTTTCAACCATTGATTTGAAGTGTGACTGCTTTTTCCAAATATTGGTTGAGTTGCCTTCTTGGCATGGCAAGATATTTTCACTGCTTTTTTCCATTCTTTTATGTCACTCCTAAGATATTTTCACTGCTTTTTCCCATTCTTTTATATCACTCTTGGCCTCACAGTTAATCGTTTCTTTGGTCTGCCAGTTGTTGCTGTTCTTCTTCCCTGGCTTTTGGCTTTCCACCCTGAATATCTAAACCCCTATGAAATCTTTACTTAGTCATAAGTTATTGGTATATCAAAATTACAATGAATTATCAATTCTGTAAAATGATTGATTCCAAACCCTTAAGGAATCTGAATTCTTTCAATGCAATTCTATTTATTTGCAATTTCATCGCTTAAAATTATGTTTCATGGAGATTCGAAGTGTTTATGTTCAGTAATGGACCGTTTGTAGAAGCAGAAGAGGGTTTTAACCTGGTTGAGGGAACGCCGAGCTAGTGCAGAGTACCAACAATCGAATGACGAGGCGAGACAAGTAACACAGAGCATCAGCATTATTAAGCCTCCTCATTATCTCCGTTCACTCTTTCTGAATAGTCCTTCTTCCCCAACAGGCTCAAGCCCTCCAATCTCACCATCTTCTTGTGAGTAGCCTTAATTTGTTTTCTATGGGTTTCTGCATTGTCATCAAAGGATTTCATCCTTCTTGTTTTCCATAAAAATCATCAATCAGAGAGCATTGCATTTATGTTTGTTGGATTTGGAATATTGTGTATCAGTAACACCACGAGAACGGGAGAATCCATGGCGAAGTAATAAGTACGATAATAATGTTCCCAAAAGCCTAACTGTTTAAGACTGGTCAGTCTTTGATTTAGTCCTGTAGATCTTTTGAAGTTCTATTATGAATTACATTTGTTTTTGTGCTGCAAGGATTACAAGGTTAATGTTGTAGCGATGATTGATATTCCCAATTATAAAATTGCAGGGTCATCATCGGCTCTTGGGAAAGATGAGGAGAATGACTGAACAGAATTCATTTTTTTACCTGTGGGGGTACTGTTTATTGCCCAGGCATTTATAACAACTACCTTCTCATAGGAATACAGATCCAAGTTGTACATACAGTTTGTTCCAGGCCGGATGCCAGTATATTTTTGTAAATAGTTCAAGGGTTTAAGTTTGTTCAGCGCGCTGGCCCATCTGTGGGGCGGGGGGTGAGGTTTATGGAGTGGAGATAATGTACATGAGCGAAATAGACAAATCACTAGGCCTATTGGCTAACTGCTGTTGAGCTTGCTAGAGTACTGGAATGCATCCATTTCCTCACTCACATGCTCCTCTTCTTCATCCATTTCCTTTCTTCCCAATATGCATGGAACCAGAGTAACTGCCTCTGCTTCTACATTCATGGAGTGGGTGTCACTGTATAAGCCAGGTCTTCTAGCATTGCAGTTGTGATATGTGAAAATGCAATCACCAACCTGCAGAAACAGAGAGGATTGCCCCTCCCATGATGATCTCTATTTGGTCCACTTGTTCGCATTAAAAACGAATACCTGTGTGTGAAAAGGAAAATGAATAAAGAGGTTTTTCATTGTATCATTCGGATGAGATCCGTTGAACTTGATTGTATCATTTTTAACTCTGTATGAGTTTCCATGATGATTATTTAGCTTAAGCTAAGCATGTTTCAAGATTTGTTTTATCAGTATTAAAATAATAAATTTTACTTCGTTGAATCTGAACTTCTGACCGACAAATACATATTCTTAATTATTTAAATATTTAACTATTCAAAAATATCTTAAATTTATTCAACTCATTTATTATACTTGCTGTTGGTAGGATATAACTTATTCAGTTTTTCATTGATTACAAAATTTAAAATCTATCCAAAATTTAACATTATGAAATTAAATTTATTATTTTAAATAAAATTTATTTTTATTTATCTTATTATGTAATGATGCAATAATTAACTTTTGTGCACTCTATTATTAATTATTATATACTATCCATAATTATTATATACTATATGGATAAGTTCTGATTCCTCATGTTTATTGAGAAAAAGAAAATTGAAGTGTAAATTTCTGCGTGATGAATCTAGTTTGATTGAGTATAACCCCCTTTATAGAAATAGTTATTGAATTAGTTAAATATCTTGAACACAATAGATTGAGGTAATCTTTTACCTATGTGAACTGATTTGTATTCCTCAAATGTATTTATGTTTATTGAGATGCTATTTCTGGCGGCAAAGCGGACTGGCTTGCCCTAATGTGCTCAATTTTGAATGATTGATTGGATTTTATTATATAAGAAATTGAGAGAAACGAAGAATAATAATTTGTATAATTTTGATTAAGGATTTATTTTATTTTGGGCAATTTATTGACTAGATTTAGTTTGAATGATTGAATTATTATAATATTTATTATTTATTATTATTTAGTATAATATTTATTATAATATTTATTCTTTCAATTTAACATTTCTATCGGTCTCTCTTTGCACTTTTTGGGGCAATTGCTAATTCTACCACTTTCTACCATTCTCGTCAAAATTTGCGGTTGATAATCACGGATCCAAGATTCTTAGTCTTCGAAATTCCTTGATTCAATGCTATAGTTAAAAAGAATCAAAGTTAATCATGATATTTTGGAGCGGTAAAATTGTGATTAAGGGCCAAAAGAAAGGAATAGGCATTCGAATTTATAGGAGGAATATTTTGAAAACAATCTTACTAAGGGTTATGTGCAATTTATTATGAAATTATGGTAAGTGATACTCTATGTATAGTTTTGATATCATATGTCATAATCTTATGACATAGCTTGGTGTTGAAGGATAATTTAAGAGCTAAACTTTACCACACTTGGGGATGGTTTTCATTGGCCGATAGATTTCATGGATTGCTTCATTATGTGACACCCTCATTACATTGTATCTTGTAACTTTCTTGCTATGATTAGGAAATGATTCTTAAGGGAGCAGTGTTACACAAGGGCATGTATGAGCTTGAGTTAGGATGGATAGTGGTTAAGAGGGATATGGATAAGTGTTAGTGGAGATATGTGGGAATACATAGTGGATGTTTATTTTTTACCAAGTACTCTAACATTGTGATTGTTGATTGCGTGTTAATGTATCATGGTTTATTGGAAATAATGGAAGATAGTATTTTGATGTGGGTTTTTATCCCATAAACTTGGAGTTCCATATGATATGTTTTGCACTTTATGGTGTGATTGTTTTCATGGTATGCCATGGTTCTTTTAAGGTTTTTGCTTATTGATATGATTTGAATCTATAGTTTAAGTTTCATTATATTGTTATTGAAGGAGATCATTTGAGTATTAATTTTGAGATATTAATGAAATTTAATTTATTAAATATTTGTTTTTTTCTATTTTGTTATTTCTGTCGAGAATGTAGAATGTATGGATATGTAGATACAAGGAATTATGAATAGAGATAATAATAGTTGTTAGTGGTTAGTGTTTAATTGATGTGATATCATTCCTTATGGACAAGTATATGAAATTAAAGGTATTTATGGCCAACCATAGCTAATCATAGTTAACCATCATTATTACTATAGGTATTAGGGATTTTATGGGATAGTAGTGTGCATCATGACATAATAGTGGTGCATTCAACCATGAACACCTATAGTACTTCACCATGGTTAACTCTGGCCATCCATATTTTTTAGTAGATATTATTTCAAGGGTAAGAGGTCTCTTAAAGGGATAAAATCAACCATGAAAAATCATATGCAATTATGTATACCTATTTCAACTATATTTAACCATATTCAAACATCATTACTTGATTAAGAGTTAAAAGGAAAATGAGTTAGTAGTTTCAACCATATAAACATATAAATCAATTATCAAAAGAATCATTTCAAAGAAAATCACTTAAATCAAGGGAAAGTTATTAATTAATTATATTATTAATAATTAACTTCTTTGAACATAATTTTCAACATCATTGTGATCAAATCAAGATAAAAATCTATTTATATCATCATTCATTTGAAATTGCCTCATAAAAAACCCTGATGGGGGTGTTGAAATGTGTGTAAGGGAGAGAGGGGCATGAACTTTTCACCCCGTCGTCACCCCAATCATTAAAGGGGGTGATGGCGTGTCCAATCACTCCCGTGCAATCACACACACCAGCAAGTAATTATAATGCAAAGAATTAATCTGGAACCTCCTAGACTTCCTTGAATTCCTGGAATACTTGGGGCATGTTGCAAATATATGGCACCATTGTCGTGTTACCAGGTCGCTTATGGCATTTTTCCTTTGTGGCAACTATACTAGTAGTTTAACCATTGTGGGAGGTTCAAGCCCTCTTGGTTTGGCCTTTTGTCATTCGCTCCATATCACCAACTAGATTCTCGATAATTCCCAAGTGTTCATGAGGTTACATGTAATTGGCTCATGCATCCACTAGTGGGAGGATTTGTACCAAAATTATTCTAGGGTACTCAAAAGCTTGTCTCCCCCAAGTCCATTAGTATTTCTTTTGCTTTTAACTTCTTGTAGATGGTTTTTTAGTTACAGTTTTATTGCTTTGGTTTAATTGGTCCAAGATTTTTTGGTGGAGGCTCAATGTGGTATCCGGGAAAGAGGTGGCCTAGCCCTCCTTCTGCCCAAGAAGGACCTCCTATCACCTTGTCTTGTTTATACTGCTCTGTTATAGCTCTTATGTCCTCTAGTATATTTACCACCCCTATTCATGAAGTTTTCCTCTTGCATGTTGTGCATTGGCCTCACCTTGGTTTCCACTCCTTCAAACTCCTTCTGTCCCTCTAGGTTTCTCTAGTTGGGTTTACTCGGCTCACTATCTTCATGCTTCGATAATGGATTGGGTAACTCAATTGGAAAGCCTTGTGAAAATGAAGTGTTATGTACCAAGAGATTCGAGGTTCAAATACCCTCAACTTGTGTTTGTGAAAGGGGCATGCGTAGGCAGCTAGGGTTATACTCGTGGTAGTTGGAATCAACCCCTAAAAAACAAAAATTAATTCAGGAGATACAATAAATGAACATTTTAACTTCTTTTAATGAATTTGTAAGAGGTGAATAATGAGAACCATTGTGATGCGATCCTGGGTCTTGCTCAAAACAGTCCTTCAAAATTACCAATTCGCCAATTACCATGAAAAAAAATCACCCTCTCCTTATTAATCCATGTCCATATTAAGAGGGAGAGTAGTACACCTAGTAGTTATAGTGATAGGAGATAGAATCAACCTCTGGTTACACAAATGCAAGATTATCGCAATTAAACCAAAAATTTTACTAATATATTCTTATGTTTGATCGTTTTAATTAATTCTATATATCTTATAATATGTTGATTTTTTAACTAATTTCATATTATAGTGATTTTTTAATTAATTTTATATATATGAATGAGACTTGATCAAATTATTTGAAATTTGATATAAACTTTTTTTATCGATATAATAAAACTGCTTTATGATAAAAAAACAATTTACCGATCAAATTTCATCCTCATGGCCAATGTATGAAACACTCGAACAATCACTCATGTACTAATAAGGGGTAATCATCTAGAGTGTCTATTGTCATGGTGCTCTACTAATGACAAATATTAATCACCATGCACTAAGCCAATAATTCGCTTAGTGCTTTTTCATCTTTTCTATTGAATATCACTTTATTCTCATCCCACGAACAAGATGAAAAGGCACTGAGCCAATCATTGGCTTAATGCATGGTGCTTAATATTTTCCAGATTGACTAATTACTAGTGTGTACGAATAACCATGTGAAAAGAACTTCACTTGGTGTGATTGACTTGTGAAAGGTACTTTTTGTTTGTAGATTTCATGTTGGACATGACTTGTTCCATGTGGAGATCAGAAATCCAAGACAATTGTCACTTAAACTTTAAGTCGACATGGTGTTTGATATGATATAGGGTATACTATCTACACGAAAACATGACTTCATTCTTACGTATTATTATTTTAGATATATCGAAAAAATATTATTAAATTTTGTTTTCTTTTTTTTAAGATTTAAGTTAAGAATTTTTGTTTCTAACAAGTTTATATTAAATAAAATTTATTTACATATATCATGAGTTTTATTTTCCACGCTAAATACTAAAATACAACTTAATGTGATAGAAATTATTTCATCACTTTATAGATGATTTTACATAACAATATCAATACACCATCACTATTCAACCATAAAAAATTGTATGTCCATCTAGATTGTATCACTCACTCAAACTTACAGTATCGGTAACAACAAGAAAATACCAAAGGGGAAAGAGAGCTCCGCCATCGACGAATGTAAATCATTTGCACACCTACCAAAAGTCCATTGTCAACACTTCACGGTAAAAATTGATCATGATAGTCTTAAATACTTTTTAGAATAAAGATTATCTTTGGAAGAGAAACTAAACTGGGTCACAAAGATGTTGGGTTATGACTTTGAAATCATCTACAAAAAAGGGAAGCAAAATGTTGTGGCAGAGGCACTCTCAAGAAAGGATGAGGATATAAAAGCATTTCTTTGTGCCATTTCTATTATCCAACCAGATTGGATAAACGAAGCAAGGGATGAATGGAAGAATGACGAAGAAGTGTGGTCACTCATTCAAAAGATACAACAAGATCTCAGTACATCTTATACATTTAGCTGGAAAAAATGATTCGTTATGGTACAAAGATCGCTTATACCTATGTAAGAATTTTCAACTCAAACAAAATATTATTATGGAATTGCACACCTCTCCCTTAGGAGGGCAATTGGGATTTCTAAAAACTTACCACAGGGTTAAGAAGGAATTTTTTTGGGATGGCCTTAAATAAGATATTCAAAAGTTTGTGGCGAAATGTTTGGTTTGCCAACAAAATAAAGTTGAAACAATTAAGACCCCGGGTGTATTACAACCTTTATCCATTCCAAGCCAATGTTGGGAGGAGGTTTCAATGGATTTTATCACAGGTTTACCCAAGTACGAAGGAAAGAGTGTTATCATGCTGGTAGTTGATGGACTTACCAAGTATGCACACTTTTGTGTATTATCTCATCCATTTAAAGTGAGTACGGTTTCTACTACATTTATGGAAACAATTCAAAAGCTACATGGAAACCCAAATATTATTGTAAGCAACAGAGATCCCATTTTCACTGGAAATTTTTGGACATAATTATTTTCATGTCTTGGTACTCAGTTGGCTCATAGCTAATCTTATCATCCTCAATCTGATGGGAAAACTGAAATAGTAAACAAATGTTTGGATGGATATCTTCGTTGCTTTGTATCTGATAAATAGACACAATGGGTCAAATGATTACCTTTGGTTGAATGGTGGTATAACACTTTCTTCCATACTAGAGCAAAAATGACCCCATTTACGGCACTTTATGGATATCATCCACTATCCATCACATCATATTTAAGAGAAAGTCCTAAGGTTCAAGCAATGGAAGGTCACATCGAGCATCAACAACAAGTTCTCCAACTCTTAAAGGATAACCTCACTTTGGCGCAGAATAGAATGAAACAACATGCAGATCAACATCACAACGAAAGAAGTTTTGATTTAGGTGACTTGGTATTCCTACGAATACAACCATCTAAACAAATGTTCATCAAGCAAGCTAAGAAGGATAATAAATTATCACCAAAGTATTATGGTCCGTACAAGGTGTTGCAAACAATAAGTACTATGGCATACAAATTGGAGTTTCCTGCAGCTTCCGGAGTGCACCCAGTTTTCCATGTTTCATGCTTAAAGAAGGTTATAGGTGACAAACTCCCAGTTTAAACAATATTCTAGAACTAGACAAGGAAGGAAAAATCATAGTGGAACTTGCAGTAGTCACATAAACAAGAACTCAATAGCTACGAAATCGATCAATTTCGAAGTATCTCATTAAGTGAAAGAACTTACCTGCTGAAGATTACACATGGGAGGGTGAGAATTTTATACAGAAGCATCCAGAACTACTCGAGCGTTGAGGACAACACTTTCTTGAATGAGAGGTCCCTATAGTACTATTGACTCCCCCATTACTATTGTCATTGTAGCCCTTATTGTTATTGTTGTGCCCCTATTGTCCCCATATTGTTATTATTGTGCCCCATAGAAGCCCATTATTGTTATTGTTGTGTCTTTATATTATTATTGTTATGTTGGCTTTGATTATATTGTGACCCCTTAGACTCCTATATATAGAAAGGAGGTTTTGACATTTGTATCATCCAAGAATTTTTCATTTGTGTAATGTAAAGGAGGTTGCCCCCTCGAATAGGCTGATTTCTAAGTCGTTGATCTATCTTTTCTATATTTTTGTGAGTTGGTTTCATAACAACTCAACTGGAACAATAACATTGAGAAATGGATTATAGGATGTTGAAAATCTTATTATGAGCTCAAAACAATTGTAAGTCGATTGATTTTTGTGTTTGGAGTAAAAACAATTCCTCTTTGAAACTCTTGTAACCCTATTATTTTATATGGATGTGATGTGTGGCGCCGCATTATATCTAAGAGTCGTGGAGAAAGATTGAAATGATCCAAAACGATTTATAACCTACAACCTCAAGATTAAAGGTAATACTCCCTACTCTATTCTCTTGATGGAAGCTAGCATTTTCCCATCGAAAGCATGGCTATGTTTAGGTATCTAATGTATAAGAAGAAGTTGTCTAACATGGAAGCCAAGCGGCGCCCCAAAATTGCTTCTAACTCTAGTCAAAACCCCATCTTTGGCTCAAGTGAGGTTGGCATAAGGATGCGAAGTCCTCGCTCGACCATTAAAGGATAAAGAGGTCATCTTGGAGAATAAGGATAGTATTAAAAATACCATTACTTCCAAATTTAAGGATAAATTGTGGAGTGATAAGGAGTTAGAGGGGAAAATGAAGCTAAGCTATTACAAGGAGGTGATCAACCCCACTCTTGCTAACCAAAATTACCTTTTTGTCTTGATAAGTGCTAAGAAGAAAATGAACATTGCAAAGATAAGAACTAATTCCATGAGCTTTAAACTGAAATCGGACATTGGTCTATTCCCAAAACACCTTGGATCAAAAGAAGTTGCAATACTACGAGAGTCGAAGGTGAAAAACATTTTCACTTTCTCTTGGATTGCCCGACCCTTACTCACATCTGTTCCCCTTTTTCAAAACATTTGCGACACTACCAACCTTCTTGCCTCGTTATGTTAGCAAAACTACAGTGACCTCATAACACTTCCCTCCCTTCTTTTTTATCACAAAAAAAAAAAAAAAAAAAAATTATTAAATAATCTCAATTAATCGCTCATTTCTTAAAGTCCAGTAAACCATATTGGTCTTAGTAGACATCAATCATCATCATCATCATCATCATAATTTTTATTTTCTATTTTTTTAAATACAATTTTAATGTATAAATGGATTCACTGATCACCTTAAAAAATTGTGCAATTTTAAATTGTATTTTATATATACACATACACACCCAAATTGCAACTTTAATGATGTAGATAAATATTGTGCAATTTTAAATTGTATTTTATATATAGGCATATATACACCCAAATTGGAACTTTAATGATGTAGATAAATATTGTATTTTAAAAATCCATAATTTAGCTGGAGTTAATTAGCATAACTATAATATAACTATATAATTTAAATCACTGATAAATGTTGATAAGCATCAATTCATGATAAACATCATAACAATTTTTCTCACATTGTCCGGATTTTAAAAAACACTAAACTATAACTTTATTTTAAATTATTATTATTATTAATTATAGAAAAATAATACACGAATTAAACACATTTACATTTTAAAAACACATAACATATTTTTTTAATCATGAAGATGCACTCCATTTAACCATATACTTTTTTAACATGTCAATAAACTTTGTCCCAATATTATAAGCAAATAACATGGTTTATCAACACCATGTCTAAAAACCCTTAACTCATTTCTTAGACCCATTCATATACTCTTATTTTTAATTAATCAATTTAATAAAAACCCAAAAAACAAATTTAACAACTTATATTTTATATTTATATCAATTTCCTTATAAAAATCATACAAATATTTTTATTCATAATTTTGTAATTTTAAAATATAAATGAAAATTTTTTGGAGAAACGTATATTTATATACAATCACATTGTAATTTTTAGTACATACATTACTTTAATAATAAAAAAATCAACTCGTACTCCATTCCTATGGTGAGATTTTTTTTTTTTTAATAAAGGGATTTTAAATGAAATTAATAAAAAATATAGTTTTAATGAAATATTGAAAAATTTAAGTTTTTTTTTTAATTGGTTTAAAATTTAATAAATATTTGTTATAATCAAATTGTTAACTCTTCATATCATAAAGATTTTCCCAAACACTGAATTCATATATATAATGATTAACAAATTTTACACAATAAATTCCTATATATTATTAAAAAAAAACACACAACAACAAAAAAAAAACCAGAAATTTCACCTAATATTTGTTTTTTATATTCAAACTAAAAACTCTAAAAAATATTGTAATTATACAATACCAAAAATACGACAATAAAATAGCAACAATTCTTATGTACAAAGTAATTAATAGCCACTTTAGATTAATTTAAATGTTTATAAAGTTTAAACCTCCAAAACCATATATAGAAAATATGCTATATAATAATCATAAACATCAATTTACTTATATATAATATCATTTAATATTACATTTATATCTTTTAAACTTAAATTATTGTTATTATGTAAAAAATTGTATTAAAAATTAAAAATATATAAATTTTGAAATACAACATTAATATTTTCCATAAAAAAAAAAAAAATTAATAATAATAATGATGATGATGATGATGATGATGATGATGATGATGATGATGATGATGGTTAACGTCCGCTGAGACCAAAATAATGATCTATCGGACCTAAAAAGACAAATTATTTATTTTGATTTAAGATTTTATTCCTATGCTCAAAAAGCTTGGAGAGAAGCCTCCCGAGTTCACTATAATTTCGGCATTGTAAAAGGCTAGGAAGGTCAGTATTGTAACAAAGGTTGTGAAATTGAGATCTAATGTGGTTGTATGCAGGGCACTCTAAGAGGAAGTGGTTTTCATCCTCGATGCTCCTATTCTCACAAATATGGCAGATCCTTTCTATCCATGGCGTTTTAGGAACTGCCCAGCGGCCAGTTTCACTATGGAGCTCATGAGAATTCGTTCTAATCTTTGCTATATTAATTTTCTTTTTTGAGCTAGTTAGAATAGAGAGATACTTTTGATCTTCAAGGGTGGGGATGATGACCTTCTTATAATAACTTAATTTTCTTTTAGACGCTAAATATTTCTCACACCACAATTTTTCTTTGAACTTAGAAGTAACAATATCTTTAATGTTATTTATGTTTTGCAAAGCATCATTCTCATTGATCTCCCAATAGTTTAACCAGGCCCTTGTGTCCTTATGCCATCCTCGGTTAAGCCTTAGGTGATTTTGGCTGGAATTTAAAGCTAGCTTAGGAAGTCTATGATTGTCTATGTTATTGAGCTTGTGCTTGTACATCAGAAACCTGAGCATAGCTAGGCTCTCAATAGAAGAAAGGCCTGCTTCTATAAGGAGAATAGGATAGGGTGTATTACTTTTAATTTTCAGGTTATAAGTTATAAAACGCTTCTGGATTTGCTCAATCTTCCTCCATGATTCTCTGGAGATGCTGCAGCCCCAAACTTCACAGCCATATAAGATAACAGGAGTGACTAAAGTTTCAAAGAGGAACTTCTTTTTATCCCACATTACGAGGTTTGCTGTTTTACAATTATTTTCAAGACCAAAATAGGCTTTCCATCCCCCATTGATCATTTTCTCAATGCTATGGTTCCAGTTGAGCTTGTGATGGATATCAATTCCTAGGTACTTGTAAGAATACACTTCCTCCAAGTTATTATTGTCATACGTAAAATTAGCGCAAGTGTCCTTCTTAGATTTGATAATCATAACTTTTGTTTTGTCTGTGTTAACAGTCATACCCATGGTAGAGCAGAAATCCTTAAGAAGCTTGAGTTGCTTATCAAGATCAGAAGGGCACCTTGCCAAAAGAACAATATCGTCAGCATAGAGAAGAAGGATAATGACTATTCCAGCTAAGATTGTGCCACCACATCCTGCTTCTTCTAAATAACCTTCGAGCTTATCGATGTAAATGCCAAATAGAGTAGGGGAGAGGGGGCAACCTTGTTTAACTCCGATGTTACACTTAATATCTTTTGACCACCCCTCATTGTTCTTTAGCTTGGCAATTACATTCTCGTATAGCCTTATAGCAGCAGCTCTTAACTCAAGAGGAACCTTTAGCTCTTCTAACCTCTTCCAAAGGTTATATCTAGGAACCGTATCGAAAGCCTTTCTAAAGTCTACAAAGCAGCAAAATAAATTGGATTTATCATTACGACATTCCTCCGCAATGATCCTTAGCGTAACAAGGTGGTCTGTTGTTGAGTGATGCCTTCTGAAACCTACTTGGCCTTTAGCCCACTTACCTTCACTTTCAAGCCATATGCTTAACTTTTTTTCCAGAATACTACCATATAATTTGGCTAAGAGAGGGCTGATCATAATTGTTCGATAATTAGAGGGGTTATTTGTATTTCCACTTTTAAAAATAGGGATAATGAGGCTCTCAGTCCAAGCTTTAGGGAATCCTTGCTTAACAGCTTGATTGAAAAGCTTGTGGATGTGGGGGATGAGGACAGGGCCTCCAATTTTTAAGATTTATGCCTGGTAACCTTCAATGTCCTTAGCTTTCCCATTCGCGAGGCGATTAACCCCAAACTTAATGTCTTCTAAAGAGAAGACTTCTTTCGTTGTGAGCAGGGTTTCCAAATTATCCGTGACATTAGGAGATTCATAAAGCTTTTTAAGATAAGAATTCCAATCGTGAAGAGCAATTTTATTATTATCCTTAGTCTTCCTAGTCAAAATCTGCCTCCAAAATTTCTTAGGAGCTACCTTAGAGAGGTGTAAGAGATACTCCTGTCTTTGACGAATGTACTGCCTCTTTTTCCTTTTAATTAGGGCTTTGTATATTCTTATCTTGTCCATTTTAAGAGAATCATCAACAGCTTCCTTAATTGCTCTCCTCGCATTTTTACAATCTTTGTCATACCAAGGATTGGTTTTGCTATTTCTTTTATTATTTGAGACTTCAATTGAGAACTTTTTAATAGAATATGAGAGGGTTGTAGTAAAATTATGATATAGGTCTTCTATGTTATCTATACTAGATAAAGGAGGCAAATTAGTTTTTAATTCATTTAGAAAGAGGTCCTTTTTATTTTTATCAAATATTAAGTTCTTTTGGTTGTAAGTATTATTTTCTATGGGAACTCTATGCATGACAAAATTGAGGGTTATAAGTAAAGGCCTATGATCGGACTCAGGCTCGTGGTCGTTTAAGATGTCAAAGTTTATCATTTCGTTGTATAAAGGAAGATCGGAGATAACGTAGTCTACCACGCTGCTACCAAGTCCATGGATGCAGGTCATCTTGCTGGAATTGGGCCACTTTTTTAGACCGTTGCAAATTATGAGATCCTGAGCACTACAGAGCTTGATAAGCTCTGACCCAAACAAATTTTCCTCGAGGTCTTCAGAGCTCCTTTTGTACCTACTAGCCAGGGCAGGGTCTTCGTCTAACCAAAGAGGATTAGGGTTGGAACGATTGCTTAAAATAATAGCTTGGTTGCTTGAAGTTCGGGCATTGAAATCACCTATTAAAAGGATATTACCATCATTCCTTAGGCTAGAAATATCGTTCTCTAAACTATTGTAAGGGTTAGTTTTATCTAGATTCTTCTTCTTATAGAAGTTAGAATTAATGGGGGGGAAATAACATATTGCTATGTAGGACTTTTTATTATTAATGTCTCTGATCTCTATCCAACTAAATTGGTTGTAAGGGTCGTTTTTATAAAGCCTAACATAGGGGGAGATGTTCTTCTTAATGTAACAAGCTATTCCCCCAATGCCTCTACGGAAGGATCGCTTGTTCCATGTAGACCATAGCGTAAAGCCATCTATGTTAGGGACCTTAGATTCTTCGTGCTCCCAAGTTTCAACAAGCAAAATAATATCAACATCATTTGAGATCCAACTTAGCTTGGGGCCTTTGTTCCATGGGAAGCCCCGACAGTTCCAAGAAAGGATCCGGAGCATGTTTAATTGCTATTGATTACTATCTTTTTGGTTTTTGTCCCGAATAAAGGCTTTTCTATTTTTTATTATTGCCCATTTTCCTTCCTTTCTAGCTTCTTTTACCTTTTGAACCTCCTTTCTTAATTCTGCTTAATCTTCTGGAATGAGATCTTCATTTATGAATATTCTCGTTCCTTTTAGACTTGAGGTTTTACTAAGTATGTTGTGCTTATGATCAGTAGAGCTCACCTTTATGCGGATGACTTGAGGTTTTACTAAGTATGTTGTGCTTATGATCAGTAGAGCTCACCTTTATGCGGATTAATCTTCCTTTATTCTCGGTTAATTTCCCCAACCTTGTTGCTTCTGTGAGACACACTGTTTCAATTTGTAATCTATTATGTAATTCTGTCTGGACTAAGGCTAAAGTATCCTCATCTTCTTCCTCTTTTAAACCGAAGATTATAAGGTTTAAGGTCCTTTTGTTACATTCGTGGTCTAATTCTATTAATTTTTTCATTTCGTCTTTAATTGGTTTAAAAAATCTAAACAAATTAAAAATTGTATAAAAAGTTATATTTAAAAAAAAAAATCTAAATAGTTTATGCAAATACTATGCAAATAAATTAATTTAAATGAATATTGTAACTAAAAAATATGTTCTTATTTATTTTATATTAAATTCATTATCCAATTATTAATTAAAAATAAATAAAAATAGTTAAATTGAAAATAATATAATATAATATATAATTGATTATATTTATTGTCTTGTATATTTTTATTAATAAAACTATAAAGTAAAAAAAAATTAAAATTAATTAATTAATTAAAAATGTGTAAACAAATTAAAAATCGTATAAAAAAATTATATTTAAAAAAAAAATCTAAATAGTTTATGCAAATACTATGCAAATAAATTAATTTAAATGAATATTGTAATTAAAAAATATGTTCTTATTTATTTTATATTAAATTCATTATCCAATTATTAATTAATAATAAATAAAAATAGTTAAATTGAAAATAATATAATATAAGCCCAGGAGGCTTTGGATTGATGGTGAATGGGTGCACTCTTAAGGCACTCCTTGCAATAGGTCACTGGTTCAAATCCCCCGTGAGTGCTTACCTACCATAAAAAAAAACCCACAAAGGTTTGGTCTCGTGGCTAGTGGACAATCTGTTAAGTCGTTCGTGCCGCTCTGCAGATCACGAGTTCGAGTCTCGACTTACCCGAGGGCCGTTCTCGTGGGCTGGGCGGTTCCTCCTAGAAGTTATAGTGGCAGCCGGTGGGATTTGACCCCATGTAACGCGAGTACGATGATCTGCTAAGTCGTCTGTGCCGCTGTGTAAGTCACACTGTGCAAGTCACGAGTTCGAGTCTCGTCTTACCCGAGGGCCGTTTTTGGAAGCTGGACAGTTCCTCCTAGATATTATAATGGCAACCGGTTAGATTCCGCCGTTGCCGATTCCACTAGTCAACAAAAAAAAGAAAATAATATAAGATATAATTTATTATATTTATTATCTTGTATACTTTTATTACTAAAACTATATAGTAAAAATAAGTATTAAAATGGATTTGATAGGTGTACTCTATTAGTTGTTATGATACTTAGTTTGATACTTTATATGATGATAAATATTTAGATTTGATGAGTGTACTTTTTATTAAATATTATGACATTTGATTGTATATAAGATTTTTTTGACTTTGTTTTTTTAAATATTATTTTTTCTGATAATTTAATTTTAAATGTAAATCAATAATAAAAAAATTAAAATTTCAAATTAAAAAAAAAAAATCAAAATTTATTTTTAATTTTCAAAATATTTAATTTTTTCAAAAATTTAATAAACTTTATAAAATTTATTTTAAAATTTCAAAAGTAAATAAGAGCCATATTTTTTTTACTAAAAAACAATACAAAAATACCACAATAATAAATAAATTAAATTAAATTAAAAATCTATAATTCATTTAAATATAAAATTTTAATAATTTATATAACATTACCATAATTCCATTAATTTTTTAATCAAATTTGAAATGAAATTAATAAAATCTATAGCCGAAGAAGTTTAAAAAATCCATTCACGTGTTAAATTTTAATTACTCGTATAAAAGTCGATAGGCTTTCTGTTAATTAATAAAAACTACCACCGCAGAAATTTAAAAAAATCCATTCATACGTAAAAATTTTAATAACTCGTATAAAAACTCGAATTCTACTTCGAATATAACACAACTTCGAGAGTGGTCAAACTTATCAGCGGCTGCAAAAAAAGTACAATAAATGTTGAAGATGACTCGCGTCATTTTATTGATTAGCATACATACTGCCCAACGATCGGTGAAAGTGATTTTACAACCAAAAAAGCTGAATGTGTACGATATGTAAGCCACATAGATAGCGACAGGTAACACCCACATCCAGCACTTGCGCCTGTGCCATGCCCGCCCAAACGTGAAGTTCCAACTACTTCCTCCCATCTATAATAGTGATAAAACTGGGAAACTGACTGGTTCTGCTACCATTCATGGCAAGAAAAATTGAAGACTGGTTGGTGCTACTGCAATTCCATGTCTCAAGATCAAATATCAAATGGAAGCTCGTCGAGCCCAAAGCCTGGCTAAATACCTTGAACTAGACTTATATTTTGGAATGCCTGCCCAGATTTAAGATGGATTGTTTTCTCACTCTGAACATTATGCTAATTGCAATGATAAGCTTCAAATTTACTTCGCTTTTCAAAGGTACCATGTAAATAAATCCCATTTGCATAGTGTTGAAACTATCAGAACCCTTAAAAGTATTAAAAACATATAGAGTAGATTTTGTTTCAGAGAAATGCAAAGACAAAAGTCTTCACCATGACTGAAAAAATTAGCTTGGATTCCACAATATTTTCCCTCACTAGTCTACTATCTGTTATAATGACAACTGTAACTCGACTCTTTAAACACGCCCAACCTATTCTATTTGGCTATCACCAGAAATAATAGCATCATTTAAATCTCACTCAGTTTGCTGTTGGACCAGAAAAGCTTTCAGCAACGTTGATTACAAAACGGTACTTCACATCTCCCTTCACTAATCGTTCCATTGCTGTGTTCACGTAGTCGATTGGAATGTTTTCAATCATGCAAGAGATGTTATGCTTTGCACAGAAGTCCAACATCTCTTGAGTTTCTTTTATTCCTCCAATCGAACTGCCCCCTACAAATCGCCGACCTGTAAACACCAAGAAAAGAAAAAGAAAAAAACCAGTCGCTTAATCACAGGAAAAAAAAGTATGATCTCAGATTGGATGTTTATGTGATAGAAAATTATAATAGGTATGTGAGAAAAAGTTATAATAGGAAGGATTTCAGATTAGATGTTTCTGTGATTCATGATTTAAAAAAAGATTGGATGCCATTCATGGTTTAGTGTCATGCTAAATTTTTTCTATGATTTTATGATTTTTCTATGTGATTTCTCCAGAAAATCTTTATTTAAAAAACAATATGAATCAAATCACCTCATATCACCTGGTATGCATACCAGACCAGATGCATCTGCAAAGAAGCTTAAAAGGGTGCAAGGACTTACCAGATATGACGCCTGCAGGATGAAAAGAGAGAGGATTTTCTGGCAGACCAACCAAAACCAGTTTCCCATTCACTTTCAATAAATTGAGGAGAGGCTGCAAAGGATGGTCAGCAGAGACGGTGTCAATTATGTAATCCAGGGACTTGGCCGCATCCTCCATCTGTTTCGGATCTTTGCTGATGATGAAGTGGTCTGCCCCCAAATCCTCTCTGGCTTCTTTTTCCTTCCTAGCCGATGTACTGATTACCGTTACTTTCAGTCCTAAAGCTTTTCCAATTTTCACAGCCATGTGTCCCAAACCGCCAAGCCCCACAACGCCAAGGCTTTTACCAGGCTGAGACATCTGGAGGTATTTCATGGGGCTGTATACAGTTATTCCCGCACAGAGCAATGGGGCTGCTGCATCAAACGGCAGAGTCTCCGGAATCTTCACTACAAAACTGGCACCACAGAAACGATTAAAACGGCATTTGGCCCAGATCTAAATTAAAAGCTGTCCCAATGCATGAAAACCAGATATCATACCTTTGGTCACAGACCATCAAGGATGAATAACCTCCATAAGTGGGAGACCCGTCCACATTAATGGCGTTATATGTCAAAACCATCTTCTCACAATACTGTTCTTGCCCTTCGCTACAGGAATCACATTGGTGGCAGCTCCAAACCATGCAGCCCACCCCCACGCGATCTCCAACAGCGAAATTCTTCACTTCTGACCCCACTTCAGTTACAAGACCTACAATTTCGTGCCTGTAAATCACATACCGCTAATTAAAAAGACGCAAAAATCTGATACAGGTATGAGACAGCGTTGGTAACAGAAAAAGATACAAGACATTACCCTGGAACCATTGGGTATATCGAATTTTTCCATTCGTTCCGAATTTGGTGCAAATCAGAGTGACAGATTCCACAGTATTCGACCTTGAAAGTTACGTCATTGGATCCAGTTTTCCTGCCAAAACAAAGCAAAGCATTCAGTCAATTTTTCTGCCACAACCAATTTAAACAAATATTCAGCGAAATGAAATTTACAGATGAAAACGGTTAAAACCCTAGACATTTTTTTTTCCCTAACCTGCGAGTAAAGTTAATGGGCGAGAGAATGCCAGAGTCATCCCTGGCCGCCCATCCCTCAACCTCGACCTCAAACTGACCAATAGCTCCTTCCTTCACCATCTTCTCTGTACAGAACGGAAAACTCAGATTGTGTTTCCACAGAACCCTGCTAATTTCCCACACAAAACCCTTGACGACAGGCAGTTGTAGTCCACCAAACGATGGTATGGCAGCCAGTAACAGTGGAAACGAGGTTATGGCAACCGATAACAGTAGAAGGATGGAGAGCCAACGAGCATTTAAAAGGTCTGGAAGAAATATTTACCGCCTCAAAAAGATGAAGGTTCTCAACAATTGCGCCAGCGATTGGAATCCTTGAAGGCAGTCAGCAATGGCGTCACCGATTTACCTAGAATACGCTAATTACCCTTTGAATCTTGAAGGCTGTCAGCAATGGCGTCACCGATTACCTAGAATACTCTAATTACCCTTTGAATCTTGGAGGCAGTCAACAATGGCGTCACCGATTACCTAGAATACTCTAGTTACTATTTGGAATACTCCATAAATAGGGGATTTAGACTCGAAATAAAAACTAGAAATGGGGATTTGGACTGGAAATGAAAATTAAAAATGTGGAAATGCAATTATGTTGGATTTAGAAACACTTTTTGGATTAAAATTAGAAATCAATTCGGGTTCTAGATTAGTATCATTGTAACGATGATATCTGCGTAAAAAGCTATTTGTATGTATTTATTTATTTAATAGTAAATTCTATTTTATTTATAATAATAATTGTGTATGTTATAGCGATTAATATAAAATTTAATATCTATTAATATATTTATATTTAATAATTAATATTTATATTTAGTGTTTAATATAATTTAAATAAATAAAATATTTGATGATGATGATGGTGGTGGTGGTTAACATCCGTTAAGACCAAACATTGGTCTATCCGACCTAAAGAAAAAAATTATTTATTTTGGTTTAAGATTTTATTTCTATGCTCAGAAAACTTGGAGAGAAGCCTCTAGAGCTCACTATAATTTTGACATTGTAAAAGGCTAGGAAGGTCAACCTTGTAACAAAGATTGTGAAACTAAGATCTAATGTGGTTGTATGCGGGGCACTCTAAGAGGAAGTGGTTTTCATCCTTGATGTGTGGTTTTCATCCTTGATGTTTCTATTCTCACATATATGGCAGATCCTTTCCATCCATGGCATTTTAGGAACTGCCAAACGACCTGTTTCACTATGGAGCTCATGAGAATTCGTTCTAATCTTTGCTATATTAATCTTCTTCTTTGAGCTAGTTAAAATAGAGAGATACTTTTGATCCTCTAGGGTGGGGTTGATGACCTTCTTATAATAACTTAATTTTCTTTTAGCCGCTAAATCTTTCTCACACCACATTTTTTCTTTGAACTTAGAAGTAACAATATCTTTAATGTTATTTATGTTTTGCAATGCATCATTCTTGTTGATCTCCCAATAGTTTAACCAGGCCCTTGTGTCTTTATGCCACCCCCAATTGAGCCTTAGGTGGTTTTGGCTAGAATTTAAAGCTAGCTTAGGAAGTCTATGATCGTCTATGTTATTGAGTTTGTGCTTGTACAGCATAAACCTAATCATAGCTAGCCTCTCAATAGGGGAAAGACCTGCTTCTATAAGGAGAATAGGATAGGGTGTGTTACTTTTAATTTTCAGTTTATAAGTTATAAAACGCTTCTGGATTTGCTCAATATTTCTCCATGATTCTCTGGAGATGCTGCAACCCCAAACCTCACAGCCATATAAGATAACAGGAGTGACTAAAGTTTCAAAGAGGAACTTCTTTTTATCCCACATTACGAGGTTTGTTGTTTTACAATTATTTTCAAGACCAAAATAAACTTTCCACCCCCCATTAATCCTTTTCTCAATGCTATGGTTCTAGTTGAGCTTGTGATGAATATCAATTCCTAGGGACTTGTAAGAGTACAATTCCTCCAAGTTATTATTGTCATACATAAAATTAGTGTAAATGTCCTTCTTGGATTTGATAATCATAACTTTTATTTTGTCAGTGTTAACAGTCATACCCATGGTAGAGCAAAAATCCTTAAGAAGCCTGAGTTGCTTATCAAGATCAAATTGGCACCTTGCGAAAGGAACAATATTGTCAACATAGAGAAGAAGGATGACGACTATCCCAGCTAAGATCGTGCCATCACATCATGCTTCCTCTAAATAGCCTTCGAGCTTATCGATGTAAATGCCAAATAGGGTAGGGAAGAGGGGGCAACCTTGTTTAACTCCGATGTTACACTTAATATCTTTTGACCACCCCTCATTGCTCTTTAGCTTGGTAATTACATTCTCGTATAACCTTATAGCGACAACTCTCAACTCGAGAGGAACCTTTAGCTCTTCTAATCTATTCCAAAGGTTGTATCTAGGAACCGTATCGAAAGCCTTTCTAAAGTCCACAAAGCAACAAAATAAATTGGATTTATCATTACGACATTCCTCCGCAATGATCCTAAGCATAACGAGGTGGTCTATTGTTGAGTGATGCCTTCTGAAACCTGCTTGGCCTTTAGCCCGCTTACCTTCACTTTCAAGCCATATGCTTAACTTCTTTTCCAAAATACTACCATATAACTTGGCTAAGAGAGGGCTGATCATAATTGCCCGATAATTAGAGGGGTTATTTGTATCCCCACTTTTAAAAATAGGAATAATGAGGCTCTCAGTCGAAAGTTTAGGGAACCCTTGCTTGACTACTTGATTGAAAAGCTTGTGGATGTGGGGGATGAGGACAGGACCTCCAATTTTTAAGATTTCCACTTGGTAACCTTCAATATCCTTAGCTTTCCCATTAGCGAGGCGATTAACCCCAAACTTAATGTCTTCTAAAGAGAAAACTTCTTTCGTTGTGAGCAGGGTTTCCAAATTATCCATGACATTTGGAGATTCATAAAGCTTTTTAAGATAGGAATTCCAATCGTGAAGAGCAATTTTATTATTATCTTTAGTCTTCCTAGTCAAAATCTACGTCCAAAATTTCTTAGGAGCTACCTTAGAGAGGTGTAAGATAAATTTATTAATATAAAATAAATATATATTTATAATTTAAAACATATATTAAATTTTATAAATGTAAATGTAATAATTAAATAAATGTGTATTAAATTTTGCAGCTACACTTATTATTGAAGTGTAGCTAAGTATCAATTTATAATAAAGTGCAGATAAGTATCAATTTATAATAGGTATCAACACATTTATTTTATGATACATTGTATATTATCAAAATTTAAGAAAATCATAAAAATTAACTACATTATAATTTTATTTTAAATTACTATATTGAAATTTTTTTTTCCGAAGGTGGTAAAACCTATCAACTCAGGTGTCAAACCAACAGTGAGGACAGCCATCTCTGGCTGCTATCAGCGAATGCTGGGTTTGACTCATCACTGTTAAATAGGAAAACCACGCCACCTGGCATAACCCTGCTGGTGGTCCGTAATCGGGAGCAGGCTCTCACTCCTGCCAGATGCCTCTGGGTCTTGGGCCGTTAACCTGTTTCCTTACGTCCGAGGAAGACGAGCTCTTAGCCAAGCAGAAGCAGTTTTACGGCATACTCCAGGCCGAATTACTATATTGAAATTTATTTCCAAAGGAGTTGTGCTTTTTCCCTTTTAATTAAATTTATTAATTAAAAAAAATGTCATAGGAACAAGTGTCATATCAAATGAATAATTGTTTTTTGAGCATGTGGTATTGATAAACCATGGTATTGGCCCACGGTATTGTAACAAAGTCTATTTACATATTAAGAATCAATCTCCATGATGTTTTTTTTAAATGCTTATATGTTTAACTTATATATTAATTTTTTTATCATTAATAATTATTATTATTTTAAATAAAGTTATAATTTAGTTAATTTTTTTTTATATTAATTTTTTTATCATTAATAATTATTATTATTTTAAATAAAGTTATAATTTAGTTAATTTTATTTATTTATTTATTATTATTATTTTTTAATTTAAACAACTTAGAAATGTATTATAAAGTAAGTGTCTTGATGTTTATTATAGACATTTACCACATATTTAATTTATATGGTTGGGTTAGTAATTATAAAAGGAATTAATGTATGACTTAAACATATATACATTTAAAAATACATACAATAAGAAAACATAGTAAATTAACAATAAGTAACAAGTGCTACATAGTAGGTAGTACATGCGCCTTAGTTTAAAGATAGCTAAATTTAAGTAAAAATATTGAATTGAAGTTAGTGTTGAGTTTTCAAATCTAGTGAATTTAGTGTGGCAGTGGAGAATAACGTCCTATTGTAGTGATAATGTTTTTGTTGAGAAAGTTATCTAGAAGATTTTACATTTTATGTGTATAGTATGGATACATATATTTTAAAGGGTAGTTGTTCTTGCACATATATGTGAAAGATAGTTGAATATATACCTTTAAAAATATATAAATATTAAAAATGAAGTTTTATTTACTTAGTTATTTGTTCTTTGAATTGATAATCATTTTAATTTATTAATTACACGGAGAGACGCAATCTCCAGGTCACAATGAGAGAGACGTTGTAATGTAATGTTTAACATTTTGACTAAGTCAAAATACATAAAAATAAAGATTAAATTCAATAAACGATTAATATTAAAAAAATAAAAATAAAATAAAAATATATACAAATAAAATAAAAATAAAAATAAAAATGGCCTATGGTATTGAGAACCTAATGTATTGACCCATGGTATTCATGGCAAATATAGTCTATTTAAAGAGGGGAATTAAACCATCCTAGATCCATCTTAACTTCGATCACCAATCTCGAAAGGGATCAAATCTCTTGATGTTCCAAGCTCTTTAGAGTGAAAAGATATTTGATCCCTCTGGGCACTTGGTAGATCTGGAGTTAAGATGGATCTAACTTGGTAATAATTTTTACTCATTTCTTATTGATATTAAATAAAATTATATAATTTTTTTTACTATAATTTAATTTATTAAATAAAATTTTGTAATAAACAAATTTTGTGATAAACAATAAATACCTGGAAATATAAATAAATGGTTTTTATTTCTAAAATAATTATATAATAATTAAATGAATCTATATTGATTTTTTAAGTGTTTAACTCTCTTTAATATATATTAAATAAAGTCTGTTTGGGGTGCTCAATTGTCGTGGAAATGAAATCTCACCGAACTGGAAGTCTTGGGTTCAAATCCTGTGCTATCCTCCTAATCAGGGTGAGAAGTTGGACATGATGAAGTTGGCATGGGTTTATGTGCCCACCACCCTAAGACAATCACACGTTCATTTACTCCATGAGGACGCGACGTCCTCTTCACATATAAGGACATCTTATTTTTATGGCGATGGTGGATAGTTTCGATGGTGTGGAGTGAGAAGAAAGGTCTGAGCGTCGAGGTTTTTCCCTCAGCCTCGACTTGAATTCTATTGATCCCTTGGTTACGGGAGGCCCTTCTAGCTGGTTTTTCCCGTGAGAATTTTGTATGGAAGGAATTATCCAGTCCTTCTCATGAGTGCTTTGGTAGAACGGAGACCTCATCATTGTCTTTTCGTTGATTGATAGTGTAGCAACTTCCTACTAACGACTTAGCATTCGAGGTCTGCATGTTCGGTTTCCTTACCTCGCCTCTTGGTCTCTGTTTTTTGGTAGATTGTTGTTCTCGATTAGCTTGGTTGTGTTGGGTGTTCTTTTCTCCACACCAATTTGTCCTAAGCCCTTGTGTTGACGATATTTTGTCCTATTGGTCTAGTGTTGAAGGTTTGGCTTATTGGCTCTTGCTTTGTTTTGTCATGGGTATTCTTGCATACAACTCCCTTAGTCTCCTTTTGAGGGTAACTGGGGTGGGTAATTTCATGTGTGTTGTTATTCTGGTCTCCCGTAGTCTTGAATGTGGGATTAGGGTTTGTATTTTGGTCCTTTGGTCTTGGGTTTGTGGTTGGTCTGTCACCTGAAAGGGGTGTAGTGTGGGTTCAATGGTGGAAGAAGGTAAGTCATGTGTAGAATTCTCATCACCTCCCGTTTGTGTTGGTAGTTTTCTCTCAAGTATAGTCATTTTATATGGGGATATTGTGACAACTTTGTGTGTTGGTGTCCTGACTTGGTAGAAGATAGAGTTTGGTTTGTTTGTCCTTTTACAGGGAGGGGAAATCTTGTAAAGATATTTATCAACCCCTCTCTAACTTCGACATGCCTCCAAGGCAGTGCCACAGAAGTAAAAGGGGTGGTGGAAGTTCGGCTTGGTCAAGACAGAGGGGCGCGAGATTGTTCGCCCATGAATCAATGGCTTCATACTTCAATGCCATCCCTTTCGATGTATATCAGGAAATTAGAGATTTGGAAATGAAGGCAGGAGAAGATAGGAAATCGATGTCTGACTCAGAACTCCTTGAGGATTTGGGTAGACGGGTTCCACACCTGAGTCACACAAGAGGCAGGAAAAAATAGCGCTTAAATTCAGTGGCCCTCCATTGGCAAATGAAGACAATGCTCGTCTTAGTTCTTAGAGACAAATAAGTGGAGAAATACAAGTTGTTTGCAGAGGACATCAAAAGAATGATATAGAATTTGTGTTTCACAGTCGATGGTATAGACGTCTGTCTGAGACATGTCAAGAGTCATATACCTTGTGAGTCGAAAGGTGGTGCCTAGGTGACCCACCTATCTCTAGTGCTCGCGCTCCAACGACAATCTCCTTGTCTAATGAGGATTAAGGGTGGAAGTTTGTAGTGGATGTATGGTTGTCAATTTTCCAAACGGTGTCTTCTGTGTTTCTTCCCAATTTTTGCATCTCTCCAGCAGGATTACAGGGACATATTGTGTCGCAGCTCGGAGTTTTGGCATGATCATATGTGTCAATCTTTGCAAGCATATGTTTTTAGATGATATGAAGAGGATCTGCATCTCCTATTTTGCAAACTGTGTTTTCTGGTCTAGGGTATTCGACTGTTGTGATGGGTATGTCGTGCCGTCAGGCTTGTCTATGTTAATCTGGGCATTATCTTGTAAGCCCATATGTGGATTGTTTGTGTGAACGAAATATGTCTTGGGTTATCTTGAGTCTATGTGGTAGAGGTGGAGTTTCCTCAGTTGAAATTGCTTCAAAGTGCCCTACTGTATCCATTTAATTTTGTTTAAATGAATAATACGAAGTATTGAAAATCACAAAAAAAAAATATATTGAATTATTAATCAGTTTATACCATTGTATATGTTTATAAATAAAGTTATTTAATTCAAGTAATAAAATTGTAAACATGTTAGCTAACTATATTTATTAATTTTAAACTTGTTAATTAATAATGTTTATTATAAAATTAATTTAAATATTATAAAATAATTAAGTTGCATTTCAATTAATCAATGGTTAATAAGCTTTCATTTTGTGATCTCAAGGGTAGTTCAATTAGTGATCGAATAGCTACGCTTCACGGGGTTGTTGGGTTCCTCTAAGATACAATATATATATATGTGTGTGTGTGTGTGTGTGTGTGTGTTTTATTCTCTATCTTGGTTCTATAGACTATATTTAGTCTTGTGGAAGTTAAAATATCATTTAATTTTCATTTCATTATGTTATTTAGGTGAGCTATTTTCAAGGATTTTTAAATTTTTTTGGTTTTCTATGAAGCATAACAATGAAAAATATAAAATTATCTAAAAATCGTGACTTAAATATTGCAACTACATTAAAAAATTATGGCAAAAATTTAATTTTGTTTGGTTTTCTATGAAGCATAACAATGAAAAATATAAAACTATCTAAAAATCATCACTTAAATATTGCAACTGCATTAAAAAATTATGGCAAAAATTCTGAGGCAGGCATCCTCATGGCATTGTGTTGTGCAAAGGTTGCAATAACAACTCTAAGATACAAAATGTGTGTGTGTGTGTGTGTTTGTGTTTTATTCTCTATCTTGGTCCCATAGACTATTTTTAGTGAGGTTAAAATATCATTTCATTTTCATTTCTTTATGTTATTTAGGTGAGCTATTTTCAAGGATTTTTAATTTTTTGTGGTTTTCTATGAAGCTTAACAATGAAAAACATAAATTATCTAATAATCATGACTCAAATATTGCAACTGCATCAAAACATTATGGGAGAAAAATAATGAAATTCAATCTATAATGTTAAACTATGAAGAAGGTGTAAATTTTTTTGGTCAAAAACAATGTGTAATACCATGCTTGCAGTAAGTATAATAAGAGTTAAATGACACACATGACACATTTTTTAAAAATTAAATTGGAAAACAAAATTGACATAACTACCTTTGAGATAAATCTCAACCCATTATCTTAACTACTACAAAAAATATTCCATTGATATTTCATAGAGATTTAACCTTTACCATCCACTTCATAATCATTTTGCTAATAGACATGTCTATTTTAGAATAGAGCTTCCAAAATTTCAATCTAATTATCAATAATTATTAGGTGTATGGTAGGGATATAATCTACAAGGAATATTTTTAGTAATATATACAAATCAAAATTTGAGATTTATTTCAAAATAGTTATGCCTTTTTCCCCTTTTAATTAAATTCATTAATTAAACAAAATGTCATATGAACAAGTGTCATGAAATTGATTATTGTTTTTTGGATATGTGATATTGATAGGCTATCGTATTATAACAAAACCTATCTACAAATTAGAAATCTCCATCATAATTGGAGTTGAATCTTTAGGGTTAAGAATTATGTTAATGTTGTTTTAATATATATATATATATATATATATATATATATATATATTATCAATACTATCCAATTTTAAGGTCACGACCAATCTATATTAAGGTTACATATTAATTTTTATCATTAATAATAATAATAAGTTTCTTAAATAAAGCTATAATTTAGTTCATCCTTATGATTTTTTTAATTTTAGCTATTTGAGATGTATGATAAAGTAAGTGTTTTGAAGCTTATTATGGATTGATGCCTATAGAAATTTATCAGTTAAATGAGACTGATTATATATATAATTTCATTTTACTTTATTTACTTTTAGTTGAATGAGTCAAAATATTTACATAACATTACAACTTCTCTTCCATAATGCCTTGCTCGTTATTTTTATTTTTTTAGGAGATTTGGTAATGTCTTGTCATGTTATGTAATGTAAACATTTTGGCTTAGTCAAATTACATAAAAATAAAAATAAAAATATTTCAAAAATAAATAAATTAATACTTATGCTTATAATTAATAATTAAACAAGTGTACATCAATCTTAACTATGGATCTACCAAGCACCAAGAAGGATCAAATCTCTTAAAGTGCAAACATCTTTTAGAGTGAAAAAAGATTTGATCCCTCTCAAGGCTTGGTAGATTCGGAGTTAAGACAGATCTAGGCTAGTTTACTCATATTTACCCATATTTCACATTTTTTACTATTATATGTTTTAGAGTTTTTGGGGTTTTTGGTAGGAATCAGACTAAATTTTTTTGGTCAAACCTTTATCTTTGTTGTTTAAAATAAGTTTTTAACTAAATATATGAATTTAGCACCCTCAAAAATGCTTGGGGCACTAGGATTATAGAAAATTCACAACTCAAGCTTGTGATTCCAACAAATCCTTGCCAGATTATAGGTAAATTAGATAGAAAAATATGACAAAAAACCCTCCAAATGTATCATAGAGTATAACCCATAAACTAGCACGTCATTTATTGGTATTTTCAAAATCTACATGTTATTAATGATTGTAACAACTCCTAGTTGATTTCCTATGTAAATAAAAATAAGACCAAGGTCACAAGACGTATTCTAAGTTGAATGTTGGGTAAAACATAGTGATAGGTATCACTTGTGATTAATTTATGGCTATGGAAATTGGCAAAGACAAAGTGACAATAATTGGAATTTCATTTATGAAATAAAGGAAAATAAGAGAAAAGGGAGATGAAGAGTCACATATTTGCATGAGAGGAAAATTAAAGGAAAAATAGAGGAGAATGAAGAAAATAGAAGCCTCGAACACTAGCAAATAAAAATGGAACTAATAACTGGAGGATGAGGGTGCGCGCTGCTAGGGTTTGCAGACGGCGCAGCAGACGGGGTTGACAGGCGAATAACGCGGGAGAGAGGACGAAGAAAGTCGAAGAGGACAGATCGGGAAAGAATTTCGCAATACCCGCATCTCAGGCAACCAGTCTTCAACAGCGAAGTGAGGGTAAATAATTAGAGTCAAGAGCTGAGGGGAAAATGGAAAACCCAAAGGGGAGGGGAGAGATCCCCTCCTTTAAAAATGTGGTAGCAGGGGAGACCAGTGCAAGCGGAATGCAGCATAACCAGAAGGAAAGCTATGCCCCAGTGATGGGTAACCTATGGCAGAAAAGGATGGGAGGAAAATGCCTACCTAGGGCACAAAAACAACCAAGATATGTCATTCCCTGCAACAAACTTGAGGAATATAACTGTTACATGAAGGACCATGCCCTGATATGTAAATTCATAGGCTACTGGCCATCTGAGAAGGAGTTATACAGATGGATTGATCAAAGGTGGAGACCAAAAGGCCATATAGATCTGAAATTGGGAGCAAAAGGGTTTTTCACAGCTATCTTCACGAATCTGGAGGACAAGGATAGGGTTTTCGAAGAAGGACCGTACTTCATGAACAATGCAGGCCTGTTCATGAAATACTGGGAAGAAAGATACAACCCAGAAAAGGAAAAAATGTTGGACGCCCCAATCTGGGTTAGACTGTTCGGGCTCCCAGACGAATTCTGGGACCCTGAAATTTTAGAAGGAATCGGGAACTCAATCGGGGGTTTTGTTAAAATTGCAGAAGCTACAAAACGAGGCAAATATACTTCATATGCAAGGATCTGTGTCTACATGAATTTAGCAGAACCCCTCCCGGAAAATATCGAGCTGGAATATCATGATGAAATCTGGCAACAGCCAATAGACTATGAACATATCCCGTTTAGGTGCCGCAAATGCCATGAATATGGTCATCTATATCGGCAATGCCCGCTGAATAAGGAGGAGGAGTCAAAAAGAAGTCAAGAGGAATATCAGAAAAATTCAGAAAAAATGGAGGAGGCAGACAGGGGTTTTCAACAGGTCACAAGGAGAAAGAAACAGAGCAAGGAGGGACCCAAATCCCAGTCACAAGAAAAACCCAGCCACACAACAAGTCAAAACAAGTTTCAAGCGCTTCAGAGCGAGAACGAGGACTATGAAGTAAATTTGGAGGACGACGAAGACCCTGGAAACACACCAATGGAAATTGTAAGTGAAAACAAAGGAAAAGATGCAAATTTAGGGAAAACTATTGAGGAACGGACGGAAGGAAAGGCAGAAAATGCAACAATGCAATCCCAGATGGAAGTGGAAAACCAGGTAGAAAGTGAGGTGGAGGAGGAGAGAATCATGAAACAGCTAATTCAGGAATGGAAATATCTAGATAGTAGATTCATACCTGAGAAGCAGAAACAATTGTATAAGGAAGCATTTCAGAAGTACAAGGAAAAAAAAGGGGAGAACATGGACAAGCAGATAATTATAGGAAATGAACAGGGGAATGGACAGGTGGGAATGGACGGCTCTGGCAAAAATAGTAGGAAAAGAGGTCGGAAAACGATGAGTGAAACTATTCAGACTGTGGGAGAAACGTTGATAAACTCAGGTAAAGTGATACCTCTGTCAGAGGTATTCTTCCCCTCCTACCAAAAGTTTTAAATGATTGTTATCAGTTGGAATATTAGGGGTTTGAACAGTAAGGGTAAACAGAGATATATGAAAGAGAAATTGAAAAAAGAGAAGCCTAGTATTATGATTTTACAGGAGACAAAAATTACAGTTCAACAGCTTGAAGGAATAATTGACAAAAATAAACTGCAATACGAAGTTATGGGGCAAGATGCTATTGGCTCTGCGGGAGGTATTGCAATTTTGTGGAATCCAAACGATATCATTCTAGAAAGCTGGACCAGCATGAATAGAGTCCTTACTGGCTTGGGTAGGATAGTAGGAACAAAGGAAAAGGTTGTTATCTCAGGGGTTTATGGCCCCCCTTCCCCAGGGGAAAAAGAAAGTTTTATAAATAGTATGAAAATAATCCGCAGAATATATCCAGAGGCTGCTTGGATCATAGGAGGCGATTTTAATTTAATCAGATCCTTAGAAGAAAAAAAAGGAGGGATAAGGAAGTTGGACCACTTCATGGATATGTTCAATGAAATGATAGAGGATTTAAGATTAGTAGACATCCAGACTATTAATGGGATATGCACCTGGAACAACAGGAGGGGGGGCAAGAACCAAATAGCATCAAGACTTGATCGCTTCCTAGTATCAGAAGCTATTATGAATAAGGATGTTTTCGTCGAAGCAAAGATCATACCATCCCTTGGATCTGATCATTGGCCTATTAGACTAGAGGTGGATATTAAAAGGAATCGTGGAAAAAGACCTTTCCGATTTGAAGCCTTCTGGTTAAGGGACCCAGGATTCATAAAGAAAGTAGAAGAATGGTGGATGCAGAGTACAGTGCAGGGCAAAGGAAAAATGCATACGTTCCAGTTGAAACTGAAAGAGCTGAAAGGGAGAATTAAGAAATGGAACAAGGAAGAATTTGGCAACATTATGGAAGACAAACAAAAACTAGAGGGGGAAATGGAATCACTTCAACAAAAGATGATAATGGAAGGCAGAACAGAGGAAAGCATTAGAGAAGAAGGGGTAATACTCGGAAAACTAGAAGAAAGACGAAAGCAGGAAGAAGTTCTCTGGCGGCAAAAATCAAGAATAAAGTGGTTAAGGGAGGGGGAAAGGAACACAAAATTCTTTCATCAGGCTATGATCAAACACAGACAAAGAAATAGGATTCTATCCATCAAAGATAAGAATGGGGATAGAGTGGTTGAGCAAGCTGAGATTGAACAAGTCCTGGTAGATCATCATAAAGGAATCCTAACAGAACCTCAAGCTGATCGAACGAGAGCAATTCAGGAAATATGCTCGGCCATTCCTCGTTTAGTTACAGAAGACCAAAATAAGGCGCTGATGAGAGCTGTTACCTTAGAAGAGATAGAGGAAACTGTAAAATCAATGAAGAAAGGTACTGCTCCAGGCCCGGATGGTTTCACAGTTGATTTCTACCAGGCGGGATGGCACTTTCTGGGAAAAGAGATCCTTGATCTGATAGAAGAATCTAGGATGAACCAAAAGGTATGGCCTGCCATTAACTCTACTTTCTATGCTTTGATTCCTAAGGGTGATAATTTAGAAGATGCCAATGGTTTTAGACCCATAGCTCTGTGTAATGTTATTTACAAGATTATAACATCCCTGATCGCCAAGAGATTAAAACCCCTTCTGGACAAGTTAATATCTGCTGAACAAACAGGTTTTGTTGAAGGTAGACAGATCCTAGATGGCCTGGTAGTAACTCAAGAAGTTATTCACTCTCTAAAAATAAAAAAGCAAAAGGGTATGATGATCAAATTAGACTTGTCGAAGGCTTATGACCGACTTAACTGGAACTATTTGGAAGAAGTCCTGGAAAGTTTTGGTTTTAACAGGAGGTGGATTAAGTGGATTCATAGCTTGATTTCTTCACCAAATTTTTCCATTCTTGTTAATGGAACTCCCTCGAAAACCTTTAATGCATCTAGAGGAATTAGACAGGGAGATCCATTATCTCCGTTTCTTTTCATTCTAGCAGCCGAAGGTCTGGGTCGATTTATTAAAAAAGAACGAGCAGCGAACAGAATCAAAGGTTTACAGCTCTGGGGAAATAATTTGCCCTTAACTCATCAGCAATTTGTTGATGATATCATGTTATTCGGGGAACCAACTGTCAAGGAAGTAAGACATCTTAAAAGAATTTTGGATTTATTTGCTGAGGCTTCTGGTCTGGAAATTAATAGAGATAAATCCTGTATATTCATATTTAATACAGTGGATCAGGTCAAAACCCACCTTATAAGATTATTGGGCTTTAAGAGAGGAGAACTGCCTACGAAATACTTGGGAAATTTATTGGACTTTACTTCCAAAAAGATGAAAAATTGGCAAGGAGTCCTGGATAAGCTGAGAAACAAAGTAGCAAACTGGGCCTTTCGAGTTTTAAACATAGCAGGAAGGGTGGTTCTGGCAAAATCAGTCCTTCAAGCTATCCCCATTTACCCCTTGTCGATAATGGCAGCCCCTTTAGGAGTATGTGCAAAGATTAGAGAGATCATAAGAAATTTTATTTGGGGAGTGTTATAGACATTTTTGTGCCTTACAGCCTCGAGCATGAAATGTCCATAATCTAAGGGATCCAAAGTCCCTAAACATGTTGTTCCTACCCCTAGAGGAACAAGGCCAACTAACCACAGCAATTCACAGAAGTTCTCCACCTGAAAACACTCAAAAACAAGCCAATTCTGGATCATGTCAACTACTCCACTGAGCATCTGCGCTGAATGTCAACTGCTCCACTGTCTACCTGCGTTGAATGTCAACTCCAAAAAAGGCTACCTGCGCTGAGCGAGTTTGGACAAGTGGCAGAGTCATTCCTCAAGGTGTCAATGCCCAGGAAGCTTCCAAAATGACACTTGCATCAAGGAATTCGACTGGTGATGAGTAAGAGGTTCCAAATATCCAAGTGGAAGCAAGAACCTCCAAGTGGACTCAAGAACTGACAGAGGGAGAGGACACTAGTCAGATCTCAAGCTGACTCATCCTCTCTCCAAATATCTATATATGGATCTCACCTCCATGGGATCTGAAGGCTGGAATTTTGTGAATGCAAAGAATTGTTGTTGGTTTGTGGCTGGAAACATTGGGTGCTTAATGCTTTGAAGGGAGCTGAAGAAGGAATTCCATTCTGCTGGGAAGGAGATGCTGGATTGGAGCCCTATGGGTTGTATCTCTTCCTGAACCCTGTTACTTATCAATAAAGCTATCTTGATTCTTTCCTATATGCTGGTGTATTTTGTATGATTGCATTAGTGTATTTGATTTACTTCTAATCCTGAATCATTTATGAATATGTATATTTTCCTTTGCATTGTGTTCTTCTCTTGTCGCAAGTAGCTGTTCTCTTGTCACAGGTAGTTGTTCTCTTGTGATCTCGTGGGATTCAAGTAGCTGTTCTCTTGAGCAAGCGAGGAGATGAGTAGCTGTGGACACACAAAGAGAAGAGGATCTAGATCGAAGGACAACCAGAAGACAACGGTAAGCCTGCCAATCTCCCCTCTTTCACATTTCATAAAGGAAGAAATCATAATAGCTGTATTCGTTTGTTGCTAAGGCGCTGTCACACCTTAGGTGGATAGGATCGTCCTGCATAGGCATTTTTCCCCACAACAAATTGGCGACTCCGCTGGGGACAATTTGTTTATTCATTTCATTTGTGTTTCCGTCATTTGTTTACTTCATAGACTTGACAGCAACTATTGAATTGCATCTTTCCCGGATGCAAGGTAAAAAGTTGCTGCTTTGATCCAGTTGTTGGACTTGTCTATGATCTAAACTAGATCCACAAATGATTTGATGATCCTTGTGATAGTCTTTAGTACCCTATCAAAGTATCCCTCTGTTTATACCTTGCTTGTGTTTCTGATTTGGCCTGAAACAGTTGATTTTTGAGCATTTTATGACCCAGAACCCAAGGGAAACGAGAGTTTCTCTTTCAGCGCAACTGCTGTGAAGGCAGTCTGCATTTCAACGCAGGTCCCGAAGGGGCTACCTGCGCTGAATGTCAAGTCCTCAGTGTTGAGGTTGCGCTGAACCAGTTTGGCCTTGTGCAGCTGGGGTTCTTTGTCCTCTGTTGCCCTGTTTTGATCTCTGTTTTTTGCAGCCTTTAACCAGCATAGGTACCAGTCTGATAAACCTTTTTCTTTGCTTAGATTCCGCCTCTTTTTTGTACAAAAAGATTGTGAATGTTTTTATGTGTTTGTGGCGTCATTTACAGTCTTCCTTTGCATGAGTAAAGTAGTCATCCTGTAGCCTTTGATTCAGATTTGATTGTGGTCTTAGAAGAGAGTTCATTGGCTGTTTGCAGATTGATTATAGATTTACTTTTGCTTATTGGTTTGAATTTGTGTCTTTTAAGTGTCAAAACAAGTCTTTGTTTCGAAAATCGCAAAGTGATTGTAATCTCTTCTACCCTTGTTGATTTTGAAGAAAGTGAACTTGTTTGTATTGATCATTTTAAAAGCAAATTCAAAGTTGTGCAAAAAGCTTTCTTTGTAGGCATTTATACTAAGAAAGAGGAAAACAAACACCTGCATTGTGCATTTTGCATTTGATAGTTTGCATGTTGGATTTAGGGAAAGTGCATTAGAGTGTGCTGATTGCTCTTTGAGAAAAGATAGTGTTATTCTTTTCCCTTAGTAGCTAGGATTTTCAAAGTTGAAAGATAATAAAGCTTGCTTATCATCTTAGACTGCATTTAGGAATTTGTATCATACATCTCGTGGTGAACCTTGAAAGGCAAACTTTAAAAAGATCAACCTAAAATAAACTAAATTAACCTAACAACGCTTTGTAACATAACGCACAACATAGAGGTCTAGGCTAGAGACGTGTTCCGGCGTCGTTAAGCCTAGTGACTATCGATCTCGAAGAAGGTGGGTGATTCCTCCTGAGAGACGGTAGTGCTAGTACGGATTTGTGCTCCCACGTACCGTCGCGTATATATTGGGAGACCCCTATAGGCATATATCTTTTATCCTTAGGAAGTCGTGTCGACCGCCCTACTGATCGCAATGCAGTGAACACAGCATTCACGAAGATCGACCACCCGTACCGTAAAAAGTATTCTGTGGTTTTGCGAAAAGTTTGGCACACCCTCTGCCTAGATCTCCAGAGCAGTTTCTTTTGGCCTTTTTCAGACTCTATAACAGAAAAAGTCCATCCGAGCATTTGTCACTTCGGGCTCGTTAAAACATCGAAGGAGACTAGAGTCATCTTTAGCTTTTTCTCGACTCTTTAAAAGTGAAAAAGCAAGTTGTGTCTAAAGCGTCTAATAAAATTCATTCAATTCGGAAACACCAATTTCCCCTTTTGTATTTTGGTTGATCGAGTAATCCGCAATCGTGGAAGAAAGTCAATTGAAACCCCGTCGTTCGCGAAGGCTTACGAGTCAACCGTCTTTGTCTCCGGAATCGAAAACAGTACGGACAAAGCGAACTCGTTTAACCGGTTCAAAATCTCCTATCAAAGTTAGAACAAGTGTTCCAACTACATCTGAGATTCTGGTTACTCCAAACATTTCTGGAAACCCTGCCTCTATAGAAGAAGTTCAACAGCCATAGAAGGACAGTAACACTGATCCTAGTCTGGGGGCAAATACTTGTGTTACTGAACCAGTTCCATCTGTAACCGGTTCAGAGAGTCTTGCTCCTCAAACAACTGTCGCTGTCGAAACAACCCCTTCTTCGGCACCAGAGATATTTTACGGACCTGACGGTCTTCCTCTTCCACCTGGTTTGATTGCGATAGAGGAAATTGACGAGGACCCGCAAGCAAGTACTCCAACCCATTTTGGAGTCGGGGTCACTCTATTTCCTTCGTCAGAAGTTAATCCACCACAAGTGGAAGTTCCTGTAGAATCGCTAGGCAATCTATTGGATAGACTTAAAATGTCTGAGCAACCGTCAACATCCAGGACTGTGTCAAATGACACAGCGATAGCGGAAGCCCCTGCTGTCACTCCGACAATGTTTTCCGGCATACCATCTGTCCCGACTAGCTTGCAACAGCTAGAAGGAGTCCACCAAGGGACTATTTTGACAGTGTGGTCTGTTCCAGTTTGTTCATCCGGAATAATATCCGGCAACTCTTATGTTGAGACTCGCCAGATTGATCCATTTGGAGGTCAGTTTGGGCAATCCAGTCCCCAAGGACAATCAATCCCCTTGAGTTCTGGATTGCTACCGTACGGGGGGCAGTATGCCCTTTCATTACCCCCTCCAGGAGGGTATCCATACGGGAGTTCACAACAGTATTCAGGTTATACTGGAATTACATCAAGTGGTTGGGTACCTATGCTACCTCAACAACCAAGGGTTGTATATTCTATGCAACAGTGTGTACCTATGACGAACATCCCAACCACTCCGGCTATTGTAACAGTGTCACAAGTTCAAGCGATGCCTGTTGCATGTCAACCTCAGATTTCTCAGGTTGTAATGCAACAGCCCCTTGACCATGGGTCACAACCACAATCGCCAACTGGTGGGGCGACACAGGTACAAACGGGTACAATTACCCCACACCTTGGTCCAACGGTTAGCATAGCGCAACAGAACATGGCTTCACAACCGTGGCTAGTGCAATACCAACAACCACAATTCCAACAAGTGTACCAAGGTTCTGAGCAGTAGATCTTTGCGAACAGTGGACAACCGTATATTCAAAATGGTCAAAACCAACCACTTTACAGTGGTCAAGTCCACCAACCGTATCAGTCATACCAACATCAATTACATTATGCTGGTATGCAAAGACCCACCGCTCAAGCGATTCCATCGTACCCTGGTTATGCTTCGCCTAACCTGAATCAACAGTTGCCATTTGTGGCAACTTTAGAGTTACCCGATTTACACCGGTTAACCAACGATCCGATTGCTTATGCCCCTTGGTGGCCAGCGATTCCTCACAAACTTCCATCTGACATTCCTAAATTCAATGGAAATCCAGGTGAAGACCCATCGAATCACGTGATGACTTTTCATCTGTGGTGTTCGTCGAACACCCTGAACGATGATTCGATAAGGCTTCGCCTTTTTCAGAGGACATTGACAGGTCCAACGGCTAAATGGTATATTGAATTACCTAGAGCCTCTTTCGACAATTTTAGCTCCCTAGCCACGACTTTCTTAACCCATTTTCAATTACCAATAAGGTATGAAACGGGAACAGAAATATTAACCAACTTTAAACAGACAACTGCCACTCATATATCCGATCATATACATGAATGGCGTCGTCGTCGTAGGATGGTTAAAACATACGTTCCCGATCAGCTGTTAGCTGAATGGTTTATAAAGTCGTTACTTCCTGCTATAACAGAAGATGTGGCAAAGGGAGGAGTCGTAACAGAGGAGCAAGTTATCGCTCGTGCGCAGTATCTAGACTTAGTTTATACTCAGTCTGGCACGCTCTACGACAAAATACCTGACGCCCCTAGACCGAAATTTTCAATTCCTCCTCCTTCTAAATCCAATAGTGACTCTCATGCCGGCGATGGCGTGATTGGCACGGCAAACGCAAAATCGATAAAGGCTTCGTCTAAGAAAGCCTGTAAGAATTCGGATCAAAATGCAAAAGAAGAAATTCTTGCTTCGGAAGTAAATGCCGTATCAGCAGATAAAGGCAAAGAAACCAATCAACCAGGAACCAAGAAGAAGCAAAACAAAGGGAAGAAGAAGAAACAGGGTGAGTCATCTCTTGGAAAAACTCCTTCAAACCCTCCTGGGAAAGGAAAACCAAATTATCCATGTCAAATATGTGATGAGGAGGATCATTATACAAGGAATTGCCCATTCAAAGCTGAGTTAAAAAGGTTCTTTAAAAGTTCACAAACCTCAGCTGTGTTAACTGATCCATTTCCCAACCCAGGTCAAAATCTGGTTGATAGTGGAAATGCTTCCCCGTCGCAAGTGCTTATGTTGTCAGTTTCAAAACAGCAGAATGATGCTTTGATTTCGACAAGGAATAAAGATTATGGGAATCCGCAGCTGTCGAACGACAAAGGTAAAGATCAACCAAGTAGTTCGACAACAACTTCGTCAGAAGTTATACCGCCCATCATTCCTGAATTAACAATAAAATCGCCAAAGGGAGTAGTACACAAGTCGACATTTAATCCTCGCGCCAGAGCGGCGCAGCATTATAACATAGTGGAAGATTTGGCCCAATCGCCATCCGCTATGTCGACTCTTGAGGTACTACAAAATTGCCCATCCCAAAGGCAAGCTTTGTTATCGGCTATTGGTGGGGTTGATCCTAAGGATTCCAATCTTGTATCCTTTGATCACAAAGGATACGATCCTCAGTTACCAGCTCAACTAGCTTTCTTTATTCAAGTGAAAGCCCTCAACAAAACTGTTCACCGAACGATTATTGATGAGGGAGCATCTACATGTATTATGTCGATGAGTTGCTGGAAGAATTTAGGATCTCCGACCTTGTCGCGATCTTCGACGACATTAAAAGCATTCGACGGAAGGACTTATATCCCGTACGGTATCCTTAATAACTTAAAGGTTGAACTAGGAGGAAAAACAGTGGAAATTGATGTTGAGGTCATCGATGGGAATCTTGACTACAACATCCTACTGGGAAGACCATGGATATATTCCATGGCAGCTGTTGTGTCGACTTATTTTAGGAAGATCGCATTCCCATTTGAAGGGGGGATTACGGTCGTCGACCAACAAAACTTCCTCCCTAATGGTTCACAAGTTACAGGAAGCATTCCCATGATCCATGGAAGCAACCATTCGCTTCAAGACATCGGAGCAGGCCTACTGAAAGACCCCGTATTAATGGGAACTTTCACACTTCCACCTCCATTCGATGTAGGGGAAGTAGCATTCGTAAGAGCCTGCAACATGATATCTTCTACGAAGATCTCAGAAGACGATGTCAAAATGGATGATACCATGGTTTTGCCCCCAAGCCCAATAGAAATATTGTAGCAATCAATGTTTCGAGCATGGGAGGCGAACCCAAATCAACGCTCGTCAAGCGTTTGGGTAGATAGGTCTAGAGAATATGGCACCCCATTAGATCCTTGGTCGAAAGTACATGGAACTGATGAAGGAATCTTACAATCAATGTTGATTGAAGGGACACCATGGAATGATCACCACCATCGTTCCCTTCTTCCAGAATATGAAGAAGATACTCGACAAGATCTTTATCACCCTTCAGTTTTTGAATTCCTATCAAATACTGTAAATACGGTGGATTCCGAGCGAAACTTATCCAATATTGAAGAGACTATGGCCATAAATATCTCGACTAAAACAAATGTTGTAGAGAATATTTATGTCGGCAAAGGTTGTTCCCCTTCAGAACTGGAGATATATAACGCTCTTTTTCGCGAATTTAGAGATGTCTTTGCTTGGTCGTATGATGAAATGCCAGGCATAGACTCGAGTATCGTTGAATATGAAATTAAAATGTATCCTGATGTCAAACCAGTAAGACAACGGCTTCGGCAGGTGCACCCCAAGAAAGCCGCTGCCATTAAAGCAGAAGTTGAAAAGAACCTCCATGCTGGTTTCATCTACCCAGTTCCTCTAACCGATTGGGTATCGAATATTGTCCCTGTTATGAAGAAGCAAGGGACAATCAGAGTGTGTGTCGATTATAGGGATGTAAACCAAGCTTGTCCAAAGGACAACTACCCTACACCCTTCATCGACCAGATAATTGATGAATGCGCCGGATGTGAAATCTTTTCATTTATGGATGGATTTTCCGAGTATAATCAAATAAATATCCGCCCACAGGACCAGTCAAAGACTGCATTTATTTGTCTGTGGGGCACATTCGCTTATCGAAAATTACCCTTTGGTTTAAAGAACGCAGGGGCGACGTTTCAGAGGGCAATGAATTATGCCTTCCATGACATCAAGAATATCGTTCAACCTTACCTCGACGACCTTCCAGCTCATTCGTGAAAGCAGACTGATCATCCGCAGCATTTAAGAGCGATATTTCTACATTGCCGACACTACAAGATAAGACTCAATCCGCACAAATGTGTGTTTTTCGTCGGTTCTGGTCGTTTACTTGGATTTGTAGTCTCTAAGGATGGGATTCGTCTCGATCCTTGCAAGGTTCAGGCAATCATTAATTTGCCTCCACCTTCAAATTTGCTTCAGATTCAGAAACTCCAAGGGAAAGCAGAATTTCTGAGGAGGTTCATTCCAAATTACGCAGAACTTGCTAAAGGTTATACTCGTCTTTTGAAAAAGGATGTACCTTTCATCTGGGACCAGGTGGCACAAGCTTCCTTTGATGCTCTGAAAGATTGTCTAGTAAAAGCATCATTAATGTACGCCCCGGACTATCAAAGAGATTTTAACCTGTATCTGGCTGCAGCGGATACGACCATTGCGATGGTTTTAGTTCAAGAAGTCGATGGAATTCAACATCCTATATATTATTTAAGTAAAAACTTAAATGATACAGAAAGTAAATATTCTTATGTTGAAAAACTAGCACTTGCAGCTGTTCAAGCGATTCAAAGGTTTCGACATTATGTCCTCTTTCGGAAAACTACCATTTTATCAGATTGCAACCCCATGACTTATATACTGTCGCGACAATTGCTGGGGGGAAAATATTCAAAATGGATAGCGATCCTTCAAGAGTTTGATCTGGAATTTGTAAAATCCAAATCAAAGAAAGCTCTAGTTTTCGCAAAATTATTGTGCGATCTCCCATCGTCGTCCAACGATGAAACATCAGAAGAGTCAATCGTGGACGAAAGTTTGTTTCTGATATCTACAAGCAATGAGTGGTATGGAGATATCATAATTTATCTCCAAACCCAAAAATTCAGGCCTAACACCTCTCACTCAGAACAGAAACGTCTACGATACCAAGCTAAAGACTACATGATCGTCGGTGATACGCTTTACCGTCGTGGTATCGATACAGTCCTGAGGAGGTGCCTTACCCATGAGGAGGCCGAAAAAGCCCTGAATGAGTGTCATTCAGGCGCGTGTGGGGGGCATCAATCTGGATATGCAACAGCACAGAAAATCTTACGAGCAGGATACTTCTGGCCAACCATGTTCAAAGATTGCATAACCGCAATCAGAAGTTGCCATGCTTGTCAAATTTTCAATAGCAAAACCAGAAGACCACCCGCACCTTTACAGCCAATAATTGCTGTTGGGCCTTTCGCCAAGTGGGGCATCGATTTCATGCAATGTAACCCCACCTCGACCGGGGGGCATGGGTATATCATAGTCGCTGTTGACTACTTTACCAAATGGGCCGAGGCGATGCCTACATTGGATAACACTGGTGAAACAGCTGCCCTTTTCTTTTTCAATCATGTATTTGCCAAGTTCGGCGTACCACAGGCTATAGTTACAGATCATGGGTCGCATTTTCGCAATCACATGATGGTAGAATTAGCTGCCAAGCTAGGGCTATCTCACAACAGCTCTACCCCGTACTATCCGCAAGCCAACGGACAAGTTGAAGCAATCAACAAGGTCCTGAAGTGTATGTTGCAAAGGATGATTGGGGTTCACAAAAGAAGGTGGCACCTAATCCTGTACTCGGCCTTGTGGGCTTACCGAACGTCGGTAAAGAACACGACCGGGTTCACACCTTTTCAACTGGTGTATGGCCTGGAAGCAATCTTGCCAATCCAGTGCGAAATTTCGTCGCTTAAACTCGCAATTGATCTCCTCCCTGGAACTTCGGAAGAAGAGGCTCGTTTCTTGGAATTAATCCAATTGGATGAAACCCGTCGTGATGCCGCTTTGGCTAACGAAGCCCATAAGAAACAAGTCAAGGCGCAGTTCGACAAAAATGTCAAACCCTGTGTCTTCTCAGAAGGTGACTTGGTCTTGCTTTATGACCAAGAATCCGATAAATTGGGAGCAGGTAAATTTAATTCCCTATGGATGGGCCCCTATATTGTTAAACAAGTTTTAGCAAAAGGAGCCTACGAGTTAATGGATTATGACGTAATTCCGCTGGCGCAACCCCGTAATGGGTTGTACCTCAAGCGTTACTATGCTTAATAGTAACCTATATGCTTTTGTTGTATTTTGTTTTCGCTAAAGTGTTTGTTTTGGTCAAATGATCCACCTTTTTATATTTATTGCAGATGTCAAACCTTCTGGAGACATGTGTTGGATATGCCGACAGAGCAAGTCGTAGTTCGCGGAATCTGTCCTCTGCAGCCTGGGCCATTTTTGATCCAAGCGGCGAGTTAGTAAGTTTCAGAGGGGTGTGTATTGGGCAATCAACGAATAACATCGATGAGTATAGCGCGTTGATAGAACTACTCTCTGATGCCATCACCCGTGGCATACGCCGACTAATCGTCGGGCTAGACTCACAACTCGTAATACTACAACTCAATGGTATATATTCCGTTCGCAATCCAGCTATTTATCGCATGTTCCTAAGGGTTAAGATTTTGGAAAGACAATTTGATTCAATTCAATACCAGCATATTTCCAGAAACTTAAACACATTAACCGACTCATTAGCAAACTATGTGTTAGACAGACATTTGCGACATTTATAAAAAGAGACACATCATCAATGTTGTACATATGGATCACATAACGCAACCAAAATAAATCCCGAAAATCAAAATATATATAAGTTGTTTATCGTTCATACATAATGTTATGTAACCAAGACAAAAATTGGTCATACGACCCAAAATCTCAAAAGTGCTAGGGGGCACCCTAGCCTAGTGATGCTCATGATAGCACGTCACGGCCTGTGCAATCATGCGCAAGAGACGAGTCCATCGTCTAGGCACACCAGTAGTATGGCGCTGCAACTGTAAAGGTAGCTCATCAATCCTCACATCGGGAATGCCGAGAGTAAGACTCTCAACCTGCTCCTGCACAGCTGTAAGAATCTCTGCCACATCAAGATCGCGGAGAATAACTCTCCCAGCAGTCTCCCCTGCTGGGGCAGCAACTAGCGCTTTCGGGCGAGCTGCTGGACGAACAGGACCAACATCTGCATGCACACATGAGTTTGATTAAAGTCTTGATAGAATAAAGCACAAGGATATTATAAATAAGAAAAGTAAACAGTAATATGGTCAAAGTTTTACCTATAGCGCCCCACTGTTCGCCATCCGGCAGTACCAAGTCCGGATCACCTCGGAAATCCATGCCAACATATGGGTACTCAGAATAGACCATCTCCTGGCGCTCGAACCACCTGAAGAAGGTATCAGTGAAAGTAATCTGAGATTGACCAGCATGCCTAGACATGTGATCAACCCATCTCTGCATGCGTGGCTCGGTAGGAGAAGGCAAGTCGAGTGCGATATATGAGGCTGCATCAGTGGTATTTTCTCCAAGGCAAAGGCAGTCAGAATAGAACCATACCCAAAGTTCTTCAGCTTCCCTTCCTTTACCTTGGTCAATTGACTTTTCATCTAAGCAAGTACTGCATCACACCAGTTGAATACTTTCGGTTGGAGACACTCCAAGGCGTGCTGCACATAAGACCTGTTGGCAACATGTAGAGATGCACTACCGGCCATCCTACCAATAGTATACAGAATGGACCTGAGAGACCTGTCAGTGATCTCACGGATGACAACCTTGCCGTCTCTGCTCGGTTGGGAACCTTCCCTGCAATACTGGCGGACATAATCTCTCACGAAGTCATTCCCCCGGGCCGAACCTGACAAAGAAATGGGGGCACCTCGCCTTGACAACCCAGTCAAGAAGTAAATGTCCTCTATGGTCAAGGGGATGGATTTTCCCCTAATCTGGAATACTTGGTTGATGGGATCCCAAGCATCGAGCATATACTGCAGTAAAGAGATCTGTGCTCTCATGCTAGAGATACGGAAAAACTTCAGCAGGCCACAGTTCCGCAGCGCGTTCACCGTGACAGGGTCATGGAGGGCAATCATGTCCTCCTCTTCATGTTCTCGTTCTCGCCATGTAAGGGACATTTTGCTCAAAGATCCCTGCAAAACAAACAAGAGAAAGAGTAAGTTCTTGAATTTGATGAGAAACTGGCAAAATTTCATCAAAAAACTGTGTATAGAACTGTTTTTCTGAGATCAACGCAGTTGGCAAGTGTCCTACCTGCGTTGAAGGTCAAACTACCTTAAGGCAGCTTGACATTCAGCGCAGGTTTCGAATGGACTGCCTGCGCTGATGCCAGAGCGCCCTAGCAAAACCCCAGGGGCTCATGGGGACAGGAAAACAGGCACAAAATTGAAAAAGGAAACCATGAAAAGAAAGAGCTAGGGTTTAGCTCCTACCTGGTCCAAACGGCACTGAAAATCGTCCGCAGAATCTCCCGGAATCAGCTGGTGAAAATCAAGGGGGAAAAGGCACCTCCAGAGCTCCAACAAACCAAGTTCAAATGAAATGGTAAAATGAGAGGTAAAAACACCTTTTAATGGCTTTTTACGAAGTTCAAAGCGAAATATTAGGGTTATAATCTCATTTTCATGCAAATGTTATTCATTTCTAACTAAGTTTGATGCAGCAATTGATAATGCAGTACTATCATTGAAAAGAGAAAAGCTAGTTATGGTAAATTTGACTATAATCGAGCAGTTTTAGCATAAAGTTCATGCTCGTTAAAAAATAAACGCAAGATCCGAGCAGTTTTAACGCGGTCTTCATGCTCGTTAAAAAATAAATATAAGCAATGAGCAATGTTTCCTCCAGAGTTTAAGCTCATTTTTAACTAAAAAATGAACCTATCCCGGTAAATAACCACTGTGATCGCAAATTTATCAGCCGTTAAAGCCTTGGTCGTGTTTGCACCTGCCACCTCCACTTTTCATTTGGCCGATCGTTCACCTCCATATGATTGTTTACCCATTTTAAGGAACAGCTGCGAAGAGTGATTTCACCTAGCCATCCTTGTGACACTGCCGTGATTGGAAAATTCCAACCTGTACCTGGAATCAGTTTCTATCCCTATTTATCACTCGTTCCTCAAAAGACGAGTCTTCTTTAAGCTCTTTTCAATTGACTCGTAAAATATGAAAAGATTGCCGAGTTTTGGCCTTCCAGCTCGTTAAAGGACAGGAAGAGCCATCCCTCCTCTATATTTTAATCTTTTTGGACCTGAGGGATTATTGCACAAAAAGGTCGAGCGCTTGTTTTATTCGGCTCGTTAAAAGTATCGAAAACTCATCCCTTCTGTATTGTTTTATACTTTTTCGTACTTAAGGGATTAGATGACGAAAAAGGAATTTTGGAGTTAACTTTATGTACCTTTTCAGACTCTCTAAAAATGAAAAGGACCGAGTTATCCTTGTCGTTAGACTCGTTAAAATTATTAAATAGCGACAAACTTGTCTTTATACAAGAACGAGTTTCCCTATCGCTAGGCTCGTTAAAACATAGCGATGGGCTTGCCCGAAGGGCAGGTTATAGAACAAGCATATGTTATCCTCCTCAAGCTTGACAAAAATAAAGAGGTACTGGTCAGCAATGACTGGGGAAAAATTGGGAAAAAATCAAGAAAACTTTGATGGTAGCAGGTTGCTCTTGAACATGACACTTTTCCTCCGTACCACATTCGGGTTGGGTTGTTTCATTCACTGGTCACATCACCATGGTCTTGCCATACCATCCATATTTGGGGTAATGCTACCGATCCATCGCATCAGTGTCGCCATATGTTCAAGAGAAGTCGTTCAGAAAGAGTCAACCGGGTCCCATCCACTGCCATACATTATCCTTCATCCATTCATGACCGCCACCCTGAATCATATGTCACAGATCGTTTTCATCTCCATTAAAATCATTAACTCCGTTCCCTGTCACTGATGTGGGATTCATTAAGGCCCTCCTGTGACGGATCGCTTCTTGTCGACATCAGCTCATTATCCAAGAAGTTGATCTAGGAACAACCCCTTCAGTACTTTGAAGCTTGCATGCCTCAATGGCAAGTTTCTCACTTCCGGCGACAGGTTTACATCAATGACCTTCGACCAGAAGATTTTGCGTGGTGTTCGACGCCAAGTCCTTTATTCACACCACGTGAATTGTACTGCAGTACCTTGAGGATCATTATCATTATCGGTGATTCCTCTCGCGCTTGTTAACGGTTTACATCATTGACTGGTAATCAAGCGATGTCTTTCCATGTTCGACTTCAGCGCAATTCTCACATGGATCGACTTGTACTTAGAGTGAAGATCGAACGAGTTTGAAGACCCCGGATCTAGTTTCATCCATCCGGGCTGCGATATGTATTCAGTAAAGATAAAGACATTTGACATGTACATCATTGCAGCAGATGATCATCCTACTCAAAGGATGATAATTTCGCCAAAATTATCAGTCTACCATCAGACGATCGTCTGTTCTATGTACAAAAATGAATTTATAAAGCTGAGCATGGGAATGCCCGCCTCAGCTAGATCATGAAAGCAGAATGAATCATAATGTATTGTATTGTATTTTATTACAGGTCTCCTCCCAACAGATGGATGAACTTCGGACCCTCCTGGATAAAGCATTTCACCCGATAAACGGCCTCATACTTTAGGGGGCAACTGTTATAGACATTTTTGTGCCTTACAGCCTCGAGCATGAAATGTCCATAATCTAAGGGATCCAAAGTCCCTTAACATGTTGTTCCTACCCCTAGAGGAACAAGGCCAACTAACCACAACAATTCACAGAAGTTCTCCACCTGAAAACACTCAAAACCAAGCCAATTCTGGATCATGTCAACTGCTCCACTGAGCATCTGCACTGAATGTCAACTGCTCCACTGTCTACCTGCGTTGAATGTCAACTCCAACAAAGGGTACCTGCGCTGAGCGAGTTTGGACAAGTGGAAGAGTCATTCCTCAAGGTGTCAATGCCCAGGAAGCTTCCAAAATGACACTTGCATCAAGGAATTCGACTGGTGATGAGTAAGAGGTTCCAAATCTCCAAGTGGAAGCAAGAACCTCCAAGTGGACTCAAGAACTGACAGAGGGAGAGGACACTAGTCAGATCTCAAGCTGACTCATCCTCTCTCCAAATATCTATATATGGATCTCACCTCCATGGGATCTGAAGGCTGGAATTTTGTGAATGCAAAGAATTGTTGTTGGTTTGTGGCTGGAAACATTGGGTGCTTAATGCTTTGAAGGGAGCTGAAGAAGGAATTCCATTCTGCTGGGAAGGAGATGCTGGATTGGAGCCCTATGGGTTGTATCTCTTCCTGAACCCTGTTACTTATCAATAAAGTTATCTTGATTCTTTCCTATATGCTGGTGTATTTTGTATGATTGCATTAGTGTATTTGATTTACTTCTAATCCTGAATCATTTATGAATATGTATATTTGCCTTTGCATTGTGTTCTTCTCTTGTCGCAAGTAGCTGTTCTCTTGTCACAGGTAGCTGTTCTCTTGTGATCTCGTGGGATTCAAGTAGCTGTTCTCTTGAGCAAGCGAGGAGACGAGTAGCTGTGGACACACAAAGAGAAGAGGATCTAGATCGAAGGACAACCAGAAGACAACGGTAAGCCTGCCAATCTCCCCTCTTTCACATTTCATAAAGGAAGAAATCATAATAGCTGTATTCGTTTGTTGCTAAGGCGCTGTCACACCTTAGGTGGATAGGATCGTCTTGCATAGGCATTTTTCCCCACAACAGGAGGGACTAACCAGAAGAAAAAATGGGCCTTAGTTTCTTGGAATCATTTAACAGAGAGAAAAGAAAAAGGGGGTTTGGGGCTGAGGGACCCTGAAATTCTCAACAAAGTGTTGGGAGCAAAGCTCTGGTGGCGCTGGCTAAGGGAGGGCAATGATCTGTGGAAAGCCATATGGAAAACAAAATACAATATGCCTGACTCCACAGTTGAGATCTTAAGACAGAGAGAAACCCCCAAAGGGTCAGCAATTTGGGACCTAGCTCGTCAAAACAGAGATTTGGTTGAAAAGCATACTTTCTGGGAGATTCGAGGTGGAGAAGAAGCCAATTTCTGGGATGATAAGTGGCAGCAGAAAGAAAGAATGAGTAGAATTCAGAGGCTTCAACAGATTCAGGATAGAATAGAAGGAGATCGAAAATGTGTCAGAGACTATTGGAAAGCTAATGATCCGGAAGGAATCTGGAGAATATGGACTGATCCGACTGAGTGGGACAGGGAGCTCAGCCAAGACCAACAAGAAGCCTACAGGAAAGAGGTAGAGTCCAGGAAAATTAGAGCACGCACTGGAAAGGATATCCTCAGGTGGGGGAATTCCATGAAAGGTTCTTTCACCACCAAAGAGGCATACTACTTAACTGATACCCAAACCAGAGTTGAGGAGAATTTAGACTGGAAAATTATATGGGAAAGTAACTGGTGGCCGAAAGTTTCCATATTCATATGGCTTGCAACTAAGAATAAGATTTTAACCTGGGACCGAATTCAAAAAAAAGGCTTCAGTGGCCCATCGAGGTGCTGTCTATGTAACACTGAAGTGGAGACCAGAAATCACCTACTGATTAATTGCCCGTTCGCAAAGAATCTGTGGATGAACACTAAACGAATATTTGGCAAATCTGAGATAGCCCCCAGTGAATTCAATGAAATGGTTTTTCAATGGAATAAAGAAGATTTTCAATGTAAAGTGGTCAGAAGAGCGTGGAATCTCATCTCAGGGTTCGTGCTATGGATGATATGGAAGGAGAGGAATCGCAGAGTGTTCCAGAATAAATCAAAGGATCCGGAAATAATTTGGGGACGAGCAGTCAAGTTAATGAGGGAAACAATCCTGGTTGAAAAGTGGGATGGGGAGGATTGGAAGGCAAACCAGGTTGAGGAGGGAATCCTGAACAATTTAAATCTAAAGTTTGAGATGGTCCATCATAAGCAGAACTCCCGACATGATATGCGGACCCAAAGCCCCGATAAATTTAGCTATCCCAGAGAAAACTTCATCAAATTAAACTTCGACGGGGCCTCGAAGGGGAACCCGGGCGAAGCTGGTTTTGGAGGCATTTTCCGGGATAGTAACAAGCAGGTAAGGTGGATTTACGCAGATTGGGGTGGGGAAATGACGAACAACGAGGCTGAGTTTTGGGCTCTTCACCAGGGATTGCGAATCGCTGTAAGAAATGGTTACACCAATTTAGAAATTGCTGGAGACTCTCAGATTGCGGTTGAAATGCTGAAGAAGCTCAGTAATGGACGAGACTGGGAGAAGGTCACAAGCAGCTGGCGTACGGCTGGAATTGTCCAGGAAATCACGGATTTATTGAAAAGAATCGAATACAAAATAATAAATCACGTCAGAAGGAAGGGGAATCGGGCGGCCGATTTCATGGCGAATTGGGGATGTAGAGGTCGTGGCAGCACGGTGGACAATCAATGGAGAGCGGTGTGCGGGAGCAGGGAGTGGGAGGACCTGGCAGAAATCATTAATGAAGACCATGATCAAGCTACAAGCGAAAATGCGAGGATCAATGAGCTGGAGAAATGAGAGGACGTGGAGGTCCCGTGTAATGAACCTAGATCAGTCTGGACAGAGAAGAGATATGATCATAGGGTACAGGGCAGTACAGTGGCGGCGTGCGTGGAGAACGGCACAGGATCACATCCAATGTGAAGCAATAAATGATCGCGATCGGAGAGGAGGGTGGAGCGGTCTGTCAGATCTCTTGACAACGGATATTAATCAAGGAATGATGGCCAAAGGAGACGTCACCCCAGAAAGCAATCGGCGGCAAACGAAATTCGATCCAAAGGTGTACGATGAGGACAGAAATCTGATATATACCCAAACGGGGAAGGAAGAACAGTCATTTAGCTGTTTCCTAATTTGGAGAGGTGTGGACATTACCGCTGAGAGACAACATTATAAGATAAAGTTTACCTGGCACCAGAGAATTCTCTGCGACAGATCCGTTGGTAACATGGAAACACGGCTGAGAACCAGGGAGGCAGAGGAGCAGCATAATTCAACTGTTAAGAATAAGAGCCGGAAAGGCAAGGAAATTATGAACGAAGATCAACCAACTGAGATCTGGGAGATTGAGGACGAGTCTGAGGAGGAGATGCCCCGAGGCGAGGGGAACGAGCGGTCTTTTTCTCAGGACGGACTAGCAGGCGAGGAGTATCATCAGATGGAAGATGACCACCCTGCTCCGCAGGAGGTGAAGGTTCGTCGTTATGGCATGAGAAGACGAGAGAGGGGCCCCGGCAGCGGTGCGGACTCGAGCAGGAAAAGGGGTCGGGGGCAGAGCAGGAGGACGCATGAGGAAGGAGAGAATTCCAGGCAGGACACGAAACCTGTTAAAAAGACAAGAAGGACGGTGAATCACAGAGTCCGTCGGGCAGAAAGGGCCTATCAGCGAAACACCAACCCAGCAGTTAGAAGAATCATGCAATACCTGGAGGAGGAGTCTCTCCAGGACCAATCTGAAGACGAAATGGAGGATTGGGAGTTCCTGCTACATGATCCAGGCCATACCAGGGGAAGAATGTCCTTGTTTAAACAATCTCTGCACATATACTGGGTTATGAAGAGGCTGCTGGCAAAGGCTCTAGAGCAAGTTGCTAAGGAGATGGTCGAGATTGCCCAGGGAGGCCCTGATATGCGCAGAGAATTGAGTTTCATCCGCATTGCCCTGGAGAGGCAAGAGGAGAAATTGGACGAAATTCATCAGCTGCTGAAGGGAGACCACCAAGATGCAGAGAGAGGAGCAAGTCAGCAACCAGCAATGGACAATGTTTGACAAGAGATATGTTCAGGAAAACTCATAGCCTTACCAGTTACAGTTTTTTGCATGTTTTAGATAGAGAAATATATTTCTTGCAGACTAGTAGTATTAGAAGATCTCAAGACTGCCTTGTTTATTTGGCTAGGATTATCAGACTTTGGGCCTTTTACTTTTGGGCGGCCATCAAAAACTATAGATGGATTAAATACTCGGTTTCCCCATGTGGGCGGGTTTACAATGTTTTTGATACTATGTAATGTTTTATTTTCTATCCAGTAATAGAAAGAGTACCACCTCAGCTTACAAAAAAAGAAAGAAAATAGAAGCCTCAATGATAAAAAGGCTTATGACCATCAGTGCATAACATTTTGTGAGTTTTAGCTTGAAGTTCTCTTCTATTCTCTCACTCTCTCATACTCTTGCACACTTAGAGTATTCTTGGAGCATTCTTGGATCACTTTGGCATACATTCGATTTGGAGAAAGAAGGCAAAGGAAAGCAGGAAAGAGAAAGGGAATAATTGGATCAACGGCTACAACAGGATTGCTTGTAGGTAATAGGTTGGATGTATGATTTCCTTGTTGCTTTATGGATGCATGGTATATGCATTTGATTATCTGGTTATGTGTTTTTTGTTATGCACTTGACCTGCGAGAAAACCAGAATGCCAGAAATATGAAACAATAAAGCTTGAAACACAAAAATATCACATGAATTGAGACAAGCTGCAAATATGTTTTATTATTAAAAAGTTGAATACAATGTTCACTTGCCTCTTTGAGGGGGAAAACTCCAATAGAGTTGAGCTCAATTACAATAAAACTCGATGATTTTTCTATTGCTATCTAAGGCTACTTATAGTCTTATTCCACAGAAAAAATCACACTGCCTGCTGAAGGAGTTACGCAGCCCTAGCCAGCGAACACATCAAGAAGCTCGCAGCTGCTTGCCGCTGCCCCTCAGCGGCCTCCTGCTACTGGGGTCTGAGCACCATGGATGCATCAGAGGACAAAGATCCTCTTTCATATCAACAACATGAAAATGAAGGAATATCAAAAGCTTTTGCCTCTCTCATTTATGCAATAGGTCCAACAAAGAACAGACCATCAGTCACCAAGTTTGTTAAAAGATTGGAAGGCATCCCTGAAATCTCTCTCCCTCCTGCCCTTCCCCGCAGAGCGACACTTTCTTTGGCGGAGTGTGGATTAGTGGGGAAATTTACTAGGTTATGGCCATTGCCCAAAACTGTGCAAAAATGGGTAGAAAGGAATTGGACTGCATCAATAAATGGAAAAATCACAATCAAGTTTTGTGGAAGAGGTTACTACACCTTTCACTTTGAAACCAAGGAGGATCGAGATCTGATTTTCAAGAATGGACCCTATTTTATGGATACAAGGGGTTTGTATCTAAAAATATGGATGTCGGATTTCGACCTAGAAATGGATGTTCCCAATGTCGTCCCTGTCTGGGTTAGATTGCCACACCTTCCCCTTCACTGTTAGGGGGGTTGATTCAGTCAAAGCCATCGGAAATGCAGTTGAGAAATATATAAACAGGTGTGAGCCAAAGGAAAATATGCATAAATGCGCCAAAATCTGTGTAGAAGTGGATCTTGGGAAAGGGCTACAGAAGCTTTCAAAATCAAAGTGGGCCAGTGGACGCACATATAACAGCTAAATTATGAACAAATCCCCTTCAAATGCAAGGTATGTCACGAATATGGTCATTTTGCAAATAGATGTGCAAAAAAGAAAAGAAAATGAAAATGAAAAGAGTGAAGATCCGGAAAACAAATGGGAACAGGTTAAAAGAAAGAAGACAATCCACAAACAACCAAATCTATCTTCCTCACAACTCTCCACATCCTCTGATTTCCACCCCCCATCACCCAAAGAATATAATAATCCTCTGGCTAGCCTTAATCCTTTTGAGCCTCTGGATCCTTCAGCTCCCACTTCCCCTAGACCAAGATCCAGATCCCCACAACATACCCCCAACCCCCCTTCATCCCCTCTGGTATCAAACTCTCACACCCCCCCCCCCCCCCAACCAATAGACAAAATTCTAACCAGAAAACAACCAAAGGAAGCACCCTCAAATGTAGAATATCAAAAAAAAGTAGGAAGAAAGACAAACAAAGAACTCAGGGATGAAGCATCAGCTAAGGAAATGGCATTAGGAATGTAGCAACCTATGGAAACCTTCTTAGGAAGGAGTACAAGAAACAACGAAAAAAGCCAGCAAAGAGGGAAATGAGCCATGCACCACCCAACAAGTAAATAATGGTAGTGGTCTCCTGGAATTGCAGAGGAATGGGATCACCAGTTAAAGAAAACACCACAAGAGACATTCTGGCAAAAGAAAACCCAGACATCCTTATGATCAGGAAACAAAAACAAACAACCAAGAAACTGAAAAAAAAAAATAAAAATAAATAAATAAATAAATAAAAATAAAATAAAATAAAAATTATGAAGGGGAAGCAATACAGGCAACATGAGCGTCTGGAGGTATTTGCACAATATGGAAAAAAGGGACCTGGGAATTAATAAAATACAAAAAAGACCAGCATTAGATCTAAACGGATCTAATGCAAATCAGTGCAAGTGTTATAAATATATATGCCCCAAACCACTACAAGGAAAAAGAGCAATGTTGGGCCACATTTGTTCCCTTTTCAAAACATTTGCCACACTACCAACCTTCTTGACTTGTTATGTTAGCAAAACTACACTGACCTCATAACACTTCTCTCCCTTCTTTTTTATCACAAAAATAAAATATTAAATAATCTCAATTAATCTCTCATTTCTTAAAGTCCAGTAAACCATATTGGTCTTAGTAGACATCAATCATCATCATCAGCATAATTTTTATTTTCTATTATTTAAATTACAATTTTAATGTATAAATGGATTCAGTAATCACCTTAAAAAAATTGTGCAATTTTAAATTGTATTTTTTATATATGCATATACACACCCAAATTGGAACTTTAATGATGTAGATAAATATTGTATTTTAAAAATCCATAATTTAGTTGGAGTTAATTAGCATAACTATAATATAACTATATAATTTAAATCACTGATAAATGTTCATAAGCATCAATTTATGATAAACATCAAAACAATTTGTCTCACAATGCCAGGATTAAAAAAAAAAAACACTAAATTATAACTTTATTTTAAATTATTATTATTAATTATAAAAAAAATAATATATGAATTTAACACATTACATTTTAAAAACACTTAACATATTTTTTTAATCATGAAGATGCACTCCATTTAGCCATATACTTTTTTAACATGTCAATAAACTTTGTCCCAATATTATAAGCCAATAGCATGGTTTATCACTACCATCTCTGAAAAACCTTAACTCATTTTTTAGGCGCATTCATATACTCTTATTTTTAATTAATCAATTTAATAAAAACCCAAAAAACAAATTTAATCACTTATATTTTATATTTAAATCAATTTCCTTATATTTTTATTCATAATTTTGTAATTTTAAAATATAAATGGAATATTTTTTGAGAAACGTATATTTATATACAATCACATTGTAATTTTTAGTATATACATCACTTTAATAAAAAATATTCAACTTGTACTCCATTCCTCTCGTGAAATTTAATATTTTTTATAAAATTTTAATTCTTTTAATAAAGGGATTTTAAATCAAAGAAATAAAAAATATAGTTTTAATGAAGTATTGAAACATTTAAGTGTTTTTTTTTTAATTTGTTTAAAATTTATTAAATATTTGTTATAATCAAATTGTGAACTCTTTATATCTTAAAGATTTTCCCAAATATTGAATTCATATATATAATGATTAACAAATTTTAAACAGTGATTTCCTATATATTATCCCAAAAAAAACCAACCATAACAAAAAATAGAAATTTCACCCCAGAAAAATCAACAATAACAAAAAAACAGAAATTTCACCCCATATTTGTTCTTTTAGATTCAAACTAAAAACTCTAAAAATTATAGTAATTACACAACACCATACAACAATAAAATAGCAACAATTCCTGTTTATTATGTACAAAATAATTAATAACCACTTTAGATTAATTTAAATGTTTATAGAGTTTAAAACCTCCAAAACCATATATATACAGAAAATATGCTATATAATAATCATAAACATCAATTTATTTATATATAATATCTTTTAATATTATATTTATATCTCTTAAACTTAAATTATTGTTATTATGTAAAAAATGGTATCAAAAATTAAAAATATATAAATTTTAAAATACGACATTGATATTTTTCATATAAAAAACATAAAAAGTAAACAAATTAAAAAAGTCTAAACAAATTAAAAATTGTGTTAAAAAAAATAATAATAATAAAAAATCTAAATAGTTTATGCAAATACTATGCAAATAAATTAATTTAAATGAATATTGTAACTAAAAAATATGTTCTTATTTATTTTATATTAAATTCATTATCCAATTATTAATTAAAAATAGTTAAATTGAAAAATAATATAATATAATATATAATTGATTATATTTATTGTCCTGTATATTTTTATTAATAAAACTATATAGTAAAAATAAATTAAAAAAACATAAAAATAAATAAATTAAGAAATGTCTAAACAAATTAAAAATCGTATAAAAAAATTATATTTAAAAAAAAAAAATATATATATATATATATATATATTATGCAAAATAAATTAATTTAAATGAATATTGTAGCTAAAAAATATGCTTTATTTATTTTATATTAAATTAATTATCCAATTATTAATTAAAAATAAATAAAAATAGTTAAATTGAAAATAATATAATATAAGCTCATGAGGCTTTGGATTGACAATGAATGGGTGCACTGTTAAGGCACTCTTTGCGATAAGTCACTGGTTCAAATCCCCGTGGGTGCTTACCTACCAAAAAAAAAAAAGTCCGCAAAGATTTGGTCTTGTGGCCAGCAGGCAATCTGTTAAGTCGTTTGTGCCACTGTGTAGGTCACAAGTTCAAGTCTCAACTTACCCGAGGGTCGTTCTTGTGGGCTGGGTGGTTCCTCCTAAAGGTTATAGTGGCAGCCAGTGGGATTCGACCCCGTGTAACACAAGTACGATGATCTATTAAGTCGTCGGTGCCACTGTGCAGAGCACGAGTTCGAGTCTCGTCTTACCCGAGCGCTGTTTTTGCGGGTTGGGCAGTTCTTCCTAGAGGTTGTCATATCCCCAGACTATTGTAAATATTTTTATTTACCTCAGTTAAAAAAAAAGGACACAAATAAAAGGATGATGGTTATTATATGTTGCATGAATTAATATATATATATATATATATATATATATATATATATTTTTCAGAAATGGAATTGTGGAATAATTTCCCAGTAACAGGGATGTTATGTAACTTCTGAGGAGTTAATATATTTAAAGAAAAATAATTGTTGACACCTAATCTTCATGATTAGGAATTTTATGTAAATAAATAAATTGGGAAGGTGAACAGTCATCGGGAGATGAACTGAAGAATCACTCCCTATTGTATATAACAATGGGTTACCTATGGAATATACACGAATAACCCTGTATTGCGAGATTGTGCAACCCGTTGACAGTGTTGGTAACTGATCTCGAGCTCGAAGGTGAGCCATCGCCGTTCTCAAGGATTCCATGCGCAGCGGAAACGTGGTATTATCGTTTTGATTATCCTTGCATTTGCATTATCCGTATCGTTTTGTTTTGATGTTTGAACTTGGGCATCGAGCATCAAATAGTCTATGCCAGGCCAATTGTCTGTATTCAAAGAAGCATAAAGGCCCTCACTACCCCCATAGAAAAAGAATCCATTCCCTTGTGGCAAGAAGGCATCATTGGTGTAGTTGTGAATCGACCCATGAACTATCTCAGAACAGATAACCAACAGCAGCCCTGATAAGGCCAAACCCACCACTCTTCTGTACATTTTTAGCCCGCTCTGGCTATTACTTTACTTCCTCGATCAAAACATTTATTTAGGCACCTCGCTGCCTGCCCAACTCAGATTTCTCTGCACATTAATAGCAAGATGGCGAGAACCAGAAACAATACACAGTGCCTGTTTATGCAGAGGAACCTTTCTGCGGAGGACACGCTGATGATTGTATTAATTTTGTGAAAAAGGCAGCTTATGCTTGCTACCGTGATTGTACCACTGAATGAATTTATCGTCGATGCAGAGGTGGATTCTTCACATTTTATATGTGTTTGAGATGGAGAACATTTTCATATTGTAGGCTGAGGTTAACACAAATCTCGTGTAAATTTCAATGTTGACTATGTTGTATTGTATGCTGGAGAGTGTGAGGTATGTGTTGTTTATATCTGCACCGAGTAATATGCCGGATTATTCATAATCTCACGAGGTATCATAATGGTGCATTATGTTGCCTACTGAATGCCATGGTCATAAATACTTTTTCAACATTATTCTTTGCACTTGTCTCGAGAAAAGGAATCCCACTAAAAGAAAATGAAAGGGGAGGATATTTTATAAATTTTGGAGACATTTGAAGAAAACTGAGTGCATAAAGAATTTGAAATCAGCAAAGTTTCCGTTTTGAGTACAACTTCATTGTATATCAGCAGAATTCTTTTTTTTTGAAAAAAAAAAAAAAAAAAATCAGCAGAAGTTTTTTTTATCAGCAAAAGTTTTTTTATCAGCAGAAGTATTTTTTACAAAATGCATTCAATCATCTCTATGGTAGGAATAGTTCTCACTGGCAAGGAGAACTATCCTGAATGGTCCTGGATGATAAAACACACCCTCATCTTCAATGAGTTGTGGAAAGGAGTGTGTGTCGGAGAAGGAGTCAATGACCTAGTGCAGCCTACATCAGACAAAGAGCTCGTCATTTGGGAAAACAAGAACAACAAAGCCTATGCATTAATCGCAGCATCTGTAAATGAAGAAGTAAGTCGCCATATTTCATCATATTCAACTGCCTTTGAAGCTTTACAAAAGCTGAAAGAACTCTATGACTCACATTCTGCACTTGAAGTTGTTCAGCTCATGATTAAACTCTTCACTCTTGAATTGAAAAATAATGATCCTCTTGCTCTTGCATCTGAAGTAAATTCTATAATGCATGATATTAAATCCACTAAGGTTGAGTTGGATATCCCTCTTATTGCTTTTCTCAAGGCACTCTATCCTACTTACTCCAATTATCTTGAGTCTTTACAAGCAAATGGAAATCTTAAAGATATAACCTTTGACTCTCTTGTGAAAAAGTTTGCTGAAAGAGAGAAAGCCTTTGGAAAGAAGACAGTCCCTGAATCTTCTGAAGAGACTGTGTGCCTTGCTCATAAAGAAAAGCATCCTGCTCAAGATTCTACAAGAGGAAGAGGTGGACGAAGAGGAAGAGGAAGATACTTCAAAGGCAGGGGGGGCAGACATTCTCAAGGAGAAAAGGCAGATTTGCATTGCATTCGCTGCAAACGAAATGGATCACATGATGCTTCTACTTGCAAGCTACCATGGGACAAAAGCAAAAAAGAAACCAGCAGAAAGGTAAAACTGATGATACAGACAAAGGTAAAGCACCTGAATCCGCTCACTATATTGAGGCACAATGTAACATTAGAGTAAATGAAGATTTGTTTAATGCTTCACTTGCTTCTTCGAAAAATGATTGGTTGCTTGATTTAGGAGCAACCTGTCATATGACTCATAGAAAAGATTTTTTTGAAGATTTCACTGACAATGTTGATGGAGCAGTATACTTTGCAGATCAGTCAAAAATCAAGCCATCAGGGCTTGGCACAATCAGGCTTAAATTGCCTGGTCTTCCAGACTCTCTTCTGGATCATGTTCTATATCTCCCACAGCTCAAGAGAAACTTGTTGTCCTTGGTCCACATCCACCAGCAAGGTCACTCCATTCATATGTTTGATGGCAAGCTTGAGGTAAGAAAAACATCTGACCGCTCACTTGTCATGAGGGGAATAGAAGAAGAAAGACTTCTCAAACTGCAAGGAACCTCTGCTCATGCACAACATTTCTCATATATTTCTCATCATGAAGAAGGTACACTTCCATCAAGTTTATTATGGCATGCTAGATTTGGATATTTAAACTATGACAGTCTCCGCTTATTGAAGAAAAATGGTGTTGCTGGTTTGCCTACAATTCCTAGGAAACATAAGCAATGTGATGCTTGCATTCTAGGAAAGCATATCAAATAGTCTTTTCATGATTCACATTCAAGAGCACATAGGAAGCTTGAACTCATTCATTCAGATTTATGTGGTCCAATCCCTGTTCCTTCTGCAAATGGAAATAAATATATCATTACATTTATTGATGATTACACCAGAATGTGTTGGGTTTATTTATTGAAGAACAAATATGATGCTTTTCAAACATTCAAGAATTTTCATAAATGGATTGAAAATGATGCACAATCTCATATTGGGTCTATATGCACTGATAATGGAAAATAATATACATCAAATGAATTTGAACACTATCTTCGCCAACATGGGATCAAACATCAAACAACTGTGCCTTATAATCCCCAACAGAATGGTGTCGCTGAAAGAATGAATAGAACAATCTTGAATATGGTACGGTCCATGCTTTTCTTCAAAAATGTAAAGATAATGTTTTGGGCTGATGCTGTTCTATGTGCTGCATATATAAAGAATAGATGTCCATCTAATGCTATAAGAAACAAGACTCCTTATGAATTGTGGTATGGACATGTTCCTTCGGTAAAACATCTCAGGATCTTTGGTTCCACCTGTTATGCTTTGATACCAAAGGTACATAGAAACAAACTTGGTGCTAGAAGTCATAAGTGTATCTTCCTGAGGTATTCAAACACCTCTAAAGCATACCGCCTCTATGATGAAGTAAATAAAAAGTTTGTTGTATCTAGAGATGTCATTTTTCTTGAATCATCCAAATCTGACAATGTTGTTGAGTGGCAACTTGATCGCTTGGATAGATTCGCAAAAACGAAATCATTTCAAGAATTTGATAATCAGATTCCACATCTTGAAGGGGGGATTCCTATACTAGATCAACATGTGGAATCTTCTTCTGAAGAACAATCTCCCCTGCATGAAACTCCAACAACGGATAATGCTTTAAGTGATGTAATTGATAGAATTGGGAGACTCAATCTTGATTCAGTCCCAACTCAATCAACAGAGCAGCCTGGACCATCTCAGAAAGGTCCCCCAAAATGGCTGACAAAGACACTTGAAAGTGTTCATCCTGATGAAATTGGAAAAACAAGAACCAGAAATTCAAACCGACAAAATGGAGATGATGTAGATGACTCTAATTCACATGTTGATATGGATGTTACTTATGATTGTGAATTGAACTTGTCTACAGATTTTGAACCAACTTCCTTCAAAGAAGCTACTTCTCATGATGAATGGAAAGAAGCAATGCAAAAGGAGTATGATGCTCTCATAAAGAATGGCACTTGGAAGCTGGTTGATCCTCCATTTGGAACCAAACCAATTGGCAGCAAGTGGGTCTACAAGAACAAGTACAAAGCTGATGGCTCACTTGACAAGCACAAAGCTAGGCTTGTGGCAAAAGGTTTTGCACAGAAGGAAGGGGTCGATTATGAGGAAACTTTTGCCCCCACAGCAAAATGGGCCACCATCCGGACACTCTTTGCACTAGCAGCTTAGAACGGTTGGAAAGTCCATCAAATGGATGTAAAAACTGCATTCTTGAATGGAGATCTAAAAGAGAATGTTTTTATGTCCCAGCCTGAAGGATTTGCTATGAAAGGACATGAACATAAAGTATGCAAACTTGTGAAGTCCTTGTATGTCCTCAAACAAGCACCGCGAGCCTGGTATGAAAAACTAACTGAGCATCTTCTGAAACTCAACTTCAATCATTTTGATCTTGATGATGCAACTTTGTTTGTCAAGAAAGTTGGCAAAACAGTTGTGTATCTTGTGGTATATGTAGATGATCTTTTAATGAAAGGGAACAATGAAAGCTACATTGCATCCATAAAGAAGGAATTGGGGAAAAGTTTTGAAATGACTGATTTGGGCTATGTTCATTACTATCTTGGCATTGAAGTAACCCAACATCCAAAAGCCATATTTCTTTTTCAAAAGAAATACATTGGAGATTTGTTAAACAGATTTGGCATGACAGAATGCAATCCTCTTTCTACTCCAATGGAACAAAACTTAAAGCTCACATCTATTGAAGGAAAGGAATTTGAGGATGCAACAAAGTATAGACAACTTGTAGGAAGTCTCATCTACCTCACTACTACCCGACCAGACATTTCATTTACGGTTGGAATCCTCTCCAGGTTCATGCAAAAGCCTTGCGAGGGACATTGGTCTGCTGCAAAAAGAGTTCTAAGGTACTTGAAGGGAACTCAAGACCTTGGAATCAAGTATACAGAGGTGGACGACTTCAGCTTGATTGGATACTCTGATTCAGACTTCGATGGAGACAAAGAAATTGGGTATCTACTTCAGGATATGCTATGAGTCTTGGATCAGAAGTTGTCTCATGGAGATCACGCAAACAATCAGTTCCAGCAGATTCCACAATAGAAGCAGAATACGTGGCAGCAGTTGAAGAAACGAAAGAAATTGTGTGGCTCAGGAAAATTCTTGAAGGTTTGCAGGTAAAACAAGTACAATCAACTCCACTCATGATTGATAACACCTCTGCAATAAAGTTGGCCAAGAACCCAAAGTTCCATGATCGAACAAAGCATATCAATACTAAATATCATCTGATTCGACATCATGTTGAGGCCAAAACAATCCATCTCCGTCATTGTTTCACAAATGAGCAAATTGCAGACATCTTCACCAAAGCACTTGGAAAGGAAAAGCTTGAACAATTCAGAATGATGCTTGGACTCACCAACATCCCTTCAGATTAAGGAGGGGAATGTTGACACCTAATCTTTATGATTGGGAATTTTATGTAAATAAATAAATTTGGAAGGTGAACAGTCATCGGGAGATGAACTGAACAACCACTCCCTATTGTATATAACAATGGGTTACCTATGGAATATATACGAATCAGTTTTTTCTGCCTTTGGAGAGTTACTGCCTGGCCTGACAATAATAAAGAAATGATTGCAAACCCTAACCACCTTTCCCCTCCCTAATCGTGGAATGGGTTCCAAGAAAAAGAGAGGGTGGAAAAATAAAAACATTGTGTTGTAGAGGACAGGCAATGGGGAAAAGAGATTGCTTACCATGTCTGGTGAGGATCAGATAGTAAGAGCACGTGCAACTAGCAAAGACGGTTGTCTTTGAGCAAGCTAGGGGGAGACTGGTCTCGAAAGACAGTCTCATGGTCGGGTGGAGGACTAGCTGCAGAGTACAGATAGGAAACAGAAAGAAGAAGTGCATTTACAGAGGACGACACAGGTATGTGGCTCTGACTTAATCCTAAAGAAAAGAATGTTTAATTTCTGTAAGTTGCAGTTTTCTAGAGCAGTGTGTAAGGGTGCAAAATAGGGTTTTGAGAAGTACCTTAATTTAAAAGAATTGTTGTTGTTAACTGGGTATGGGAGGATAGGCAGTAGAAAAAGGTCAAAACCCAGAAACTGCATCATAACCATATCTGTCTAGATAAAAACTTCCCTCAGACTTGAGATTGAAACAAGCTGGTAAATTTGGGTGTTGACTGTATGTGGTAAGGGCAGTCAAAATGAATTTGCTGCGAAGGAATTTTAACTCATAATATAGCCAGTTTTCGAGAGCCTGAGAATAGGACCAAAAAAGAAGAAGAAATTCCTTAGGTAGACAACGAAAACTATAACAGTCGCTCAAGGGAACCCTAAGTAACCACATAAGAGAACATGATGTAAAGCGTAGTCAAATCCGAAATAGGAGAGAATGCAGCATTGGCTAAAGACCGGTGTTACCTCAAGTGGCTTCAAGTCTTTGGACTGAGCCTATTTTTCTGCAACAGTCATATACATATAAAAGTAGAAAAACCCTCGTAGCCCAAGCCACGAAGATGCTCCTACCTTAAGAAGGAGACACCATCTCAAACAGAAAACAGTGACCAATTACAAGCTGTCGTAACAATGATGGTAATCCCCTATATTAAGAAGGGTTAGAAATGGCATGGCTCGGTAGGAGACCGCTCTGTATGCAAGCCTAACAGTGGCAAGACCATTAGGAAAATTGGTATTGCGCAAGAAGGAGCAGCCAGTTTGGGTAGGGTTATAAACTTTCTGCTCCTAATTCGCCACATCAAACAAGGCACAGAACCTGGTAGCTATCGGAAGCCGAAGAGGAAAGGCTACAGGATGTGATGGAAGAGCAGGACTCGGACAGCTCGAAAGAGGATAGAAAACCAAATACATGCAAACCAATCTCAGAGTGAATATTTAACACAATAAAGTTGTGCATACATTTACATCTTTAGTAGAGAACAAAACTTGAAGAAAAGATGTGCGAAAAACCCTGAATTTTATAAATTAAAAGAGTTAGAAACACCTGCACAGTGGAACCGCGGTGCGGAAATCCTCTGTCAAGCCTATACAACAAGATTACTCTGCTAACATAAGTAAATACATCTTTCACATAAATTACAGTCCAGAAGGGAGAGACCTACTATGCCGAGAGCTAAATAAACACATGTGTGTGCAAAAACTGTATATACAATCATAGGGTCCGAACAGAGGAACTGTAGTCAGCCCAAAATCTAGTAATTAATTTACATAAGTCATTACAATACAAACTAAAACTTGGACGGGGCGAAAATACCCTCCAAACCCCTTGTTCATTATGTTAGGATATTCCGACACATAGGAAATAGTTAAGTACAACTTGGTCTAGTATAGAGTTAGGTATAGAGTTAGGTAAAGTGTGTTTCTTTACTATGTACATTTTGTAACTTACAATCCGACGGTCACGATATGTAGTGATCTGACGGTTCATTCTCTCCTCGGTATTACTGACACTTGATCCGTGGCTTAACACCCGATTGGTCCATGATCTCTATTTAAAGAGCATGGAGGGTCATTTGTAGGTTAACCGTTCATGAGAGAAGCTTATGTAAATTTTCATTCTTTTATTAATAAATTGCCTGAAGTGGCCGCGTTGGCTCAGGTCATGGACTGTTTCCCTCTTTGAGTGTTTTAACCACGTCAAAAGTACTGGTGTATTGATCTGCGATCTGTGTTGTGAGCGGTGTCCTTTGGTGTTCTATCTGAGGAACTTACCCTGTAAATTCCTACATGGTATCGAGCTATTTGAGGGCCGCGTCCGTTGGTGATCCAAATCTGAAGCCGGTAGAACTGCATCCGACTACCGTCTCCTAGATCTACTGTTTCTGACTGCTTTCGGGCCGAGATGACTGCTCTTTTGTGTTGAGAGTATCTATTCCAGTGAGTGACCCCTTTCGTTTCACGCGAAAAGGTTTCTGGTAGCCCTAGCTACGTCATTTTTAAGATCTGGAGGTATACAGTGTTTATTTGCAGTTTACAGTTATTTTCTCTCTGTTTATTTCGGTTTTTGGTTTATTTAGATTTTTTTTATTACCGGATCTATACCTTTCATTTCTGCGTATGCTCTTTGCCCTGCGACTCTGTGCGATCTGGGCAAATCAGAAACAGAAAAGAAGGATTTTTCTCATGCGTATACTCTTTTTCGCTGCGCCTTAGTGTGATCTCGGAAAATCAGAAACATTGAGGAAAATATTTAGTTTCCGGCTAAAGCTAACTTCGAGCTGCAAGGTTCGTTTTTGAAAATATTTAGTTTCCGGCTAAAGCTAACTTCGAGCCGCAAGGTTCGTTTTTTTTGTATGTCCATGTTGGGTTTTGTGTTTTTTATTTTGTAGGGAAAAAGAGCTTTTTCAAAGCAAACACGCAACGCAAAGCATCAACCCCCCCCTCTCTCTCTCAAACTTTTTGTATAGCTCACTTGGTGCAAAGTTAATTTATGAGAATAGAGGTCTTGGGTTCAAGTCTCCATTTTGTGGGGGCGGATTTTTCATTTCCGCACATTCCTGCACTTTGTCGGCGACTTCATCAAATTTTCTTCAAAAAGCCATAACTTCTTCATCCGGAAGCCGTTTTCAGAACTGTTTTTTTGAAACAGCCTAATTTTTCGAGATCTTTCCATTGAAACACTTAGTTTCAGCATCTATAGCTTCAGTTTTTTTTTAAATGGAAAGTCCATGCCAAGTTATTCTTGACAGCACCAACTACTTCCAATGGTGGTCCTACATTGTGGATTTACTTAGAAGTAAAGGTCTTTACAGAATAGCCACAGGCCAAGAGACCAAACCGAAAGATGAAGACAAGGCAGCTAAATGGGAAAATAGGCAAAACCAAGCACATAGCTTGATAGGGATGTCTATTTCTCCAGATCTTAGATTCCATATTGTAGAACTTGATACTCCTGATGAAGCAATGAAACAGATTACTAAAGTCTTTGGAATTAAAAATGAACTTAAAGCCCATCAACTTGAAAATGAATTGCTATAATTTTTCTTGCATTGAAGATTTTTTGTCCAAGTTCAAGACCCTTAGACTTCTCTTGGAAGGTGTTAAGGTTAAGAAAGAAGATAGTAGCCTTATCTACTCCATTCTTACTAAGTTGAGACCAGCCTATTCTGTGTTTGTTTCCACCTTCCATTCTACAAGCGAAGCCTTCATTTCTCAAGGACAAGCCTAAAAGTCCCCTTCCTTTGATTCCTTTTGTGATTCTTTAATAAGAGAACAAGAAAAACTCTTACACCTTGGTCTTCTTCATCTTGGAAACTCTTTTAAGAAACCGTTAGCCGCCCAGCAGCAACCAAATTCAGAGAATCCTAAGAAGTCGTATCCTAAAAGGAATGGTCCTAAACCAAACAAGGGTCCTAAGCAATTTCCGCCTCAAAATGAAAAATCATTTCAACAAAATGATAAGGCAAATAAAAACAAATGGAAGAACACTGATAGACATTGCAACTTTTGTAATCGAGATGGCCACTTAGAATCCAAATGCTTTAAGAAGATGGAATCCTTGGAAGCAGCAATGAAGAAGCATAACATCCATTTGGAGCAATCTTCAACTTCAACTTCATCTTCAGGAATGGCACTTTCTGCATGTGGTTGTCAAGCATCTTGGTCTGGCTATGCACTAAATGTATCTTCTTCTTCTCATTCTCATGAGTGGCTCATTGATTCTGGAGCTTCTTATCACATGGCCAAAAACAAAGCCATGTTTTCTTCTTTAAATGATTGTAACACCAAAAATATATATGTTGGTGATGATAGATCTCTTAGTGTTGTAGGGACTGGAACTGTTCATCTAGACAATGGTCAGTTTAATGATGTATTATGTGTTCCAACCTTATCCTGCAACCTTCTATTTGTATATCAGATAATCCATTCAGGTGAAGGTAAAATCGTTGAATTTTCACCTCACGATGTTGTAATTAAGGACCTAAGTGTTGTTGGGAAAAGTATCCAATACGGAATGACCCTATCCCACTCTAAGGGTGATAGTACCTCAGCAACAACCGAATGCAAAGCTATTCAAGATTACTTCTTTATGAGATGTAAGAGAGGGGAGAAAGAGATCCACTAACCGTTGTCTTCCGCTAATGATTGATCTAATCTTCTCTCTTTGCTGCTTGCTCCCAGCTCCTTGCTCTTTCACTGGCCCAGCTACACCAAGATCCTGCAAAATGACAAGAGAGGGAAACTACAAGAAGCATACATTCATAATTGATTCAAGGATTAGAATAAATCAAATACACAAGTATAACAATACACCATTGAAACACATGCATATAGAAGAACCTCAAATGCTTTATTAATGGAAGAAGTAAAGTTCTGAGAGTGTTACAACCATAAGAGGCCCAATCCAGCAACACCTCCCAGCAGAAAGAAATCTCATCTTCACCTCCTTCAAGCAAATCGCCCAATAGTTCTATACTCAAACCAACAGCACTTCCTTACATTCACCAGATTCCAGCCTCCCTAGACCTCATGAGAGAGCTCTATATATAGGATTTTTGGAGAAAGGATGAGTCAGCTTGAGCTTGGCATGGAGCTGACTAGTGTCCTCTCCTACTTCAGTTATTCTTCAGTTCTTGAGTCCACTTGGAGGTTCTTGCTTCTACTTGGAGATCTAGATCCTCTTACTCATCACAAGGCGAATTCCTTGATCCAAGTGTCATTTTGGAAGCTTCCTGGGCATTTGACACCTTGAGGAATGACTATGCCACTTGGCCAATCTCGCCTAGCGTAGGTAGCCTTCATTGCTTTTGACATTCAGCGCAGGTACAGAGTGGAGCAGTTGACATTCAGCGCAGATGCTCAGTGGAGCAGTTGACATGATCCAGAATTAGCTTGTTTTTGAGTGTTTTCAGGTGGAGAACTGATATTTAGTGCTGTGGTTTGCTGACCTTGTTCCTCTAGGGGTAAGAACATGTTTAGGGACTTTGGATCCCTTAGATTATTGACATTTCATGATTCATGCTGTAAGGCACAAAAATGTCTATAACAGTTGCCCCCTAAAGTATGAGGTCGTTTATCGGGTGAAATGCTTTATCAGGAGGATCCGAAGTTCATTCAATCGCTGAGAGGTGACCTGTAATAAAATACAATACAATACATTATTTTTCATTCTGCTTTCATGATCTGGCTGAGGCGGGCATTCCCATGCTCAGCTTTATAAATTCATTTTGGTACATAGAACAGACGATCGTCTGATGGTAGACTGATAATTCTCTGCTGAAATTATCATCCTTTGAGTAGGATGATCATCTGCTGCAATGATGTACATATCAAATGTCTTTATATTTCCTGAATATATATCACAGCCCGGATGGATGAAACTAGATCCGGGGTCTTCAAACTCGTTCGATCTTCACTCTAAGTACAAGTCGATCCATGTGAGAATTGCGCTGAAGTCGAACATGGAAAGACATCGCTTGATTACCGGTCAATAATGTAAACCGTTAACAAGCGCGAGAGGAATCACCGATAATGATAATGACCCTCAAGGTACTGCAGTACAATTCACGTGGTGTGAATAAAGGACTTGGCGTCGAACACCATGCAAAATATTCTGGTCAAAGGTCATTGATGTATACCTGTCGTCGGAAGTGAGAAACTTGCCATTGAGGCATGCAAGCTTCAAAGTACTGAGGGGGGTTTTCCTAGATCAACTTCTTGGATAATGAGCTGAAGTCGACAAGAAGCGATCCGTCAAAGGAGGGCCTTAATGAATCCCACATCAGTGACACGGAACGAAGCTAATGACTTTAGTGGAGGTGAAAACAATCTGTGAAATATGATTCAGGGTGGCGATCATGGGTGGATGAAGGATAATGTATGGCAGTGGATGGGACACGGTTGACTCTTTCTGAACAACATCTCTTGAACATATAACGACACTGATGCGATGGATCGGTAGCATTACCCCAAATGTGGATGGTTTGGCGAAGACCATGGTGATGAGACCGGTGAATGAAACAACCCAACTCGATGTGATACGGAGGACAAAGTGTCATGTTCAAGAGCGACTTGCTACCATTAAAGCTTTGAGGTTCTCCCAATTTTTCCCCAGTCATTTCTGACCAGTACCTCTTTATTTTTGTCAAGCTTGAGGAGGATAACATATGCTTGTTCTATAACCTGCCCTTCGGGCAAGCCCATCGCTATGTTTTAACGAGCCTAGCGATAGGGAAACTCGTTCTCGTTTAAAGACAAGTTTGTCGCTATTTAATCATTTTAACGAGTCTAACGACAAGGAAAACTCGGTCCTTTTCATTTTTAGAGAGTCTGAAAAGGTACAGAAAGTTAACTCCAAAATTCCTTTTTCGTCATCTAATCCCTTAAGTCCGAAAAAGTATAAAACAATACAGAAGGGATGAGTTTTCGATAATTTTAACGAGCCGAATAAAACAAGCGCTCGGCCTTTTTGTGCAATAATCCCTCAGGTCCAAAAAGATTAAAATCTACGGGAGGGATAGCTCTTCCGGTCCTTTTAACGAGCTGGAAGGCCAAAACTCGGCAAACTTTTCATATTTTACGAGTCAGATGAAAAGAGCTCAAAGAAGACTCGTCTTTTGAGGAACGAGTGATAAACAGGGATAGCAGCAGATTCCAGGTACAGGTTGGAATTCTCCAATCACGGCAGTGTCACAAGGATGGCTAGGTGAAATCACTCTTCGCAGCTGTTCCTCAAAATGGGTAAACAATCATATGGAGGTGAACGATCGGCCAAATGGAATGGAAGTGGCAGGTGCAAAACACGACCAAGGCTTTTTAAGGCTAATACATTTACGATCACAATGGTTATTTATCGACATAGGTTCATTTTTTAATGAGCTTAAACTCTGGAGGAAACTTTTGCTCACGCTTTTCTATTTTTTAACGAGCATAAATTCCACGGTAAAACTGCTCGATCTTATGTTTATTTTTTAACGAGCATGAACTATGTGCTAAAACTGCTCGGATCTCGCTTTTCTATTTTTTAACGAGCATAAATTCCGCGGTAAAACTGCTCGATATCCCAGTCATAAGATAAGAAATGTCTCCTGCAAGATTCCATTTTTTATAGAGCTTGCACCTCACATAAGCTATGCTCCCACTCATCCTTTCTTTATACAAGTTCGGAAACGGCTAATCCCAAAAACAGATAAATAACCGCTCTTAGCTTGCACTCCAAAAGGTTTGCATGCCCCCAGGTATAAAATACAATTTCAAGGCTGCCCCTACTTATCCGATAAAACATTTGTTTTAAAGGGTGAGGCTTGCCTCTTTCTGGTTACCCAAAGATTGTTTTGTTAACACCATCAAACGAAAACATTTCCTCGGCACTGTCTACCGAAGTAGACAATGGTGAATGACCTTTGTCAAACAAGTAACCTTGACAAAAGAATCCTGTTCTATAACAACCCCTCTTCCATCCACGGACGGGGTACGGACTAGTCATATTTTTTCGCGGAAATTCTACCCTATACCCAAGGTTTCCTCTACCCGAAGCAGACCAGGATGCATGCCCCCTGGGTTCCAGTCCCATCTTTCCGAATCACTCGCACTCATCGGGAAGGAGGACTGGGGGTGGAGACATTTCTTGATTGAATAGACCATTCAGGGTTGGTATGTGACTATTTTCGATGCGTGATCCCGGAAATGAAAGTTGGTCTACGAGCTTGACCATTCTTCCTTCATGTGGAAAACACATTACTCTAAAGAGTGAGGAGACTATAGCTCCCATGCAATATATATAGTCTCGTCCAAGGAGTAGGTTATAATCCAAGGGTCCTTGAACGACCATCACGTTCATTTGAACGGTCTTCCCTTTCAATGTAACAGGCACATTGGGGAGGATCCCTAATGGTCGACTGGTTCCTTTATCAAAACCCGAGAGATTTCTTATCTCAGGCAAAAGCGCCGGGGAACCCAGTGCTTTCCAAGCAATAGAGGAAAGGATACTCACAGATGCCCCTTCATCAATGATAGTTCCAGCCATTACCATTCTATAAATTTGGACTATGATTCTGAATGGTATACTGGCTGGTAACCGGGGTCTGCCTAGTTGGTTCCAATCAAAGGACACAACCAGGTTGCTTGGTGGTGGGACCGAATACACGGCCGGATATGACCCTGACGATGTTCCTTCCTGCGATAAAGGAATGGGCGCATTGCCTTGATGCTCATCAGAATCTGTGTTGATGAAAAGAATCTGGATGGTGTCATCCTTATTCTCTTCATTGAGGGTGTCATTTGAAGATGAATCTTCAGTGACGGTGTCATTTGAGGATGAAACCTCTGAAGGAAGAACCGGGTCAACTGCCGTATCGACCTTTAGACTTTCGTCTGGTCTGGATTCAGTAGGTTCATTTTCAATGACTGACGCTTCAGCTGACCACTTGAGTGGGCCAGCTGTATTTTCAACCAACGAAGGACTTGGCACGAGTTTTTTGTATCCAGGAGGAAGTCTCAACGGTGAAACCGGACGATCTTCCAAAACTCTCTTCGCTTCGTCTAAGAAGGGACAACGGTGGATGGCGTGATTGCCTTTACACAGTCTGCAGGGGGATCTTGCCCCCCCCTTTGTCTTGAACCTTCACTTTCGCTGGTTGACGGTAAGCATTCAACATGGCTATCAGAGGTTGATGCTCCCGAATTGTGCAACCGAGGGGACCAGTCCCTTAGTATCCGGGGAATACAGGGACAATCTCTATGGAAGTGGTCTCCTCTACATATGACACATGGCGATTTAGGCCCGGTCTGTGCTGTGTGTGGATTTTTGTCAGATGTCTTTTGCTTGCCCCCAGTCGCCTTAGGCTCCTTCTTCTTCTTCTCTCTCTTCTTCTTCTCTCTCTTCTTCTTCTCCTTCTTCTCCATGGGAGCTTGGCTTTTGCCGGCTCTACCTTGCGAAGATGAAGGATTGGAGGAAGAGTTATAGGAAGTAGAAGGCTGGTGGGCAGCTCTAGACTGATCTAACTGTTGACTCGACTGTTCAGGAACCATGGTGTTCTGAACTACATTGGTTGAGAATAGCCAAATTGGCAGGCCAATTGTCAGTCCTGGAAGCGACAGTGTGGCCATGTGGGGCGCACCAACTTCTCCCCAAGAGGAGAAAGGACTAGGATTTCCATCATGTGGAATTCCTTGGTTGGCGCGTTCCATGTTCTCAACCTACAGATCAACGCAGGAATAGGAGGTGATTATGTTCCGTTTAAAATAAATTTTATAACGACTGTTGTGGGGAAAAGTATCCAACATGGAATGACCCTATCCCACTCTAAGGGTGATAGTTCCTTAGCAACAGCCAAAGCAAAGCTATCTAAGATTACTTCTTTATGACATGCAAAAGAGGAAAGGAAGAGATCCACTTACCGATGTCTTGCGCAAATGGTCGATCCAATCTTCTCTCTTTGCTGCTTGCTCCCAGCTCCTTGTCTTCTCACGGGTCCAGCTACACAAGATCCTGCAAACAAGACGAGAAAGGGAAACTACAAGAAGCATGCATTCATAATTGATTCAAGGATTAGCATAAATCAAATACGCAAGTAAGACAATACATCATTGAAACACATGCGAATAGAAGAACCTCAAATGCTTTATTAATGGAAGAAAGTAAGGTTCAGGCGGTGATACAACCATAAGAGGCCCAATCCAGCATCACCTTCCCGACGGAAAGAAATCTCCTCTTCACCTCCCTCAAGCAATCACCCAATACTCTCAACTGTAAACCAACAGCAATTCTTTGCACAAAATTCCGGCCTCTAGATCCCATGGGATGAGATCCTTATATAGAGTTTTGGAGTGAAGATAAGTCAGCTTGATGTGTGACTGTTGTCCTCTTCAACCCCAGTTGTTCTTCAGTTCTTGAGTCCACTTGGAGATTCTACCTTCCACTCGGAGTTTTAGAACCTCTTACTCTTCACTTAGGCGAATCTTTTGATCCAAGTGTCATTTTGGAAGCTTCCTGGGCACTGACACATTGAGGAAAGATTCCTCCACATGTCCAAACTCGCTCAGCGCAGGTAGCCTTTGATGAAGTTGACATTCAGCGCAGGTACACCATGGAGCAGTTGACATTCAGCGCAGATGCTCAGTGGAGCAGTTGCTTTGATCCAAAATTGATTTGTTTTTGAGTGTTTTTTCAGTGGAGAACTGATCTGAAGTGCTGTGGTTTGCTGACCTTGTTCCTCTAGGGGTAGGAACAACATGTTTAGGGACTTTGGATCCCTCAGATTATGGACATTTCATGTTTCATGCTGTAAGGCACAAAAATGTCTATAACAGTTGCCCCCTAAAGTATGAGGTCGTTTATCGGGTGAAATGCTTTATTAGGAGGATTCGAAGTTCATTCAATCGTTGGGAGGTGACCTGTAACAAAATACAATACAACACATTATTTTTCATACTGCTTTCATGATCTAGCTGATGCGGGCATTTCCCATGCTCAGCTTTATAAATACATTTTCTGTACATAAACATACGATCGTCTGATAGTAGACTGATAATTCTCTGCTTATCATCCTTTTAGTAGGATGATCATCTGTTGCACATGTCTATGTCTTTATCTCCTGAATATATGTCGCAGCCCGGATGGATGAAACTAGATCCGGGGTCTTCAAACTTGTCCGATCTTCACTCTAAGTACAGGTCGATCCATGTGAGAATTTCTTGGAGTCGAACATGGAAAGACATCACTTGATTACCAGTCAATGATGTAAACTGTTAACAAGCGCAAGAGGAATCACCGATAATGATGATGACCCTCAAGGTACTGCAGCACAATTCACGTGGCATGAATATAGGATTTGGCGTCGAACACCACGCAAAGTCTCCCGGTCGAAGGTCATTAATGTATACCTGTCGCCGGAAGTGAGAAACTTGCCATTGAGGCATGCAAGCTTCAAAGTACTGAGGGGGTGTTCCTGGATCAACTTCTTGGATAATGAGTTGATGTCGACAAGAAGCGATCTATCAAAGGAGGGCCTTAATGAATCCCACATCAGTGACACGGAACGGAGCTAGTAATTGTGATGATGGTGAAAACGATCTGTGAAATATGATTCAGGGTGGCGGTCATGAAAGGATGAAAGATGATGTATGGCAGTGGATGCGACCCGGTTGACACTCTCTGAATGACATCTCTTGAACATATAACGACACTAATGTGATGGATCGGTAGCATTACCCCAAATGTGGATGGTATGGCGAGACCATGGTGAAGGGACCGGTGAATGAAAACAACCCAACCCGATGTTTTTACGGAGGCAAAAATGTCATGTTCAAGAGCGACTTGCTACCATTAAGCTTTGAGGTTCTCCCAATTTTTCCCCAGTCATTTCTGACCAGTACCTCTTTATTTTTGTCAAGCTTGAGGAGGATAACATATGCTTGTTCTATAACCTGCCCTTCGGGCAAGCCCATCGCTATATTTTAACGAGCCTAGCGATAGGGAAACTCGTTCTCGTCTAAAGACAAGTTTGTCGCTATTCAGTATTTTTAACGAGCCTAGCGACAAAGACAACTCGGTCCTTTTCATTTTTAGAGAGTCTAAAAAGGGTACATAAAGTTAACTCCAAAGGTCCTTTTTCGTCATCTAATCCCTTAAGTCCGAAAAAGTATAAAACAATACAGAAGGGATGAATGTTCGATAGCTTTATCGAGCTGAACTAGACAAGCGCTCGATCTTTTTGTGCAATAATCCCTCAGGTCCAAAAAGATTAAAATCCAGAGGAGGGATAGCTCTTCCGGTCCCTTTAACGAGCTGGAAGGCCAAAACTCGGCAAACTTTTCATTTTTTACGAGTCAGTGAAAAGAGCTCAAAGAAGACTCGTATTTTGAGGAACGAGTGATAAACATGGATAGCAGCAGATTCCAGGTACAGGTTGGAATTTTCCAATCACGGCAGTGTCACAAGGATGGCTAGGTGAAATCACTCTTCGCAGCTGTTCCTCAAAATAGGTAAACAATCAAGTGGATGTGAATGATCGGCCAAATGAAAAGTGGAGGTGACGGTGCAAACACGACCAAGGCTTTTTATGGCTGATGAATTTACGGTCTCAAATGGTTATTTACCGGTTCATTTTTTCTGGATGAGCTTGAACTCTGGAGGAAGCTTGCTCACATGCTTATGTTTATTTTTTAACGAGCATGAATTCCGCGTTAAAACTGCTCGGTTTTGCGTTTATTTTTTAACGAGCATGAACTTTGCCAAAACTGCTCGTTTATTTGGCATGCCCCCAGCATCATAATAACGCATGTCAAAGGAGGGTGCCCCCCAAGCTTCATTGCATTCAACTTGGTGGTTGGAATGAAGGTTTACCTTTGAATTTTGAAAAGGGGATTTGTTTCATTTTTTAATGAGGTTGACACAGTAAAAGAACTATCCTCATGACTCCTTGTTTCATTTTTTAACGAGGTTGACACGAGATAAGAACCGTCCTCGGCGCCCACTGTATTTACAGTATTTCCATTAGGGCGATGATCCATGCTGACAAAATATTTAGGAATCTTCCGAATCCGTTGGATATAGAAGATTTCATATTGTAGGTTTCCATTGTGGCTTCTTCCGCCAGATTACCTGCCGGCGGTAGGGCAAAAGTACCCATTAAGGCAGGGTCTTTTAGGAGACCTACTCCAATATTTTGGAGCGACTGATTACTTTCATGGATCATTGTGCTGCTTCCCGTAACTTGGGAACTGTTGGGGAGAAATGTTTGTTGGTCGACGATTGTAATTTTTCCTTGAAAAGGAAATACAATCCTCCTGAAGTAGGTCGACACAACTGCAGCCATGGCATATATCCAAGGCCTTCCCAGTAGGATGTTGTAATCGAGGTTTCCGTCGATTACTTCAACATCAACTTCTACTGTTTTGCCCCCCAGTTCAACTTGCAAGTTACTTAAAATCCCGTATGGAGTGTATGATCGTCCATCAAATGCTTTTAATGTCGTTGACGATTTCGACAAGGGTGGTGAGCCTAAATTTTTCCAGCAACTCATCGACATAAGACATGTAGATGCCCCCTCATCAATAATTGTTCGATGAACAGTTTTGTTGAGGGCTTTCACTTGAATAAGGAAAGCTAGTTGAGCTGGTAACTGAGGGTCATATCCATTATGATCAAAGGCCACAAGATTGGAATCCATTGGGCCGATCCCACCTATGGCTGATAATAAAGCTTGCTCTTGGGAGGTGCAATTTTGCGCTACCTCAAGTGTCGACATAGCGGACGACGATTGAGCCAGGTCCTCTATTATATTATAATCCTGTGTTATTTTTTCACGAGGATTAAATGTCGATTTGTGTACTACTCCCTTTGGCGACTTTATCATTGGTTTAGGAACGATGGGTGGCTCAACTTTGGTCAAAGTTGTTGTTGAACTACTAGGTTGTTTATTTGTCTTGTTGTTGTTCAACTACTTTGGATTCCTGTAATCTTTATTCCTTGTCAAAGCATTATTCTGTTGCTTTGAGGTAGAAAACATAAGCACTTGGGATCGGGAAGCATTTTGATTAGCAACCAGATTTTGTCTTGGATTAGGAAACGGATCAGTCAATACTGCTGGGGTTTTTGAACTCTTGAAGAGTTTCTTAACTTCAGCTATATGTGGACAATCTTTCGTTTAATGATCCTCATCGCATATATGACACCCTGTCGGGGGTTTCCCTTTCCTTTTCTTTTTCTTCTTGCCCCCTGGTTGCTTCAGTTGTTTGCTCTTGTCGGTCGACATGGCATTTACTTCTAAGGCAAGAAGTTCCTCATTTGCATTTTGACTAGAAATTTTGCGTTTGCCAGTCACGCCATTACTGGCGTGAGAGTCAGTATTCGATTTAGGAGGGGGAGGAATTGAAAATTCAGGTCTAGGGGCGTCAGGTATTTTGTCGTAGAGCGTGTCAGACTGAGTATATACTAAGTCTAAGTATTGAGCACGAGCAATGACTTGCTCCTCTGTTACGACTCCTCCCTTGGCCACATCTTCCGTTATAGCCGGAAGTAACGACTTTATAAACCATTCAGCTAACAGCTGATCGGGAACGTAAGTTTTCACCATCCTACGACGACGTCGCCACTCATGTATATGATCAGATATGTGAGTGGCCGTTGTCTGTTTGAAGTTGGTAAGGAGTTCTGTTCCCGTTTCATACCTTATCGGTAATTGAAAATGGGTTAAGAAAGTCGTGGCTAAGGAGCTGAAATTGTCGAAAGAGGCTCTTGGCAATTCAATGTACCATTTAGCCGCTGGACCTGTCAATGTCCTCTGGAAGAGGCGAAGTCTTATCGAATCATCGTTTAGAGTGTTCGATAAACACCACAGATGAAAAGTCATGACGTGATTCGACGGGTCTTCACCTGGATTTCCATTGAATTTAGGAATGTCCGATGGAAGTTTATGTGGAATTTCTGGCCACCAAGGGGCATAAGCAATTGGATCATTCGTCAGCTGGTTTAGATCTGGTAATTCTAGAGTTGCTACAAAGGGCAACTGTTGGTTCAGGTTAGGCGAAGCATATCCAGGATAAGATGGTATCGCCTGAGCAATGGGTCTTTGCAGACCAGCATAATGCTGACAACTTTGACAAGGTTGATGGACAAAACCATTATAGCATGGTTGCCCATTACTTACAAAGACTTGTTGCTCAGGTCTTTGATATGATTGCTGGAATGGAGGTTGTTGAGATTGAAACAGCTCTGGTTGTTGGACCATTTGTTGTTGACCAATACTGGATGATTGACCAAGATTAGGAGTCACAGTACTTGTTTGAGCCTGAGTCGCTCCAGATAAGGAGGCACTACCCTGAGATTGTGATTGAGCCGCTGAGACAAGAGGTTGTTGTATTACAACAGGTAGCGCTTGTACTTGCGACGCATTCGCCATAGCAGGTGTGGTGGGAATATTCGACTCAGGGTGTACTGGTTGCATTGAATATGCAACTCCTGATCGTTGAGGCAGTATTGGTACCCAACCGCTGGATGTAATTCCAGTTTGACCTGATCCTTGTTGTAAACTCTCATATGGTTGTTCTCTAGGAGGGAACAATGAAAGAGCATACTGCCCTCCACATGGTGGAAATCCAGTACTTAAAGGGTAAATTGGCCTTTGAAGACACATTGGATCAATTTGTTGAGTTTCAACATAAGAAGTACCAGATGATAATCCGGATGAAGAAATAGGAACTAACCATATTGTCGTCCCTGATTGGACTCCGGCTTGTTGTTGACAATTTGCCGGGACAGATGGTATACCAGCGAACATCGTTGGAGTAGCAGCAGGAGGTTCTGCTGCTGCTGTGTCAGACGACACGGTCCTAGATGTCGACGGTTGTTCAGACATATCTAGTCTATCCAAAAGATTTCTTAGCGATTCTACAAGAACTTACGATGCCAAAAGACTAACTTCGAAGATCAACGCAGGAATAGGAGGTGATTATGTTCCGTTTAAAATGAATTTTATATGACGACGCTTTAGACACAACTTGCTTTTTCACTTTTTAAGAGTCGAGAAAAAGCTAAAGATGACTCTAGTCTCCTTCGATGTATTAACGAGCCCGAAGTGACAAATGCTCGGATGGACTTTTTCAGTTATAGAGTTTGAAAAAGGCCAAAAGAAACTACTCTGGAGTTCTAAGCAGAGGGTGTGCCAAACCTTTCGCGAAACCACAGAATACGTTTTACGGTACGAGTGGTCGATCTTCGTGAATGCTGTGTTCACTGCATCGCGATCAGTAGGGCGGCCGACACGGCTTCCTATGGATAAAGGCTTTGTTCCTATAGGGGTCTCCCAATATATACGCGACGGTACGTGGGAGCACAAGTCCGTATTAGTGCTATCGTCCCTCAGGAGGAATCACCCACCTTCGTAGAGATCGACAGTCACTATGTTTAACGACGCCGGAACACGTCTCTACCTAGACCTCTACTGTATTTCGTTATGTTTCAAAGCGTTGTTATGTAAATTCAATTTCATTTTAGGTTGATCTTGCTTAGCAGTTTGCCTTTATGGATCACCACGTGATGTATGATACAACTCCTAAATGCAGTCTAAGAATGATAAGCAAGCTTTTTCAATTCTTTCAACTTATGAAAATCTTAACTACTGAGGGAAAAGAAAGACATCATCTTTTCAAACAGATCATAGAGCACACACTGATGCACTTTCCTAAATCGACATGCAAACTGTCAAAATGCACATGCACAATGCAAGTATTTCTTTTCTTCTTTCTTAATGTTGATGTATTACAAAAAGAAAGCTGTTGTATGATTTCGAATTCAATTTCAAGCGAAAGCAAACAAGCTTTTGTCCAATAATCAAAAGAACACCTTAAGATTCACTCGTTTCAACACAAGAAATACTGAAATCCGAACCATATAACGAAAGCAAATGCTCAAGCAGCTATGAACAGCAATAAACTAGCTCTTAGAATCACAACGACACTTTATCACAGGTCTAGATTCAAGAGGCCACAGCAGGACTAGTTCACTTTCGCTACGGGAAACTGTGAATGAAAGTAAGAAATACAATAAGAACAATCACGGTTTCTTCATACAACTGAGGCGGAATGATGGCAAAGAAAGATAGTTTCAGATGGGTATACAGGTTGACAACAGGCTGCAAAAACAATACTGAAAACTGGGCAACAGAAGGCAGGGAACCCCAGTTGCACAATGCAAAACTGGTTCAGCGCAGGTAAGACACTGTCAGTTTGACATTCAGCGCAGGTAGCCCCTTCGGGACCTGCGTTGCAGCGCAGGTAGCCTTCACTGCAGCTGCACTGAAGAGAAAACTCTCGTCTCTCTTTGGTTCCGGGTCACAGATTGCTCAAAAATCGACTGTTTTAGGCCAAATCAGAGGCTATCAACCAGGTATACACTAGAGGATGATTAAAGGAAGATGAACACTATCACAAAGAGCTAATAAGAGTCCTTGTGGATCAGCTCTTCAAATCATAAACACGCCCAGAACTGAGCTAGAGTAGCTGCCCTCTACTTTGCCTTCGAAGGATTCGAATGCAGTTCGATTCGGTACTCCCTTTGTTTAGGAAATGAATAGCAAAAAACACAAGCTACCAACAAGACACGATCCCCAGTGGAGCCGCCAGTCTGTTGTGGGGAAAAGTATCCAACTCGGAATGACCCTATCCCACTCTAAGGGTGATAGTTCCTTAGCAACAGTCAAAGCAAAGCTATCTAAGATTACTTCTTTATGACATGCAAAAGAGGAAAGGAAGAGATCCACTTACCGATGTCTTGCGCAAATGGTCGATCCAATCTTCTCTCTTTGCTGCTTGCTCCCAGCTCCTTGTCTTCTCACGGGTCCAGCTACACAAGATCCTGCAAACAAGACGAGAAAGGGAAACTACAAGAAGCATGCATTCATAATTGATTCAAGGATTAGCATAAATCAAATACGCAAGTAAGACAATACATCATTGAAACACATGCGAATAGAAGAACCTCAAATGCTTTATTAATGGAAGAAAGTAAGGTTCAGGCAGTGATACAACCATAAGAGGCCCAATCCAGCATCACCTTCCCGACGGAAAGAAATATCCTCTTCACCTCCCTCAAGCAATCACCCAATACTCTCAACTGTAAACCAACAGCAATTCTTTGCACAAAATTCCGGCCTCCAGATCCCATGGGATGAGATCCTTATATAGAGTTTTGGAGTGAAGATAAGTCAGCTTGATGTGTGACTGTTGTCCTCTTCAACCCCAATTGTTCTTCAGTTCTTGAGTCCACTTGGAGATTCTACCTTCCACTCGGAGTTTTAGAACCTCTTACTCTTCACTTAGGCGAATCTTTTGATCCAAGTGTCATTTTGGAAGCTTCCTGGGCACTGACACATTGAGGAAAGATTCCTCCACATATCCAAACTCGCTCAGCGCAGGTAGCCTTTGATGAAGTTGACATTCAGCGCAGGTACACCATGGAGCAGTTGACATTCAGCGCAGATGCTCAGTGGAGCAGTTGCTTTGATCCAAAATTGACCTGTTTTTGAGTGTTTTTTCAGTGGAGAACTGATCTGAAGTGCTGTGGTTTGCTGACCTTGTTCCTCTAGGGGTAGGAACAACATGTTTAGGGACTTTGGATCCCTCAGATTATGGACATTTCATGCTTCATGCTGTAAGGCACAAAAATGTCTATAACAACGACGCTTTAGACACAACTTGCTTTTTCACTTTTTAAGAGTCGAGAAAAAGCTAAAGATGACTCTAGTCTCCTTCGATGTTTTAACGAGCCCGAAGTGAAAAATGCTCGGATGGACTTTTTCAGTTATAGAGTTTGAAAAAGGCCAAAAGAAACTGCTCTGGAGTTCTAGGCAGAGGGTGTGCCAAACTTTTCGCAAAACCACAGAATACGTTTTACGGTACGAGTGGTCGATCTTCGTGAATGCTGTGTTCACTGCATTGCGATCAGTAGGGCGGCCGACACGGTTTCCTATGGATAAAGGCTTTGTTCCTATAGGGGTCTCCCAATATATACGCGACGGTACGTGGGAGCACAAGTCCATATTGATACTTATCGCTTCACCGTGGAGGAATCACCCAACCACTCAACGCTAAGATATCACGTTTAACGACGCCGGAACACGTCTCTAGCTTAGACCTCTATGTGTTTGCGTTATGTTTCAATGCGTTGTTATGTAAATTCAATTTATTTTAAGGTTGATCTTGTTTAGCAGTTTGCCTTTATGGATCACCACGAGATGTATAGTAACACTCCTAAATGCAGTCTAAGATGATAAGCAAGCTTTTCAATCTTTCAACTTTGAAAATCTTAACTACTGAGGGAAAAGAAAGACAACATATTTTCACACAGATCATAGAGCACACACTAATGCACTTTTTCCTAAATCAACATGCAAACTGTCATAATGCACATGCACAATGCAGATATTTCTTTTCTCTTTCTTAATGTTTGTGCGATACAAAAAGAAAGCTGTTGTATAACTTTGAATTCAATTTCAAGTGAAAGCAAACAAGTTTGTCCAAAATCAAAAGACACCTTAAGATTTACTTGTTTCGACACTAGAAATATGTAAACTCAAACCATATGACGAAAGCAAAAGCTCAATCAGCTATGAACAGCAAACAAACTAACTCTTAAGATCAAAACGACACTTTATCACAGGTCTAGATCTAAGAGGCCACAACAAGACTAGTTCACTTTCGTTATGAGAAACTGCAAATGATATAAGAAATACACAAAGAACAAATACAGTTTCTTTATACAACCGAGGCGGAATAGTGGCAAGGAAAGTTGGTTTCAGATAGGTACATTGACTGGTAACAGGCTGCAAAAACAAGGGTGAAAACAGGGCAAGAAACAGCAGGAAACCCCAGTAGCACAAGGCAAGACTTGTTCAGCGCAGGTGGTACACTGTCACTTTGACATTCAGCGCAGGTAGCCCCTTCGGGAACTGCGCTGAAATGCAGACAGCCTTCACACAGCCTGCACTGAAGAACGAAACTTGCGTTTCTCTTGGTTCCCGGGTCACAGATTGCTCAAAAATTCACAGTTTTTGGCCAAATCAGAAGCTATCAGTCAAGTACACACTAAGGGATGAAAAGGAGGATGAAAAGCTATCACTAAGAGCTATTTAGAGTCCTTGTGGATCAGCTCTTCAAATCATAAACTTGCCCAGAAACTGAGCTAGAGTAGCTGCCCTCTACTTTGCATTTGAAAGATCCAAATGCAGTTCGATTCGGTACTCCCTTTGTTTATGAAATGAATAGCAAAAACACAAACAACCAACAAGATACGGTCCCCAGCGGAGTCGCCAATTTGTTGTTGGGAAAAGTATCCAATACGGAATGACCCTATCCCACTCTAAGGGTGATAGTACCTCAGCAACAACCGAATGCAAAGCTATTCAAGATTACTTCTTTATGAGATGTAAGAGAGGGGAGAAAGAGATTCACTAACCGTTGTCTTCCGCTAATGATTGATCTAATCTTCTCTCTTTGCTGCTTGCTCCCAGCTCCTTGCTCTTTCACTGGCTCAGCTACACCAAGATCCTGCAAAATGACAAGAGAGGGAAACTACAAGAAGCATACATTCATAATTGATTCAAGGATTAGAATAAATCAAATACACAAGTATAACAATACACCATTGAAACACATGCATATAGAAGAACCTCAAATGCTTTATTAATGGAAGAAGTAAAGTTCTGAGAGTGTTACAACCATAAGAGGCCCAATCCAACAACACCTCCCAGCAGAAAGAAATCTCCTCTTCACCTCCTTCAAGCAAATCACCCAATAGTTCTATACTCAAACCAACAGCACTTCCTTACATTCACCAGATTCCAGCCTCCCTAGACCTCATGAGAGAGCTCTATATATAGGAGTTTTGGAGAAAGGATGAGTCAGCTTGAGCTTGGCATGGAGCTGACTAGTGTCCTCTCCCACTTCAGTTATTCTTCAGTTCTTGCTTCCACTTGGAGATCTAGATCCTCTTACTCATCACAAGGCGAATTCCTTGATCCAAGTGTCATTTTGGAAGCTTCCTGGGCATTTGACACCTTGAGGAATGACTGTGCCACTTGGCCAATCTTGCCCAGCGCAGGTAGCCTTCATTGCTTTTGACATTCAGCGCAGGTACAGAGTGGAGCAGTTGACATTCAGCGCAGATGCTCAGTGGAGCAGTTGACATGATCCAGAATTAGCTTGTTTTTGAGTGTTTTAAGGTGGAGAACTGATATTTAGTGCTATGGTTTGCTGACCTTGTTCCTCTAGGGGTAAGAACAACATGTTTAGGGACTTTGGATCCCTTAGATTATTGACATTTTATGCTTCATGCTGTAAGGCACAAAAATGTCTATAACACTAAGAGATCCTAGACAGATTTTAGCTACTGGCATTGCTGATGATTCTACAAGGTTGTATAAGTTTCACAACTTTGGGTCATCAAATCTTCCCTCAGTGTTTGTTGCTCATAATGATGAAGTGAGCAAACTTTGGCATGAGCGATTTGGTCACTTAAACTATCGCTCTCTTTAGAATCTATGTAAAGAAAATATGGTGACAGGTCTTCCAATGGTATCTTGCAGAGATGGTGTTTGTTCCGGATGTGTACTCGGAAAACATCATCGGGACAGTTTTGAAAAACGTGCCTCTTGGCACGCCTCAGCCCCTTTACAGCTCGTGCATAGTGATTTATGTGGTCCACTTCCAGTTGCTTCATTCTCTGGCTACAAGTATTTCTTAACTTTCATTGATGATTTCTCCAGACACACTTGGGTATACTTCTTAAAACTCAAGAGTGAAGTATTTAACATGTTCTTGGCCTTTAAGGCCTTTGTTGAAAAACAATCTGGACATCAAATTCTTAAGCTAAGATCTCATAATGGCGGAGAATATGTTAAAAACACATTCATCAACTTTTGCATTGAGAATGGAATTCAAATGCAACATACTGTTCCATATACTCCACAACAAAATGGTGTAGCTGAAAGGAAGAATCGCACCTTAAAGGAAATGGCTAATTGTATGCTTCAATCTAAAGGACTTAGTCTTAATTATTGGGCAGAAGCAATTAACTGTGCAAATTACATAATAAATCACACTCCTACTAAGGTTTTAAAGAATATCACTCCAGAAGAAACATGGAGCTCAATCAAACCAGATGTAAGTCACTTTCGTGTTTTTGGAAGTGAAGCATGGGCCCATATTCCAGATGAGAAACATAAAGCTTTAGAACCTAAGAGTGAAAAATGTATTTTTGTTGGATATTCTGAAGATGTCAAAGGATATAGACTTATTCCACTTAAGTCCAAAAATGTTATCATTAGAAGAGATGTAAAGTTTGCTGAAAATATATCGGCCTGCGAGCCTAGTTCGGTGGATGTGCCACCTCTCCCTATCTCTTATACTTTTGAAAATATTTCTTCTTCAGATGATGAAAGCGAGGATGAAAGTCCTCCCCCACCTTCTCAGGATCCTCCTTCAGCTCCTCAGCTTCCAAAATGGGTCCGTGCTACTCGGCATGCAGCAGGTGATCTTGCCGGTGATCCTACAGATCAACGACGTACACATTCTCAGTTCGAGAGAGCCTCTTCTTTACTGGCTCAAGCTTCAATGAATTATGATCCTGACACCTTTGCAGAAGCTTCAGGCCATCCAGATTAGGAAGCAGCTACGAATGAAGAATATCATTCATTATTGGCAAATGATACATGGGATCTTGTTCCTCTACCAAAGGGACGAAAACTTGTTAGATGCAAATGGGTTTACAAAACCAAGTATGGACCAGATGGGAAAGTCGATAAACATAAAGCTCGTCTTGTTGCTAAGGGTTTTTCACAAGTTGAAGGCATTGACTATACTGAAACCTTCTCCCCCGTTGCCAAAAAGAACTCTATCTGCCTTGTTCTTTCCCTTGCTGCCTCTTTCAAATGGGAAGTCCATCAGAGGGATGTTAAATCCGCCTTCTTGCATGGGGACTTGCATGAAGAAATCTATATGGAACAACTTATTAGCTTTATACAAACAGACTCCAACCTTGTATGTCGGCTTAAGAAATCCCTTTATGGTCTCAAGCAAGCTCCTTGAGCTTGGTATGCCAAAATGGATAACTTTCTTTTAGAAAATGGATTTTCTAGGTGTCATTCTGACAATACTGTCTACACCAAGAAAGTGGGCAAGTCTCTTATCATTCTTGTTCTTTATGTTGATGATCTTATCCTGACTAGTAGTGATCCCAACCTTATAAACCATGTGAAGTATAGCCTTAAAAGGAAGTTTGAAATGACAGACTTAGGACACTTACATTATTTTCTTGGTCTTCAAGTCTTGCAATCCAAAGAAGGTATTTCCCTTTCCCAATCCAAGTATGCCTGTGATATTCTACGCCATTTTCACATGGAAGACTGTAAGCCAGCCCCTTCTCCCTTTCAGTCTGGAGTCAAACTTTCAGTCACTTGTACTTCTCCTGAAGTTGATGCTACCTTATACCGTCAACTTGTAGGAAAACTTTTGTATCTAATAACCCATACTTGTCCTGACCTTTCCTTTGTTGTTGGCCTTGTTGCTCGGTTTATGCAAAACCCACGTGAAAGTCATTGGAAAGCAGCTAAAAGAATACTTCGTTATGTTCAAGGTACAGTTCAGTTTGGGATTCATTACAGTGCCGAAGCATCTCCTCTATTGGTTGGTTTCACTGATTCCGATTGGGCTGGTGACCCTGATGATCGGAAGTCTACTGCAGGTTATGTGTTCACTCTTCGTTCAGGATCTATTACATGGGCTTGCAAGAAACAAGGTGCCATTTCTCTTTCTTCAGCGAAAGCAGAGTATCGTGGTGCCGTAGAAGCTAGTAAGGAAGCCTTGTGACTTCGTCAAATCCTGTCAGAGTTTGGCTTTCAGCAGCAGCATCCGACTACACTTTGGTGTGATAATCAAAGTGCCATTCAACTATGTAAAGATCCAATCCAACATCAGCGCAGCAAACACATTGAACTGCACATGCACTTCATCAGAAAGCTCATTCATGACCATGTTCTTGAAGTGTAATATTTTTCAAGAGATGATCAAGTTGCAGACATCTTTACAAAGGCTCTCACAGAGGCGACGTTCACTAAACTTCGATTTATGGTTGGAGTTCAGGAAGTTGTCACTAAGGGGGGATAGGCTCTAGTGCTTCCTTCCTTCTCCTATTGTGTCATATTTGTAAATCCTTCAATCCTATCCCAAGTTGTTCTTAAGGGGGGATGTTAGGATATTCCGACACATAGGAAATAGTTAAGTACAACTTGGTCTAATATAGAGTTAGGTATAGAGTTAGGTAAAGTGTGTTTCTTTACTATGTACATTTTGTAACTTACAATCCGACGGTCACGATATGTAGTGATCCGACGGTTCATTCTCTCCTCAGTATTACCGACACTTGATCCGTGGCTTAACACCCGATTGGTCCATGATCTCTATTTAAAGAGCATGGAGGGTCATTTGTAGATTAATCGTTCATGAGAGAAGCTTATGTAAATTTTCATTCTTTTATTAATAAATTGCCTGAAATGGCCGCGGTGGCTCAGGCCGTGGACTGTTTCCCTCTTTGAGGGTTTTAACCACGTCAAAAGCACTGGCGTATTGATCTGCGATCTGTGTTGTGAGCGGTGTCCTTTGGTGTTTTGTCTGAGGAACTTACCCTGTAAATTCCTACACATTAAATAATAAAAGACCTGGAGGAATTAATCCCCTTGAACATAAAAGAATCTCTGGAGCAGCAGGCAAAGGCCACAGCCGGAGAGATTTCCATACCTGGAGCTTTTTTCTGGGCGGAGATGGGGTTTCCCCTAGTCGTGGCTAGGCCGCCGAGTGAAGGTTAGGCGCCCAGCCTGTACAATAGCAAACCATATAACACAAATTAGATAACAGAGGAAGCCATGCAGGCTACTGTAGCATCAAATCAAAGAAAAATAACTATGTCCTTTGTCAAGGAACTTACCCTCTAAAGGAATCCCCAGCTTGTGTATGAACAACACTGTTCTACAGCTGCAGGATAATCAAGGAAACTCTCAAAATAGAAATCAGATTCTCAAAAGAAATCCACCTCTGATAAAAAGAAAGGGAACATAGCTGAGGTTGTATTTCCTATGCACTCATTACCAAATGCAGCGTGGATTACATGCATCAGACTTTTGTAAAACCAATATAAAACAATACACCAGTCCTTAAATCAAATAATACATGGAGTGCAAACAGTGGCGTAAATAAATAAATTCCTTTAGTTATCCATGGGTATGGGGAAATTATATAAATGTGAAAAAAATAAATAAATAAATAAAAAATATTCCTACGTGGAGACATTCCAAGTGTTATAGTGGCAACCGGTGGAATTCAACCCCTTGTAACGCAAGTACAATATCACCATTGTTGCCGATTCCGCTAGTCAACAAAAAGAGAAAATAATATAATATAATATATAAATGATTATACTTATTATCTTATATACTTTTATTAATAAAACTATATAGTAAAAATAAGTATTAGAATGGATTGAATAGGTGTACTCTATTACTTGTTGTGATACTTAATTGGTACTTTATATGATGATAACAAGATTTTTTTGATTTTGTTTTTTTAAATATTATTTTTTCTGATAATTTAATTTTAAATGTAAATCAATCAACAAAATAAAATTTCAAATTTAAAAAAAAAATTCAAAATTTATTTTTAATTTTCAAAATATTTAATTTTTTCAAAAATTTAATAAACTTGATAAAATTTATTTAAAATTTTCAAAATTAATTAAAAGCCATATTTTTTTTTACTTAAAAAAAATACAAAAATACCACACTAAAAAAATTTAAAAATCTATAATTCATTTAAACATAAAATTTTAATAATTTATATAACATTACCATAATTCCATTAATTTTTAATCAAATTTGAAATGAAATTAATAAAATCTATAGCCGAAGAAGTTCAAAAAATCCATTCACATAAAAGTCGATAGGCGTTCCGTTAATTAATAAAAATTACCACCGCAGATATTTAAAAAAATCCATTCATACGTAAAATTTTAATAACTGGTATTAAAAAAACTCGATAGGCTTCTCAACCTCTGATATTTTCTCATCTAGGAAGCGAAAGAGATACTCTACTTCGAATGGAACACAACTTCGAGAGTGGTCAAACTTATCAGTGACAAGTACAATAAATGTTGAAGATGACTCGCGTCACTCTATACATGCTGCCCAACGATCGGTGAAAGTGATTTTACAACCAAAAAAGCTGAATGTGTACGATATGTAGGCCACATAGCTAGTGACAGGTAACACCCACATCCAGCACTTGCACCTGTGCCATGCCCGCCCAAAGGTGAATAGACGGAACGGGTTCCAACTACTTCCTGCTATCTATAATAGCGATAAAACTGGGAAACCGACTGGTTCTGCTACCATTCATGGCAAGAAAAATTGAAGACCGGTTGGTGCTACTGCAATTCCATGGCTGAAGCTCAAATATCAAATGGAAGCTCGTCGAGCCCAAAGCAGGCTAAATACCTTGAACTAAGATTTAAGATGGGGATTGTTTGCTCCTCTAACAATCGATTCACCATTAAAAAAAAATCAAATCAACCTTTCAAACATTATGCTAATTGCAATGATAAGCTTCAAATTTACCTCGATTTTCAAAGGTACCATGTAACTAAATCCCATTTGCATAGTGCTGAAACTATCAGAACCCTTACAAGTATTAAAAACATATAGAGTAAATTTTGTTTCAGAGAAATGCAAAGACAAAAGTCTTCACCATGACTGAAAAAATTAGCCTGGATTGCACAATATTTTCCCTCACTAGTCTACTATCTGTTATAATGACAACTGTAACTCGACTCTTTAGACACGCCCAACCTATTCTGTTTGGCTATCACCAGAAATAATAACATCATTTAAATCTGACTCAGTTTGCTGTTGGACCAGAAAAGCTTTCAGCAACGTTGATTACAAAACGGTACTTCACATCTCCCTTCACTAATCGTTCCATTGCTGTGTTCACGTAGTCGATTGGAATGTTTTCAATCATGCAAGAGATGTTATGCTCTGCACAGAAGTCCAACATCTCTTGAGTTTCTTTTATTCCTCCAATCGCACTGCCCCCTACAAATCGCCGACCTGTAAACACCAAGAAAAGAAAAGAAAAAAAACCAGTCGCTTAATCACAGGAAAAAAGAAAAAGGTATGATCTCAGATTGGATGTTTATGTGATTTAAAATTATAATAGGTGTGTGAGAAAAAGTAAGATTAAAGTAAGATTTCAGATAAGATGTTTCTGCGATTCATGATTTAAAGATTTAAAAAAGATTGGATGCGATGCATCGTTTAGTAAATATTGGAAAGCAAAAATTTTCCAGAATTTTTATTGTCTTGCTAAAATTTTTCTATGTGATTTCTCCAGACAATCTTTATTTAAAAAACGATATGAATCAAATCACCTGGTATGCATACCAGATGCATCTGCAAAGAAGCTTAAAAGGGTGCAAGGACTTACCAGATATGACGCCTGCAGGATGAAAAGAGACAGGATTTTCTGGCAGACCAACCAAAACCAGTTTCCCATTCACTTTCAATAAATTGAGGAGAGGCTGCAAAGGATGGTCAGCAGAGACTGTGTCAATCATGTAATCCAGGGACTTGGCCGCATCCTCCATCTGTTTCGGATCTTTGCTGATGATGAAGTGGTCTGCCCCCAAATCCTCTCTGGCTTCTTTTTCCTTCCTAGCCGATGTACTGATTACCGTTACTTTCAGTCCTAAAGCTTTTCCAATTTTCACAGCCATGTGTCCCAAACCGCCAAGCCCCACAACGCCAAGGCTTTTACCAGGCTGAGACATCTGGAGGTATTTCATGGGGCTGTATACAGTTATTCCCGCACAGAGCAATGGGGCTGCTGCATCAAACGGCAGAGTCTCTGGAATCTTCACTACAAAACTGGCACCACAGAAACGATTAAAACAGCATTTGGCCCAGATCTAAATTAAAAGCTGTCCCAATGCATGAAAACCAGATATCATACCTTTGGTCACAGACCATCAAGGATGAATAACCTCCATAAGTGGGAGACCCGTCCACATTAATGCCGTTATATGTGAAAACCACCTTCTCACAATACTGTTCTTGCCCTTCGCTACAGGAATCACATTGGTGGCAGCTCCAAACCATGCAGCCCACCCCCACGCGATCTCCAACAGCGAAATTCTTCACTTCTGACCCCACTTCAGTTACACGCCCTACAATTTCGTGCCTGTAATTCACATACCGCTAATTAAAAAGACGCAAAAATCTGATACAGGTATGAGACAGCGTTGGTAACAGAAAAAGATACAAGACATTACCCTGGAACCATTGGGTATATCGAATTTTTCCATTCGTTCCGAATTTGGTGCAAATCAGAGTGACAGATTCCACAGTATTCGACCTTGAAAGTTACGTCATTGGATCCAGTTTTCCTGCCAAAACAAAGCAAAGCATTCAGTCAGTTTTTCTGCCACAACCAATTTAAAAAAATATTCAGCGAAATGAAATTTACAGATGAAAACGGTTAAAACCCTAGACATTTTTTTTTTCCCTAACCTGCGAGTAAAGTTAATGGGCGAGAGAATGCCAGAGTCATCCCTGGCCGCCCATCCCTCAACCTCGACCTCAAACTGACCAATAGCTCCTTCCTTCACCATCTTCTCTGTACAGAACGAAAAACTCAGATTGTGTTTCCACAGAACCCTGCTAATTTCCCACACAAAACCCTTGACGACAGGCAGTTGTAGTCCACCAAACGATGGTGTGGCAGCGAGTAACAGTGGAAACGAGGTTATGGCAACCGATAACAGTAGAAGGATGGAGAGCCAACGAGCATTTAAAAGGTCTGGAAGAAATATTTACCGCCACAAAAAGATAGAGGTTCTCAGCAATTGCGCCAGCGATTGGAATCCTTGAAGGCAGTCAGCAATGGCGTCACCGATTACCTAGAACACTCTAATTACCCTTTGGAAATCTTGAAGGCAGTCAGCAATGGCGTCACCGATTACCTAGAATACTCTAGTTACTCTTTGGAATACTCCATAAATAGGGGATTTAGACTCGAAATAAAAACTAGAAATGGGGATTTGGACTGGAAATGAAAATTCAAAATGTGGAAATGCAATTATGTTGGATTGAGAAACACTTTTTGGATTAAAATTAGAAATCAATTCGGGTTCTAGATTAGTATCATTGTAACGATGATATCTGCGTAAAAAGCTATTTGTATGTATTTATTTATATTTAATAGTAAATTCTATTTTATTTATAATGATAATGGTATATGTTATAGCGATTAATATAAAATTTAATATCTATTAATATATTTATATTTAATAATTAATATTTATATTTAGTGTTTAATATAATTTAAATAAATAAAATATTTGATGATGATGGTGGTGGTGGTGATTAACATTCTCTAAGACCAAATATCGGTCTATCGGACCTAAAGAAATAAATTATTTATTTTGATTTAAGATTTTATTCCTATGCTCAAAAAGCTTGGAGAGAAGCCTCCCGAGCTCACTATAATTTTGACATTGTAAAAGGCTAGGAAGGTCAGTGTTGTAACAAAGATTGTGAAACTAAGATCTAATGTGGTTGTATGTGGGGCACTCTAAGAGGAAGTGGTTTTCATCCTCGATGTTCCTATTCTCACATATATGGCAGATCCTTTCCATCCATGGCGTTTTAAGAACCGCCAAACGACCTGTTTCACTATGGAGCTCATGAGAATTCGTTCTAATCTTTGCTATATTAATTTTCTTCTTTGAGCTAGTTAAAATAGAGAGATACTTTTGATCTTTTAGGGTGGGGTTGATGACCTTCTTATAATAACTTAATTTTCTTTTAGCTGCTAAATCTTTCTCACACCACATTTTTTCTTTGAACTTAGAAGTAACAATATCTTTAATGTTATTTATGTTTTGCAATGCATCATTCTCGTTGATCTCCCAATAGTTTAACTAGGCCCTTGTGTCTTTATGCCACCCTCAATTGAGCCTTAGGTGGTTTTGGCTGGAATTTAAAGCTAGCTTAGGAAGTCTATGATCATCTATGTTATTGAGTTTGTGCTTGTACAGCAAAAACCTAATCATAGCTAGGCTCTCAATAGGGGAAATACCTACTTTTATAAGGAGAATAGAATAGGGTGTATTACTTTTAATTTTCAGGTTATAAGTTATAAAATGCTTCTGGATTTGCTCAATCTTTCTCCATGATTCTCTGGAGATGCTGCAACCCCAAACCTCATAGCCATATAAGATAACAGGAGTGACTAAAGTTTCAAAGAGGAACTTCTTTTTATCCCACATTACGAGGTTTGTTGTTTTACAATTATTTTCAAGACCAAAATAAGCTTTCCACCCCCCATTAATCCTTTTCTCAATGTTATGGTTCCAGTTGAGCTTGTGATGAATATCAATTCCTAGGTACTTGTAAGAATACACTTCCTCCAAGTTATTATTGTCATACATAAAATTAGCGTAAATGTCCTTCTTGGATTTGATAATCATAACTTTTGTTTTGTCATTGTTAACAGTCATACCCATGGTAGAGCAAAAATCCTTAAAAAGCCTGAGTTGCTTATCAAGATCAGATGGGCACCTTGCGAAAAGAACAATATCATCAGCATAGAGAAGAAGGATGACGACTATCCCAGCTAAGATCGTGCCATCACATCCTGCTTCCTCTAAATAGCCTTCAAGCTTATCGATGTAAATGCCAAATAGGGTAGGGGAGAGGGAGCAACCTTGTTTAACTCCGATGTTACACTTAATATCTTTCGACCACCCCTCATTGCTCTTTAGCTTGGCAATTACATTCTCGTATAACCTTATAGTGGCAGCTCTCAACTCGAGAGGAACCTTTAACTCTTCTAATCTATTCCAAAGGTTGTATCTAGGAACCATATCGAAAGCCTTTCTAAAGTCCACAAAGCAACAAAATAAATTGGATTTATCATTATGACATTCTTCCGCAATGATCCTAAGCATAACGAGGTGGTCTATTGTTGAGTGATGCCTTTTGAAACCTGCTTGGCCTTTAGCCCGCTTACCTTCACTTTCAAGCCATATGCTTAACTTCTTTTCCAAAATACTACCATATAACTTGGCTAAGAGAGGGTTTATCATAATTGTCCGATAATTAGAGGGGTTATTTGTATCCCCACTTTTAAAAATAGGGATAATGAGGCTCTCAGTCCAAGGTTTAGGGAACCCTTGCTTGATTGCTTGATTGAAAAGCTTGTGGATGTGGGGGATGAGGACAGGACCTCCAATTTTTAAGATTTCCGCTTGGTAACCTTCAATATCCTTAGCTTTCCCATTAGCGAGGCGATTAACCCCAAACTTAATGTCTTCTAAAGAGAAAACTTCTTTCGTTGTGAGCAAGGTTTCCAAATTATCCATGACATTTGGAGATTCATAAAGCTTTTTAAGATATGAATTCCAATCGCGAAGAGCAATTTTATTATTATCTTTAGTCTTCCTAGTCAGAATCTGCGACCAAAATTTCTTAGGAGCTACCTTAGAGAGGTGTAAGATAAATTTATTGATATAAAATAAATATATATTTATAATTTAAAACATATATTAAATTTCATAAATGTAAATATAATAATTAAATAAATGTATATTAAATTTCGCAGCTATACACTTATTTTTGAAGTGTAGATAAGTATCAATTTATAATAAAGTGGAGATAATTATCAATTTATAATAGGTATCAACACATTTATTTTATGATACATTGTATATTATCAAAATTTACGAAAATCATAAAAATTAACTACATTATAATTTTATTTTAAATTATTATATTGGAATTTATTTCCAAAGGAGTTGTGCTTTTTCCCTTTTAATTAAATTCATTAATTAAAAAAAATGTCATAGGAACAAGTGTTTTTTTTTTCCAAGGAAAAAAAATCGAACTTTTTCATTAGGAATAAAAAAGTTACAAAGCATATGAGTAAACATTCTGCAAAATCTGCATGAGAAGGAGCATAAGCTTCTCTGTGTAATCAACAACATATCTGTAGAGTTCTATAACTCCTGATCCCGGCCTGAACAGCCACACCATGAAAACACTGAAAACAAGAAAGTCTCAAGGAAGCTGGGTCTCCTTTCGAAAGGAAAACAACCCATAGAAAAGGCACTATAAACAGATCACTATACGCTCTATCAGACAGAGCATATCAGAAAACAAAAACGAGAAAGTCACAGGTTTCATATGCCACGAGTATCATTATAATCCGCTGATAAAAACTAGTGCATATATGTATAGAGGAAAAAACACATTAAGTGTAAGGGGGGAGATCCGACACACGGATCTGATCCATGAACTGCTCTGTTATTCTCCATGTGCCCACAGCTTGCTGCAAACCAGCTTTAGAAAACCGGTCTGCTTCTTCGTTTCTGTCCTGGTTGGCTCACTTTCAGGATCAAGGGCCGGATCAGCAGGAGGCGCATCCACATGTGGCTGATCAGCTGCAGCACGAACCGGTTCCCCGACCTTCCGCGGATCTCCCTCCTTTGACAGATGAGAGGGATCTTTCATAGAAGTTTCAATTGGTGAAGACCCCGTCACTGGATTCTCAGCCTTCCTCAGAGACCCCTCCCATTCCTCTTCTTTGCTTTGAGTCCTCCTTCTTCTCCTCCCCAGTGGGCAATCCCTCGCCAGATGCCCATACTCGTGACAGCGGTGGCAACGAAAGGGGAGAAGCTCATAGTCCAGAGGCTGTTCGAAAACAAATTCCTTGTACTGCAAAGTAATTGATTCAGCCAGTCCTTCTTTCGGGTTGAGTCTAACCAGAATCCTTGCCACAACTTTCTCATAGGTATGGAGAAACGATCTATCAGCGTCCAGATAAGTGCCCAAGAGATTCCCTATTGATTTGAAGACAGAATCCACCCATAGAAAGGGCGGTAAACTAGGAGCCCTGACCCAGACAGGGAATTCTTCAACCTTTTCTTTCGAGGCATCGAAGAGGGGGGGCCATCTTTTAAAGAAGACAGGTCAGTTCTCAAACGCCCAGTTCCTCCCCTCGACCCATTCCAACGCCTCCTTACTGTCAAAACTGACCATAAACCAACCCTTTACCAGAGTGTTGGTCTTGAACGACCTTGCCGGGGTTTCCAGCCACTGGCTCTCCGCCCACTGCCTTAAGGATTTGCCTGAAACAGGGCGTCCTCTTATTCTGCCCACAAGAGTACTTTCTGCCACAACTAGAACATCCTCCGCCTGCACGTCCATCCCGAGTACCAGGTTCGCAAAACGCTTCTTCTTCAGAGGTTTAGGCTTCTTCCTTTTTTCCCCTTTTTTCTGAGTTTCCGGCTCAGAACCCTTGACTCCGAGGTTAGGGTTTTGGTCCCCTTCCACCCTTTGCGAATCACCACCATTCACTGCTGACTGATCAATCCCAGGTCTGGGAGGGGATTCAATCAAACCTTCAACAGGACTCCCCGCTTCTCCTTCAACCAAAGTCCCATCCTCTATCGCCTTTCCGGAACCGAGGGAATGAGCGAAATTCCCCTGATTTAAACCCTTACCAAGACCTGCATAAAAACCCTCCGCCCCTACAGACTTCTGGGATGAGTCTTTTGCAAAGAGACCCCTGTTAACAGGTGGTGTCTTTCTTTTTCCGCCCGCCTCTTTCCCGACAATTTGGATACCCCCAACAGGCCTCCAAATCCCTATATTTTGAGCAGAGCTAATAATGTCCTCAAGGCCGCCAGAAGGGCAAAAACCTTTAGAAGGGGAGAAAGACTTACTGCTGGGAGAGTCGATAGCCTTCTCCCTCCATGCATCTAGCTTTGCTTGAGCAATTTCCTCCTCAGAACCCTTGCCGATAATGCCGAGCCCGCCTGAAAGACCCCAGCTCTCGTCCCGCAGACCTTTTGTAGTTCGCGTACCTCCTGCCGAGAACAAAGCCGATGCATGACTGTCGAAATGCCCAAAAAACTTCCCAATATTCTGCTCCGTGATCTCCTTTCCCCAGACCGAGAGTATATCCTCCGGTGTTGGGTCAAGCTCCACCGTTTCATTTGGAATTACCATGGTAAAAACAACACAAAAAAACCCCGTAACAACTGCCACCTCCTCACAGCCGTTACCCGGGGAAAACGCTGAAAACCGCTTGCAGACAGAGATGTTGACCTCAACGAAGGAAACAGTCGTAAAACAGCCACGAAAGTTGTGAACGGAAAGAAAACCACCAGTTAACAAACCCCACTACGCCCAAAACGGGAACGGAGCCCGTCGCCTGACTGCAAACGGAAAGTTTTCTCCAGCTGTCTCCTTTCCCGCTTGTCTACCAGAAAGCAGCCTCGGTTAGACTGCCAGCACCCTAATCTCCCGTACCTGCGTGTCCTTGCCTGCGCTGTCTGCATCACCTAGGCCTAGGGCCTAGGGTTCTCGGATCGAACCCTACTCTCTCCATTCTTTTTCACGTCACAAAGTCCAACCTACTCTCCGTTTGGAGGTTGTTGTTACCACTAGATATTGGTTTCATTCATTGTTCACAAGTAGCAAACTTTCACTGCTATGATGATAGTCGTCATAGGAACAAGTGTTATATCAAATGAATAATTGTTTTTTGAGCATGTGGTATTGATAAACCATGGTATTGGCCCACGGTATTGTAACAAAGCCTATTTACATATTAAGAATCTCCATGATGTTTTTTTTAAATGCCTATATGTTTAACTTATATATTAATTTTTTTATCATTAATAATTATTATTATTTTAAATAAAGTTATAATTTAGTTAATTCTTATGATTTATTTTTTTTTAAATAATTTAAACAACTTGAGATATATTATAAAGTAAGTGTTTTGATGTTTATTATAGTCATTGACCACATATTTAATTTATATGGTTGTGCTAGTAATTATAAAAGGAATTAATGTATGACTTAAAAATATATACATTTAAAAATACATACAATAAGAAAACATAGTAAATTAACAATAAGTAAAAAATGCTACATAGTAGGTAGTACATGTGCCTTAGTTTAAAGATAGCTAAGTTTAAGTAAAAATATTGAATTGAAGTTAGTGTTGAGTTTTAGAATCTAATGAATTTAGTGTGGCAGTGGAGAATAACGTCTTATTGTAGTGATAATGTTTTTGTTGAGAAAGTTATCTAGACGATTTTACATTTTATGTGTATAGTATGGATACATATATTTTAAAGGATAGTTGTTCTTGCATATATATGTGAAAGATAGTTGAATATATACCTTTAAAAATATATAAATATTAAAAATGAAGTTTTATTTACTTAGTTATTTGTTCTTTGAATTGATAACCATTTTAATTTATTAATTGCACGGAGAGACCCAATCTCAGGTCACAATGAGAGAGGTGTTGTAATGTAATGTTTAACATTTTGACTAAGTCAAATTACATAAAAATAAAGATTAAATTCAATAAACGATTAATATTAAAAAAAAAAAAAAAAAAAAAAAAAAAAAATCTATACAAATAAAATAATAATAAAAATAAAAATGGCCTATGGTATTGAGAACCTAATGTATTGACCCATCGTATTCATGGCGAATATAGTCTATTTAAAGGGGGGAATTAAACCATCCTAGATCCATTTTAACTTTGATCACCAATCCCGAGAGGGATCAAATCTCTTGATGTTCCAATCTCTTTAGAGTGAAAAGATATTTGATCCCTCTCTGCACTTGGTAGATCTGGAGTTAAGATGGATCTAAGTTGATAATAATTTTTACTCATTTCTTATTGATATTAAGTAAAATTATATAATTTTTTTTACTATAATTTAATTTATTAAATAAAATTTTGTAATAAACAAATTTTGTGATAAACAATAAATACCTAGGAAATATAAATAAATGGTTTTATTTCTAAAATAATTATATAATAATTAAATGAATCTATATTGATTTTTTAAGTGTTTAACTGTCTTTAACATATATTAAATAAAGTCTGTTTGGGGTGCTCAATTGTCGTGGAAATGAAATCTCACCGAACTGGAAGTCTTGGGTTCAAATCCTGTTCTATCCTCCCAATCAGGGTGAGAAGTTGGACATGATGAAGTTGGCATGGGTTTATGTGCCCACCACCCTAAGACAATCACGCGTTCATTTACTCCATGAGGACGTGACGTCCTCCTCACATATAAAGACATGTTATTTTTATGGCGATGGTGGATAGTTTCGATGGTGTGGAGTGAGAAGAAAGGTGTGAGCGTCGAGGTTTTTCCCTCAGCCTCGACTTGAATTCTATTGATCCCTTGGTTACGGGAGGCCCTTCTAGCTGGTTTGTCCCGTGAGACTTTTGTATGGAAGGAATTATCCAGTCCTTCTCATGAGTGCTTTGGTAGAACGGAGACCTCATCATTGGCTTTTCGCTGATTGATAGTGTAGCAACTTCCTACTAACAACTTAGCATTCGAGGTCTGCATGTTTGGTTTCCTTACCTCGCCTCTTGGTCTCTATTTTTTGGTAGATTGTTGTTCTCGATTGGCTTGGTTGTGTTGGGTGTTCTTTTCTCCACACCAATTTTTCCTAAGCCTTTTGTTGACGGTATTTTGTCCTGTTGGTCTAGTGTTGAAGGTTTGGTTTATTGGCCCTGCTTTGTTTTGTCGTGGGTATTCTTGCATACAACTCCCTTAGTCTCCTTTTGAGGGTAATTGGGGTGGGTAATTTCATGTGTGTTGTTATTCTGGTCTCCCATAGTCTTGAATGTGGGATTAGGGTTTGTATTTCGGTCCTTTGGTCTTGGGTTTATGGTTGGTCTGTCACCTGAAAGGGGTGTAGTGTGGGTTCAATGGTTGAAGAAGGTAAGTCATGTGTAGAATTCTCATCACCTTTGGTTTGTGTTGGTAGTTTTCTCTCAAGTATAGTCATTTTATCTGGGGATATTGTGACAACTTTGTGTGTTGGTGTCCTGACTTGGTAGAAGATAGAGTTTGGTTTGTTTGTCCTTTTGCAGGGAGGGGAAATCTTGCAAAGATATTTATCAACCCCTCTCTGACTTCGACATGCCTCCAAGGCAGTGTCAAAGAAGTAAAAGGGGTGGTGGAAGTTCGGCTTGGTCAAGACAGAGGGGCACGAGATTGTTCACCCATGAATTAGTGGCTTAATACTTCAATGCCATCCCTTTCGATGTATATCAGGAAATTAAAGATTTGGAAATGAAGGCAGGAGAAGATAGGAAATCGATATCTGACTCAGAATTCCTTGAGGATTCGGGTAGATGGGTTCCACAACTAAGTCACACAAGAGGCAGGAAAAAATAACGCTTAAATTCAGTGGCCCTCCATTGGCAAATGAAGACAATGCTCATCTTAGTTCTTAGAGACAAACAAGTGGAGAAATACAATTTGTTTGCAGAGGACGTCAAAAGAATGTTATAGAATTTGTGTTTCATGGTCGATGGTATAGATGCGTGTTTGAGACATGTCAAGAGTCATATACCTTGTCAGTTGAAAGGTGGTGCCTAGGTGACCCACCTAGCTCTAGTGCTTGCGCTCCAACGACAATCTCCTTGTCTAATGAGGATTAAGGGTCGAAGTTTGTAGTGGATGTATGGTTGTTGATTTTCCAAACGGTGTCTTCTGTGTTTCTTCCCAATTTGTGCATCTCTCCAGCAGGATTACAGGGACGTATTGTGTCGCAGCTCGGAGTTTTGGCATGATCATATGTGTCAATCTTTGCAAGCATATGTTTTTAGATGATATGAAGAGGATCTGCATCTCCTATTTTGCAAACTGTGTTTTCTGGTCTAGGGTATTCAGCTATTGTGATGGGTATGTCACGTCGTCAGGCTTGTCTATGTTAATCTGGGTGTTATCTTGTAAGCCCATCTGTGGATTGTTTGTGTGAACGAAATATGTCTTGGGTTATCTTGAGTCTTTGTGGTAGAGGTGGAGTTTCCTCAGTTGAAATTCCTTCAAAGTGCCCTACTGTATCCATTTAATTTTGTTTAAATGAATAATACACAAGTATTGAAAATTACAAAAAAAAAATATTGCATTATTAATCAGTTAATCCCATTGTATTTGTTTATAAATAAAGTTATTTAATTCAAGTAATAAAATTGTAAACATGTTTTTTTTTTTTTTTCTAGTTAAGACTAACCTAAGTACCCACGGGGGATTTGAACCGGTGACCTATCGCAAGGAGTGCCTTAACAGCGCACCCATTCACCGTCAATCCAAAGCCCCGTGGGCAAAATTGTAAACATGTTAGCTAACTATATTTATTAATTTTAAACTTGTTAATTAATAATGTTTATTATAAAATTAATTTAAATATTATAAAATAATTAAGTTGCATTTAAATTAATCAATGGTTAATAAGATTTCATTTTGTGATCTCAAGGGTAGTTCAATTGGTGATCGAATAGCTACGCTTCAGGGGGTTGTTGGGTTCCTCTAAGATACAAAATATATATATATGTGTCTGTGTGTGTTTGTGTTTTATTCTCTATCTTGGTTCTATAGACTATATTTAGTCTTGTGGAAGTTAAAATATCATTTAATTTTCATTTCATTATGTTATTTAGGTGAGCTTTTTTCAAGGATTTTTAATTTTTTTTGGTTTTCTATGAAGCATAACAATTAAAAATATAAAATTATCTAAAAATCGTGACTTAAATATTGTAACTGCATTAAAAAATTATGGCAAAAATTTAATTTTGTTTGGTTTTCTATGAAGCATAACAATGAAAAATATAAAACTATCTAAAAATCGTCACTTAAATATTGCAACTTCATTAAAAAATTATGCCAAAAAAATCTGAGGTAGGCATCCTCATGGCATTGTGTTGTGCAAAGGTTGCAATAACAACTCTAAGATACAAAATGTGTGTGTGTGTGTGTGTGTTTGTGTTTTATTCTCTATCTTGGTCCCATAGACTATTTTTAGTGAGGTTAAAATATCATTTCATTTTCATTTCTTTATGTTATTTAGGTGAGCTATTTTCAAGGATTTTTAATTTTTTTGTGGTTTTCTATGAAGCTTAACAATGAAAAACATAAAATTATCTAATAATCATGACTCAAATATTGCAACCACATCAAAACATTATGGGAGAAAAATAATAAAATTCAATCCATAATGTTAAACTATGGAGAAGGTGTAAATTTTTTTGGTCAAAAACAATGTGTAATACCATGCTTGCAGTAGGTATAATAAGAGTTAAATGACACACATGACACATTTTTTTAAAATTAAATTGAAAAACAAAATTGACGTAACTACCTATGAGATAAATCTCAACCCATTATCTTAACTACTACAAAAAATATTCCATTGATATTTCATAGAGATTTAACCTTTACCATCCACTTAATAATCATTTTGCTAATAGACATGTCTATTTTAGAATAGAGCTTCCAAAATTTCAATCTAATTATCAATAATTATTAGGTGTATGATAGGGATATAATCTACATAGAATATTGTTAGTAATATATACAAATCAAATTTGAGATTTATTTCAAAATAGTTATGCCTTTTTCCCCTTTTAATTAAATTCATTAATTAAACAAAATGTCATATGAACAAGTGTCATGAAATTGATTATTGTTTTTTGGATATGTGATATTGATAAGCTATGGTATTATAACAAAACCTATCTATAAATTAGAAATATCCATCATAATTGGGGTTGAATCTCTAGGGTTAAGAATTATGTTAATGTTGTTTTAATATATATATATATATATATATATATATATATATATATATATATGATCATACTATCCAATTTTTAGGTCACAACCAATCTATATTAAGGTTACATATTAATTTTTATCATTAATAATAATAATAAGTTTTTTAAATAAAGCTATAATTTAGTTCATTCTTATGATTTTTTTAATTTTAGCTATTTGAGATGTATGATAAAGTAAGTGTTTTGAAGCTTATTATGGATTGATGCCTATAGAAATTTATCAGTTAAATGGGACTGATTATATATATAATTTCATTTTACTTTCGTTTTATTTTATTTTACTTTATATACTTTTAGTTGAATGAGTCAAAATATTTACATAACATTACAACTTCTCTTCCATAATGCCTTGCTTTTTATTTTTATTTTTTTAGGAGATTTGGTAATGTCTTGTCATGTTATGTAATATAAACATTTTGGCTTATTCAAATTACATAAAAATAAAAATAAAAATATTTCAAAAATAAATAAATTAATGCTTATGCTTATAATTAATAATTAAACAAGTGTACATCAATCTTAACTATCGATCTACCAAGCACCAAGAAGGATCAAATCTGTTAAAGTGCAAACATCTTTTAGAATGAAAAGAGATTTGATCCCTCTCAAGGCTTGGTAGATTCGGAGTTAAGATGGATCTAGGCTAGTTTACTCATATTTACCCATCTTTCACATTTTTTACTATTATATGTTTTAGAGTTTTTGGGGTTTGTGGTAGGAATCAGACTAAATTTTTGTTGGTCAAACCTTTATCTTTGTTGTTTAAAATAAGTTTTTAACTAAATATATGAATTTAGAACCCTCAAAAATGCTTGGGGCATTAGGATTATAGAAAATTCACAACTCAAGCTTGTGATTCCAACAAATCCTTGCCGGATTATAGGTAAATTAGATAGAAAAATTCGACAAAAAACCCTCCAAAATGTGTCATAGAGTATAACCCATAAACTAACACGTCATTTATTGGTATTTTCAAAATCTACATGTTATTAATGATTGTAACAACTCCTAGTTGATTTCCTATGTAAATAAAAATAAGACCAAGGTCACGGGACACATATTCTAAGTTGAATGTTGGGTAAAACATGGTGATGGGTATCACTTGTGATTAATTTTTGGCTATGGAAATTGGCAAAGACAAAGTGACAATAATTGGAATTTCATTTATGAAATAAAGGAAAATAAGAGAAAAGGGAGATGAAGAGTCACATATTTGCATGAGAGGAAAATTAAAGGAAAAATAGAGGAGAATGAAGAAAATAGAAGCCTCAATGATAAAAAGGCTTATGAGCATCATTTCATAACCTTTTGTGAGTTTTAGCTTGGAGCTCTCTTCTATTCTCTCACTCTCTCATACTCTTGCACACTTAGAGTATTCTTGGAGCATTCTTGGATCACTTTGGCATACATTGGATTTGGAGAAAGAAGGCAAAGGAAAGCAGGAAAGAGAAAGGGAATAATTGGATCAACGACTACAACTAGATTGCTTGTAGGTAATAGGTTGGATGTATGATTTCCTTGTTGGTTTATGGATGCATGGTATATGCATTTGATTATTTGGTTATGTGTTTTTTGTTATGCACTTGACCTGCAAGAAAACTAGAATGCCAGAAATATGAAACAAGAAAGCTCGAAACACAAAAATATCACATGAATTGAGACAACCTGCAAATATGTTTTATTATTAAAAAGTTGAATACAATTTTCACTTACCTCTTCGAGGGGGAAACTCCAATAGAGTAGAGCTGAATTACAATAAAACTTGATGATTCTTCTATTGCTATCTAAGGCTACTTATAGTCTTATTCCACACAGAAAAAATTGCGCTGCCTGCTGAAGGAGTTACGCAGCCCTAGCCAACGAACACAGAAATAAGATCGCAGCTGCTTGCCGTTGCCCCTCAGCGGCCTCTTGCTACTGGGGTCGGAGCACCATGGACGCATCAGAGGACGAAGATCCTCTCTTAGATCAACAACATGAAAATGAAGTAGTAGCAAAAGCTTTTGCCTCTCTCATTTATGCAATGGGTCCAACAAAGAATAGACCATCAGTCACCAAGTTTGTTAAAAGATTGGAAGACATCCGTGGAATCTCTCTCCCTCCTGCCCTTCCCCGCAGAGCAGCACTTTCTCTAGCAGAGTGTGGATTAGTGGGGCAGTTTACTAGGTTATGGCCATCGCCCAAAACTGTGCAAAAATGGGTAGAAAGGAACTGGATTGCATTAATAGATGGAAAAATCTCAATCAAGTTTTGTGGAAGAGGTTACTACACCTTTCACTTTGAAACCAAGGAGGATCGAGATCTTATTTTCAGGAATGGACCCTATTTTATGGATACAAGGGGTTTGTATCTAAAAATATGGACGTCGGATTTCGACCTAGAAATGGATGTTCCCAATGTCGTCCCTGTCTGGGTTAGATTGCCACACCTTCCCCTTCACTGTTAGGGGGGTTGATTCAGTCAAAGCCATAGGAAATGCAGTTGGGAAATATATAGACAGGTGTGAGCCAAAGGAAAATATGCATGCATGCGCCAAAATATGTGTAGAAGTGGATCCTGGGAAAGGGCTACAGAAGCTATCAAAATCAAAGTGGACCAGTGGATGCACATATAACAGCTAGGTTATGAACAAATCCCCTTCAAATGCAAGGTATGTCACGAATATGGTCATTTTGCAAATAGATGTGCAAAAAAAAAAGAAAATGAAAATGAAAAGAGTGAAGATCTAGGAAACAAATGGGAACAAGTTAAAAGAAAGAAGACAGTCCACAAACAACCAAATCTATCTTCCTCACAACCCTCCATATCCTCTGATCTCCATCCCACATCACCCAAAGAAGATAATAATCCTCTGGCTAGCCTTAATCCTTTTGAGCCTCTGGATCCTTCAGCTCCCCCTTCCCCTAGACCAAGATCTAGATCCCCACAACATACCCCCAACCCCCTTCATCCCCTCTGGTACCAAACTCTCACACCCCTTCCCCCCCCCAACACAATAAACAAAATTCTAACCAGAAAACAATCAAAGGAAGCACCCTCAAATGTAGAATATAAAAAAAAAGTAGGAAGAAAGACAAACAAAGAACTCAGGGATGAAGCAGCAGCTAACGAAATGGCATTAGGAATGCGGCAACCTATGGAAACCTTCTTAGGAAGGAGTACAGGAAACAACGAAAAAAGCCAGCAAAGAGGGAAAGGAGCCATGCACCACCCAACAAGTAAATAATGATAGTGGTCTCCTGGAATTGCAGAGGAATGGGATCATCAGTTAGAGAAAACGCCACAAGAGACATTCTAGCAAAAGAAAACCCAGACATCCTTATGATCAGGAGACAAAAACAAAAATCCAAGAAACTGAAAATATAAAAAAAAAAAATCAGAAATTATGAAGGGGAAGCAATACAGGGAACATGAGCGTCTGAAGGTATTTGCACAATATGGAAAAAAAGGAACCTGGGAATTAATAAAATACAAAAAAGTCTAGCATTGGATCCGAACGGATCTAATGCAAATCAATACAAACGAGAGATACAGTGTTATAAATATATATGCCCCAAAACACTACAAGGAAAAAGAGCAATGATGGGCCACCATAAAAGAAGTGCTAAAAGAAATACAAGTTGGGAAAATAATACTAGGAGGAGATTTAAATTTGGTAAGAAGTATAGAAGAAAAGTTTGGAGGAACATACCACACGACCCATCTAGGGATATTTTAGAAGAAATAATGGAGCAACACAATTTAATAGACATCCCGCCAAGCAATGGGAAATACACTTGGAGCAATAAAAGAGTGGGCAAAAGCAACATAAAAGAAAGGCTGGATAGAATTATGATACAAGAAAACATAGTAGTAGTGCACAGCTCCATAAAATAAAAAATTTTACACACCACAACATCTAACCATAAACTAGTGACAATAGTCATGGGCAAAATGGAAAACCAGGGACCGCTCCCGTTTAGATACATCTCAATTTGGGACAGCAACACAGAAATCAACGAACTAGTCAAGGAAGCAAGGGAGCCAAGAGTAACAGGATCACCTCAGTATATTTGGGAAACCAAATTAAAAACAGCAGGAACCAAATTAAAGGAATGGGCAAGAGAAAATGAAATAAAAAGAAAAAAGAAAAAAAGTTACAACAGAAAATGGAAAGAATACAAATTTAAAAAGAAAACAGAGAAGAAGGCAAGCAAGATTATCTAAGAAAGAAGGAAATCTTTTGGAAATATATAGGGAAAACAGGAAAGAAGAAGAAGAGGCAAGATTGAAATCTAGAAGTTTGTGGCTCAAGGCAGGGGACAAAAACACATCATTTTTCCACAATACAATGAAAATAAGAAGAGCAAGAAATCAAATAGAAAAAATTCAAGTTGAAAGCCAAGAGGTCAAAGGTGCGGAGGAACTAAAAAAAGAAGCCTATCAACACTTTAAAAACTTACTCTCAGCCAATGAAGAAATGGCTGAGGGTGAAGATTTCTTAAAGCACACAAATAAAATATTTAAAAAAGAACAAAATGCAGCAATGTACAAGGATCCCACAAAAGAAGAGGTAGTGGTGGCCATATGGAGCCTGCATCCGGACAAAGCCCCAGGGCCAGATGGTTTCACAATAGCATTCTACAGATCTCATTGGTATACCATCAGAAAGGATTTCTTAAGAATGGTGAAGAATGTCTTCAAAAAAAAAGAAAAGGAGGCAACACAAAATCTTCCTACCTTGCTCTAATCCCAAAGGAAGCAAACCCCTCAACTTTCAACAGGTTTCTCCCTATTTCCCTTTGCAATTCATCTTATAAGATAATAACAAAAATAATTGCATATAGAATCAAGGAAGTACTTCCAATAATCATATCTGAAAACCAAGGAGGATTTGTGCCCAACAGGCAAAACATAGATAATGTAATTATTTTACAGGAAGCCGTACACTCTAGTATGCTAAGGCAAGAGAAAGGCCTCATAATCAAGCTAGATATGGCTAATGCTTTTGATAGGGTCAGCCATTCATATCTAATGGTTGTCCTTCAAAAACTTGGTTTCTCAAGAGATATAATGGAAGTCATACAGGCATGCATTTCTACTCCTTGGATTGCCCCCCTCATAAATGGAAGGCCTAGTGATTTCTTTCAAAGCACAAGAGGCCTTAGGCAAGGTTGTCCTCTCTCTCCCTTCCTATATATTATAATGGTGGAAACTTTAAGCAGGGCTTTGGAAAATCAAAGAAAGGAAAGAAACATCACAGGGATCAGAATAGCAAAAGGAGTAAAAACAATAAACCACTCACTCTTTGCTAATGACACATTGCTGTTGGGAGGGGCTTCAACAATAATAGCAAGGAGGTTCAAAAAAGTTCTGGATGATTTTTTACAGGTCTTAGGTGGGCTATTAAACAATACAAAATGAAGGATATATGGATGGAATACCCCACACCCGCCCTTGAACTATGCAAAGGATCTCACAAATTTTAGACATCTCTGTAAAGGAAAAATGGACACGCCTTCTACTTGGGACTTCCAATCTCAAAAGAGAACATGAAGACAAAAATATGGACTAAACAAATTGAAAAAATGAAAAACAAAATACAAAGTTGGGGTATCATGTGGCTGAAGATGGCAGGAAGAGTAATACTAATCAAAGCACTCCTTGCAGCACTACCTATCTACCAATATGCAATAATCATGGCCCTAACAAGTGCCCACAAACAAATGGAGTTAATCTTAAGAAGCTTTTTGTGGCAGGGGGAAGCAAGAAAACAAAAAATTTAGCCTGGTCAGGTGGGAGCAAGTAGTACTACCTTACGAACAAGGAGGACTATCAATTCGGATACCTAGTGTTGTGGGGAAAAATGCCTATGCAGGACGATCCTATCCACCTAAGGTGTGACAGTGCCTTAGCAACAAACAGAGACAGTTATTCTAGTATTCTTCCTTTATGAATTAAGAATGAAGAGAGATAGATGGACTAACCGGTGTCCTCCATTTGTCCCTCGATCCGGTCTCTCTTCTCTTTGAGGGTTCCCAGCTACTTGCCTTCTCGCTCGCCCAGCTTCAAGAGGTTTCTGCAAGATCACAAGAAGAGAACACTACACAAGACATGGATTCATATTCATAACTAGTTCAGGATTAGAAATAAACTAAACATACTAATGCAATCATACATCAAGAATACATCAACATATAGGAGAAACCAAGATAGCTTTATTGATGAATAACAAGGTTCAGGAAGAGATACAACCCAAAGGGCTCTAATCCAGCATCTCCTTCCCAGCAAATGGAATTCCTATCTTCACCCCCTTCAAAGCATTAAGCACCCAATAGTTCCAGTCTCAAACCAACGACAATTCTTTGCAATAACAAAATTCCAGCCTCTAGATCTCATGGAGGAGAGATCCATATATAGATGTTTGGAGAGAGGATGAGTCAGCTTGAGATCTGACTAGTGTCCTCACCCTCTGTCAGTTCTTGAGTCCACTTGGAGGTTCTTGCTTCCACTTGGAGATTTGGAACCTCTTACTCATCACCAGTCGAATTCCCTGAGGCAAGTGTCATTTTGGAAGCTTCCTGGGTTTTGACACCTTGAGAAATGAGCCTGCCACATGTCCATTCTCGTTCAGTGCAGGTAGCCAGTGTTCCAGTTGACATTCAACGCAGGTAGCCAGTGTTGGCTTTGACATTCAGCGCAAACAACTAGTGTAGCCACTGAAATGATCCTGATTTGACTTGTTTTGAGCAGTTTTTGGTGGAGAACTTCTGTGAATTGCTGTGGTTTGTTAGCCTTGTTCCTCTAGGGGTAGGAACAACATGTTTAGGGACTTTGGATCCCTTAGATTATGGACATTTCATGCTCAATGCTGTAAGGCACAAAAATGTCTATAACAGTTGCCCCCTAAAGTATGAGGCTGTTTATCGGGCGAAATGCTTTATCAGGGGGATCCGAAGTTCATCCAATGCTGAGAGGAGACCTGTAATAAGATACAATACAATACATTATTTTTCATACTGCTTTCATGATCTAGCTGAGGTGGGCATTCCCATGCTCAGCTTTATAAATTCATTTTTCTGTACATAGAACAGACAATCGTCTGATGGTAGACTGATAATTTCGATGAAATTATCATCCTTTGAGTAGGATGATTATCTGCTGCAATGATGTACATGTCAATGTCTTTATTTTTCCTGAATATATATCGCAGCCCGGATGGATGAAACTAGATCCGAGGTCTTCAAACTCATTCGATCTTCACTCTAAGTACAAGTCGATCCATGTGAGAATTGTTCTGAAGTCGAACATGGAAAGACATCGCTTGATTACCGGTCAATGATGTAAACCGTTAACAAGCGCGAGAGGAATCACCGATAATGATAATGACCCTCAAGGTACTGCAGTACAATTCACATGGTGTGAATAAAGGACTTGGCGTCGAACACCACGCAAAATATTTTGGTCGAAGGTCATTGATGTATACCTGTCGCCGGAAGTGAGAAACTTGCCATTGAGGCATGCAAGTTTCAAAGTACCGAAGGGGTTGTTCCTAGATCAACTTCTTGGATAATGAGCTGATGTCGACAAGAAGCGATCCGTCAAAGGAGGGCCTTAATGAATCCCACATCAGTGACACGGAACGGAGCTAATGATTTTAATGGAGGTGAAAACGATCTGTGTCATATGATTCAGGGTGGTGGTCATGAAAGGATGAAGGATAATGTATGGCAGTGGATGGGACACGGTTGACTTTTCTGAACGACTTCTCTTGAACATATGGCGACACTGATGCGATGGATTGGTAGCATTACCCCAAATATGGATGGTATGGCGAGACCATGGATGTGACCGGTGAATGAAACAACCCAACCCGATTGTGGTACGGAGGAAAAGTGTCATGTTCAAGAGCGACTTGCTACCATCAAAGTTTTCTTTAGTTTCTCCCAATTTTTCCCCAGTCATTGCTGACCAGTACCTCTTTATTTTTGTCAAGCTTGGGGAGGATAACATATGCTTGTTCTATAACCTGCCCTTCGGGCAAGCCCATCGCTATGTTTTAACGAGCCTAGCGATAGTGAAACTCATTCTCGTCTAAAGACAAGTTTGTCGCTATTTTAATGATTTTAATGAGTCTAACGACAAGGATAACTCGGTCCTTTTCATTTTTAGAGAGTCTGAAAAGGTACATAAAGTTAACTCCAAAAGTCCTTTTTCGTCATCTAATCCCTTAAGTCCGAAAAAGTATAAAACAATACAGAAGGGATGAGTTTTCGATAGTTTTAACGAGCCGAACAAAACAAGCGCTCGATCTTTTTGTGCAATAATCCCTCAAGTCCAAAAAGATTAAAATCTAGAGGAGGTATAGCTCTTCCGGTCGCTTTAACGAGCTGGAAGGCCAAAACTCGGCAATCTTTTCATATTTTATGAGTCAGATGAAAAGAGCTTAAAGAAGACTCGTCTTTTGAGGAACGAGTGATAAACAGGGTTAGTAGCTGATTCCAGGTACAGGTTGGAATTTTCCAATCACGGCAGTGTCACAAGGATGGCTAGGTGAAATCACTCTTCGCAGCTGTTCCTCAAAATGGGTAAACAATCATATGGAGGTGAACGATCGGCCAATGGAAAAGTGGAGGTGACGGTGCAAACACGACCAAGGCTTTAATGGCTGATGATATTACATTCACAGTGGTTATTTACCGGGTAGTTCATTTTTTAACGAGCTTAAACGCGGGTGGAAACATTTGCTCGATCTTATGTTTATTTTTTAACGAGCATGAACTATGTGCTAAAACTGCTCGGATCTTGCGTTTATTTTTTAATGAGCATGAACTTTGTGCTAAAACTGCTCGAAATTATATGGTCAAATTTTGATTTTTACCATGACTAGCTTTGCCCTTTTCAAAGATAGTACTGTATCCTCAATTGCTGCATCAAACTTGTTAGAAATGAATAACATTTGCATGAAAATGAGATTAGAACCCTAATATTTCGCTTTGAACTACGTAAAAAAGCAATTAAAAGGTGTTTTTACCTCTCATTTTACCACTTGGTTTGTTGGAGCTTTGGAGGTGCCTCTTCCCCCTTGATTTTCACCAGCTGATTCCGGGAGATTCTGCGGACGATTTTCGGCGCCGTCTGGACCAGGTAGGAGCTAAACTCTAGCTCTTTCTTTTCATGGTTTCCTTTTTCCATTCTGTGCCTGTTTTCCTGTTCCCATGAGCCCCTGGGGTTTTGCTAGGGCGCTCTGCCATCAGCGCAGGCAGTCCATTCGAAACCTGCGTTGAATGTCAAGCTGCATGAAGGCAGTTTGACCTTCAACACAGGTAGGACACTAGCCAGTTGCGTTGATCATAGAAAAACAGTTCTATTGCACAGTTTTTGATGAAATTTTGCCAGTTTCTCATCAAATCCAGGATCTTACTCTTTCTCTTGTTTGTTTTGCAGGGACTTTTGAGCAAAATGACCCTCACATGGCGAGAACGAGAACATGAAGAAGAGGACATGATTGCCCTCCATGACCCTGTCACGGTGAACGCGCTGCGGAACTGTGGCTTGCTGAAGTTCTTCCGTATCTCTAGTATGAGAGCACAGATCTCTTTACTGCAGTATATGCTTGATGCTTGGGATCCTATTAACCAAGTATTTCAGATCAGGAGCAAATCCATCCCTTTGACCGTGGTAGACATTTACTTCTTGACTGGTTTGTCGAGGCGGGGTGCCCCCATTTCTTTGTCAGGTTCGGCCCGAGGGAATGACTCCGTGAGATATTATGTCTGCCAGTATTGCAGGGAGGGATCCCAGCCGAGTAGAGACGACAAGGTTGTTATCCGTGAGATTATTGACAGGTCTCTCAGGTCCATTCTGTATACTATTGGTAGGATGGCCGGTAGCGCATCTCTTCATGTTGCCAACAGATCTTATGTGCAGCACGCCTTGGAGTGTCTCCAACCGAAGGTATTCAACTGGTGTGATGCAATACTTCTTCAGATGAAAAGTCAGTTGAACAAGGTAAAGGACGGGAAGCTGAAGAACTTTGGATATGGTTCTATTCTGACTGCCTTTGCCTTGGAGAAAATACCACTGATGCAGCCTCAGTATATCGCACTCGACTTGCCTTCTCCTACCGAGCCACGCATGCAGAGATGGGTTGATCACATGTCTAGGCATGCTGGTCAATCTCAGATTTCTTTCACTGATACCTTATTCAGGTGGTTCGAGCGTCAGGAGATGGTCTATTCCGAGTATCCATATGTTGGTATGGATTTCCGAGGTGATCCGGACTTGGTACTGCTGGATGGCGAACAGTGGGGCGCTATTGGTAAAATCTTTGACCATATTACTGTTTACTGTTCTTATTTATAATGTCCTCGTGCTTTATTCTATCAAGACTTTAATCAAACTCATGTGTGCATGCAGATGTTGGTCCTATTCGTCCAGCAGTTCGCCCGAGAGCGCCAGTTGCTGCCCCAGCAGGGGAGATTGCTGGGAGGGTTATTCTCCGCGACCTTGATGTGGCTGAGACTCTTACAGCTGTGCAGGAGCAGGTTGAGAGCCTTACTCTCGGCATTCCCGATGTGAGGATTGACGAGTTACCTTTACAGTTGCAGTGGCATACTACTGGTGTGCCTAGACGATGGACTCGTCTCTTACGCATGATTGCACAGGCCATGACGTGCTATCATGAGCATCACTAGGCTAGCGTGCCCCCTAGCATTTTTGAGTTTTTGGGTTATGCGGCCGATTTTGTCTTGGTTACGGAACATTATGTATGAACGATAAACAGCTTATATATATATATTTTGATTTTCGTGGTTTGTTCTGGTTGAGTTATATGATCCATATGTACAACATTGATGATGTGTCTCTTTTTATAAATGTCGCAAATGTCTATCTAACACATAGTTTGCTAATGAGTCGGTTAATGTGTTTAAGTTTCTGGAAATATGCTGGTATTGAATTAAATCAAAGTGTCTTTCCAAAATCTTAACTCTTAGAAACATGCGGTAAATAGCTGGATTGCGGACGGAATATATACCATTGAGTTGTAGTATTACGAGTTGTGAGTCTGGCCTGACGATTAGTCGACGTATACCATGGGTGATGGCATCAGAGAGTAGTTCTATCAACGCGCTATACTCAGCGATGTTATTCGTTGATTGCCCAATACATACACCTCTGAAACTTACTAACTCGTCGCTTGGATCAAAAATGGCCTAGGCTGCGGAGGACAGGTTCCGCGAACTACGACTCGCTCCGTCGGCATATCCAACACATGTCTCCAGAAGGTTTGACATCTGCAATAAATGTAAAAAGGTGGATTACTCGACCAAAACAAACACTTTTAGTGAAAACAAAATACAACAAAAGCATACAGGTTACTATTTAAGCATAGTAATGCTTGAGGTACAACCCATTACGGGGTTGCACCAATGGAATTCCGTCATAATCCATTAACTCGTAGGCTCCTCTTGCTAACACTCGTTTAACAAGGGGCCCATCCATAAAGAATTAAATTTACCTGCTCCCAATTTATCGGATTCTTGGTCATAAAGCAAGACCAAGTCACCTTCTGAGAAGACACGGGGTTTGACATTTTTGTCGAACTGCGCCTTGACTCGTTTCTTATGGGCTTCGTTAGCCAAAGCGGCATCACGACGGGTTTCATCCAATTGGATTAATTCCAAGAAACGAGCCTCTTCTTCCGAAGTTCCGGGGAGGAGGTCAATCGCGAGTTTAAGAGACGAAATTTCACACTGGATTGGCAAGACTGCTTCCAGGCCATACACCAGTTGGAAAGGTGTGAACCCGGTCGCATTCCTTACCGATGTTCGGTAAGCCCACAAGGCTGAGTACAAGATTAGGTGCCACCTTCTTTTGTGAACCCCGATCATCCTTTGCAACATACGCTTCAGGACCTTGTTGATTGCTTCAACTTGTCCGTTGGCTTGCGGATAATACGGGGTAGAGCTGTCGTGAGACAGCCCTAGCTTGGCAGCTAATTCAACCATCATGTGATTGCGAAAATGCGACCCATGATCTGTAACTATAGCCTGTGGTACGCCGAACCTGGCGACTACATGATTGAAAAAGAAAAGGGCAGCTGTTTCACCAGTGTTATCTAATGTAGGCATTGCCTCGGCCCATTTGGTAAAATAGTCAACGGCGACTATAATATACCCATGCCCCTCGGTCGAGGTGGGGTTACATGTCATGAAATCGATGCCCCATTTGGCGAAAGGCCCAATAACAACAATTGGCTGTAAGGGTGCGGGTGGTCTTCTGGTTTTGCTACCAAAAATTTGACAAGCATGGCAACTTCTGACTGCGGTTATGCAATCTTTGAACATGGTTGGCCAGAAGTATCCTGCTCGTAAGATTTTCTGTGCTGTAGCATATCCAGATTGATGCCCCCCACACGCGCCTGAATGACACTCATTCAGGACTTTTTCGGCCTCTTCATGGGTGAGGCACCTCCTCAGAACTGTATCGATACCACGACGGTAAAGCGTATCATCGACGATCATGTAGTCTTTTGCTTGGTATCGTATACGTTTCTGTTCTGAGTGAGAGGTGTCAGGCTTGAATTTTTGGGTTTGGAGATAAATGATTATATCTCCATACCACTCATTGCTTGCAGATATCAAGAACAAACTTTCGTCCACGATTGACTCTTCTGATGTTTCATCGTTGGACGACGATGGGAGATCGCACAATAATTCTGCGAAAACTAAAGCTTTCTTTGATTTGGATTTTACAAATTCCAGATCAAACTCTTGAAGGATTGCTATCCATTTTGAATACTTTCCCCCCAGCAACTGTCGCGACAATATATAAGTCATGGGGTTGCAATCTGATAGAATGGTAGTTTTCCGAAAGAGGACATAGTGTCGAAATCTTTGTATCGCTTGAACAGCAGCGAGTGCTAGCTTTTCAACATAAGAATATTTGCTTTCTGTATCATTCAAGTTTTTACTTAAATAATATATAGGATGTTCAATTCCATCGACTTCTTGAACTAAAACCATCGCAATGGTTGTATCTGCTGTAGCCAGATACAGGTTAAAATCTTTTTGATAGTCCGGGGCATACATTAATGATGCTTTTACTAGAGAATCTTTCAGAGCATCAAAGGAAGCTTGCGCCACCTGATCCCAGACAAAAGGTACATCCTTTTTCAAAAGACGAGTATAACCTTTAGCAAGTTCTGCGTAATTTGGAATGAACCTCCTCAGAAAGTTTGCTTTCCCTTGGAGTTTCTGAATCTGAAGCAAATTTGAAGGTGGAGGCAAATTAATGATTGCCTGAACCTTGCAAGGGTCGAGACGAATCCCATCCTTGGAGACTACAAAGCCAAGTAAACGACCAGAACCGACGCAAAACACACATTTGTGTGGATTGAGTCTTATCTTGTAGTGTCGGCAACGTAGAAATATCGCTCTTAAATGCCGCGGATGATCAGTCCGCTTTCGCGAATGAGCCGGAAGGTCGTCGAGATAAGGTTGAACGATGTTCTTGATGTCATGGAAGGCATAATTCATTGCCCTCTGAAATGTCGCCCCTGCGTTCTTTAAACCAAAGGGTAATTTTCGATAAGCGAATGTGCCCCATGGACAGATGAATGCAGTCTTTGACTGGTCCTGTGGGCGGATATTTATTTGATTATACCCGGAAAATCCATCCATAAATGAAAAGATTTCACATCCGGTGCATTCATCAATTATCTGGTCGATGAAGGGTGTAGGGTAGTTGTCCTTTGGACAAGCTTGGTTTACATCCCTATAATCGACACACACTCTAATTGTCCCTTGTTTCTTCATAACAGGGACAATATTCGATACCCAATCGGTTAGAGGAACCGGGTAGATGAAACCAGCATGGAGGATCTTTTCAACTTCTGCTTTAATGGCAGTGGCTTTCTTGGGGTGCACCTGCCGAAGCTGTTGTCTTACTGGTTTGACATCAGGATACATCTTAATTTCATGTTCAACGATACTCGAGTCAATGCCTGGCATTTCATCATATGACCAAGCAAAGACATCTCTGAACTCGCGAAAAAGAGCGTTATATATTTCCAGTTCTGAAGGAGAACATCCTTTGCCGACATAAATATTATCTACAACATTTGTTTTAGTCGAGATATTTATGGCTATAGTCTCTTCAATATTGGATAAGTTTCGCTCGGAATCCACCGTATTTACAGTATTTGATAGGAATTCAAAAACTGAAGGGTGGTAAAGGTCATGCTGAGTATCTTCTTCATATTCTGGAAGAAGGGAACGATGGTGGCAATCATTCCATGGTGCCCCCTCAATCAACATTGATTGTAGGATCCCTTCGTCAGTCCCATGTACTTTCGACCAAGGATCTAATGGGGTACCATATTCTCTAGACCTATCTACCCAAACGCTTGACGAGCGTTGATTTGGGTTCGCCTCCCATGCCTGAAACATTGATTGCTACAATATTTCTATAGGGCTTGGGGGCAAGACCATTGCATGATCCATGTCGATATCGTCTTCTGAGATCTTCGTGGAAGATATCATATTGCAGGCTGTTACCAATGCTACTTCCCCTATATAGAATGGAGGTGGAAGTGCGAAAGTTCCCATTAATGTGGGGTCTTTCAGTAGGCCTACTCCGATGTCTTGAAGCGAATTGTTGCTTCCATGGATCATGGGAATGCTTCCTGTAACTTGTGAACCATTAGGGAGGAAGTCTTATTGGTCGACGATCGTAATCCCTCCTTCAAATGGGAATGCGATCTTCCTAAAATAAGTCGACACAACAGCTGCCATGGCATATATCCACGGTCTTCCAAGTAGGATGTTGTAGTCAAGATTCCCATCGATGACTTCAACATCTATTTCTACTGTTTTTCCTCCCAGTTCAACCTTCAAGTTATTAAGGATACCGCACGGGGTATAAGTCCTTCCGTCGAATGCTTTTAATGTCGTCGAAGATTGCGACAAGGTTGGAGATCCTAAAGTTTTCCAGCAACTCATCGACATAATACATGTAGATGCCCCCTCATCAATAATTGTTCGGTGAACAGTTTTGTTGAGGGCTTTCACTTGAATAAGGAAAGCTAGTTGAGCTGGTAACTGAGGATCGTATCCTTTGTGGTCGAAGGATACAAGATTTGAATCCTTAGGATCAACTCCACCAATAGCCGATAACAAAGCCTGCCTTTGGGATGGGCAATTTTGTAGTACTTCAAGAGTCGACATACCGGATGGCGATTGGGCCAAATCTTCCATTATGTTATAATGCTGCGCCGCTCTGGCGCGAGGATTAAATGTCGACTTGTGTACTACTCCCTTTGGCGGTTTTATTGTTAATTCAGGAATGATGGGTGGTACAACTTCTGTCGAAGTTGTCGTCGAACTACTTGGTTGATCTTTACCTTTGTCGTTTGACAGCTGCGGATTCCCGTAATCTTTGTTCCTTGTCGAAATCAAAGCATCATTCTGCTATTTTGAAACTGACAACATGAGCACTTGGGACGGGGAAGCATTTCCACTATCAACCAGATTTTGACCTGGATTGGGAAACGAATCAGTTAACACAGCTGAGGTTTGCGAACTTTTGAAGAACCTTTTAAGCTCAGCTTTGTATGGACATTCGTTTGTCCAGTGATGCTCGTCACATATCTGACACCCTGTGGTAGGGGGTTTCCTATTTCCAGGAGGGTTTGAAGAAGTTTTTTCAGGGGATGACTCACCCTGTTTCTTCTTCTTCCCTTTGTTTTGCTTCTTCTTGCTTCCTGGTTGTTTGGTTTCTTTGCCCTTATCTGCTGATACGGCATTTACTTCCAAAGCAAGAATCTCTTCTTTTGCATTTTGATCCGAATTCTTACGGGCTTTCTTAGACGAAGCCTTTGTCGATTTCGCGTTTGCCGTGCCAATCACGCCATCGCCGGCATGAGAGTCACTATTTGATTTAGGAGGAGGAGGAATTGAGAATTCCGGTCTAGGGGCGTCCGGTATTTTGTCGTAGAGCGTGCCAGACTGAGTATAGACTAAGTCTAGATATTGTGCACGAGCAATAACTTGCTCCTCCGTTACGAATCCCCCCTTGGCCACATCTTCTGTTATAGCAGGAAGTAATGACTTTATAAACCATTCAGCTAACAACTGATCGGGAACATATGTTTTCACCATCCTACGGCGACGACGCCATTCATGTATATGATCGGATATATGAGTGGCCGTTGTCTGCTTGAAGTTGGTTAAGATTTCTGTTCCCGTTTCATACCTTATCGGTAATTGAAAATGGGTTAAGAAAGTCGTGGCTAGGGAGCTGAAATTGTCAAATGAGGCTCTAGGTAATTCAATATACCATTTTGCCGCTGGACCCGTTAACGTCCTCTGGAAAAGGCGAAGCCTTATCGAATCATCATTTAGGGTGTTTGATGAACACCACAGATGAAAAGTCATCACGTGATTCGATGGGTCTTCACCTGGATTTCCATTGAATTTAGGAATGTCAGATGGAAGTTTGTGAGGAATCGCTGGCCACCAAGGGGCGTAAGCAATCAGATCGTTGGTTAACCGGTGTAAATCGGGTAACTCTAAAGTTGCCACGAATGGTAACTGTTGATTCAGGTTAGGTGAGGCATACCCAGGGTACGATGGAATTGCCTGAGCAGTGGGCCTTTGCATACCAGCATAATGTAATTGATGTTGGTATGATTGATACGGTTGGTGGACTTGACCACTGTAAAGCGGTTGGTTTTGACCGTTTTGAATATACAGTTGTCCACTGTTCGCAAAGATCTGCTGCTCAGAACCTTGGTACACTTGCTGGAATTGTGGTTGTTGGTATTGCACCAGCCATGGTTGTGAGGCCATGTTCTGTTGTGCTATACTAACTGTTGGACCAAGGTGTGGGGTAATTGTACCCGTTTGGACCTGTGTCGCCCCACCAGTTGGCGATTGTGGTTGTGTCCCAGGGTCAAGGGGATGTTGCATTACAACCTGAGAAATCTGAGGTTGACATACAACAGACAACGTTTGAACTTGCGACACTGTCACAATAGCCAGTGTGGTCGGGATGTTCGACATAGGTACACACTGTTGCATAGAATATACAACCCTTGGTTGTTGAGGTAGCATAGGTACCCAACCACTTGATGTAATTCCAGTATAACCTGAATACTGTTGTGAACTCCCGTATGGATACCCTCCCAGAGGGGGTAATGAAAGGGCATACTGCCCCCCATACGGTAGCAATCCGGAACTCAAGGGGATTGTTTGTCCTTGTGGACTGGATTGCCCAAATTGACCTCCAAATGGATCAATCTGACGAGTCTCAACATAAGAGTTGCCGGATATTATTCCGGATGAACAAACTGGAACAGACCGCACTGTCGAAATAGTCCCTTGGTGGACTCCTTCTAGCGGTTGTGAGCTAGTCGGGACAGATGGTATGCCGACAAACATTGTCGGAGTGACGACAGGGGCTTCTGCTGTCGCTGTGTCATTCGACACAGTCCTAGATGTTGACGGTTGTTCAGACATTTTGAGTCTATCCAATAGATTTCCTAGCGATTCTACAGGAACTTCCACTTGTGGCAGACTAACTTCTGATGTAGAAGGAAATAGAGTGACCCCTACTCCAAAATGGGTTGGAGTACTTGCTTGCAGATCCTCTACAATTTCCTCTATCGCAATCAAACCAGGTGGAAGAGGAAGACCGTCAGGTCCGTAAAATATTTCTGGTGCCGAAGAAGGGGTTGAATCGACAGCGACAGTTGTTTGAGGAGCAAGACTCTCTGAACCGGTCACAGATGGAACCGGTTCAGTAACACAAGTATTTGCCCCCAGACTAGGATCAACGTTACTATCCCTCTGCGGCTGTTGAAATTCTTCTATAGAGGCAGGGTTTCCAGAAATGTTTGGAGTAACCGGAATCTCAGATATTGTTGGAACACTTGTTCTAACTTTGATAGGAGATTTTGAACCGGTTAAATGAGTTCGCTTTGTCCGTATTGTTTTCGATTCCGGAGACAAAAACGGTTGACTCGTAAGCCTCCGCGAACGACGAGGTTTCAATTGACTTTCTTCCACGATTGCGGATTACTCGATCAACCAAAATACAAAAGGGGAAAGTGTGTTTCCGAATTAAATGAATTTTTTAGACGCTTTTAGACACAACTTGCTTTTTCACTTTTAAAGAGTCGAGAAAAAGCTAAAGATGACTCTAGTCTCCTTCGATGTTTTAACGAGCCCGAAGTGACAAATGCTCGGATGGACATTTTCTGTTATAGAGTCTGAAAAAGGCCAAAAGGAACTGCTCTGGAGTTCTAGGCAGAGGGTGTGCCAAAATTTTCGCAAAACCGCAGAATACTTTTTAGGGTACGGGCGGTCGATCTTCCTGAATGCTGTGTTCAGTGCATTGCGATCAGTAGGGCAGCCGACACGGCTTCCTAAGGATAAAGGTTTTATGCCTATAGGGGTTTCCCAATATATACGCGACGATACGTGGGAGCACAATCCGTACTGGCGCTATCGTCCCTCAGGAGGAATCACCCACCATCCACGAGATCGACAGTCACCAGGCTTTACGACGCCGGAACACGTCTCTAGCCTAGACCTCTATGTTGTGCGTTATGTTGCAAAGCGTTGTTAAGTTCATTCAATTTATTTTAGGTTGATCTTTTTAAAGTTTGCCTTTCAAGGTTCACCACGAGATGTATGATACAAATTCCTAAATGCAGTCTAAATATGATAAGCAAGCTTTATATCTTTTCAACTTTGAAAATCCTAGCTACTAAGGGAAAAGAAAGACACCATCTTTTCTCAAAGAGCAATCAGCACACTCTAATGCACTTTTCCTAAATCAAACATGCAAACTATCAAAATGCAAATGCACAATGCAGGTGTTTGTTTTCCACTTTCTTAGTATTGATGCCTACAAAGAAAGCTTTTTGTACAACTTTGAATTTGCTTTTAAATGACAAATACAAACAAGTTTACTTTTTTGAAATCAGAGAGGGTAGAAGAGATTACAACACTTTAACGATTTTCGAAATGAAGACTTGTTTCGACACTTAAAAGAGACAAATTCAAACCAATAAGCAAGAGTAAATGTATAATCAATCTGCAAACAGCCAATGAACTCTCTTCTAAGATCACAACCAACAGATCTGAATCAAGGGCTACAGGATGACTATTTCACTCATGCAAAGGAAAACTGTAAATGACGCCACAAACACATAAAAACAATCACAGTCTTTTTGTACAAAAGGAGGCAGAATCTAAGCAGAGAAAAGGAGTTATCAGACTGGTACCTATGCTGGTTACAGGCTGCAAAAATCAGAGATCAAAACAAGGCAAAACAGAGCAGAGAACCCCAGCTGCACTAGGACAAACTGGTTCAACGCAACCTCAACACAGGGGTTTTGACATTTAGCGCAGGTAGCCTTCACGGGACCTGCGTTGAAATGCAGAATCCCTTCACTGGGTCTGCGCTGAAGGAGAAACTCTCGTTTCCCACAGGTTCTGGGTCACAGATTGCTATTTAATTCACTGTTTCAGGCCAAATAAAAGCAACAAGCAAGGTACAATCGAAGGGATGCTTTGAAGGGTACTAAGATCTATCACAAAGGATCATCAAATCATTTGTGAGTCCATTGTTCAGATCATAGACAAGTCCAGTGACTGGATCAAGGTAGCAACTGTCTACTTTGCATCCGGGAAAAGCAGATGCAGTTCGATTGTTGCTGTCAAGTCTATGAAACAAACAATGATAGAAACACAAATAAAATGACTAAACAAATATCCCCAGCAGAGTCGCCAATTTGTTGTGGGGAAAAATGCCTATGCAGGACGATCCTATCCACCTAAGGTGTGACAGTGCCTTAGCAACAAACAGAGACAGCTATTCTAGTATTCTTCCTTTATGAATTAAGAATGAAGAGAGATAGATGGACTAACCGGTGTCCTCCGTTTGTCCCTCGATCTGGTCTCTCTTCTCTTTGAGGGTTCCCAGCTACTTTCCTTCTCGCTCGCCCAGCTTCAAGAGGTTTCTGCAAGATCACAAGAAGAGAACACTACACAAGACATGGATTCATATTCATAACTAGTTCAGGATTAGAAATAAACTAAACATACTAATGCAATCATACATCAAGAATACATCAGCATATATGTTATAGACATTTTTGTGCCTTACAGCATGAAGCATGAAATGTCGATAATCTGAGGGATCCAAAGTCCCTAAACATGTTGTTCCTACCCCTAGAGGAACAAGGTCAGCAAACCACAGCACTGAAAATCAGTTCTCCACCTAAAAACACTCAAAAACAAGCTATTTCTGGATCATGTCAGCTGCTCCACTGAGCATCTGTGCTTAATGTCAACTGCTCCACTCTGTACCTGCGCTGAATGTCAAAAGCAATGAAGGCTACCTGCGCTGGGCGAGATTGGCCAAGTGGCACAGTCATTCTGCAAGGTGTCAAATGCCCAGGAAGCTTCCAAAATGACACTTGGATCAGGGAATTCGCCTTGTGATGAGTAAGAGGATCTAGATCTCCAAGTGGAAGCAAGAAACTCCAAGTGGACTCAAGAACTGAAGTATAACTGAAGTGGGAGAGGACACTAGTCAGCTTCATGCCAGCCTCAAGCTGACTCATCCTTTCTCCAAATCTCCTATATATAGAGCTCTCTCATGAGGTCTAAGGAGGCTGGAATCTTGTGAATGTAAGGAAGTGCTGTTGGTTTGTGCATAGAACTATTGGGTGATTGCTTTGAAGGAGGTGAAGAGGAGATTTCTTTCTGCTGGGAGGTGTTGCTGGATTGGGCCTCTTATGGTTGTAACACTCTCAGAATTTTACTTCTTCTATTAATAAAGTATTTGAGGTTCTTCTATATGCATGTGTCTCTATGGTGAATTGATGCTTGTATATTTGATTTATTCTAATCCTTGAATCAGTTATGGATGTATGCTTCTTGTAGTTTCCTTTCTTTGTGCTTTTACAGGACCTTTGTGTAGCTGGGCCGGTGAAAGAGCAAGGAGCTAGGAGCAAGCAGCAAGAGGGAAGATTAGATCAACCATTAGCGGAAGATAACGGTTAGTGGATCCCTTTTCTCTTCTCTCTCTCATCTCATAAAGAAGTAATCTTGAATAGCTTTGTATTCAGTTGTTGCTGAGGTACTATCACCCTTAGAGTGGGATAGGGTCATTCCGTATTGGATACTTTTCCCAACAACAAATTGGCGACTCCGCTGGGGATCGTATCTTGTTGGTTGTTTGTGTTTTTGCTATTCATTTCATAAACAAAGGGAGTACCGAATCGAACTGTGTTTGAATCATTCAAATACAAAGTAGAGGGCAGCTACTCTAGCTCAGTTTTTGGGCAAGTTTATGATTTGAAGAGCTGATCCACAATGACTCTAATAAGCTCTTAGTGATAGCTTTTCATCCTCCTTGTCATCCCTTAGTGTGTCCTTGACTGATAGCTTCTGATTTGAGCAAAAACTGTGAATTTTTGAGCAATCTGTGACCCGGAAACCACCAGAAACGAAAGTTTCGTTCTTCAGTGCAGGCTGTACAAAGGCTGTTTGCATTTCAGCGCAGTTCCCGAAGGGGCTACCTGCGCTGAAGGTCAAACAGGCAGTGTTCCACCTGCGCTGGACCAGTCCTGCCTTGTGCTGCTGGGGTTTCGTGCTGTTTCTTGCCCTGTTTTCACTCTTGTTTTTGCTGTTTGTTACCAGTCAGTGGGCCTATCTGAAACCAACTTTCCTTGTCACTATTCCGCCTCAGTTGTATAAAGAAACTGTGTTGGTTCTTTGTGTATTTCTTGTACATTTACAGTTTCCCATAACGAAAGTGAACTAGTCTTGCTGTGACCTCTTAGATCTAGACCTGTGATAAAGTGTCGTTTTGATCTTAAGAGTTAGTTTGTTTGCTGTTCATAGCTGATTGAGCTTTTGCTTTCATCATATGGTTTGAATTTATATATTTCTAGTGTTGAAACAAGTAAATCTTAAGGTGTCTTTTGATTTTGGACAAGCTTGTTTGCTTTCACTTGAAATTGAATTCAAAATTATACAACATCTTTCTTTCTGCATTACACCAACATTAAGAAAGAGAAAAGAAATACTTGCATTGTGCATATACATTATGACGGTCTGCATGTTGATTTAGGGAAAAATGCATTAGTGTGTGCTCTATGATCTGTGTGAAAAGGTGTTATCTTTCTTTTCCCTCAGTAGTTAAGGTTTTCAAAGTTGAAAGACTGAAAAGCTTGCTTATCATCTTAGACTGCATTTAGGAGTGTTATCATACATCTCGTGGTGATCCATAAAGGCAAACTGCTAAACAAGATCAACCTTAAAATAAATTGAATTTACATAACAACGCATTGAAACATAACACAAACACGTAGAGGTCTAAGCTAGAGACGTGTTCCGGTGTCGTTAAACGTGATATCTTAGCGTTGAGTGGTTGGGTGATTCCTCCACGGTGAAGCGATAAGTATCAATACGGACTTGTGCTCCCACGTACCGTCGCGTATATATTGGGGGACCCCTATAGGAATAAAGCCTTTATCCAATAGTAAACCGTGTCGGCCGCCCTACTGATCGCAATGCAGTGAACACAGCATTCACGAAGATCGACCACTCGTACCGTAAAACGTATTCTGTGGTTTTGCGAAAAGTTTGGCACACCCTCTGCCTAGAACTCCAGAGCAGTTTCTTTTGGCCTTTTTCAAACTCTATAACTGAAAAAGTCCATCCGAGCATTTGTCACTTCGGGCTCGTTAAAACATCGAAGGAGACTAGAGTCATCTTTAGCTTTTTCTCGACTCTTAAAAAGTGAAAAAGCAAGTTGTGTCTAAGCGTCGTTATAAAATTTATTTTAAACAGGACATAATCACCTCCTATTCCCGCGTTGATCTTAAGTTGAGAACATGGAACGCCCCAACCAAGGAACTCCACATGATGGAAATCCTAGTCCATTCTCCTCTTGGGGAGAAGTTGGTGCGCCCCACATGGCCACATTGTCGCTTCCAGGACTGACAATTGGCCTGCCTATTTGGCTATTCTCAACTAATGTAGTTCAGACCACCATGGTTCCTGAGCAGTCGAGTCAACAGTTAGATCAGTCTAGAGCTGCCCACCAGCCTTCTACTTCTTATAACTCTTCCTCCAATCCTTCATCTTCGCAGGGTAGAGCCGGCAAAAGCCAAGCTCCCATGGAGAAGAAGGAGAAGAAGAAGAAAGAGAAGAAGAAGAAGAAGCTTAAGGCGACTGGGGGCAAGCAAAAGACATCTGACAAAAACCCACACACAGCACAGACCGGGCCTAAATCGCCATGTGTCATATGTAGAGGAGACCACTTCCATAGAGATTGTCCCTGTATTCCCCGGATACTAAGGGACTGGTCACCTCGTTTGCACAATTCGGGAGCATCAACCTCTGATAGCCATGTTGATTGCTTACCGTCAACCAGCGAAAGTGAAGGTTCAAGACAAAGAGGGGGAGTAAGATCCCCCTGCAGACTGTGTGAAGGTGATCATGCCATCCACCGTTGTCCCTTCTTAGACGAAGCGAAGAGAGTGTTGGAAGATCGCCCGGTTTCACCGTTGGGACTTCCTCCTGGATACAAAAAACTCATGCCAAGTCCTCCGTTGGTTGAAAATACAGCTGGCCCGCTCAAGTGGTCAGCTGAAGCGTCAGTCATTGAAAATGAACCTACTGAATCCAGACCAGACGAAAGTCTAAAGGTCGATACGGCAGTTGACCCGGTTCTTCCTTCAGAGGTTTCATCCTCAAATGACACCGTCACTGAAGATTCATCTTCAAATGACACCCTCACTGAAGAGAATAAGGATGACACCATCGAGATTCTTTTCGTCAACACCGACTCTGATGAGCATCAGGGCAATGCGCCCATTCCTTTATCGCAGGAAGGAACATCGTCAGGGTCATATCCGGCCGTGTATTCGGTCCCACCACCAAGCAACCTGGTTGTGTCCTTTGATTGGAACCAACTAGGCAGACCCCGGTTACCAGCCAGTATACCATTCAGAATCATAGTCCAAATTTATAGAATGGTAATGGCTGGAACTATCATTGATGAAGGGGCATCTGTGAGTATCCTTTCCTCTATTGCTTGGAAAGCACTGGGTTCCCCAGAGCTTTTGCCTGAGATAAGAAATCTCTCGGGTTTTGATAAAGGAACCAGTCGACCATTAGGGATCCTCCCCAATGTGCCTGTTACATTGAAAGGGAAGACCGTTCAAATGAACGTGATGGTCGTTCAAGGACCCTTGGATTATAACCTACTCCTTGGACGAGACTATATATATTGCATGGGAGCTATAGTCTCCTCACTCTTTAGAGTAATGTGTTTTCCACACGAAGGAAGAATGGTCAAGCTCGTAGACCAACTTTCATTTCCAGGATCACGCATTGCAAATAGTCAAATACCAACCCTGAATGGTCTATTCACCCAAGAAATGTCTCCACCCCCAGTCCTCCTTCCCGATGAATGCGAGTGATTCGGAAAGATGGGACTGGAACCCAGGGGGCATGCATCCTGGTTTGCTTCGGGCAGAGGAAACCCTGGGTATAAGGTAGAATTTCCGCGAAGGAATATGACTAGTCCGTACCCCGTCCGTGGAAGGAAGAGAGGGTTGTTCTAGAATAAGATTCTTTTGTCAAAGTTATGTGTTTGATGATTTCTAGTCATTCACCTTTGTCTAAATAGGTAGGTAATACCAAAGAAAGAGATTCCTTTGCGGCAACAAATTGTAACCATCTTTGGGTAAAAAGGCAAGCCTCACCCATTAAAACAAATGTTTTGAAGGATAAGTAGGGGCAGCCTCCAAAGAAAGAGATTCCTTTGCTGCAACAAATTGTAACCATCTTTGAGTAACCTAATGATAGACATCGCCGAAGAAAGAGTTTCATTTGCGGCAGCAAATAAAACCATTTTTTGGATAACCTGAAAGAGGCAAGCCTCCCTCAATAACATTAATGTTTTGTCTTTGAGTAGTGTTCTTCTCTTGTCGCAAGTAGCTGCTCTCTTGTCGCAAGTAGCTGTTCTCTTGCGATCTTGCAAAAGAGCTGTCAAAAGTTGGGCCGACGGGAAGACAAGTACCGCGTAAGACCCGTTTAAAAATAACGAGAAGACAAGTATCGTTAACATTAGACTAGCAAGACGACAAGTAGCTGTGAACACCCAAAGAAAAGCAGAGGTGGAGGAGAGGAGGGGCAGCCTTGAAATTGTATCTTACACCTGGGGGCATGCGAACCTTTTGGAGTGCAAGCAAAGAGCGGTTATTTATCTGTTTTTTGGATTAGTCGTTTCCGAACTTGCATGAAGAAAGGATGTGGGGCAAGGGTCAAAATTTGCCAAATGAGGAGCATAGCTTCGTGAGATAAAGCTCCATAAAAAATAGCTATCTCATAGGAGACATTTCTTATCTTATGACTGGTATATCGAGCAGTTTTACCGCGGAATTTATGCTCGTTAAAAAATAGAAAAGCGAGATCCGAGCAGTTTTAGCATCATAGTTCATACTCGTTAAAAAATAAACATAAGCTTTTGAGCAAGTTTAAGCTCGTTAAAAAATGAACTTCCCGGTAAATAACCATTGTGATCGTAAACTTATTAGCCATAAAAAGCCTTGGTCGTGTTTGCACCCGCCACCTCCATTTCATTTGGCCAATCGTTCACCTCCATATGATTGTTTACCCATTTTGAGGAACAGCTGCGAAGAGTGATTTCACTTAGCCATCCTTGTGACACTGCCGTGATTGGAAAATTCCAACCTGTACCTGGAATCTGCTGCTATCCCTGTTTATCACTCGTTCCTCAAAAGACGAGTCTTCTTTGAGCTATTTTCTCCTGACTCGTAAAATATGAAAAGTTTGCCGAGTTTTGGCCTTCCAGCTCGTTAAAATGACCGGAAGAGCTATCCCTCCTCTAGATTTTAATCTTTTTGGACCTGAGGGATTATTGCACAAAAAGGTCGAGCGCTTGTTTTATTCGGCTCGTTAAAGTAATCGAAAACTCATCCCTTCTGTATTGTTTTATACTTTTTCGGACTTAAGGGATTAGATGACGAAAAAGGAATTTTGGAGTTAACTTTCTGTACCTTTTCAGACTCTCTAAAAATGAAAAGGACCGAGTTTTCCTTGTCGTTAGACTCGTTAAAATGATTAAATAGCGACAAACTTGTCTTTAGACGAGAACGAGTTTCCCTATCGCTAAGCTCGTTAAAACATAGCGATGGGCTTGCCCGAAGGGCAGGTTATAGAACAAGCATATGTTATCCTCCTCAAGCTTGACAAAAATAAAGAGGTACTGGTCAGAAATGACTGGGGAAAAATTGGGAGAACCTCAAAGCTTTAATGGTAGCAAGTCACTCTTGGACATGACACTTTGTCCTCCGTATCACATCGGGTTGGGTTGTTTCATTCACCGGTCTCATCACCATGGTCCTCGCCAAACCATCCACATTTGGGGTAATGCTACCGATCCATCACATCAGTGTCGTTATATGTTCAAGAGATGTGTTCAGAAAGAGTCAACCGTGTCCCATCCACTGCCATACATTATCCTTCATCCACCCATGATCGCCACCCTGAATCATATTTCACAGATTGTTTTCACCTCCACTAAAATCATTAGCTCCGTTCCGTGTCACTGATGTGGGATTCATTAAGGCCCTCCTTTGACGGATCGCTTCTTGTCGACTTCAGCTCATTATCCAAGAAGTTGATCTAGGAACACCCCCCCCAGTACTTTGAAGCTTGCATGCCTCAATGGCAAGTTTCTCACTTCCGGCGACAGGTATACATCAATGACCTTCGACCAGAAGATTTTGCGTGGTGTTCGACGCCAAGTCCTTTATTCACACCACGTGAATTGTACTGCAGTACCTTGAGGGTCATTATCATTATCGGTGATTCCTCTCGCGCTTGTTAACGGTTTACATTATTGACCGGTAATCAAGCGATGTCTTTCCATGTTCGACTTCAGCGCAATTCTCACATGGATCGACTTGTACTTAGAGTGAAGATCGAACGAGTTTGAAGACCCCGGATCTAGTTTCATCCATCCGGGCTGCGATATATATATTCAGGATATAAAGACATTTGTTATGTACATCATTGCAACAGATGATCATCCTACTCAAAGGATGATAATTTCAGCAGAGAATTATCAGTCTACCATCAGACGATCGTCTGTTCTATGTACCAAAATGAATTTATAAAGCTGAGCATGGGAATGCCCGCCTCAGCTAGATCATGAAAGCAGAATGAAAAAAATAATGTATTGTATTGTATTTTATTACAGGGCACCTCTCAGCGATTGAATGAACTTCGGATCCTCCTGATAAAGCATTTCACCCGATAAACGACCTCATACTTTAGGGGGCAACTGTTATAGACATTTTTGTGCCTTACAGCATGAAGCATGAAATTTCGATAATCTGAGGGATCCAAAGTCCCTAAACATGTTGTTCCTACCCCTAGAGGAACAAGGTCAGCAAACCACAGCACTGAAAATCAGTTCTCCACCTGAAAACACTCAAAAACAAGCTATTTCTGGATCATGTCAGCTGCTCCACTGAGCATCTGCGCTGAATGTCAACTGCTCCACTCTGTACCTGCGCTGAATGTCAAAAGCAATGAAGGCTACCTGCACTGGGCGAGATTGGCCAAGTGGCACAGTCATTCTGCAAGGTGTCAAATGCCCAAGAAGCTTCCAAAATGACACTTGGATCAGGGAATTCGCCTTGTGATGAGTAAGAAGATCTAGATCTCCAAGTGGAAGCAAGAAACTCCAAGTGGACTCAAGAACTGAAGTATAACTGAAGTGGGAGAGGACACTAGTCAGCTTCATGCCAGCCTCAAGCTGACTCATCCTTTCTCCAAATCTCCTATATATAGAGCTCTCTCATGAGGTCTAAGGAGGCTGGAATCTTGTGAATGTAAGGAAGTGCTGTTGGTTTGTGCATAGAACTATTGGGTGATTGCTTTGAAGGAGGTGAAGAGGAGATTTCTTTCTGCTGGGAGGTGTTGCTGGATTGGGCCTCTTATGGTTGTAACACTCTCAGAACTTTACTTCTTCTATTAATAAAGTATTTGAGGTTCTTCTATATGCATGTGTTTCTATGGTGAATTGATGCTTGTATATTTGATTTATTCTAATCCTTGAATCAGTTATGGATGTATGCTTCTTGTAGTTTCCTTTCTTTGTGCTTTTACAGGATCTTTGTGTAGCTGGGCCGATGAAAGAGCAAGGAGCTAGGAGCAAGCAGCAAGAGGGAAGATTAGATCAACCATTAGAGGAAGATAACGGTTAGTGGATCCCTTTTCTCTTCTCTCTCTCATCTCATAAAGAAGTAATCTTGAATAGCTTTGTATTCAGTTGTTGCTGAGGTACTATCACCCTTAGAGTGGGATAGGGTCATTCCGTATTGGATACTTTTCCCAACAACAATATAGGAGAAACAAAGATAGCTTTATTGATGAATAACAAGGTTCAGGAAGAGATACAACCCAAAGGGCTCCAATCCAGCATCTCCTTCCCAGCAAATGGAATTCCTATCTTCACCCCCTTCAAAGCATTAAGCACCCAATAGTTCTAGTCTCAAACCAACAACAATTCTTTGCAATAACAAAATTCCAGCCTCTAGATCTCATGGAGGAGAGATCCATATATAGATGTTTGGAGAGAGGATGAGTCAGCTTGAGATCTGACTAGTGTCCTCACCCTCTGTCAGTTCTTGGGTCCACTTGGAGGTTCTTGCTTCCACTTGGAGATTTGGAACCTCTTACTCATCACCAGTCGAATTCCCTGAGTCAAGTGTCATTTTGGAAGCTTCCTGGGTTTTGACACCTTGAGAAATGAGCCTGCCACATGTCCATTCTCGTTCAGCGCAGGTAGCCAGTGTTCCAGTTGACATTCAACGTAGGTAGCCAGTGTTGGCTTTGACATTCAGCGCAAACAGCTAGTGTAGCCACTGAAATGATCCTGATTTGACTTGTTTTGAGCAGTTTTTGGTGGAGAACTTCTGTGAATTGCTGTGGTTTGTTAGCCTTGTTCCTCTAGGGGTAGGAACAACATGTTTAGGGACTTTGGATCCCTTAGATTATGGACATTTCATGCTCAATACTGTAAGGCACAAAAATGTCTATAACACCTGGGCTCATGAATGTAGCACTGGGAATGAAAATAGTATGGAGACTACTTACAGGAAAAGAGAGCTGGAGGAAAAAGACCCTTTTATCAAAATATATGGATAGCACCAGGGAAAGATTGCTTAATGGAAATATCCCAATAAGACAATGTACCCAAGTTTGGAAGCAGGTTAAAAAAACAATTCCATTAATGAGTAGATACATTTCTAAAATCCCAGGCAATGGAAAATCAATTTCATTTTGGGAGGACAGAATCATGGGAAAAGAACCACTACAGACCCATTCAGAAATTGAAGACATACGAGAGTGGATGAAAGGTAAAGGTTTCAATACTTTACACTCAATCTCTCTATGGAATCAAAAGGAGTGGTAATACTAGAAAATCTCATCAATTCCAGCTGATCTGGAAGGGAAATCGATCAGGGAGCTCTTAAAAGGGGCAGTGCCAGTCCACCATGATGAGAAGGATGAATATCTATGGGACCCAAGCGGTGGACATTATACAATCAGGACTGGATATAAAATCCTTCAAGAACAACCAAATCAACATGATTGGCATTCTTGGAAAATAGCATGGAAATCAGAAAGTTTGCCTAAGATCAAAATGTTCATTTGGACTCTTTTAAAAGGGAGAATATTGACTAGTGAAAACTTAAAAAGAAAAAGGCTTTCAAGGTCCAACACGATGCCCATTATGCATGTAGGCTAAAGAAAACATACAACATCTTTTCCAAGAATGTAACTTTTCCAAAGAATGTTGGCAGCAGCTGATAAGTCCTTTGGAAATAAGAATAAATTTTGAAAAGCCCTTGCCATATTTTCTTCATACCTTTGAAAAGGCCTACCCATACACAACAAAGAAAAAAGCTACAATTCAAATAATATGGAAATGCATTACAGTTGTTCTATGTTGGCAAATTTAGTTGACATGAAACAAGGGCATTTTAAAAAATCAAATCCCAAGGATAGGGAAGACCCTCTAAAAAACATGGGGCCTAACTTCTGAAATACCCAATGTTAAAGGAACAACTCCAACAGACTATAACACTCTTCAACAGGAAGAGCGAGATTGGCTCAACAAAGCCATAATAAATAATAATGGGCAAAAAGGATAGAGGAAGACAAACTCAGGAATTATATGGAAAATAAGAATGAGTGAAGAGGAACTGACAAACTGGAGGAAAAATCAGAATAGATATTGTCTATATTTTGATGGGGCTTCAGAGCAAAATCCAAGAAAGGTAGGAGTAGGGGGAATAATCCTCGATCCTGAAGGGAAAGAAAAGGTCACTTATGAATGGGGACTGGGACAAATCTCAAGTAATAAGGCAAAATCATACAACTTGTTGATGGGAAAAAGAATAATAAAAAAAAAGAGAAATCCAAAACCCTATCATAATAGGAGACTCATCAATAATAATAGAGGCAATGGCAAGAAACAAGAAACCAAGTAATGAGTTCATGAGAAGAATTTTTAGAAGAATCTAGAAGAACTTGGAAGGATCTGGATATGTAATCTACAGACATGTCTTGAGAATTCACAATCAATAGGCAGATTATTTTGCAAACTAAGCAGTGAAAAAAAAAGAAGGGCTTGTTCGTGAAATCTAGGAGGAATACCACATCTCTGTTCCTTAATAGCCAACAAAAATCACAAGTATAAAGCTAAACAATTCCAAAGGAAAAATCACAATGATAAAAGCAATAAATCAAAAAATGACAAGTATAAAATAGCAAAGGACACACCACTGCAGCAATAGCCAGGAAATCATGGGAAAGCAAAGGAAAAACCATGCAACTTCATACTCTCACATGAGCAACAACATGAATGAATATTGTGATCCTAGTCATAAGAACCACACTGCAATTTATCTCATCGAAGGCAGGTCTCGGGCTGAGATAAAACACAATAAGAATAGAGGGTACATTCACAAAAATCACAGCAGCAATTTCAGCGAGGAAATCTCCATTTTCCATGTTATTATAACGATACTTGGGTTTCAAAGCTCCTCTCTGTCTTCTCTAATAGCCAGCAGTGTTCCCACTGTTCAGTACGTAGACTTCATCTTAAGCCCCCTCCCTTCTTCTTACCCAGTGTGCTATCTTCATATCTCTTCTCTCCCTTCTCTCCCTCCTCTCAGCGAGCGCAAACCCCTTCTGAGCATCCATGCCCTCCATCTGCCCATCTCATTATCTCAGCCCTCCTCCCCGACTGATATAACCAGACTTTGGCCCTCCTTCAATTCTGTTGTTTGCAAGGACTTTAGCTCTACTGGTTCACTCGGGAAAAACCCGTCCGAGCGCTTTATCCGGACCTCAAAAAATCATTCATTTGCATCTATTATTACCGTCGGGCCCACTCTCCCAAGCCTTCTCCGCAGAGCTACCCCCTCCTATCTTTGATCTTCGATCAAATCAGGATCATTGATCGGGTGCTCGATCAAACGGTCATCGATTAACTGTTTCAATCACATTTGTGTGACTCTCCCCAACCGTCGATCTCTACTCACTGGATCGAATGACTCCTACCAATTTCGGGTAGATAACAAGCACAGAGATTACCCGCTTGAAAAGCGGTTTTCTCTCTCTCCTTCGATGCCACATGTCGCCTAGCCAGTGGAATTGGACGACCCCTCCCTTTTACCACTTATGGCTTCTAACGTGCCCGAAATACCATCTCCACATTTAATCTCGCCTTTCTTCTCAGTTAACATGCAGACTTGTTTATGCCCGATGACCGTTGATCTCAACCATCGACGGTTGCGACGACTCTTCCAGTCTTCTCTTCCATCAATGCCTCTGGTTATTCCCCTCCGTTCATCCCATGATCCCAATCTTAGAAATTTAATCTTGGCCGCTACATATCCAACGGTTTATGCCAAAAGGAAAGTGGTCAACAACAGCAAAAGAAGAAGCATCTCAGGCAACACAAAATCAAAGAAGCACAACAGAATTTGGAGCAGTAAGCAGAGACAAAGGAAGAACAAGCAAACAAATCAAATAGAACTCAACCCACTGAATAAGAAGCAGTGGCATATCATAAAAACAACTCTTCGAGCAACGAAGGAGAGAACTCGGTCAATTATGGCAAGAAAAAACAATCAACACAGGAGCAATCAGTCTATAAGCCCTGAAAATCTATCAGAGAGCCCATGATATGCAAATTTCTCTTTCTAGTAGGTCAATTTGTTAGGCAATACACTAGAATACACATAAAAATACATGAAGTCTTGAACATAAGCCTAGGAGAAGAGATTGCGTTCCTATCTCATGGATTAGATTTTTTTTATGGTACAGTCTTTGGTAATAGGAGCTTGCTCCATCAAAGCTTTTGGTAATATATAAACTACCTGACCTTGTTAAAAATAAATAAAAATTTAAGGCTACTTATAGCTTTATGACATCCAAAACCCTAACTACTAGTGGTCCCTCACATAATATGGGTTAACCACTTTATTTATTAACTATGACCTATTGATAACTAATTGTGGTCTCTTTTCTATAATGTGGGTCAATCACATACAATTATTATTAATTTGGATAATCGCTTACAAGATTTATTGACCAACTAACTAATTATGACTCTGACTAGGCCCCTTGGGCTTATTACATAAATAAGGGGTTAGGGTTGGACCCTAACATGACCTTGCCCATCAAAACAGCCTTGTCCTCAAGGCTGAAGCTACGGAAACTGTTGAAGAATAGTGGTTAGTTCCCATGTTGCATCTTCTGGAGAGGTGTCTTTCCACTTAATGAAGACTTCCTTGATTGTGTAGTCGCGGAGATGTTTTTAGCAAGTATTGAGACATGTTCGGGTCAGAGCCAAAGTGAGCCTTCCTCATCAATTTTTGAAAACATGTTTGAACCCTACAATTGTTCCCCACAAATTTCTTGAGGTAGGATACATGGAAGATGGGGTGAATTTTTGAAGTAGTCGGTAGGGCCAGTTTGTAAGCGACTACTCCTATACGCTAAAGCACCTAATAAGGCCCATAGAATTTTGGTGCGAGTTTCTACCAACCCTTTTCTTTGAGAGAGGTATACTTATAAGGTTGGAGTCGCAGGAACACCTGGTCACCTACTTGAAATGACCGCTCTGAATGGTGTTAGGCGATATGTTGCTTTATTCTATTATGATCTTGATGTAGATTATCTTTGAGATGAACTCTCATGGTGGTATGGTTCTGTAGGAGTTGATCAATTGTATGTACTTTGGAATATTAGGGGATACAATAAGTTGGTGAATGTGGGAGTTGGACATACATTTCCGCATATAGAATCATCTTGGTGGCTTCATGATAGTTAGTATTATACCACCATTTTGTTATAGGAAGCCATTGTACCCATTTATGTTGCTTGTTAAAAGTGAAGCACCGTAGATAGGTCTCCAAACATTTGTTGGCTGCTTCTATTTGACCATTGTTTTGGGGATGATAAGTTGTACTCAGTTGGAATTGCATTCCATGTAGCTGGAAAATTTCCCGCCAAAATTTGTTGGTGAAAGTGGGATCTCGATCAGACACAATGGAAGTTGGCATGCCATGCAGTTTGAATATTTGGTCCATGAAAACTTGAGCTACTAATGTTGGGTAAATGGTTGTGGTAGAGCGCAAAAATTAGCATATTTGGAAAGTTTGTCAACAACCACCATGATGATATTTGTTGCCTAACTTTGTGAGACCTGTAATGAAATCCATGGAAACATTTGTCTAGACGAAAGCAGGGAGTGGCAATGGTTGTGAGGTTCCTGGTAGCTTCATTGTTTCCACTTTGTTGCGCTGGAATACATCGCATTCAACTACAAAATTAAGAATGGTGCTCTTCGTTTCGGTCCAAAAGAAGAGGGAGTGACTCATGCATAAGTCTTTTGCAAGCCTCAATGTCTTGCAACTGAAGAGGAGTGTATCTCTTCTAATATGCGTGTTTTGAGGGTGGAGGTTGGGGATAGCACTACCCGATCCTTATAGTGAAAAATCTCATCCTTCCAAGAGTAGTCCTATGAGCAATTAGGATCTCCTTGTAATCTATTAATGAGTTGGGACAGAGAGGGGTGGGAGAACCATTCATAATGGGCTTCTTCAATCCAATATAGTTTGGGTAGAGATAGGGATAAAAGGGTACCCTCATCCTCAAATTGGTGCGATAACGCATCGGCCACTACATTGTCACGCCCCTTCTTGTAAATTATGTCATAATCATATCCCAACATTTTTGCGAGCCATATTTTGTTGTGGTGATGATAGACGTTGCTCGAGGAAATATTTCAAGATATGATGGTCAGTGTGGATTTGGAAATGATGCCCCAATTAATATGGTCGCCAAGTGTCTATTGCATGTAAGATGGTCATCATTTCTTTCTCATATGTAGATTGACCCAGATGCTTGTCACTGAATTGTTGACTCGTGAAAGCCAATGGTCTACCTCTCTGCGTTAATACTACACTAATGATCATACATCAAGCATTACATTCAATCACAAAAGGTTTTGTAAAGTCTGGTAGGGCCAATGTTGGAGAGGAGCACATGGCCTGTTTAAGAGCCAAAAAGGCCTACTGAGCTGTGTCAGTCCAGAGCAATGAATTTTTCTTGAGAATATTAGTGAGGGGTCGGTCAATGTGTCCATAATTGCAGAAAAAATTACGATAACAGCTCGTGAGACCCAAGAATCCCCTCAAACTCTTCAAGGTTTTTTGTTGGGGCCAATATTGCATTGCCTAAATATTTTTTGGATCAACACTCACTCCTTCACGGCCCACAATGTGTCCAAATACTCTACTTCTTCCATGCCAAATAAACACTTGTGTAATTTGAAAAATAGTTTATGATCTTGGATCAGTTACAATACTTGTTCAACATGTTGAAGGTAAGTGTCCCATGTTATGTTATAGATGAGAATGTCATCAAAAAACACGAGGACAATTTTTTTGAGATATGGTTTCAGAAGGTGGTTCATGAGGCTGTGAAAAGTGGATGGGGCATTACAAAGACCAAATGGCATGGCTAGAAATTCATAAAGGCCTTCATGAGTGTGGAAGGTTGTCTTTGGAATGTCAACTTCCTTCATTTATATTTAGTGATAGCCTAAGCTGAGGTCCACATTGGTAAAACATTTACACCATGCAGTTCATCAAGCAAATCATCCAGTAATGGGATAGGAAATTTGTCCTTGATAGTGAGCTTGTTAAGGGCCCTAAATTCTGGACACGTGTCATTCATTGTCTTTCTTTAGAACCTTGACCACTAGAGATGAATAAGGGTCAGTGTTGGGATGAATAATACCAACTTCGAGGAGTTCCTTGATGACTTTTTCAATTTCATTCTTTTGTGCAAAAGGATATTGATAGGGGCGACAACCTCCAATAGAGAAAAGCTTAATTATATCAAAACTTGATGATTCTTCCCTTTCTATCTAAGAATATTTATAGCTTTATGACATCCAAAGCCCTAACTACTAGAGGTCCCTTGCATAATATGGGTTAACCACTTTATTTATTAACTATGGCCCATTTATAACTAATTGTGGTCTCTTTTCTATAATGTGGGTCAACCACTTACAATTATTATTAATGCGGATAACCACTTACTAAATAACTAACTATGACTCTCACTAGACCCCTTGGGCTTATTACATAAATATGGGGTTGGAGTTTGACCCTAACATTGTCATTGGAATGGAGAATTGTCTGGATTGATAGTGGTTTTAGCCTTGCCTTGCCATTTCCTGGATATCCATGGTGTTGTGGGGTTTTTTCCACTTGATTGTTTTCTAGTTGATGCTCATAATTCCTTATGGTTGCGTTGGAACAAATGCTCTAGAAGCCCGGGAACAACTCAGGTTGAGTTACTAGTCTTGGAGCCTAGGTTGGGACAAACTCTCTTGAGCCCTTGGTGGGTTTAGTTACTAGTCCCTAGAGTTGGGTTGGACAAATGCTTTGGAGCCTTGGAAGGTTATGGGTGAGTTACTAGTTCTTATAGATCTGGAAAACTTGGGTAGATACCGATCTAGTTGGTCTTAATGATGTCCGAGCTTGAGGTGGAATCATTGGTTGAGGTTTGAGGTGGTTTGGCATGTTGAATCTCAGGTTTGGTTGTCTTGGTTTATTCCATGAGATCCCACATTCATGCTTGGAATATGGCGCGAGGGTGATTGGTTGAAGAGAGATTTGGTTCAACCCAATCTATGGTCGGGTGGTATGTGGAAGTCCCTGACTTTGTTGGTATCTTCATTTGCTAATAAGAGCTATTATTCTATTGATATTCATATATATTTGTTGGAAATGTGTTGGTGATATTATGGCTAGGATGCCATGGTTTATATGTTGGTTATTTTTTGGTTATATGTTGTTCATATGATGTGTATCTTTTATTGCTCTTGTCATGAATTGTTTAGCTATGGATCAATTGATGAATGTATGGACTAATAAGTGTTATTGAAGCTATGTGGAGAGGACATAAGGCCTTCTTAGTGATTTCATATGAATCTCAGACTTTTATGATCATTATATGCATTCATGACCTGTAGCTTACATGTTTTCCATGTATTTGATGAAATGTCAGCTATGTTCTAACTAGTCTAGGCTAAGTTTTTCCTTCAAGTTTGTATATTTAGCCTTGTTTTTATGCCATTAATGATTATGAGAAGTTTCAGGAAATTCTAGGCAGTGGTCTAGAGGATGACCCAGAATTTAGGCTCAGATCTTGGGACCACACCCTTTGAACTGGACATTTTGGGTCACAATCGCACCCAGGCAGGATTGTATGTGTAGTTGGAGTCCTATAACTGGATGGAGGCCTTGTCATGCATGCAGTTGGGGGTTAAAGTGTGTGAAAGGGAGCTCCAACTCAGAGTTTGGTCACTTTCGATGGTTCTTTGGCCCCTGAGTGTCCCTATAGCCCAGTGAAATGTTGTAAGTTTTTAGTTGGTAGTTAGTTGTAGGCCTCACTTCCTTAACTGGAGCTAGTAGGCCGGGTCATGTCATAGCAACTCTCTATCTCATGTTTACCTTGGCAGCCCAATGAAACTGGGTAAATGTGGCAGGGGTGGTTACTGATTGGTATCAAAGTTGTGGCTATAGATTGGTATTAGAGCTTCCAAGTTCAAGCACTTGGATTGGATGGGCAGAATGTGTTTGTCATGCATGCATGTCAGTTGTTTATGTGTTTATATGCATGCATTGTGATGGTCATTGTTGCAGTAGTGTCGTCATGTAGAAGTTGATGATGTTGATGTTGAGATGATTAATATGTTGATTTTATTATGTATACATGTGTCATGCTAATCCAAATTGATTGTGCAGATGAGTTAGCCTCCCTTGAACTTCATTGAGGTATTTTGATTATGTTTATAGTTGGTTTATTTGACATGGTATGTGTATAGGAAGTAGAAGATTAAGATGACATTCAAAATGATAGACTACAGTTCATGTGATTCTCCCTACAAATTAAATGAACAACATGGTGTGGAGTACTCCCCTGACATAGTAGATACATTGAGAAGTTTGAAAGCAGAGATCAGAAGTTGTAAGGTAGATAGTGACAAGATCATTTAGTCACAAGAAAGACTTGCTAGAACACATGAAAAGCAAGTAGAATTTAATGCAACAATTATTCAGAGTCTATCATATTTGCATATATGGGGATCACTTAGGATCAGTCATGGACAAGAGTGAAGGATCAATGGGGCATATGGTAGCATGTATCAATCAGGATATAGGGTTAAGAGGGATGACACAATCATAGATGGTAGGTTCTTGGATACACCTAACAAGAGGGGTAATGATCATGGGTTTTATTCTAGTTCTTGTTCAGAGAGACAACATCGTCATCATTTTCACCATCCATATAGGAGATGTTAGAAGCAGTACTTGCCAGAGGAGTTCAAGAAAGCAATGAATCCCTCATTTAATGGAGAAATGAAGAAGTCATAAGATGCAGAAGCTTTGTTGCTTGGGATGAATAAGTTTTTTGGATTGCATGATTATTCAAAAAATATGGAAGTCAAGATAGCTACTTTTAGTCTTAAAAGGAAAAGTAGGCATTTGGTTGGAAAATGTAAAGAATGTTAGAGGCATTCGAGAGAAGAGTTGTCTTGGAGTGAGTTTGAGAGACTTCTAAGGAAGAAGTATATATTTGAAAGATACTATGATGACAGGGAAAATGAGTTCTATGAGTTGAAGATGGGATCTATAATCAATAAGGAGTATAGTGGCAAATTCTTGGAGTTGTTGAGACATGTACCTTATCCTAAGGAGGAGAAATCCAAGAATCAGAGATTCATCAGTGGGTTGTTAGTATCATTCAAATACAAAATTGAGTTTGATGAGCCTATATCGTTGGAGGAAGCCATCAAGAAGGTGAAGCACTTTTATGAGCAATTGAAGTGTAAGATTGAGTCTAAGAAGGATCAGAAAGATAGTGAGAAGAATAAAGGAAAGTGGGCTAAGAAGAGAGGAAAACCTCAGGATACAAATGACGAGAATGTAGCGTCATACAAGAAGTTCAATGTAGCAAATAGAGGAAAAGGATTTCATTCTGAGGAATAGAAAAAGAGTGATGGTAGGAAGCCTTTGTAGTGTTGGACTTGTGGCAAGGATCATCGCAGGAGAGATTGTCCACAACAGAAGGGTGGAAGACCACCTATTTACAATTCTCATGAGGTAAAGATAGTTGGGGATGTTGGACAAAGTATTCCTCATATTTATGCAGCGTTGGATAATATGTAGGATGATCATCAGGCACCTATTATTGAGATGGAAGTGCATGTAGAGTCTTGGTTGGTGTAATTGGCTACAAGTACCAAGAAAAGAGTTCATCATTGGGTAAGAGATTTTTCATTTGAGCTTAATGGTATGCCTACATCAACACATCTAAATGTGCTTCCATTGGGATCATATAATATGTTATTGGGTATGGATTGATTGTACATTGATAGGACTAAGGTAGATTTCTATGATTAGGCAATTGAGTGCTTGGATGATGATGGAGAGAGGAGAATCTTGCAAGGTAAGAAGAATCCTACATCAGTGAGGATGGTTACAACTATGCAGGCCAAGCACAATAGCAGGAAAGGATGTTGAAGATGCTGAAGTCTTAAAGAGGTATTTGCTTTTGTAGTTATTTCATGAAGTATTTCCAGGAGAGATCTTAGAGTTACCACCTCATAAGGAAGTGGACTTTTCTATTGAGTTGATGTCAAGCACAACACCAACATCAAAGGAACCTTACAAGATGAACACTCTAGAGTTGGTGGAATTGAAATTGTAGTTGAAGGAAATGCTTGATAAGGGATACATTAGGCCAAGTGTATCACCTTGGGGTGCAATAGTATTATTTTTTAAGAATAACAATAATCCTCTCAGGTTGTGGATTGACTATAGGAAGTTGAACAAGGTGAACAAGTACCCTTTACTGTGGATTGATGACTTGTTTGACTAGTTGAATGGGGAAACAATGTTCTCAAAGATTGAATTGATATCAAAATACCATAAGGTACACATCAAAGAAGAGGACATCTACAAGACTACTTTCTAGAACATGTATGGGCATTATGAGTTTGTGTGGTTCCTTTTGATTTGACTAATTCTCCAACTACTTTCATGTGTTTGATGAATAGTGTGTTGCGCCCTTATCTAGACAAGTTTGTGATAGTATTCATTGATGAAATATTGATATATTCTAAGAATGAGGAAGAGCATGCAGAACATTTAGAAATAGTGTTAATATTGTTGAGAGAGCATTAGTTGTATGCCAATATTAGTAAGTGCAGTTTCTTTTAGACAAAGTTCATTACTTGGGGCATGTGGTTTCCAAGGACAATATAACAGTGGATCTAGAAAAGATTAGAGCAATCATGGATTCTGAAACTCCTAGGAATGTGGATGAGGTTAGATCATTTATGGGATTAACATGTTACTACAGGAGGTTCATAAAAAAATTCTCATGAATTACCTATCCTATTACATCCTTGCAACGAAAAAGGAAGAAGTTTGAATGGACAGAGGAATTTGCAACTAGTTTTAGGTAGTTGAAGAATTTGCTTATAAATGCTCTAGTTCTAAACATCACATATCTAGATAAAGAGTTTGTGGTGTGTACAAATCCTTGCAAGAGAGGGCTTGGTTGAGTTCTGATGCGAGAAGGACAGGTAGTATTCTATGAGTGAAGGAAACTGAATGAGCACAGGAAGAGTTATGTGACACATGATTTTGAGTTGGCAACAATCATTCACGCATTGAATATGTGGAGGAATTATCTTCTTGGCAGGAGATTTGTGTTGATGAGTGCTCACAGTGGGCTGAGATACCTGTTTGGCCAACCTAATCTGAATGTCAAACATGTTAGGTGGTTGGCCACGCTCAGTGAGTTTGACTTCAAAATCAGGTACATTAAGGGAAAAGAGAACAGGGTTACATATGCTCTTAGTAGAAGAGTGCAGGTAAATCACATTACAACTATGATTTCTTATGGGAAAAACTCACAGGTGTGGATCTTGCAGGTTGGCCAACATGATGACATGTACCAATAAGTAAAGCATAGGATACAACAACAGGGTATATGTGATCAGGATATGGATGACCATTTCATGGAAGATGGTTTGGTGAGATTTAGGGATAGGATCTATATTCCAGACAAAAATGAGCTCAAGAATTTTATCTAGAGGGAATTTCATGTTAAGTTGTATTCAAGTCACCTGGGATATCAAAAGACATTGACAGCAGTTAAGAAGTTCTACCATTGGCCGAACATGAAGAAAGAGGTGGTTGATTTTGTCGCTAGGTGTTTGGATTGTCAATAGGTAAAAGTAGAGTGTAAGCATCCAGGTGGTTTATTGCAACCAATTCTGATCCCGGAGTGGCAATGGGAGGTCATTTCCATGGATTTTATTATAGGTTTTCCGAGGACATCTAGACAACATGATTTTTTAATTGTTGTAGTTGAAAAAGGTAGTGCACTTCATTCTAGTGAAGTCTACTAATTCGCTTAGTGAGGTAGCTCAGATCTTAATCAGGGAGGTAGTGAGATTGCATGGTATTCCCAGGAAGATTATTTCAGATAGGGATTCCAAGTTCACTTCTAGGTTTTTGAAGGAATTGTTTGCACGTTTGGGGACAAATTTGGCCTTTAGTGAAACTTATCATTTGTAGACAAATGGACAAACAAATAGGGTCAACAGGATTCTTGAGGACATGTTAAGAATGTATGTCATGCATCAATAGAGGAAGGGGGAAGAGTATCTTCCATTGGTTTAGTTTTCTTATAATAATGGGTATCAGGAATCCTTGAGGATGAGTTCATTTGAGGCACTTTATGGGCGTTGTTGTAATACTCCCATTAGTTGGAGTGATCCAGTGAATAAGGTGTTGATTGGACCAGATATGTTCATAGAGATGGAATAATAAATGCAAGTTATCAAGAAGAATCTAAAGGAAACACGTGATAGATATAAGAGTTATGCAGATGAACATAAGGTATTCAAGGAGTTTCACATTGGGGAACATGTGTTCTTGTGCATCAAGCCCAAGAAGAGCTCCTTGAGGATTGGGTCATGTGCCAAGTTGGCACCTTGATATTACGGGCCTTTCAAGATGCTTGAGAGGATTAAATTAATGGCCTACCAACTTGCATTACCATCAATAATGAAATTCTATGATGTTTTCCAAGTGTCATTACTTAAGAAGTATGTGAAATATTTTGATCATGTGATTGATTGGTTTGTATTGCATGTGGAACCAGAAGGACAATTTCAGCCGAAACCTCAGTGCATTTTACAGTGAAAGATGCTCAAGCTCTAGAATTGAGCAATCGAGTAGGTTAAAGTGTAGTGGAAGCACTTTGGGCCTGATGAAGCTACATGATAAATGGTTGATAAAATATAGGCTATGTATCCTTCTTTATTCATTGGTTGAATGGATGTGCCTTGATATATGTTTTGATGTTGTATCTTAGATATGGATGTACATGTATATGTATGTAAATACCACATTGAATTGTGTTATAAAGCTCCAATAAACGATATGGTGTTCATGTTATGATGGTCATGGTCTCAGTAGTATGATATGATGTAAATGTTGTATATAGTTTTGTTATAAATCTCCATGGGAAACATGTGTTTTGTTGGTTTATAAGTGTCATTGAAAACAAAGGATGGTGTTCCCCCAAGGGGGAGGAGTCTGTGACAACCCATGGTTGATTTCCTATGTAGAAAAAAACCAAGACCAAGGTCATGGTATATATATTCCAAGTTGAATTTTGGGTAAAACATAGTGATGGGTATCACTTATGATTAATTTATGGCTATGGAAATTGGCAAAGACATTGGCATAGGCAAAGTGGCAATAATTGGCATTCTATTTATGAAATAAAGGAAAATAAGAGAAAAGGGAGATGAAGGGTCACAAATTTGCATGAGAGGGAAATTGAATGAAAAATAGAGGAAAATGAAGAAAATAGAGGCTTGATTGATAAAAAGGATTTTGAGGATCAATTCACAACCTTTCGTCAGTTTTAGCATGGAGTTGTCTTATATTCTCTCACTCTCCCATACTATTTCAAATTGATCTGAATTGGATCATTATATTGTTTTTTTATCCACCTCGATGCATTTGGAGTGGAAAAGGTGGAGGAATCAACTCACGGGACTGATTTTACCGGCGGAACCCAATTTGGCGAAATGGGGTCTGAAACCTTTCGGGAACGTTTTGAGGCATCAAATGACGTTTTTTGGGGGTAAAATTTGTTGCAATAGTGCCACACCTTTCCATGAAATTCTACACAAAGATATATTTCCAACGGTGTAAGAACCGTGTCAATCGGAGTCTGTATGCAAAAGTTATGCCACTAAGAAGTTGACCTTCTTGTTTTCACACTTATAGTTCAGGAAAATGCCACGTCAGCCCCCATTATTTATGGAAAAGGGGCTAGCCACGTGTTTGTGATGTAAAAGAATCTAGAAGAGTATATATTGTAACTCTAGTTAAGAGTTGATGTAGTCAAAATTAACCACTAGTAGGCTATCTAGTTGTGTTATAATTGGGCCACTAGGAGGAAGAGGCATTTCATTATTTCGAGAGCATTTTGTTCCATAGAAACATCCTGTTATCACTCAAATTTTCCTTAGAAGTTATTCGAAAGAAGGAAAGGATCCAAGGTAACTACAAACCAATCTTTTAAGTATAGATCCTAGCCAATCTACACTCAGAGAGGGCTCTCTCTTTATGATTTATCGTTGTTTTGGTATGATATTAGGCTAGTTATTAATGCTCAAGGGATTTCTTTTGATTTGCTTGGTGGAATTAAAGGAAACAGATGGGCAGTGTAGTTATTCAAGCCATTGGGCTATGGATTCAAGTAGGAAAGGTTTATTAGGATCAGATTAATCACTGAGGTAAGAGTTCACAAGGCAAGATAGAACAACAGGGACAAATCTGAAGGTTTCAATGGATGGAGAACTCAACCAGGGCCAAGGGCAATGAAGAATCCTTAGCAAGGATCAAGCTGAAGAAGGGAGGATTGGAAAATAGCAAGGGCAATTAAGAATCCTATACCAAGGGCCAATAAAGGGAATGAATCATAGAAATAAGGGAGAAACTAAGAATTCCCAAACTTAAGCAATTTCGTAGAAAACATTAAATGAGCAAACAGTTAAAACATAGAGCATTTAAGCTAATTCTGATAGTATTTTTCCTTGTTTGCTTTTAAGAGATTATAAGAAAACACATATGATATTTTATAACATGAAGGAAAAAAATATTCAAACTTAGAGAAATGATACTTATTTGTTTCCCACAGTGCACATGAATCGAGTGAAATGTCCTCAGCTTTATTCAATCCAGTAAACCAGTCCAACGTTGATTACAATAGCTCCTTTAGCATCAAAACAAAAGTCTACAGAAATGATTTTTAATCCACACTAATTACTTCAAATTCTGAAGTATTTATAAAAAATATTACAAAATATCTCATAACTATACGAGATTTATTATAGGAAACAAAAGTCATTTTCCCCAAGAAGGTAGAGACAGATGGAAAACAGATTGTTTGTTGTCCCTCTATTTGTGAATGTGTTGGATGCTGGAACTTGAATTTGTCTCATGCAATTGTCTTGGTAATTCTGTGCTGGACTTCACTCTTATCTTCACCTACTGATACTCTTTACCTGTTCTGATACTCTTTACATGCTTTTACCAGAACTTACCTTAGTAAATATTTTATACATTACAGATTTACTACAGTAACTTATCTCTATCACATTGGTCCACAATTCATCATTTGGTATTTTCATTCTGATCAATTTCCTGTACACTTTGTCAGTTTCAGTGTACTTAGAAAAATTGGGTTGGACTGTGAACAAGTGTTTCACTTCATGTTCAATATAAAATAAATTTTCTAGACCATCATAAAGCACCTTTCCTGTAGTTAGTGCTTTTGTTGTAGAAGAGTTGGCTTGACTTCCGGCTTGTTTGTGCAGTTTCTCAATGTAATTGTCATGAGTCATTAACTTGTCATTTATGACCAATGGGCTTGGAAGGCCTTTGTCTCTTAGAATGCCATATTTTAACATAAAATCATCTATGTCCTCTTGAATACTTTGACATCTTTTTTCCAAATTAAGCATCAAGTTCTTTTTAGTAAGAACTTTCTTAATTTCCAGGATGGTGATAGTTCTATCCTCAATTTCCATTTCCTCCAGCTGGTGCCTGATCTGCTATTCAAAAAGTTAATCAATTGGGTTGCCTCTTCAAGTTTCTCTCCCAATTCTTCTCTAGTTTTCTGTATGGCCTCCATAGCTACTTTAACTAGCTTAGTCTGTTCAAAAATTATTTGGATAGAAGGCCAAATATCATTGATGGAATCAATGATATTGGTCCATAAGATATCTTTAATATCTCTCAAAGGTTTTTCTAATGTTAAGTCCTTTTCCAGGACTTTGATTCTTTCTTCCATCCTTTTGTTTTTCCTTTCTTCTTCTTTTGTTTAGAATCTGTGCAAGCTCATAATAGATTTTTAAGCTTGACATTTGTTCTTTAAGTTTCTTCAACTCAGTTGCCTAGATGCTCATTTGTTCCATGGCTTTGATCATTTCATTTGTCTTTTTTGATGTTGACTCTGTGTTGGCCGGTGTACCTGTAGTCGAAGTGGTCCCTATTACTAGCAGTGTTGTGACTGGTGGAAGTGTTGACGCCAAGGCAGTTGCTAGAGTGGAAGGAACAACTGTAGAAACTATGGGAATAACAGTCTGAGAAGTGGTCGAATCACTTTGCTTAGGTGTATTGCTTTTTCCAATTCGTCCTCAGTTTCTTTTAGCTGGTCATTTAGTCTTAGGACTAGGTCCATAAGTTCTTCCTCCTTTTTCCTTTCTATAACTTTTGCAATTTGAGGATGGTGAAGTGGAGGGATTTTGAGCTACTTTTTCAAGGCAACAATGTCATAATTCTTCTTTTTAATTAACTGTTCAGTTGCCTTCACATCTTTGGGATCATGCCCCAGTTCTATTATCAGATCCTCTAAAGCTTTTATTCTGGGGTCCTTAGCCTGAGAGGAAGCTTTTTCTAATTGTAGTTGTGCAGAGGTGTTATGCAATGACCTTTGCAGTTGATGGGATGCAATGCCTTTGCGAATTAAAGTTGAATAAACCATTTCTCCGGTCTGCTTATGTAGCTCTATTTGGTCAATAGGATGAATATCCTTTGCCAATACTTCAAAATTAGTTTTAAAGTAATCTGCCATGGATTTGGCTGCTTTATAGCGGGCTTGAGGAAACTCATTTTCATTTTCCCTTCCTTTATGTCAAAATCTGACATAAGTCTAGTATGGTTGGTTGGGGCCATTTTGAGGTAATGGGCATAAGTTTGTGCTTTCAATTTCTCATTCCTTTATTTTATTTCTTTATACTTACCCTTGATATCTAAGAGGAAGCCCTGAAGGATGACACCTCTATGCTCTGCTGTCTTTCCAATACTGGCATATGTGAAGTGGATGGGGTCCCACCTGTTGGGATAGTTTGTCTTCTCTCTATCCTTTTTGCCATTGTGTTGCTGTGGTCTCTTCAATGAACTCTTCCTCTGCATAGGGATTCAACCTTTTCCTTTTAGCAAAGGTTTGATCAGTAGGCCTGCTGGAAGGAGTAGCCTCTTCCCGGTCTCTTTTAAGATTCCTTTCCTCATTGAGAGGAGTTTGTAAAACTGGAGGGTTGCACATGATTTGCTGAGGTTGAGCTAACTCGTCTGAAATTTCAGGATGCTTTGACTCTTCTTGTTGTCCTGAATGTCCTGCTTGGTCCAATGTATCTTGATGCTCTGATGGTTGAGTGCGGGGTTCTTGTGACTGTTTTGGTGATGAAGTCTCTCCTGGCACCTATACAAAGGAATTTTCATCAATCTTTCTTTCCAAATATGCCCATACATTGTCAGCATCAACTTGTGTGCTATCCCGGTCTATTAGAGTTCATTCCACCCATTCAGTCTGGTTTGCATATTGCTCAATCTCTAGGATCCTATGGTGGATGTATGGGGATAGCTTATGATTTTGCCATTTGTTATAGATGAAGCTATGAGGGTCATAGGGCCAAATGAAGCTCTTTTTCAATCTCAATCTCTCAAGGATTTCCTCTGCCTCTTGCCCTGCTCTTCTGTTGTTGCAAATAAAGGGGCCTAGGTGATCCTTTATCCTTAGCTGAGCTTTCTTCTTAGTCTTTACAAAGTGGATTTCATCAGAATTGATCATTTTCCTGTAGTACTCCAGGGCAAATAATCGCATGGGGAGATATTTGGGCAGTTTATAGGGAGGCAGCTCACACCCATAAATTCTGATCTCAGTATGGTTCTGGTACAAGTACCAATCCCCAACCTTGTACTGCTTGGATAACTGAAGAACTCTTTTAATATCTGCACTAATCCTGGGAGGAGGATTTCCCAATAACATAGTAGTTACTAGATGTACAAATAAGTCAATGAAATCTGTGTAAGGATGAGGAGAAGAGCTAGAATAGTGGAAAATTGAGGTCCAAAAGATAACAGACCTAGGATTCCCTTTAGTATCAAGATTTTGGACAGAGAAAGGGAATTTATCAGTTTGGTAGTAGAGAAAAAGATGATACAAGACTGAAGAATATTTAAATACTCTCTCTTGCTCTAATCTCATGAATTTTTCATGCATCTTATCTGCAATGAATGTAGCATAGTCAAATTTGGCTGCAGGAGGTTGACTAGGGGTAAAAATAGACATGTAGGCTAAGGTCACCTCATCTACATACTCATTAGTAGTAAAACCCAAAATGCAAGAAATCATGGTGATGATATCCCTGCCCAGATCAACAAAGAAGCATGATATGTAGGGAGGGGGGTCTTCTGGTCTGTGTTTTTCTTCAAATAAAGTCTGACAGATTTGGGCAATTTCAGAACTGGACAGTTTTGAAGATTTTTCAAGTAAATCAACAATGGAAAGGGGAGTGAGGTAATGACCAGGCTGCAACTGCAACATCTCATTTATGGATTCAGCTGTAATGGTGAATAGGATTTTCTGGTTTGGGGACATCACAACTCTCATATTAGGGTCGTAGTTTGCATGGAATTGGTGGACAATAATTGGGAAAATATGGATAGTGGGTGTGATGCAGGAAAGTGTTCCCTCTATGGACAGAGGCAACCCCTCTAACCCTAGAGTGGGTCTAGTCACAAACAAGGACAAATCAATTATATATTTCCTTCAACAGTCATAGTTGGAGGCCGACCTCAACCGGTGGTCGATGGAGTTCCGTTGCGCCACTCCAGCTTTCGCTTCCTTCTCCTAATGAGTAATCAACTTGAAACAATGCAAAGGAAGTACAACAAAGCACGTAACCAGAACAACAATGATCTATTTACTCACAAAGTCAAGAAGTCATGAGCTATCAAGTACATTACATACAAGACATAGGAAAACATCATTGATTGCATCATTGATTCTCAGAAGGATCTAGCCAGCATGTCCCTCAAGCATTCACTTTTTGAAGATGGATCTCCCAACACACAAGTCTCTCTCACTCACAAGTTTTACACAATATTAAGGGCACTTCACAACCTCCCTCAAGCTATCAACAATCCCACACTTGTCACACTCACACCAACTATTTAACAAACTCACAAACACTAACAACATTGCTCCACTAGCCAACTATCAGCAACCATTCCCCAAAAACTATCCAAAAACTAGCACCACATAGCAATGGTGAGAGTTTAAATAGGAGAAGGAGTCTCCATGAAAGGTGGAAAAATGAGCTTATCTCAAAGGAAGGTAGCACAAATGACGGAACAACCACGCCAGAAAAAGGAGGGTGACATAAAATATGCCAACAACTAGGTCTGGAGTCATCTGGAAGGCCGACTGTTGGAACAAATTCGCCCAATCTGGATCATCGCGGGCACATAACTGGCCTTCCGCGCTGACATCGCTATTGAATAATGTAGCTAGTCAGGTCATCGCTGAAGATTACAAGCGACCTCGCGCTGGCACATAAAATCGAACCATCGCAGGAATCAGGTGTACTTCCGCGATGGTAGCGCTTCTGGACTGTTTAGGAGTGCCCTTCAGCGCGTTTATTTAGCCAACAAATGCGATGAGGCAGAAACCTTTGGAAAAGTGGGTCATTTGGTAACATCCGAGAGCATTTTTCTAATATGAGCATGTATGACTTGGACACATGACACAATAGGAAGACTGGAGTGAAGACAGTGACAAATTACTGTGTAATAGATGCCCCCTAAAGTATGAAGCCCGAGAGAGAGGGGGGTTGAAATGCTTTACAAAACTAACTAAGCTGGAACACCATCTGGAAGAACCTGCACGCAAGTACAACTGATATCTCTGATAATGAAGTACATGTAGTCTAGGCACGGGCGCAGCCATCCAAAAGACATACAAAATAGGTATGTGGTATGGACGCAACCATCCAGCTAATGAGACCATAATGATGATAAAGGTATGGTCGCAACCATCCATGAAGACTTAGGTATGGTCGTAGCCATCCATCAATGAGTCATGTAATCATAAACCAATCTACGCAACCCGAACATATGTAATCTGAGTTCGGGGTCTTGAACCCATCTAAGCATAGTACAAATTCTAGCATGCGAATAGATGTGCTGGGGTTGAGCATGATAGAAAATCGCTTGATTACCGGTCAATGATGGAAACCGTTAACAAGCGCGAGAGAAACCACCAATAATGCCAATCGCTCTCAAGGTACTGTCTAGCACAATCCACGAAGTGTGAAGAAGGAGCTGAAGTCGAACACTCGTGGAATCACCCAATCGACAACCAACGATGAAAGTCGACCGTCAGGTGCAAAGAACTTGCCATTGAGGCATGCAAGCTCTAAGGTACCAAAGGGGATCTCTAGATCAATCTCCTGGATAATGAGCTGATGTCGACAAGAGACGACCCGTCGCGGGAGGGCCATAATGTTTCCCCCATCAACGACATGAGATAAGGAACAAGTGGTAGATGGTGAAATAGAGTATCAGAGTAGAAGGCGAGGGTGTAAACTGCAGAAGGATTATACTCTTGAACATGTCGGCGACATGACTCCGGAGGGTGGCAGCATTCAGATACCAAGGGATCAGAGGTTTGATGAAGATGGCATGAAGTAGATGGGATGAGGCTAGAATGATAACCCAAACCCGCGGAAGGCCAAATGACGATGTATGGATTTCCCAACCCGACAAGAAGCAAAAGAGTCGATGTTCAAGAGTGACTCGCTGCCATAGACAATTAATGATAAACCTGCTGTTGAGTCCAACCTAGTAATAGTTTAACGAGCCCTAGGAAGAAGAAGAAGCTCGAGTCTCCTCATGGTGACGAGTCCAATGTCATCAGGGTTTAACGAGTTTGACATAGGTAAAACTCAGAGTCTTTTTCATGTTCAGAGAGTTTGAAAAAGACACGGAAAAGAAAACTCCAGGGGGGTCTTTTTCGTAGATTTGTGTCTCTCGAGCCCAAAAAAGTATAAAATGATACTCGAAAGAACTGCCCGACCATTATGATTGAGGAGTACTTTTCGTAACTAGTGACTTCGACCCGAAAAATTAGAAAACTGGTCAGAATCACGTTGTTTCGTAACCGATAACGAGCTTGAAACGACAAAGGCCCGGCAATATTTTTGTGTTTAAACGGTCGGAAAAGAGCTTAAAGGCGATTGCCTCTTATTTCTTTTAACGATTCAAGAGGAAAACTCGACCATCTTTTCATTTTTCAAGTCGGAAAAGAGCTTAAAGATGACTCTTCCGGATCAAGTGCTCACGAAGTTGACATGGTTCCACCACCTGAAGCTCTGCACAAAGCACGTCAAACGTAAACCCATTCGATATAAAATGAACAATAAGCGTAGAAACATAGTTAAAAACCATATTTTGACTATCCATGTGATAAAAAATGAGAAAAAACCCACATTTACAAAATATAATTTTTAAATTCCCAAAAAATTACTATAAAAAGGGGTTAGTCCAACCATTTTTACCATAGTTATTTTTCATTGCACTGTGGAGCATTTTGGAGCACCGAAGTTGGCGAGCTAAATTCGGCTTTGTTCGTCCATCATTCACCCTGAAATTTGTTCCAGGTAATTAGTCCTTGTCTTGTGCTTCAATTTCATACCTTTTTCACGCATTTTGAATGTTAAATGTGTTAATTTGGGTAGTTTTTTGGACCGAGCTCCGCCGCTCGGTCATTGCAGTTATAGCCTTCGGGTCTGCGATGACCGAAAAAATTGACACATAGCGCGCTCCGATCATCGCGGAAAAGTGGTGTACTTCCGTGATGACCGCGAAAAAAATGAACTAGAGACCTTGCGTCATCGCGTCTGTTTTAAAAACAGACGCGATGACGACGCGAACTTATTTTTTATGCAAATTACGCATTGAATTCGGTAAACAAAGTGCTAATTCGACTTTTATCGTCATGCAGGTGATAATGGCATTTGTCTGGCAAGATCAGACGCATGATGACAACGACATAGAGGCTTTCGCCGATGCGGGGTGCCGAAATGCATTACGGGCATGTGGATTGCTCAAATTCTTCCTAACTCCGCATCTCCGATCACAACCTGATTTGCTGGAGCTACTGATTCGGGCCTGGAATCCCACAGATGGGAAATTCATCATCCGAGGCCGGCATATCAAGTTTGACGCTACAGACATATATTTTTTGACCGGGCTGTCCCGTCGAGGTGAGAGGCCTATTCTAGAGGGGTAGCGACCCAGGGGTGATTCCTTAGAGATGTTGATGGCTCAAGTGTGCCCACAGGCACGCAAGACAAGGAGTGGGAAGATGGCAATCCCAACAATGGACGATGTGGTCCTTCATGCTATGCTTTTCATGGTGACATGGGTAGCGGGCTCCTAAGCCCAACATGAGGCTTCGAAGATCCATCTCCGGCTGGCTCTTGAGTGTCTCAATCCAACCATGTTTAACTAGGCAGAGACGGTGATGGCGAACATGAAGAGGAAACTCACCAACTGCCGTCGAGGAGAGACAAAGCAGTTTGTTTATGGATCCATCTCAGTCCTGCTCATACTAGAGCGGGTGCCGGCATTGCAGTTACAGGACATGGATTTGGATTTACTCAGACCACGTGAGACAAGGGCCACACGATAGGCTCACGTCATGCCACGAGGAGGTGGCGGACGACCAGTGGCGTGGGGGACATTGTTCTGAGAGTGGCTGGAGCGCCAAACGATCTTCGTGGAGGATTGGCCATATGCCGGCATGGACTTTCGTGGAGATCCTGACATGCAGCTGCCCGCTGGAGAGCAGTGGGATGATGGTGGTAAGACACTTGATCAAATTTTATTTTATTTTATTTTATTCTTATTATTATTATTATTATTTTTCTTTTTAATGTTTTTTGATTTTTTCATGTATATGTCCTAATGACGAACGCTATGGTATGCAGATGTAGGACCAGTGAGACCCGTCGGGCTAGCTCCAGAGGCGCGGAGGGATGCATAGGGCATTGCAGCACTAGCCTTGGCTCCTCCAGCTGATGATACGGTGGAGACAGTGGCCCGAAACCTTGAGGGCCTCACAGCAGGGATTCCAGATTACATGGGGATCGAGGAGGTCCCCATAGCATTCCAGATCCACATAGTAGGAGTGGAACCCAGGGTGCACCGCCTGTTGAGGCAAGTGGCACAGGCGGTGGTATGCTATAGGGAGCATAACCCACCGCAGTAAGTACCTAGGTTTTTATTTCCTGCTGGTGATTTTTTGAGAGACATGTGTCTCAGATGTATGGAGAACACAGACTCTATTTGGACATGTACACTTATTTTTTGAGCGCCTCGGTGTGCCACACGATATATATATATATACATATTCCTATGGTTTATTATTGTGTTTTTCATGCTTCTTGTATGCTATTTTGATTACATGTTACGCAAATGTCTGTCTAATACATGATTAGCCAATGCATCAGTTAACGTGTTTAATCATCGTGGAATATGCTGATATGTAATGAAATCAAAATTCCTCTCTAACAATTTAACATGTAAATACAACCTTAAAATCTGATGGTCTCTAACGGAATATCGCCCATTGAGCTGGTGGACGACAAGCTGAGAGTCTAGGTTCACAACCAATGTACGAATACCGAGATTAATCGCCTCGGCCAGTAACTCAATCACAACACTATATTCAGCAACATTGTTTGTGGTACAACCTAAACAAACACCTTGAAGGTCTATCAACTCACCATGAGGATCGTAGATCACCCACGCCACAGAGGACAAGTTGCGAGTACTGCGGCAGGCACCATCAACGAAACCAACGTAAGGTGCACCAGACATCTGCACAAGAAGCAAAAGACACAATAAGCGGCAATCACGAGGTGTAGATCAGGTATGGGTTCATTTTTTACACAAGCTTGAACCATAGAGAACTTTGTTTGGATTCAATTTCATGTTTTCACAAGCTTGAAACGAAAAACTATGCTTGTTATAAGTTCGCATGCCCCCAGGCATAATGACGCAAATCGAGGTACATGCCCCCCAAACTTCATTACATTCAATGAAGTGGATGGAATGAAGGTTCACTTGCGAGATTTTGGATTTTATGAGATCTTAATCCAAGATTCGATTTGTAAAGGGAGTTGTTTCATTTTTTTAAAGAGCTTGACACAAGATCAGGAACTATGCTCGTGAATCCTTGTTTCATTTATTAATGAGCTTGACACAAGATCAGGAACTATGCTTGTAAATCCTATTCATGGGCCATCCGAGAACGTGGCTCCCAAGAGGTCTTCATGGGATGGAAGAAACGCACTCTGGGAGGAACACATGTCAGGATGCACCAATGATAGATCGGGTTCCAATGCCCCTAGTACATCTTAGACCAGACCATCTGCATGATCATCAGCAGAGGCGGAGGTAGCCACATACTTAACCTGTGGCAAGGAAGGTACTGCTTGCGAGCAAGAACCGATAGGGGGTGACAGCTGCGCAGGAGGCACCGGAGGACTAAAGAACGATAATTGATCTATGGTCACCATTCTTCCATCGTGTGGAAAACAAGCCACATGGAAAAGTGAAGAGACAAGGGCCCCCATGGCATAAACATAGTCACAGCTAAGGAGAAGATTGAAATTCGCACCTTGGACAACCATGACGTCTATATAGACGGTTTTTCCCCCCAAAGTGACAGGAAACTTTGGGAGGATTCCTACAGGTTGACAAGGTTCTTTGTCGAATGCCAATATATTCTGCGTGACTGGCACAAGTTGTGGGGAACCCAAAGCTTGCCAGGTAGTGGAGGGCATAAGACTGACAAACGCACCCTCATCTAGGATAGTGCCAGCAACTGCCTTATCGTAAGCCTGTACTGTAATCTCGAAAGGAACATAGGATGGAAGGTGGAAAGCAGTCAAGTGACTCCAGTCGAAGGTAATGTCCAAACTACTTGGTGGGGGAATCGTATGATTGCCCCCATGCTCTAGAGGAATCGAAAAAGGACTCTTGTAATCAGCAGGGATAGGAGGGTCGCTCTCAGACTCAGGAGAATTTGATGAGACGAGAAGAACATGAGCATGATGCTCTTCTGAAACAGTGTGATCAGCAGGTGGTGAACCCAAATCGACACTCTCGCCAACCAATGGTTGGTCTGGAACAGGCTTAACACAGCCAGGCTCGAAAGAAGGAGGATGGACAAGAGAAGAATCTAAGTCAATCTCTTTGTCAATGGAGGGAGGGTCTGAAGAGAACCCCTGATAACCAATGGGAAGTGGGGGGGAAGAAGTTTTAAGACTTTCCAAAACGGCGGAAGCTTTATCCATGAGTGGACAAAGGTGAAGGGGATGGTTGCCTTCACATAGTCTACAGGGGAATCAAATCTTCCCTTCCTTCTTACCATTGCTAGTTGAGAGGATAGCATCACCTTGAGCTTCAGAGGACGATGAGGGATGAGGCAGATCGTGAGACCATACTTCTAAGATCCTTGGAATGCCAGGAAAATCACGAAGAAGATGGTCGCCTTTGCATAATTTACAAGGAAACTTAACCTTCCGCGTAGGAGCAGAAGGTGTTTCGACCCAGGACAGACTCGGAGCAGTAACTGCACAGGTGGCCTTGGATTTATTGGACTTCTTCTTCTTCTTCTTAGTCTCCTGGTTACTAGATATGGAGCTTTCACCAGGCGAAGGAGGAGAGGAGGAGGAAGAAACAGGAGAAGAAGGCGTAGGCTCAACCTTGGAATCATCGTGTCATGGTTCAGACGAAGGAGACGGTGGAACAAGAGTCATGACACTTGGGACCACCGAAGTTGAAAACAACCATACGGGCAAACCGATGGTTAACCCAAGAAAAAACAATGTTGCCATATACGGAGCACCGACATTTCCACATGAGGGAAATGGACCAGGATTTCCATCTGGGGGAAAACCTTGGCCGGTAGACTCAGGGAATGTTGTCATTGAGAACGAGAAAGATCCCTACTCATGCTAATGCAAACAAGATCTAACAGGGTAAATGTGAATCGTGGCCGAATAAATTTTAAGACACAGGGACAGAACTTGACCTTTTCATCTTTAAAGAGTCGAGAAAAGGACAAAAATATGACTCTAGTCGCCTTCGAATATTTAATGATCCTGAAGTGACAAGTGCTCAGATGGAACTTTTATTTTAGGGAGTCCGAAAAGGAATGAAAGTGACTACTCTAGAGAACTAGGCAAAAGGTTTACCGGACAAATCCGTAAAACTGCATATACACCTTGGCAGTCATATGAAAACCAAGGAATTTCCGTACGGCAGTCAATCTTCCTGAATGCTATGTTCGGTGTGTTACGCTTGTAAGGCGGTAGACATGGCTTCCTATGGATAAAGGATGATAACCTAGTGGGGTCTCCCAGCATATACTCGACGGTACATGGGAGCACAATTCCGTGCTAGACCACTATTGAGTCACAGAAGGAGGAATCACCCAACCTGGAGTGGGAACAAAAGTGACTAGGTTTAACGATGCCAGAGCACGTATCTAGCCTTGACCTCTAAATTTGTGCGTTATGTTCCAATGCGTTGTTAGATTTATTCATTTCATTTTAGAGTTGATCGTGGATTATGTTTCAGTTTTCAGGCCTTACCGTATGTATATAAAAAAACCTAGGATGCAACTAGAATGAATGAAATATCCTTTTTTTTTTCGATGAACACCTACCTATGGGAGGGTAGAGAGATCATTCCCAAACCAAGAAAACCAAGACAACAAAGCAGTCACTCAATGCAAACAGACATCAATTCCTAAAGTGCACGGATACTACTAATGAGAGATTTAATCATTCGCTTTTCAATATGCAACTTGAAATGCAAATTCACTTTCACTTTCGTAGACTAAATGAATGCAATCCTTTTGATTTTGATGTCTCTTAAATCTAAAAGAAACAAATAAGCAATAAACAAATGTGGAAAAACGGTTGATCCAAACAATTGTAATCTATGTCCGGGTAGTGAAGAGAAATCGAATCAATGCCGAGATTGGTCCAATAACAATCACTAAACAATCAACCAAAAGTAAGCAAAGGGGAAGGCTCAATCAAACCAACAGCAAGCTGCAAACGAATCTTTGAGCAACCAAGCAACCAAGTGAAACTGATCCAAAAGACTTGAAACAATGAAACTAGGTCAGAAAGAAAAAAACAATATTCATTCAATAAAGCTCACAAGAGAGTGCCTCAACCTATAAACAGTGAAAAGCAAGTTATCAAACAAGTGAGAACAACAAGGGACTAGCAAGACTGATGGATTCAGGAGGCAGAATTGAAAAAATCAATTCTACAGCAATAAGCGTTGGTGATACACAAGCAACAAGCGCCGATAAAGAACACACCGCAGCAACAGAGCGATGTCAGCGTGGAATTACACAACTTTCTCGTGATGGTCCGATTTTCAGAACCGTCACGACTGTTAAGCGTAATTATGTGATGAACAGGATACTACAGAAGGGTTTATGCGATGACAACGCGACTGTTAAATTTAAAGCCGCGATGATGTTCAAAACAGTAACAGGCGAACCAAAAACTCCCAAATCAAAGACAATCAATCCTTTAATCAGAAAGGGCGTTTCCTAGATCAGGCCAGAAAACTCAGAAGACTGGTAACTAATCCCCAAAACTTCAAAAGAGAGTAAAACACAAATCAAGACAAGAGTAAACAAGAAAAGAACAAAGGCCAAAGTTCCTCCCAAGTGGAGTCGCCAAATTGTGATGCAGGAAAATGTTCCCTCTGCGGACAGAGGCAACCCCTCTAGCCCTAGAGTGGGTCTAGTCACAAACAAGGACAAATCAATAATAGCTTTCCTTAAATAGTCATAGTTGGAGGCCTACCTCAACTGGTGGTCGATGGAGTTCCGTTGCGCCGCTCCAACTTCCGCTTCCTTCTCCTGATGAGGTTTCAACCTGAAACAATGCAAAGGAGGTACAACAAAGCACATAACTGGAACAACAATGATCTATTTACTCACAAAGTCAAGAAGTCATGAGCTATCAAGTACATTACATACAAGACATAGGAAAACATCATTGATTGCATTAATAATGAAATACGAGTAAGCTTACAACCAAAGTCTTGACGTCACAAGCCTTCTCAGAGGGATCCAGCCATCATGTTCCTCAAGCATTCACTCTTTGAACATGGATCTCCCAATACACAAGTCTCTCTCACTCACAAGTTTTACACAAGATTAAGGGCACTTCACAACCTTCCTCAAGCTATCAAAAATCCCACACTTGTCACACTCACACCAGCTATTTAACAAACTCACAAACACTAATAGCAGCACATAGCAATGGTGAGAGTTTAAATAGGAGAAGGAGTCTCCATGAAAGATGGAAAAATGAGCTTATCTCAAAGGAAGGTAGCACAAATGACGGAACAACCATGCCAGAGAAAGGAGGGCGACATAAAATATGCCAACAACCAGGTTTGGAGTCATCTGGAAGGCCGACTGTTGGAACAAATTCGCCCAATCTGGATCATCGCGGGCACATAACTGGTTCCACACTGACATCGCTATTGAATAACGTAGCTAGTCAAGTCATCGCTGAAGATTACAAGCGACCTCACGTTGGCACATAAAATCGAACCATCACGGGAATCAGGTGTACTTCCGCGATGGCAGCACTTCTGGACTGTTTAGGAGCGCCCTTCAGCGTGTTTATTTATCCAAGACACGATGAGACAGAAACCTTTGGAAAAGTGGGTCATTTGGTAACATCAGAGAGCATTTGTCTAATATGAGCATGTATGACTTGGACACATGACACAGTAGGAAGACTGGAGTGAAGACAGTGACAAATTACTGTGTAACAGATGCCCCCTAAAGTATGAAGCTCAAGAGAGAGGGAGGGGTGAAATGCTTTACGAAACTGACTGAGCTAGAACACCATCTGGAAGAACCTGCATGCAAGTACAACTGATATCTTTGATAATGAAGTACATGTAGTCTAGGCATGGGCGCAGCCATCCAAAAGACATACGAAATAGGTCTGTGGTATGGACGCAACCATCCAGCTAATGAGACCATGATGATGATAAAGGTATGGTCGCAGCCATCCATGAAGACTCAGGTATGGTCGTAGCCATCCATCAATAAATCATGTAATCATAAACCAATCTACGCAGCCCGAACATATGTAATCTGAGTTCGAGGTCTTGAACCCATCTAAGCATAGTACAAATTCTAGCATGCGAATAGATGTGCTGAGGTTGAGCATGATAGAAAATCGCTTGATTACCGATCAATGATGGAAATCGTTAACAAGCGTGAGAGAAACCACCAATAATGCCAATGGCTCTCAAGGTACTGTCTAGCACAATCCACGAAGTGTGAAGAAGGAGCTGAAGTCGAACACTCGTGGAATCACCCAATCGATGACCAATGATGAAAGTCGACTGTCAGGTGCGAAGAACTTGCCATTGAGGCATGCAAGCTCTAAGGTACCAAAGGGGATCTTTAGATCAATCTCTTGGATAATGAGCTGATGTCGACAGGAGACGACCCGTCGTAGGAGGGCCATAATGTTTCCCCCATCAATGACACGAGATAAGGAACAAGTGGTAGATGGTGAAACAGGGTATCAGAGGAGAAGGCGAGGGTGTAAACTGCAGAAGGATTATACTCTTGAACATGTCGGCGACGCGACTTCGGAGGGTGGCAGCATTCAGAAACCAAGGGATCAGAGGTTCGATGAAGACGACATGAAGCAGATGGGATGAGGCTAGAATGATAACCCAAACCCACGGAAGGCCAAATGATGATGTATGGATGTCCCAACCCGACAAGAAGCAAAAGTGTCGATGTTCAAGAGTGACTAGATGCCATAGACAATCAATGATAAACCTACTGTTGAGTCCAACCTAGTAATAGTTTAACGAGCCCTAGGAAGGAGAAGCTCGAGTCTTGTCATGGTGACGAGTCCAATGTCGTCAGGGTTTAACGAGTCCGACATAGGTAAAACTCGGAGTCTTTTTCATGTTTAGAGAGTTTGAAAAAGACACAGAAAATAAAACTTTAGGGGGTTCCTTTTTCGTAGATTTGTGTCTCTCGAGCCTGAAAAAGTATAAAACGATACTCGAAAGAACCGCCCGACCATTACGATCGAGGAGTACTTTTCGTAACTAGTGACTTCGACCCGAAAAAGTAGAAAAGCGGTCGGAATCACGTCGTTTCGTAACCGATAACGAGCTTGAAACGACAAAAGCCCAACAATATTTTTGTGTTTAAACAGTCGGAAAAGAGCTTAAAGGCGACCACCTCTTATTTCTTTTAACGAGTCAAGAGGAAAACTCGACCATCTTTTCATTTTTCAAGTCAGAAAAGAGCTTAAAGACAACTCTTCCGGATCAAGTGCTCACGAAGTTGACATGGTTCCACCATCTGAAGCTCTGCACAAAGCACATCAAACGTAAACGCATTCGATATAAAATGAACAATAAGTGTAGAAACATAGTTAAAAACCATATTTTGACTATCCATGTGATAAAAAATGAGAGAAAACCCACATTTACAAAATATAATTTTTAAATTCCCAAAAAATTACTATAAAAAGAGGTTAATCCAACCATTTTTACCATAGTTACTGTTCATTGCACTGTGGATCATTTTGGAGCACCGAAGTTGGCGAGCTAAATTCAGCTTTGTTCGTCCATCATTCACCCCGAAACTGGTTCCAGGTAATTAGTCCTTGTCCTGCGCTTCAATTTCATACCTTTTTCACGCATTTTGAACGTTAAATGTGTTAATTCGGGCGGTTTTTTGGACCGAGCTCCGCCGCTTGGTCATCGCGGTTATAGCCTTCGGGTCCACGATGACTGAAAAAATTGACACATAGCGCGCTCCGATCATCGTGGAAAAGTGGTGTACTTCCGCGATGACCGCTGAAAAAATGAACTAGAGACCTCGTGTCATCGCGTCTAGACGTGATGACGACGCGAATTCAGTAAACGAAGTGCTAATTCAACTTTTCTCGTCATGCAGGTGATAATGGCATTTGTCTGGCAAGAGCGGATGCATGATGACAATGACAGAGGCTTTCGCCGATGCTAGGTGCCGAAATGCATTACGGGCATGTGGATTGCTCAAATTCTTCCTAACTCCGCATCTCCGATCACAACCAGATTTGCTAGAGCTACTGATTCAGGCTTGGAATCCCATAGATGGGAAATTCATCGTCCGAGGCCAGGATATCGAGTTTGATGCTACAGACATATATTTTTTGACTGAGCTGTCCCGTCGAGGTGAGAGGCCTATTCTAGAGGGGCAGCGACCTGGGGGTGATTCTTTAGAGATGCTGATGGCTCAAGTGTGCCCACCGGCACGCAAGACAAGGAGTGAGAAGGTGGCAATCCCAACAGTGGACGACGTGGTCTTTCATGCTATGCTTTTCATGGTGACATGGGCAGTGGGCTCCCAAGCCCAATATGAGGCTTTGAAGACCCATCTCCGGCTGTCTCTTAAGTGTCTCAATCCAACCATGTTTAACTGGGCAGAGACGGTGACGACGAACATGAAGAGGCAACTCACCAACTACCGTTGAGGAGAGATGAAGCAGTTTGGTTATGGATCCATCTTAGTCCCGCTCATGCTGGAGCGGGTGCCAGCATTGCAGTTACAGGACATGGATTTGGATTTACCCAGACCACGTGATACAAGGGCCACACGATGGGCTCATGTCATGCCACGAGGAGGTGGCGGACGACCAGTGGCGTGGGGGACATTGTTCCGAGTGTGGCTGGAGGGCCAACCGATCTTCGTGGAGGATTGGCCATATGTCGACATGGACTTCTGCAGAGATCCTGACATGCAGCTGCCCGCTGGAGAGCAGTGGGATGATGGTGGTAAGACACTTGATCAATTTTTTTTTTTTTTTTAAATTTTTTTTTTTTAATGTTTTTTTTTTTTTCATGTATATGTCTTAATGACGAACATTGTGGTATGCAGATGTCGGACCAGTGAGACCCGTCGGGCTGGCTCCAGAGGTGCGGAGGGATGCACAGGGCATTACAACACTTGCCTTGGCTCCTCCAGCTGATGATACGGTGGAGACAGTGGCCTGAAACCTTAAGGGCCTCACAGCAGGGATTCCAGATTACATGGGGATTGAGGAGGTCCCCATAGCGTTCCAGATCCACACAGTAGGAGTGGAACCCGGGGTGCACCGCCTGTTGAGGCGAGTGGCACGGGTGGTGGTATGCTATAGGGAGCATAACCCACCGTAGTAAGTACCTAGGTTTTTATTTCCTGCTGTTGATTTTTTGAGAGGCATGTGTCTCAGATGTATGGAGAACACAGACTCTATTTGGACTTGTACACTTATTTTTTGAGCGCCTCGGTGCACCACACGAGATATATATCTATATATCTATATACATATACATATTCCTATGGTTTATTATTGTGTTTTTCATGCTTCTTATATGCTATTTTGATTACATGTTACGCAAATGTCTGTCTAATACATGATTAGCCAATGCATCAGTTAACGTGTTTAATCGTCGTGGAATATGCTGATATGTAATGAAATCAAAATTCCTCTCTAACAATTTTACACGTAAATACAACCTTAAAATCCGATGGTCTCTGACAGAATATCGCCCATTGAGCTGGTGGACGACAAGCTGAGAGTCTAGGTTCACAACCAATGTACGGATACTGAGATTAATTGCCTCGGCCAGTAACTCAATCACATCACTATATTCAACAACATTGTTTGTGGTACAACCTAAACAAAACATCTTGAAGGTCTGTCAACTCACCATGAGGATCGTAGATCACCCACACCGCAGAGGACAAGTTGCGAGTACTGTGGCAGGCACCATCAGCGAAACCAACGTAAGGTGCACTAGACATCTGTACAAGAAGCAAAAGACACAATAAGAGGCAATCGCGAGGTGTAGATCAGGTATGGGTTCATTTTTTACACAAGCTTGAACCATAGAGAACTTTGCTTGGATTCGGTTTCATGTTTTCACAAGCTTGAAATGAAAAACTATGCTTGTTATAAGTTCGCATGCCCCCAGGCATAATGACGCAAATCGAGGTACATGCCCCACAAGCTTCATTGCATTCAACGAAGTGGATGGAATGAAGGTTCACTTGTGAGATTTTGGATTTTACGAGATCTTAATCCAAGACTCGATTTTTAAAGGGAGTTGTTTCATTTTTTAACGAGCTTGACACAAGATCAGGAACTATGCTCATGAATCCTTGTTTCATTTATTAACGAGCTTGACACAAGATCAGGAACTATGCTTGTGAATCCTGTTCATGGGCCATCTGAGAACGTGGCTCCCAAGAGGTCTTCACGGGATGGAAGAAACGCACTCTGGGAGGAACACATGTCAGGATGCACCAATGATAGATCGGGTTCCAATGCCCCCAGTACATCTTGGACTAGACCATCTACATGATCATCAGTAGAGGCGGAGGTAGCCACATAATTAACTTGTGGCAAGGAAGGTACTGCTTGCGAGCAAGAACCGATAGGGGGTGATAGCTGCACAGGAGGCACCGTGGGACTAAAGAACGATAATTGATCTATGGTCACCATTCTTCCATCGTGTGGAAAACAAGCCACACGGAAAAGTGAAGAGACGAGGGCCCCCATGGCATAAACATAGTCACGGCCAAGGAGAAGATTGAAATTCGCACCTTGGACAACCATGACGTCTATATAGATGGTTTTCCCCCCCAAAGTGACAGGAAACTTTGGGAGGATTCCTACAGGTTGACAAGGTTCTCTGTCGAATTCCAACAGATTCTGCATGACCGGCACAAGCTGTGGGGAACCCAAAGCTTTCCAAGTAGTGGAGGCCATAAGACTGACAAACATACCCTCATCCAGGACAGTGCTAGGTACTGCCTTATCGTAGGCGTGTACTGTAATCTCGAAAGGCACATAGGATGGAAGGCGGAAAGTAGTCAAGTGACTCCAGTAAAAGGTAACGACCAAACTACTTGGTGGGCGTATTGTATGATTGCCCCCATGCTCTAGAGGAATTGAAGAAAGACTCTCATAATCTGTAGGGATAGGAGGGTTGCTCTCGAACTCAAGAGAAGTTGATGAGAACATGAGCATGATGCTCTTCTGAAATAGGGTGATCAGCAGGTGGTGAACCCAAGTCGAGACTCTCGCCAACCAATGGGTGGTCTGGAACAGGCTTAACACAGAGAGGCTCAGAAGAAGGAGGACGGACAAGAGAAGAATCTAAGTCAATCTCTTTGTCAATGGAGGGATGGTCTGAAGAGAGCCTTTGATAACCAATGGGAAGTGGGGGGGAAGAAGTTTTAAGACTTTCTAAAACGGCGGAAGCTTTATCCATGGGTGGACAAAGGTGAAGGGGATGGTTGCCTTCACATAGTCTACAAGGGAATCGAATCTTCCCTTCCTTCTTACCGTTTCCAGTTGAGAGGATAACATCGTCTTGAGCTTCAGAGGATGATGAGGGACGATCCGGATCGTGAGACCATACTTCTAAGATCCTTGGAATGCCAGGACAATCACAAAGAAGATGGTCAACCTTGCACAATTTACAAGGAAACTTAACCTTCCGCGGAGGATCAGAAGGTGTTTTGACTTGGGACGTACTCGGAGCAGTAACCGCACAGGTGGCCTTGGATTTATCAGACTTCTTCTTCTTCTTTGTCTTCTTCTTCTTATTAGTCTCTTGGTTACTAGATATTGAGCTTTCACCACACAAAGGAGGAGAGGAGGAGGAAGAAACATGAGAAGAAGGTGTAGGCTCAACCTTGGAATCATTGCGTCGTGGTTCGGACGAAGGAGATGGTAGAACAGGAGTCATGACACTCAGGACCACCAAAGTTGAAAACAACCATACGGGCAAACCGATGGTTAACCCAGGAAAAGACAATGTTGCCATATACAGAGCACCGACATTTCCACATGAGGGAAACAGACCAGGATTTCCATCTGGGGGAAAACCTTGGCCAGTAGACTCAGGGAATGTTGCCATCGAGAACGAGAAAGATCCCTACTCAAGCTAATGCAAACAAGATCTAACAGGGTAAATGTGAATCGTGGCCGAATAAATTTTAAGACACAGGAACATAACATGACCTTTTCATCTTTAAAGAGTCGAGAAAAGGAAAAAAAGATGACTCTAGTCGCCTTCGAATATTTAGTGAGCCTGAAGTGACAAGTGATCAGATGGACATTTTCTTTTAGGGAGTCTGAAAAGGAACGAAAGTCACTACTCTGGAGAACTAGGCAAATGGTTTACCAGACAAATCCATAAAACTGCATATACACCTTGGCAGTCATATGAAAACCAAGGACTTTTATATGGCAGTCAATCTTCCCAAATGTTGTGTTCGGTGCGTTACGGCTTGTAAGGTGGCAGACACGACTTCCTATGGATAAAATATGATAACCTAGTGGGGTCTCCCAGCATATACTCGATGATACATGGGAGCAAAATTCCATGCTAGACCACTATTGAGTCACAGAAGGAGGAATCACCCAACCTTGAGTGGAAACAAAAGTGACTAGGTTTAACGACGCCAGAGCACGTCTCTAGCCTAGACCTCTAAATGTGTGCATTATGTTCCAATGCGTTGTTAGATTTATTCAGTTCATTTTAGAGTTGATCTTGGATTATGTTTCAGTTTTCAGGCCTTACCGTATGTATATAACAAAACCTAGGATGCAACTAGAATGAATGAAATATCCTTTTTTTTTCGATGAACACCTACCTATGGGAGGGTAGAGAGATTATTCCCAAACCAAGAAAACCAAGACACAAAGTAGTCACTCAATGCAAACAGACATCAATTCCTAAAGTGCACAGATACTACTAATGAGAGATTTAATCATTCGCTTTTCAATATGCAACTTGAAATGCAAATTCACTTTCACTTTTGTAGACTAAATGAATGCAATCCTTTTGATTTTGATGTCTCTTAAATCTAAAAGAAACAAATAAGCAATAAACAAATGTGGAAAAATGGTTGATCCAAACAATTGTAATCTAAGTCTGGGTAGTGAAGAGAAATCGAATCAATGTTGAGATTGGTCCAATAACAATCACTAAACAATCAACCAAAAGTAAGCAAAGGGGAAGGCTCAATCAAACCAATAGCAAGCTGCAAACGAATCTTTGAGCAACCAAGCAACCAAGCGAAACTAATCCAAAAGACTTGAAACAATGAAACTAGGTCACAAAGCAAAAAAACAAGATTCATTCAACAAAGCTCATGAGAGAGTGCCTCAACCTATAAACAATGAAAAACAAGTTATCAAACAAGTGAGAACAGCAAGGGACTAGCAAGATTGATGGATTCAGGAGGCAGAATTGAAAAAATCAATTCTACAGCAATCAGCGCGGGTGATACACAAGCAACAAGCGCTGATAAAGAACACATCGCAACAATAAAGTGATGTCAGCGCGGAATTACACGACTTTCTCGCGATGGTCCAATTTTCAGAACCGTCGCGACTGTTAAGCGTAACTACGTGATGAATAGGATACTACAAAAGGGTTGACGCGATGACAGCGCGACTGTTAAATTTAAAGCTGCGATGATGTTTAAAACAGTAACAGGTGAACCAAAAGCTCCCAAATCAAAGACAATCAATCCTTTAATCAAAAAGGGCGTTTCCCAGATCAGGCCAGAAAACTCAGAAGACTGGTAACTAATCCCCAAAACTTCAAAATAGAGAAAAACACAAATCAAGACAAGAGTAAACAAGAAAAGAACAAAGGCCAAAGTTCCTCCCCAGCGGAGTCGCCAAATTGTGATGCAGGAAAGTGTTCCCTCTGCGGATAGAGGCAACCCCTCTAGCCCTAGAGTGGGTCTAGTCACAAACAAGGACAAATCAATAATAGCTTTCCTTCAACAGTCATAGTTGGAGGCCTACCTCAACCGGTGGTCGATGGAGTTCCATTGCGGCGCTCTAGCTTCCGCTTGCTTCTCCTGATGAGTAATCAACCTGAAACAATGCAAAGGAAGTACAAAAAAGCACGTAACCGGAACAACAATGATCTATTTACTCACAAAGTCAAGAAGTCATGAGCTATCAAGTACATTACATACAAGACATAGGAAAACATCATTGATTGCATTAATAATGAAATAAGAGTAAGCTTACAACCAAAGTCTTGACGTCACAAGCCTTCTCAGAGGGATCCAGCCAGCATGTTCCTCATGCATTCACTCTTTGAAGATGGATCTCCCAACACACAAGTCTCTCTCACTCACAAGTTTTACAGAAGATTAAGGGCACTTCACAACCTTCCTCAAGCTATCAAAAATCCAACACTTGTCACACTCACACCAGCTATTTAACAAACTCACAAACACTAACAGCACTGCTCCACTAGCCAACTACCAGCAACCATTCCCAAAAAACTATCCAAAAACTAGCAGCACATAGCAATGGTGAGAGTTTAAATAGGAGAAGGAGTCTCCATGAAAGGTGGAAAAATGAGCTTATCTCAAAGGAAGGTAGCAAAAATGATGGAACAACCACGCCAAAGAAAGGAGGGCGACATAAACTATGCCAACAACTAGGTCTGGAGTCATCTGGAAGGCTGACTGTTGGAACAAATTCGCCCAATCTGGATCATCGCGGGCACATAACTGGTCTTCCGCGCTGACATCGCTATTGAATAACGTAGCTAGTCAGGTCATTGTTGTAGATTACAAGCGACCTCGCGCTGGCACATAAAATCGAACCATCGCGGGAATCAAGTGTACTTCCGCGATGGCAGTGCTTCTGGACTGTTTAGGAGCACCCTTCAACGTGTTTATTTAGCCAATAGATGCGATGAGGCAAAAACCTTTGGAAAAGTGGGTCATTTGGTAACATCAGAGAGCATTTATCTAATATGAGCATGTATGACTTGGACACATGACACAGTAGGAAGATTGGAGTGAAGACAGTGACAAATTACTGTGTAACAGTGGGGAATTGATACTTAGGTAGGTTTGATTCCCAAAGACCTATTTTATCAGCATGGTTCAGATAAATGCCCCGGTACTTACAATATAACTTCAAGGGGGTTTCATCAAAAGTAAGGTCCTTTATTTGAAAATCTCTGTCAGCTAAGGGAAGGTGGTCCAAATCCTTGTGGGGAGTAGTAAGTGGCATGACATTCAGGGCGACGGGAGCTTCCATCCTTGGTTCTTGTGTATTCAAGGATGTTGGGAGGGAAATTCAGGGATCTTATGGAGAACCAGGTTGTTTTAGGGAGTATTCAGAGTATTGGACCACTTAAATTTTGATAAAAACACTCAATTCTAAAGCAATTCAGTCTTGGTTTGATATAAACATAGGGTTTTCCAATAGAAGTGGGTAAATACCTGGTTATGGTGGTACGGGAAACAGAATGGCACTGGTGTGTAGTCTAGATGGGGTGTGCTGGTTTGCAACAACAACTGGGAGTTCAACGACTTCTTAGAGTTGATGGTTTGAACGCAGCGTGACAACATGAACGTGCTTCTGTGTGCATGGAGAACAGGAGGTTCCATTGTTTCGGTAACCATGAAGACATTAAGGGTTAAACAAAGATGAAAATTATTTCACTAGCTATAGTGAAGTTTATCCAAAGTAAAAGTGAAAAACAATCAAAAGAAGTTTAAGGTTAAAGGATAAGATTAGAGCAAAAATGGTACATTCTTCAGAAAATTCCTGTTTAAGTCATAGTTTTGCAGAAACTATTGTGGCCAATCCAAGAAGTGTTTCAAGAAACGGGAGAAGTTTTTTGTCCCTAAAAGGCCAATCTACAAAATGGTCTCTCACTTTTTACATAGGTATTACCAAGAGGCAGATAAGTGCATGTCTTCACAGCCTATTTTTCAGTTTGTGCAAAGTCCTGTTTTTGACATCTTTTTGAAGAGAATATTGTGAACATCTGGAGATGCATTTTGGGAAACTGAGAGAGGTTTATCTCAAAAACATTCGTATCTACAAAAACCTCTTTCAAGTTTTACATATCTATTACATATTGAGACATACAAGCGTATCATTGGACACTAAGTTTGCAGAATTTCTGGGGCAAAATGCACAAAGAAAGGATGCAGTTAGTGACTGGGATGCCTCATCATCAACTAAGAGTTACTATCAAATTCGACTTTCTCTTCTTTATCACCGTAAATCCATAGAAATAGTGCCAAATAGATTCATTAGTTTTGAATGTCCTTTTAATAAGTTCTATTATTATAAAGCAATTTGAGATATTTGTAAACCAATCTTGATATTTTTTTCAAGATATTTCAGTTTAGAATTAGTATAAATATTTCTCCATTTGAAGTATTTTAGTGTGGATTCTTAGAAATTTCTATAGACTTGTTGATCAAAATACTGTAAAGCTATTGGAGCATTGACTGAGCCAGCAAGCTGGATTGATGAATAAAGACTAGATATTTCAAAGGATTCAAGTGTTGAGCGAAGTGTAGACAAGTATTCTCTCATGTTTTTGTTATCTTCTTTAAAGTTTTCCATTATGTTTATCTGAATATGAATGCTATAATATGAATGATATCTCAGAATTTGCTTCATTGCACACTGTTTTAACTATTATGCATTTTAATGTTTTCTGCTAATTATCTAAGTTAAGGAATTCTTTATTGCTCCTTAGTTCAGGTAGTCTCCTTGTAATCTATAGCAAAGGATTCTTAAATGCCCTTTGTTCATGATTATCCTCTGTTCCTCATTTTAATCCTGGTCTGAGAATTCTTAAGTTCTCTCTCACCCTGGTTAAGATCATTTCACCCATTTGGCCTAAAGACCTTCACTTTACTTTGCTAGCTTGCCCTTTGAACACTACCTTTAGTGAGCTAATTCCAATTTTGCTGCCATTCTTTGACTCCATAGCCCAATGGTCCAGATACATCATTTTATCCATCTGTTCCCAGAATTCCACCACCCAACCAAAATCAAAACCCCTAAACTTTCATAACTAGCCTACTATCTTTCAAAACAAAGCTAAAACTTAAAGAGAAAGCCCTCTCTGGGTACAGATTGGCTAGATTATGTACCTAAAAGTTGGTTTGTGGTTACCTCGGACTCCTTTCCCTCTTCTTACAACTTCTGGGAAAATCTGAGTGCTAACATGTTGATCAGGGTGCAGATTTGATCGGGATTTAATGGAGGGGCCCGACGGGAACTAATTGCGGATTTAGGGAAATTAATAACATCGGGGGTGATGTGATTGGGCGAAGATAGATTATTAATTAACCATATATTGGTTAATTAATCTCTGTTATTTGGTGGGAGTCTTAGGTTATTAACTAATCGCAAATCAATTACTTAATCCCTTATTTTAATTATTTCATTATTAAGGTTTATGTTTCAAACCTCGAGGATGGGATTATTAATATATGGGGTTTTTAACAATAAGATATACATGAAAGGGATGATTTTTGGGATTTAATACATAAGTAAAATCAGATGTTAATATGAGATGAAAATAAAAGTGTACTAAGTATAATGCGTTTGAAAGGGATGATTTTTTGGATTTAATACATAAGTAAAATCAGATGTTAATATGAGATGAAAATAAAAGTGTGCTAAGTATAATGCGTTTAACATTAATTTGTTTTTCATATTAAAACATTATAACTTAGGCTAAAGGGATTTTGTGGGGTAATTACTTTTCCTTAGCAAATAGTGAATTTACTTAGGGAAAAGGGGTTTTTAGAGGAAGTGAATAAATGATGAAGGGGTGAATGTTGATGAGGGGTTTTTAGCACCTTTGACCTTATAAGTTATTGGGCCGAGGGTCCAGTCCCTCCAGAAGTTAGAGAAATGCTCTGAGCCCCTTTAACTTAAGGTTTTTGGAACTCTTATTTGTGGGAAATTAGTTACCATGAGGGGTAAAATGAATGAGGAAATTAATTATGTAACTTTGTAAATATGTCTTTGTCATCCATGCTTTGCCAAAGTAATGTAATGATGAAAGCAAATGATTTGAGCTTTTAACTTAACCATTCATCATACATAATTCTGCAACCAATCATCTACTTACCCACCTACACATCCTACCATTTTTACTTCTTTTATAAGGGTGCACTTGAACTAGCAAACCCGTATCAAACTTTTCTTTTCTTTTACACTGGAAATCTATCTAAGTCTATCCTTATTTCATCAAAGGGCTCAAATTAAACTGTTGAGCTCCTTTTATTCATTCTACTTACCTACTTATCTACCAAGATTAAACAGTTTGGTCAGATTTTATTCTCTATCTCTAAGCATGAAATTCAAAACATGGAATAACCAAGATTAAACTATTTGGTTACCACGAATTGTGGCATAAGTAACAATTTGCACACAATCATTTATACAAAAAGTGAAATAGTAGTGGAATTTTGACTTGCACACTTTCATGGTCTTTTCATTTTTCTTGGGGTTCATTTTTCATCTTTTTTGACATTTTTCATTCTTTTTATCCTTTGATTTTTCTTTTCGGATATACCCTATTTACATTTTTTAATTTTTTTGATTTTTTACAAATATGGAAAACATTTGCAAAAGCAAATGTATGTACATATTTTTGAGATAAACTAAGTCAATCATAAATTATGAAACCTATTGGTATAGGAACATGATAGTGGCTCCACTTGGGGGTGGATTTCCCTGGTGGAAATTCAAGAACTGTAGACCAATGGCCTTCTGAGAGACTGTGATTTTATTCTGGAATTTCCCTTGATTCTGCTGCTTTATCGATATTTATGACAGTGATACTCTTAAAGCTTAGGGCCTTCTCTTCGGGCTTCAACTCCAAAACTTTACTATCCAATCCAATCTAAACATTATGAAGGATATATTATGTACAACTGGACTGGAAAAATTAGTAACATGGATCAATATAGTGCTTCAACATTCGACCATTCACTGGTCCTCCTTCTACCTCTGCACCATCCAATTCTTTGAGAAAGTAAGCATTATTACCTCTGAAGGCATATATAATGTATGGACCTTTCCATAGGAAGTCAAACTTCCCATGCTTCCCTTTGTCCTCTCTTCTAGAGTCCCACTTCAAAACTTTGTCACCAAGATAGAAGTCTTCTGCTTTAGTCCTTTTATCAAAGACTTTCTTAAGCTTTTCCTACAATATTTGGGCTCTGATGTATACTTCCTTTCTGGTTTGCTACAAATGAATGGTTTGATTGATTCTTCTCGGAATATCATTTTCTTCAACTTGAGATCTTGGAGCAGTTTCATAACTGGAATTCCTAATGATGAAGGGAAAACTGCCTCCATCCCATAGACTAACTGATAGGGACTGGTACCAATAGATTTCTTAGTTGTAAGCTTGTCTGCCCATAAAGCATTGATTAGTTTCTTGTTCCATGTTTTCTTATTGCCTTCCAACAATTTTTTAATAATATTAATTAAGCTTTTGTTGGAGGATTCGGTAAGTCCATTTCCTTCGGGATAGAAGGCTGTGGAGTGACCAAGGGTTATATGGTATTTATGACAGAAACCAATCATTCTTTTTTATTTAAATGCTGCAGCATTGTCTGTGATAATTTTGTTGGGGCAACCAAATCTGGACAGAATATTAACCTCTAGGAAACCTATGATAACAATTTCAGTGGCTTGTCTGGAGGGAATGGCTTCTATCCACTTGGTGAAGTAATCTGTGGCAGTCAGTATCCATTTATGCTGAGTAGAAGAGGGGGGATGAATTTCACCAATGAAGTCTAGACCCCATTGTTGAAATGGTTTTTCTGTAGAAATGGGTTTGAGAGGTAAAGGCAGAAGTTTTTGTTTTCCTTTAAAGATTTAAGACTTGTGGCAGGAGGTTACAAACTTTCTTACATCAGAAAACAAGGTTGGCCAGTAGAACCCAGCCCTCAGGATTTTATCAGTTGTTGTCTTCCAGTAGAGGTGTCCTCCACAATCACCTGCATGAAATTCTTGGAGTACTTTGTCAGATTCTTCCTTTAATAAACAATTTAACAGAATGCCTTCATGATTTTTCCAAAATAAATTATTATCCATTATGCAGAATTTTAAAGATTTCATTTTCAAAAACCTACTTTTAGTTCTGGACAACCCTGGAGGAGCTTGTAAATTTTGTAAAACATATATTATATCAGCATACCAAGGTGATTCTAAAAAGGCCTGGCTGATTTGTGGAGTTGCCATCTCCTCTCCATTGTCCAGTTCCGCAATAAAATTTATACCTAGGGCTTGGCAATTAGTTTCAGCCATGAGTTTAGCCAGCCCTTGGCCTTTGATTAATTTTGTAGGTTTAATCTCTATGTCATACTCCAATATGGTAGCTATCCACTTTCCCCTTTTGCCATCAACTCCATTTTGGGTGAGAATGTCTTTGACTACAGCATTGGGAACATAAGCTACAATGTGAGAATACAAGATATAGACTCAGAAATCTTTGATGGGTTGTACCGAAGCAAAAGCCTGTTTTTCCATTATATTATACTTTAAGGATGCATCTCTTAGGGATTTACTAAAGAAGGCTATTAGTTGTTCAAATCCCTGATCATTCTTCTGTAGTAAAACTGCAGTAATACTATGTTCAGATGCAAAAGAAAAAATGATAAATTCTCTGTCAAACATTGGACTTATAAGGACTGGTGTCTGCGTTAAGGCTAGTTTTATTTATTCGAATGATTTTTTAGCCTCTACTGTCCACTTAATAGCCGAATATTTTTTCAACATGTTATTCAACAATCTGATTAGTTCGCTAGATTAGAGATGAACCTTCTTAAAAAATTTATTTTTCTTAAAAATGCCTAAAGTTCTTTAATGTTTCTCGGGTGAGGTATTTGAAAGATAGCTTCAATCCTGGTTGGATCAATCCTGATTCCATCTTTAGAGATAATGTGGCCTAATAGTTTTCCTTCTTCCAAACCAAATAAAGATTTCTTTGGATTCAAAGAAATGCCATATTTCCTGCATTTAAGAAAAACTTGCCTGAGATGAGCCAGGTGTTGTTGACTTGACTTAGAAAAAACTGTAATATCATCAAGGTATATAACCAAGAAGTCATGGATTTCCTTTGCAAAGGCAATATCCATTGCCCTTTGAAAGGTGGAACCTGCATTTTTCAATCCAAAAGGAATTTTAACATACATAAAGGTGCCCCATGGGGTTGTGAATGCAGTTTTTGCTTGATCATCAGGGTGGACTAGGATTTGGTTGTAACCAGAGAAACCATCTAATAGTGAGATCCTTGTGGAATCTACTACTCTTTGCAAGATGTGATCCATTTTAGGTAGGGGATAGTTGTCTTTGAGCGAAACTTTGCTTAAATTCCTTAGGTCAACACACAGTCTTATTTCTCCTATTTTCTTCCTTGTGGGGACAAGATTAGATACCCAATTTGAAAACGTAATGGGCGCAATAATTCATGCTTCATACATTCGTTTGATTTCCTTTTCAATAGACGGTAATAAAATAGGGTTAATTCTTCTAAGCTTCTGCTTAAAGGGTTTCTAATCTTCTTTCAAAGGGATAGTGTGTTGTATAATGCTGGTATCATAGGATTTCAAATCCTTATAACTCCAGGCAAAAACATCTTGGAATTCCTTCATAAGTTCCACATATTTCAGCTTTTCATTGGGAGGCAATGATTTAGACAGTTTTATAAGCTTTGGATTCTCTTTAGATCCTATGTTACATTCCTCAATGTCTGTTTTCAAAGGTTCCATTTTAGGCTTTTTAGGAATATCATTTGATTCGAATAAGTCCTCCAAAGAAGTTAATCCTTTGGGTAAGAAATTATCTTTAAGGTTTATGACTTCAGTTTCATCATCAATTATTTTGTCGATTTCTATTTGTTATAAATCTCGAATATCTGTTTTTGTGAATTATGTAGGATAAATTCTATCTTTTATTTGATCTACTTCTAGTTCCTTTATTTCTACTTGATTAGAGCAATTAAGATCTACTACTATGTAGGTATCTATGTTGGTATTTATAAATTCATTATCTAAAGTTAAGAAATTGTTAATCTGTTTATCATTTTCAAAAACTTGCCAGTTCTTTAAGTTGTCAGGAATAGCTGGTCTGTGCCTAACCTCAGTAGTATACTGATGGTTGGGCTGGAAAGGCAACTTACAGGTACTAGCAAACATAGCCAGACTGTGAGCTTGCATGTTATGTTTTCTAGGTATAGTAGCAAGCTTGGTTTCCAAAAAAGTGTTAAGGATTTCTACAACTGTTCCTCTGTAACATGCTAATCTAGGATCTCTAGTTGAATAAACACCATTAATTTGTTTAACTATCAATTCGGAATCCCCCATAATCGATACCCTTATAGCTCCTAATCCTTTGACCAATTTAAGACCTAATAGGAGTGCTTCATATTCTGCCATGTTGTTTGTGCATTTGAAATTTAACCTATAGGCATGTCCCTCTGCATGATCATTCTATAAGTTATAAATCCATACCCTGCCCCTACACCTAATTTGTTTACTAAACCATCAAACTCCAAATGCCATAAGATTTCATTTTCATAGTTTTCATTTGGGGTAGTGGAATCTTTCTTAGCTAAGGCATCTGGATTTTCTTTGTCATCTGATATCTCATGAATTTGGACATTTGACTTTTCTTTTGCAATTTCTTTTGGTTCTGCTGTTATATCACTTAGAGTATCTTCTTGATTAAGTTCAGCATTATAAAGAATAAAAAAATCCATGTCTGAATGTACTGAATATATAGGGAATTTTTGAGGCCTTTCCTGACTACTCACTACATACTTCATCAAAGTTTCTCTATATAATTTCTTGGGATGTCCAAAGGCTGAAATGGTAGCGTAAGACATATCTAATTGCAGAGACCCTTGGATTTTGGCACCCCAGGATCTAGACAACAACATACCGTACTTGGGTGGTATATCAGCAACAACAATATCCATGAGTATGGTTTTGGCGGGGTACTGAACTAGGGAGATACACAAATCTTTTATAAGTCCCAAGAATTTAACTTGGCTCGAATCAAAGGAGAATAGGTCTTTATAAGGTTTGGTGATATCCAAGTTAAGCTTTTCCATTACCGACTTAGGCATAAGATTGTGTGAGGCTCCACAGTCTAGCATGGCATTGTGTAGGATTTTGTCGTGGATGTTAAGGCTGATGTAGAAGGATGGTATCCCTCCTTCAACTGGCTTTCCATTGACATCTGGTCCGAAAAGTAACTCAGGTTGGTCATCAAAGAGATTCATAGAATCTTCGTTTTCAACATAGTTCAAAGATTTACTAATTTGAGATCTGTACATTTCATGTTTTACCAATTCTATCAAAGGTACTAAAATTTTGAGCTTGGCCACCTTTGCTCCCAAATTGAAAGGCAGAGGGGATTTATCTGTTTGAACATTTGGAATTTTAGAACCAGAGCTGTGGGCAGTGTATTTTTCTTTTTCATTATTAGAAGTATTTTCAATTGGATCTTTTGGAGGTTGTTCCACTATTCCTTTGAGGGGAATTAAAGTGGAAGGGTGCTCGTTAGAAGGCCGATTATCTGTTACATCTTTGATGTTGGGGTCAGGAGGATTTTGATGTGGTCTAGAAAGGATTTGTAAGGTTTTTGTTACTTGAGGATTCTGATTTGAGGCTTTTCCTTTCTTGGGCTGACTAGGAATTATTTTCTTGTTTTGTTCTGGGACATTAGTATTCCTTCTGCTTCTTAAGTTGTACTGTTTATGTACTTCAAAAATAGTAGAGTCATACCCCTGTTTGAAATCAAATGATTCCCTTGTTTGGGTTTGGAACTGTTGGAGCACGTGTGACTCTTGGTCATCTTGAGTTAGGAAAATATCTTCATCATCGTCTAAACCCATCAAGTTTATCTGAGTGTCTTCTTCAGGGTCTTCTAAGTGTGAGCTCTCTGCATAATTTTCTTGGAAAGGTGGTCTGATATTTTGGTCAGGAATATTCTTTCTGGTACTCTGGTTCTAGTTTTTTTTTTATCTGAAATTCAGATTTCTTCCTAGATTAGCCTGTTGGTTATCCTAGTGAGGTTTCCTTTCAATAATTTCAACTCTGTCTAATAGTCTTGTTGAGTCTTGAAAATGTCATTCATTTCCATTACACTTTCATTATTATGTCCATTATATCACCTCCATTTCACTACTATGTCACCACATTCATCCCACTTTCATTATCATTGGGCTACCTTTATGTTTTTCCAATATTTATTATTTCTAAGCCTTTTAAGTGAATTTGTGGTTAAACATTAGAAAATAATGTGCATATGCTTATACCTAACAAATGGGTTGAGTTTGTTGACATGTGTAGGTTGAAAGGAGACTTCTAGAAGACCCTTATGTGGCACTCTAAGGCCAAATTCGAATTTGGTTGGAAAGAATCATGGAATCATGAGGATATGTGTCACATCTCCTAATTGTATTGTAACTCTCAAAAGACATGTGTCTTATCAGTTCCTATTTTGATTAGGACTCTAGAGGTAGAGGGAGAGATTCATGGATTATCATTAATGAGATGGCTCTCATATTTTTGTATAAATAGGAGATCTCTCTCCTTCATTAGTTAGTCTCTTTTTAGTCTCTCTTTAGTCTTTCCTTTAGTCTTTTCTTAGTCCTTTTAGTTTGCTTAGTCCCATGGCTTTTGAAAGCTTTGGAGAGCTTTGTTGTACTTTGCACTTTTGAAGAAATTGAATAAAGCTTTGATGTTCTCAACATGGAAGGAGATGTGAAGTAGATGTCATGGAGCATATTAGGATGTAAGTAGATTAGATTTCATTTTGTAAATATTGCTTTGTAGAATGTAAGGTAGATTAGATTTTCATTCATGCAATTTTAAGTATGCTTTGATTTCATAGGTAGAAGGGGGCCCCTGCCTTGTACAGTTTGAATTATTGCATTTTATTTTCTCCCGGGATTGTGTGTGTTGTATTTGCTTTAATATCTAATGGTAGTTGCAGTTGTCTTATTCATAGTGCTGCCCTTTTTACTTTGTTTTTATAGCTGATTTTTAGTCTTATTTCTCAAAGTTCTGCTAACACATGAATGATCTTTTATCATAAATTGTTATCTTTTAAGGATCAGAATACCACTAACTTGCAGTTGGCTTTGAGTGCTTTTTAGACTATTCTTTCACTACTTTCTAATCATACTTTGCATAGTACATATGGCTGAAGTAGAGAGTTAGAAAGAGCAAAACGTTATCACTAGTCTTTAAAGTAGATTTTTGGTTTTAGGAGCTTTCTAGACTATTCTTTCACTACTTTCTAATCATACTTTGCATAGTACATATGGCTGAAGTAGAGAGTTAGAAAGAGCAAAACGTTATCACTAGTCTTTAAAGCAAATTTTTCTCATTTTTAATCACTTTTCTAATTCAACTTGAGCTACTTTCTATCCGTGTTTTACACAGTACATGTGTTTGAAGCAGCGAGTTAGAGAGAGATAATCTTTATCTTTGGTTTTAAAAGTGATTTTCTTATTTTCTTTTATTTGCAGCAATATGAATAGAGACTAATGCCATTAGAATGTGGTCATTTACTTTCAAGTCATTTCAAGTTCTTTGCTTTCAGTTTCATTTCAAGTTATTTCTTTCAAGCTCTTTCTTTGCAAGTTTAAAGTTTGATTACTTTCTAGACTTATTTCTAACTACTTCTTAATCGTGTTTAACATAGTACTATATGTTGAAGCAGGGAGTTAGGAAGAGTTGAACATTATAACTGGTCTTTAAAGTGGTTTTTCTTACTTGTCACCTTAGAGCTTGATTACTTTTTGGACTTATTTTTAATCGTGCTTAACATAGTACTATATGTTGAAAGCAGAGAATTAGGAAGAGTTGAACATAAACTATAAAACAACGAAGTAAGAAAGAGGTTAACTAAGCACATATAGTGCACCACACTTCATCAGTTTACGATACCCGGATTGATAATTTATGTAGAGCAATTTAAGACATTAAATTGACTAAACATTTTGGCGCCGTTGCCGGGGAAGTGTAATTAGGAGACCTTATTTCTTACATCTGGAAAAAAAAATTAATAATCCTTGAGTATGCTCTCCTCTTGCACTTTGTGTGATCTGGAGGATCAGAAAAAAGATTGTTAAGTAAAAAAAGACAAAATAATAATTCTTGAGTATGCTCTCCTCCTGCACTCTGTGTGATCTGGAGGATCAAAAAAAGAATTGTTAAAAAAAAAAAAAATAGGAGACAAAATAAACTTCATCACTTCAATTGATTCAATAAAAAAAAAAATGAAAAAAAAAAACTCAAGTGCTTTGATAGGTTCAAATTGTCCAAAATTGTCTGGTTATGCTTTGTAGTGGTCTTCAAAACACTGTATCTTGTTCAAATAAGGTTTTGCAACTTAGTTGCAGAAACTGCCCTGATCCCGCAGCTATCTGACAATCCCGCAGCTGTTTCAAGGTTTAACAGGTTACAGGCATCTCATGAAAAAACCGACCACATGGGCATCTCCAGAATTGTCCTGACATGGATCCTATCCTAGTCATCCAGCTCAGATCGATGAAAAACCAGCCTAGGACCTCAGTCAAAGTCTTGGTTTTAGCATGTTTTTCTTGAAGTGTTTGCTTGCCCTCTTTCTCTTTGTTACTAATGGAAACCTAGAGGGAATTAGTAACTTCTGATTGAAGAACCATTTGCTGATCAACGGCTTAGTAATCTGCTCCCCCAAGTCTTCTCCTAGGGTTTTAAAGTCCAGCCCCACATACTCTTCGTCTCTGTCTGTGACACTTTCCCTTTCACCATCTTCAAGCACTCCAGTGGTATCCAACACACCTTCTGCCAGCTCATCATGGTTGAAAAATACCAGAACACTGAGTAATATAAGTGGGCGTTCTGAAGCTGCAAAAGAAAAATTATACAGAGGGAATTCACACGTAGAAACTAACTCTATGGATCTCGGCAGCAATTCTGGTACAGTAGACCAAAACAAGAATATTATACAAGAAATGTCTATGTTCTTGCGGCATTGCAGAGAATTGGATGAGAGGCAACAGTCATGGTTGGTGCATAAGAAAGAAACTTGCTGGAGACTGAAACGACTTGAGCAGCAGCTTGAAGCTGAGAAAATTCATAAACAGCCGAGTGCAGAACAGAAAATTAACTCAGAAAAAAAAAAAAACGCAAAACCTGAAAAACGTCAAACTTTACACGCTCGATTTGCCCAAATGGTAGCAAATTTCAAAAAAATAAAACATGGGTTTTTTTGCCAGGTGGGTTAATTAGATAACCCAGAAACCGTTTGGGAATATTCGTGGTGGTCTGGGAGAAATGTTTGGTTCTTTGGAGCCCGTTTTTGTCTGTCGCGCGTAAAAAAATTGAGTTATTAACTGGTTGTTTGAATAACTCCGCGTGCCTGAGGGAAAGAGTTCTAATAGGGATCAATTACATGCTGGCATAAACAATAAATTACACGACTTTACACCTGTTAGAGACTTGTTTCAATTAAACACGACTCTCTGTCATTAATCGCTGCCGGTTAAATGTTGGGTATCCAAAACACTAACCCTCCTACGCTCATAACACTCCATTTCACGCTGTTCCATTCTCTCATTTCCTTCATTCCGTTCCATTCACTACGTTGCCCCCATAAACCATACTCTGTTTTCTCCTCTCTGCTAATTCTGAGAAACAGTGAATACATATAACCAGTGAACGTATGTTACGGTTGTATTACAACTGCTAAGCCACCGTTCCACTGTGTTAAAGCTGTTAATCCACCTTTTCACTATGTTCAACCCGTGAATTCACTGTGTCCAAGGCTATTGCTGAAACCATACAACCTCTTTTCCACAAAATTATGAACAGAGCCGAGAATTTACTGTGTAAAGCCACCATTGAAGTAGTGTTTTAGAACAGAGCCGTAGAGTCAATGGGGAAACTTTTAAGGGCTGAACTAGAAGGTTCAAAATTCCTGGAAGCATATCCTCAAGTTGAGGAGGCATTGTAGAAAGCCAACTGGCTACAGTGCATCAAGAAATTTAAAGGCTACCACAAGGAGGTTACAAAAGCCTTTGCAAGGTCATTCAGAGATAAAGACAGTCAAGTGGAGGTGGAGGTTATTAAATCCCGCAGCTCTGTTTCAAACTCCACAGTTCCATTTTCAGCCGAAGTTTGAGATGGAGAAATTGCTTAGTTTGTTCACACACAACCACTCCATTTCACAGTATTTTTTATACTCTGCAATCCCGCAGCCATTTAGTGATCCCGCAGCTGTTTTGTTAAACTCTAGGTTGTAGGTGTCATCAGGCAAAACAGGTCACATGGGTAGCTAGGGAAATGTCAGTACATGGATGGTGTCCTATTCATTCGGTCAAATTTGATGAAAAAGACCCCGGTCAAAGGGAAGTCAAATTGGGTGTTATCATAAAGTCGCCACATTAAGTCGCTGCATGTCAAGAAAAAATAATAATTTTGAATCAATGAAATGAACAAGTTATTTTCTCACTTTTCTGAAGGTATTGATTAATTTTGGATTGATAATGAAAATTGAATGGCTAACTTTTTATTCAAGATTTTTAGCTACAGAGCTGTTCCTCAATTCCGCAGCCAGAAAAACCTCATTGTTCAAATCAGCCTATCTTTCTCATACAGAATCAGATTTTGATGAATTAAGTACCATTGGAAAGATCTCAACAAGATCTATACAATGAGAAATATATCATTAGAGTTTGAAATGGCAAATAATGAAATAAATTGCTGAAAAGAAGCAACATCAAATTGAGGCACTAATTCCAAAGCAGGTATAAATTCTTTTGATTTTTCCTTTGAGAACTTGTTTCATTAATACAAATTCTTAGTTTTGTGTGTAAATATCATAACTAAGAGATTGATCACCTCTCTCCTTTGATAATCTTACATTCCATTGCGGAAGAAGTATTAGTTTTTTTGCAGGTTCCAGGAGGAAGGACAAATGACTACAAGGGAATGATGTCTCTCTAAGAGACCAATTTGTTTCATAAGAGGTTGATCCGCAACAAAGAGGAAATATGCTGATGCAAAATCAGATCCAAATACTTGAAAAACTTTCAGATACTATTGTCTCTATCACATCCATCCATCACATCCATACTTCATAATAAACCATTCACCTCATTCCACTCCATATTTTTCATTCACATACACTTTCCATCTCTTTTTGTCCATTCGTAACCCACCAATAAAAGCAAGAGGCTCATTCACATGCTTATTGTCCATTGTCATTTCTGTTCTCCATTGCCATTTTCCATTTTCACTTTCCATTCCTTGTCATTTTCATTTCGCAAATAAGCCCTGCTTCAATGCAAATTATTGAGTCCATAGTCCTTTGAGTCTAAGTTCTTTGTAAAAACACCTTGAGACTTGCATGCCTTAATGGCAAGTCTTCATGCTGACAAACAAGGGAATACATTAATATCCCTTGTTCGTTAGATCTTCTAGGTGACTCGACATCAGCAAATTCATTCGTACCTAGCAAGATGTGTTTGGGCATCTTGACTCTCATTGACATCAATGGTGAGAGTACTCGTGTTGACTAGTGGCATCCATTAATGGCCACTAAGCCAACAATTCCCTACTATGTTCGACATCAGAACATCTTTTCACATAGTAGGAATTGTGCCAATGAGTTTTGAAGACATGAAGACTATTATTTTCAGCATTTTGGAGCAGATTCAGCAAGTTTTAGTAGAAGCAATAAAAAGCCATCTTATCTCTCTATTCATGACTCCTCTTGTTCAGCCACTTGAAGAAGAATATGATCAGAAGTTTTCAGCCACCACACATACAACTCATCCATTCCAAAGGGTAAGTGAAGGTACGGCATTTTCTAACTTTTAACCATAGAATTCCATAAAAAGCTAGAATGATAATTGTTGGAAAAACATTTCTCTTCCTCATTGCATAAAATTGCTAATACCATCAGTTGGGGGGGGAATACATTCATATTCATATCTTTCCATGTCCATAACATATTCAAGAGTTCGCATACTTCCAACATATATTAATTATTACATTGCTATTATGAGCATACAATGGCTTTTGAAAAAGTGCTTAAAGGATAAATTGGATACAAACAAAATCATGGTTGTCACACAAGAACCAACCATCATGCAATCCAATAAAGATATACTTTGCAATAATAATCAAAATATCATTATGCAAAGTTCAAAGATCAAAATAGAAGGCAACAAAAAAAAAATGGTTGTAACACAAGAACCAACCATGTTGCAATTCAAGTAAAACACTTTGCAGAAATATGAAGTTATCAAATGATATCATGCAAAGTTAAGCCAAAGCTCAAGGATCAAAAGAGTCAATGTAATATATGTTGCATGAGGACATGCAATAGCTTCAGTTGGGGGGTATGTTGAGTCTTGAAAATGTCATTCATTTCCATTACACTTTCATTATTATGTCCATTATATCACCTCTATTTCACCTCCATTTCACTACTATGTCACCACATTCATCCCACTTTCATTATCATTGGGCTACTTTTATGTTTTTCCAATATTTATTATTTCTAAGCCTTTTAAGTGAATTTGTGGTTAAACATTAGAAAATAATGTGCATATGCTTATATCTAACAAATGGGTTGAGTTTGTTGACATGTGTAGGTTGAAAGGAGACTTCTAGAAGACCCTTATGTGACACTCTAAGGCCAAATTCGAATTTGGTTGGAAAGAATCATGGAATCATGAGGATATGTGTCACATCTCCTAATTGTATTGTAACTCTCAAAAGACATGTGTCTTATCAGTTCCTATTTTGATTAGGACTCTAGAGGTAGAGGGAGAGATTCATGGATTATCATTAATGAGATGGCTCTCATCTTTTTGTATAAATAGGAGATCTCTCTCCTTCATTAGTTAGTCTCTTTTTAGTCTCTCTTTAGTCTTTCCTTTAGTCTTTTCTTAGTCCTTTTAGTTTGCTTAGTCCCATGGCTTTTGAAAGCTTTGGAGAGCTTTGTTGTACTTTTCACTTTTGAAGAAATTGAATAAAGCTTTGATGTTCTCAACATGGAAGGAGATGTGAAGTAGATGTCATGGAGCATATTAGGATGTAAGTAGATTAGATTTCATTTTGTAAATATTGCTTTGTAGAATGTAAGGTAGATTAGATTTTCATTCATACAATTTTAAGTACGCTTTGATTTCATAGGTAGAAGGGGGCCCCTGCCTTGTACAGTTTGAATTATTGCATTTTATTTTCTCCCGGGATTGTGTGTGTTGTATTTGCTTTAATATCTAATGGTAGTTGCAGTTGTCTTATTCATAGTGCTGCCCTTTTTACTTTGTTTTTATAGCTGATTTTTAGTCTTATTTCTCAAAGTTCTGCTAACACATGAATGATCTTTTATCATAAATTGTTATCTTTTAAGGATCAGAATACCACTAACTTGCAGTTGGCTTTGAGTGCTTTTTAGACTATTCTTTCACTACTTTCTAATCATACTTTGCATAGTACATATGGCTGAAGTAGAGAGTTAGAAAGAGCAAAACGTTATCACTAGTCTTTAAAGTAGATTTTTGGTTTTAGGAGCTTTCTAGACTATTCTTTCACTACTTTCTAATCATACTTTGCATAGTACATATGGCTGAAGTAGAGAGTTAGAAAGAGCAAAACGTTATCACTAGTCTTTAAAGCAGATTTTTCTCATTTTTAATCACTTTTCTAATTCAACTTGAGCTACTTTCTATCCGTGTTTTACACAGTACATGTGTTTGAAGCAGCGAGTTAGAGAGAGATAATCTTTATCTTTGGTTTTAAAAGTGATTTTCTTATTTTCTTTTATTTGCAGCAATATGAATAGAGACTAATGCCATTAGAATGTGGTCATTTACTTTCAAGTCATTTCAAGTTCTTTGCTTTCAGTTTCATTTCAAGTTATTTCTTTCAAGCTCTTTCTTTGCAAGGTTAAAGTTTGATTACTTTCTAGACTTATTTCTAACTACTTCTTAATCGTGTTTAACATAGTACTATATGTTGAAGCAGGGAGTTAGGAAGAGTTGAACATTATAACTGGTCTTTAAAGTGGTTTTTCTTACTTGTCACCTTGGAGCTTGATTACTTTTTGGACTTATTTTTAATCGTGCTTAACATAATACTATATGTTGAAAGCAGAGAATTAGGAAGAGTTGAACATAAACTATAAAACAACGAAGTAAGAAAGAGGTTAACTAAGCACATATAGTGCACCACACTTCATCAGTTTACGATACCCGGATTGATAATTTATGTAGAGCAATTTAAGACATTAAATTGACTAAACATTTTGGCGCCGTTACCGGGGAAGTGTAATTAGGAGAACTTATTTCTTACATCTGGAAAAAAAAATTAATAATCCTTGAGTATGCTCTCCTCTTGCACTTTCTGTGATCTGGAGGATCAGAAAAAAGATTGTTAAGTAAAAAAAGACAAAATAATAATTCTTGAGTATGCTCTCCTCCTGCACTCTGTATGATCTGGAGTATCAGAAAAAGAATTGTTAAAAAAAAAAAAATAGGAGACAAAATAAACTTCATCACTTCAATTGATTCAATAAAAAAAAAAATGAAAAAAAAAACTCAAGTGCTTTGATAGGTTCAAATTGTCCAAAATTGTCTGGTTATGCTTTGTAGTGGTCTTCAAAACACTGTATCTTGTTCAAATAAGGTTTTGCAACTTAGTTGCAGAAACTGCCCCGATCCCGCAGCTATCTGACAATCCCGCAGCTGTTTCAAGGTTTAACAGGTTACAGGCATCTAATGAAAAAACCGACCACATGGGCATCTCCAGAATTGTCTTGACATGGATCCTATCCTAGTCATCCAGCTCAGATCGATGAAAAACCAGCCTAGGACCTCAGTCAAAGTCTTGGTTTTAGCATGTTTTTCTTGAAGTGTTTGCTTGCCCTCTTTCTCTCTGTTACTAATGGAAACCTAGAGGGAATTAGTAACTTCTGATTGAAGAACCATTTGCTGATCAACGACTTAGTAATCTGCTCCCCCAAGTCTTCTCCTAGGGTTTTAAAGTCCAGCCCCACATACTCTTCGTCTTCGTCTGTGACACTTTCCCTTTCACCATCTTCAAGCACTCCAGTGGTATCCAACACACCTTCTGCCAGCTCATCATGGTTGAAAAATACCAGAACACTGAGTAATATAAGTGGGAGTTCTGAAGCTGCAAAAGAAAAATTATACAGAGGGAATTCACACGTAGAAACTCCCTCTATGGATCTCGGCAGCAATTCTGGTACAGTAGACCAAAACAAGAATATTATACAAGAAATGTCTATGTTCTTGCAGCATTGCAGAGAATTGGATGAGAGGCAACAGTCATGGTTGGTGCACAAGAAAGAAACTTGCTGGAGACTGAAACGACTTGAGCAGCAGCTTGAAGCTGAGAAAATTCATAAACAGCCGAGTGCAGAACAGAAAATTAACTCAGAAAAAAAAAAAAACGCAAAACCTGAAAAACGTCAAACTTTACACGCTCGATTTGCCCAAATGGTAGCGAATTTCAAAAAAATAAAACATGGGTTTTTTTGCCAGGTGGGTTAATTAGATAACCCAGAAACCGTTTGGGAAAATTCGTGGTGGTCTGGGAGAAATGTTCGGTTCTTTGGAGCCCGTTTTTGACTGTCGCGCGTAAAAAAATTGAGTTATTAACTGGTTGTTTGAATAACTCCGCGTGCCTGAGGGAAAGAGTTCTAATAGGGATCAATTACATGCTGGCATAAACAATAAATTACACGACTTTACACCTGTTAGAGACGTGTTTCAATTAAACACGACTCTCTGTCATTAATCGTTGCCGGTTAAATGTTGGGTATCCAAAACACTAACCCTCCTACGCTCATAACACTCCATTTCACGCTGTTCCATTCTCTCATTTCCTTCATTCCGTTCCATTCACTACGTTGCCCCCATAAACCATACTCTGTTTTCTCCTCTCTGCTAATTCTGAGAAACAGTGAATACATATAACCAGTGAACGTATGTTACGGTTGTATTACGACTGCTAAGCCACCGTTCCACTGTGTTAAAGCTGTTAATCCACCTTTTCACTATGTTCAAGCCGTGAATTCACTGTGTCCAAGGCTATTGCTGAAACCATACAACCTCTTTTCCACAAAATTCTGAACAGAGCCGAGAATTTACTGTGTAAAGCCACCATTGAAGTAGTGTTTTAGAACAGAGCCGTAGAGTCAATGGGGAAACTTTTAAGGGCTGAACCAGAAGGTTCAAAATTCCTGGAAGCATATCCTCAAGTTGAGGAGGCATTGTAGAAAGCCAACTGGCTACAGTGCATCAAGAAATTTAAAGGCTACCACAAGGAGGTTACAAAAGCCTTTGCAAGGTCATTCAGAGATAAAGACAGTCAAGTGGAGGTGGAGGTTATTAAACCCCGCAGCTCTGTTTCAAACTCCACAGTTCCATTTTTCAGCCGAAGTTTGAGATGGAGAAATTGCTTAGTTTGTTCACACACAGCCACTCCATTTCACAGTATTTTTTATACTCTGCAATCCCGCAGCCATTTAGTGATCCCGCAGCTGTTTTGTTAAATTCTAGGTTGTAGGTGTCATCAGGCAAAACAGGTCACATGGGTATCTAGGGAAATGTCAGTACATGGATGGTGTCCTATTCATTCGGTCAAATTTGATGAAAAAGACCCCGGTCAAAGGGAAGTCAAATTGGGTGTTATCATAAAGTCGCCACACTGAGTCGCCACATTAAGTCGCTGCATGTCAAGAAAAAATAATAATTTTGAATCAATGAAATGAACAAGTTATTTTTTCACTTTTCTGAAGATATTGATTAATTTTGGACTGATAATGAAAATTGAATGGCTAACTTTTTATTCAAGATTTTTAGCTACAGAGCTGTTCCTCAATTCCGCAGCCAGAAAAACCTCATTGTTCAAATCAGCCTATCTTTCTCATACAGAATCAGATTTTGATGATTTAAGTACCATTGGAAAGATCTCAATAAGATCTATACAATGAGAAATATATCATTAGAGTTTGAAATGGCAAATAATGAAATAAATTGCTGAAAAGAAGCAACATCAAATTGAGGCACTAATTCCAAAGCAGGTATAAATTCTTTTGATTTTTCCTTTGAGAACTTGTTTCATTAATACAAATTCTTAGTTTTGTGTGTAAATATCATAACTAGAGAGATTGATTACCTCTCTCCTTTGATAATCTTACATTCCATTGCGGAAGAAGTATTAGTTTTTTTGCAGGTTCCAGGAGGAAGGACAAATGACTACAAGGGAATGATGTCTCTCTAAGAGACCAATTTGTTTCATAAGAGGTTGATCCGCAACAAAGAGGAAATATGCTGATGCAAAATCAGATCCAAATACTTGAAAAACTTTCAGATACTATTGTCTCCATCACATCCATCCATCACATCCATACTTCATAATAAACCATTCACCTCATTCCACTCCATATTTTTCATTCACATACACTTTCCATCTCTTTTTGTCCATTCGTAACCCACCAATAAAAGCAAGAGGCTCATTCACATGCTTATTGTCCATTGTCATTTCTGTTCTCCATTGCCATTTTCCATTTTCACTTTCCATTCCTTGTCATTTTCATTCCGCAAATAAGCCCTGCTTCAATGCAAATTATTGAGTCCATAGTCCTTTGAGTCTAAGTTCTTTGTAAAAACACCTTGAGACTTGCATGCCTTAATGGAAAGTCCTCATGCTGACAAACAAGGGAATACATTAATGTCCCTTGTTCGTTAGATCTTCTAGGTGACTCGACATCAGCAAATTCATTCGTACCTAGCAAGATGTGTTTGGGCATCTTGACTCTCATTGACATCAATGGTGAGAGTACTCGTGTTGACTAGTGGCATCCATTAATGGCCACTAAGCCAACAATTCCCTACTATGTTCGACATCAGAACATCTTTTCACATAGTAGGAATTGTGCCAATGAGTTTTGAAGACATGAAGACTATTATTTTCAGCATTTTGGAGCAGATTCAGCAAGTTTTAGTAGAAGCAATAAAAAGCCATCTTATCTCTCTATCCATGACTCCTCTTGTTCAGCCACTTGAAGAAGAATATGATCAGAAGTTTTCAGCCACCACACATACAACTCATCCATTCCAAAGGGTATGTGAAGGTACGGCATTTTCTAACTTTTAACCATAGAATTCCATAAAAAGCTAGAATAATAATTGTTGGAAAAACATTTCTCTTCCTCATTGCATAAAATTGCCAATACCATCAGTTGGGGGGGGGAATACATTCATATTCATATCTTTCCATGTCCATAACATATTCAAGAGCTCGCATACTTCCAACATATATTAATTATTACATTGCTATTATGAGCATACAATGGCTTTTGAAAAAGTGCTTAAAGGATAAATTGGATACAAACAAAATCATGGTTGTCACACAAGAACCAACCATCATGCAATCCAATAAAGATATACTTTGCAACAATAATCAAAATATCATTATGCAAAGTTCAAAGATCAAAATAGAAGGCAACAAAAAAAAAAATGGTTGTAACACAAGAACCAACCATGTTGCAATTCAAGTAAAACACTTTGCAGAAATATGAAGTTATCAAATGATATCATGCAAAGTTAAGCCAAAGCTCAAGGATCAAAAGAGTCAATGTAATATATGTTGCATGAGAACATGCAATAGCTTCAGTTGGGGGGTATGTTGAGTCTTGAAAATGTCATTCATTTCCATTACACTTTCATTATTATGTCCATTATATCACCTCTATTTCACCTCCATTTCACTACTATGTCACCACATTCATCCCACTTTCATTATCATTGGGCTACCTTTATGTTTTTCCAATATTTATTATTTCTAAGCCTTTTAAGTGAATTTGTGGTTAAACATTAGAAAATAATGTGCATATGCTTATACCTAACAAATGGGTTGAGTTTGTTGACATGTGTAGGTTGAAAGGAGACTTCTAGAAGACCTTTATGTGGCACTCTAAGGCCAAATTCGAATTTGGTTGGAAAGAATCATGGAATCATGAGGATATGTGTCACATCTCCTAATTGTATTGTAACTCTCAAAAGACATGTGTCTTATCAGTTCCTATTTTGATTAGGACTCTAGAGGTAGAGGGAGAGATTCATGGATTATCATTAATGAGATGGCTCTCATCTTTTTGTATAAATAGGAGATCTCTCTCCTTCATTAGTTAGTCTCTTTTTAGTCTCTCTTTAGTCTTTCCTTTAGTCTTTTCTTAGTCCTTTTAGTTTGCTTAGTCCCATGGCTTTTGAAAGCTTTGGAGAGCTTTGTTGTACTTTGCACTTTTGAAGAAATTGAATAAAGCTTTGATGTTCTCAACATGGAAGGAGATGTGAAGTAGATGTCATGGAGCATATTAGGATGTAAGTAGATTAGATTTCATTTTGTAAATATTGCTTTGTAGAATGTAAGGTAGATTAGATTTTCATTCATGCAATTTTAAGTATGCTTTGATTTCATAGGTAGAAGGGGGCCCCTGCCTTGTATAGTTTGAATTATTGCATTTTATTTTCTCCCGGGATTGTGTGTGTTGTATTTGCTTTAATATCTAATGGTAGTTGCAGTTGTCTTATTCATAGTGCTGCCATTTTTACTTTGTTTTTATAGCTGATTTTTAGTCTTATTTCTCAAAGTTCTGCTAACACATGAATGATCTTTTATCATAAATTTTTATCTTTTAAGGATCGGAATACCACTAACTTGCAGTTGGCTTTGAGTGCTTTTTAGACTATTCTTTCACTACTTTCTAATCATACTTTGCATAGTACATATGGCTGAAGTAGAGAGTTAGAAAGAGCAAAACGTTATCACTAGTCTTTAAAGTAGATTTTTGGTTTTAGGAGCTTTCTAGACTATTCTTTCACTACTTTCTAATCATACTTTGCATAGTACATATGGCTGAAGTAGAGAGTTAGAAAGCGCAAAACGTTATCACTAGTCTTTAAAGCAGATTTTTCTCATTTTTAATCACTTTTCTAATTCAACTTGAGCTACTTTCTATCCGTGTTTTACACAGTACATGTGTTTGAAGCAGCGAGTTAGAGAGAGATAATCTTTATCTTTGGTTTTAAAAGTGATTTTCTTATTTTCTTTTATTTGCAGCAATATGAATAGAGACTAATGCCATTAGAATGTGGTCATTTACTTTCAAGTCATTTCAAGTTCTTTGCTTTCAGTTTCATTTCAAGTTATTTCTTTCACGCTCTTTCTTCGCAAGTTTAAAGTTTGATTACTTTCTAGACTTATTTCTAACTACTTCTTAATCGTGTTTAACATAGTACTATATGTTGAAGCAGGGAGTTAGGAAGAGTTGAACATTATAACTGGTCTTTAAAGTGGTTTTTCTTACTTGTCACCTTAGAGCTTGATTACTTTTTGGACTTATTTTTAATCGTGCTTAACATAGTACTATATGTTGAAAGCAGAGAATTAGGAAGAGTTGAACATAAACTATAAAACAACGAAGTAAGAAAGAGGTTAACTAAGCACATATAGTGCACCACACTTCATCAGTTTACGATACCCGGATTGATAATTTATGTAGAGCAATTTAAGACATTAAATTGACTAAACATTTTGGCGCCGTTGCCGAGGAAGTGTAATTAGGAGACCTTATTTCTTACATCTGGAAAAAAAAATTAATAATCCTTGAGTATGCTCTCCTCTTGCACTTTGTGTGATCTGGAGGATCAGAAAAAAGATTGTTAAGTAAAAAAAGACAAAATAATAATTCTTGAGTATGCTCTCCTCCTGCACTCTGTGTGATCTGGAGGATCAGAAAAAGAATTGTTAAAAAAAAAAAAAATAGGAGACAAAATAAACTTCATCACTTCAATTGATTCAATAAAAAAAAAATGAAAAAAAAATACTCAAGTGCTTTGATAGGTTCAAATTGTCCAAAATTGTCTGGTTATGCTTTGTAGTGGTCTTCAAAACACTGTATCTTGTTCAAATAAGGTTTTGCAACTTAGTTGCAGAAACTGCCCTGATCCCGCAGCTATCTGACAATCCCGCAGCTGTTTCAAGGTTTAACAGGTTACAGGCATCTAATGAAAAAACCGACCACATGGGCATCTCCAGAATTGTCCTGACATGGATCCTATCCTAGTCATCCAGCTCAGATCGATGAAAAACCAGCCTAGGACGTCAGTCAAAGTCTTGGTTTTAGCACGTTTTTCTTGAAGTGTTTGCTTGCCCTCTTTCTCTCTGTTACTAATGGAAACCTAGAGGGAATTAGTAACTTCTGATTGAAGAACCATTTGCTGATCAACGGCTTAGTAATCTGCTCCCCCAAGTCTTCTCCTAGGGTTTTAAAGTCCAGCCCCACATACTCTTCGTCTCCGTCTGTGACACTTTCCCTTTCAACATCTTCAAGCACTCCAGTGGTATCCAACACACCTTCTGCCAGCTCATCATGGTTGAAAAATACCAGAACACTGAGTAATATAAGTGGGAGTTCTGAAGCTGCAAAAGAAAAATTATACAGAGGGAATTCACACGTAGAAACTCCCTCTATGGATCTCGGCAGTAATTCTGGTACAGTAGACCAAAACAAGAATATTATACAAGAAATGTCTATGTTCTTGCAGCATTGCAGAGAATTGGATGAGAGGCAACAGTCATGGTTGGTGCACAAGAAAGAAACTTGCTGGAGACTGAAACGACTTGAGCAGCAGCTTGAAGCTGAGAAAATTCATAAACAGCGGAGTGCAGAACAGAAAATTAACTCAGAAAAAAAAAAACGCAAAACCTGAAAAACGTCAAACTTTACACGCTCGATTTGCCCAAATGGTAGCGAATTTCAAAAAAATAAAACATGGGTTTTTTTTTCCAGGTGGGTTAATTAGATAACCCAGAAACTGTTTGGGAAAATTCGTGGTGGTCTGGGAGAAATGTTCAGTTCTTTGGAGCCCGTTTTTGACTGTCGCGCGTAAAAAAATTGAGTTATTAACTGGTTGTTTGAATAACTCCGCGTGCCTGAGGGAAAGAGTTCTAATAGGGATCAATTACATGCTGGCATAAACAATAAATTACACGACTTTACACCTGTTAGAGACGTGTTTCAATTAAACACGACTCTCTGTCATTAATCGCTGCCGGTTAAATGTTGGGTATCCAAAACACTAACCCTCCTACGCTCATAACACTCCATTTCACGCTGTTCCATTCTCTCATTTCCTTCATTCCGTTTCATTCACTACGTTGCCCCCATAAACCATACTCTGTTTTCTCCTCTCTGCTAATTCTGAGAAACAGTGAATACATATAACCAGTGAACGTATGTTACGGTTGTATTACGACTGCTAAGCCACCGTTCCACTGTGTTAAAGCTGTTAATCCACCTTTTCACTATGTTCAAGCCGTGAATTCACTGTGTCCAAGGCTATTGCTGAAACCATACAACCTCTTTTCCACAAAATTCGGAACAGAGCCGAGAATTTACTGTGTAAAGCCACCATTGAAGTAGTGTTTTAGAACAGAGCCGTAGAGTCAATGGGGAAACTTTTAAGGGTTGAACCAGAAGGTTCAAAATTCCTGGAAGCATATCCTCAAGTTGAGGAGGCATTGTAGAAAGCCAACTGGCTACAGTGCATCAAGAAATTTAAAGGCTACCACAAGGAGGTTACAAAAGCCTTTGCAAGGTCATTCAGAGATAAAGACAGTCAAGTGGAGGTGGAGGTTATTAAACCTCGCAGCTCTGTTTCAAACTCCACAGTTCCATTTTTCAGCCGAAGTTTGAGATGGAGAAATTGCTTAGTTTGTTCACACACAGCCACTCCATTTCACAGTATTTTTTATACTCTGCAATCCCACAGCCATTTAGTGATCCCGCAGCTGTTTTGTTAAACTCTAGGTTGTAGGTGTCATCAGGAAAAACAGGTCACATGGGTAGCTAGGGAAATGTCAGTACATGGATGGTGTCCTATTCATTCGGTCAAATTTGATGAAAAAGACCCCGGTCAAAGGGAAGTCAAATTGGGTGTTATCATAAAGTCGCCACACTGAGTCGCCACATTAAGTCGCTGCATGTCAAGAAAAAATAATAATTTTGAATCAATGAAATGAACAAGTTATTTTCTCACTTTTCTGAAGGTATTGATTAATTTTGGACTGATAATGAAAATTGAATGGCTAACTTTTTATTCAAGATTTTTAGCTACAGAGCTGTTCCTCAATTCCGCAGCCAGAAAAACCTCATTGTTCAAATCAGCCTATCTTTCTCATACAGAATCAGATTTTGATGATTTAAGTACCATTGGAAAGATCTCAACAAGATCTATACAATGAGAAATATATCATTAGAGTTTGAAATGGCAAATAATGAAATAAATTGCTGAAAAGAAGCAACATCAAATTGAGGCACTAATTCCAAAGCAGGTATAAATTCTTTTGATTTTTCCTTTGAGAACTTGTTTCATTAATACAAATTCTTAGTTTTGTGTGTAAATATCATAACTAGAGAGATTGATCACCTCTCTCCTTTGATAATCTTACATTCCATTGCGGAAGAAGTATTAGTTTTTTTGCAGGTTCCAAGAGGAAGGACAAATGACTACAAGGGAATGATGTCTCTCTAAGAGACCAATTTGTTTCATAAGAGGTTGATCCGCAACAAAGAGGAAATATGCTGATGCAAAATCAGATCCAAATACTTGAAAAACTTTCAGATACTATTGTCTCCATCACATCCATCCATCACATCCATACTTCATAATAAACCATTCACCTCATTCCACTCCATATTTTTCATTCACATACACTTTCCATCTCTTTTTGTCCATTCGTAACCCACCAATAAAAGCAAGAGGCTCATTCACATGCTTATTGTCCATTGTCATTTCTGTTCTCCATTGCCATTTTCCATTTTCACTTTCCATTCCTTGTCATTTTCATTCCGCAAATAAGCCCTGCTTCAATGCAAATTATTGAGTCCATAGTCCTTTGAGTCTAAGTTCTTTGTAAAAACACCTTGAGACTTGCATGCCTTAATGGCAAGTCCTCATGCTGACAAACAAGGGAATACATTAATGTCCCTTGTTCGTTAGATCTTCTAGGTGACTCGACATCAGCAAATTCATTCGTACCTAGCAAGATGTGTTTGGGCATCTTGACTCTCATTGACATCAATGGTGAGAGTACTCGTGTTGACTAGTGGCATCCATTAATGGCCACTAAGCCAACAATTCCCTACTATGTTCGACATCAGAACATCTTTTCACATAGTAGGAATTGTGCCAATGAGTTTTGAAGACATGAAGACTATTATTTTCAGCATTTTGGAGCAGATTCAGCAAGTTTTAGTAGAAGCAATAAAAAGCCATCTTATCTCTCTATCCATGACTCCTCTTGTTCAGCCACTTGAAGAAGAATATGATCAGAAGTTTTCAGCCACCACACATACAACTCATCCATTCCAAAGGGTAAGTGAAGGTACGGCATTTTCTAACTTTTAACCATAGAATTCCATAAAAAGCTAGAATGATAATTGTTGGAAAAACATTTCTCTTCCTCATTGCATAAAATTGTCAATACCATCAGTTGGGGGGGGAATACATTCATATTCATATCTTTCCATGTCCATAACATATTCAAGAGCTCGCATACTTCCAACATATATTAATTATTACATTGCTATTATGAGCATACAATGGCTTTTGAAAAAGTGCTTAAAGGATAAATTGGATACAAACAAAATCATGGTTGTCACACAAGAACCAACCATCATGCAATCCAATAAAGATATACTTTGCAACAATAATCAAAATATCATTATGCAAAGTTCAAAGATCAAAATAGAAGGCAACAAAAAAAAATGGTTGTAACACAAGAACCAACCATGTTGCAATTCAAGTAAAACACTTTGCAGAAATATGAAGTTATCAAATGATATCATGCAAAGTTAAGCCAAAGCTCAAGGATCAAAAGAGTCAATGTAATATATGTTGCATGAGGACATGCAATAGCTTCAGTTGGGGGGTATGTTGAGTCTTGAAAATGTCATTCATTTCCATTACACTTTCATTATTATGTCCATTATATCACCTCCATTTCACCTCCATTTCACTACTATGTCACCACATTCATCCCACTTTCATTATCATTGGGCTACCTTTATGTTTTTCCAATATTTATTATTTCTAAGCCTTTTAAGTGAATTTGTGGTTAAACATTAGAAAATAATGTGCATATGCTTATACCTAACAAATGGGTTGAGTTTGTTGACATGTGTAGGTTGAAAGGAGACTTCTAGAAGACCCTTATGTGGCACTCTAAGGCCAAATTCGAATTTGGTTGGAAAGAATCATGGAATCATGAGGATATGTGTCACATCTCCTAATTGTATTGTAACTCTCAAAAGACATGTGTCTTATCAATTCCTATTTTGATTAGGACTCTAGAGGTAGAGGGAGAGATTCATGGATTATCATTAATGAGATGGCTCTCATCTTTTTGTATAAATAGGAGATCTCTCTCCTTCATTAGTTAGTCTCTTTTTAGTCTCTCTTTAGTCTTTCCTTTAGTCTTTTCTTAGTCCTTTTAGTTTGCTTAGTCCCATGGCTTTTGAAAGCTTTGGAGAGCTTTGTTGTACTTTGCACTTTTGAAGAAATTGAATAAAGCTTTGATGTTCTCAACATGGAAGGAGATGTGAAGTAGATGTCATGGAGCATATTAGGATGTAAGTAGATTAGATTTCATTTTGTAAATATTGCTTTGTAGAATGTAAGGTAGATTATATTTTCATTCATGCAATTTTAAGTATGCTTTGATTTCATAGGTAGAAGGGGGCCCCTGCCTTGTACAGTTTGAATTATTGCATTTTATTTTCTCCCGGGATTGTGTGTGTTGTATTTGCTTTAATATCTAATGGTAGTTGCAGTTGTCTTATTCATAGTGCTGCCCTTTTTACTTTGTTTTTATAGCTGATTTTTAGTCTTATTTCTCAAAGTTCTGCTAACACATGAATGATCTTTTATCATAAATTGTTATCTTTTAAGGATCAGAATACCACTAACTTGCAGTTGGCTTTGAGTGCTTTTTAGACTATTCTTTCACTACTTTCTAATCATACTTTGCATAGTACATATGGCTGAAGTAGAGAGTTAGAAAGAGCAAAACGTTATCACTAGTCTTTAAAGTAGATTTTTGGTTTTAAGAGCTTTCTAGACTATTCTTTCACTACTTTCTAATCATACTTTGCATAGTACATATGGCTGAAGTAGAGAGTTAGAAAGAGCAAAACGTTATCACTAGTCTTTAAAGCAGATTTTTCTCATTTTTAATCACTTTTCTAATTCAACTTGAGCTACTTTCTATCCGTGTTTTACACAGTACATGTGTTTGAAGCAGCGAGTTAGAGAGAGATAATCTTTATCTTTGGTTTTAAAAGTGATTTTCTTATTTTCTTTTATTTGCAGCAATATGAATAGAGACTAATGCCATTAGAATGTGGTCATTTACTTTCAAGTCATTTCAAGTTCTTTGCTGTCAGTTTCATTTCAAGTTATTTCTTTCAAGCTCTTTCTTTGCAAGTTTAAAGTTTGATTACTTTCTAGACTTATTTCTAACTACTTCTTAATCATGCTTAACATAGTACTATATGTTGAAAGCAGGGAGTTAGGAAGAGTTGAACATTATAACTAGTCTTTAAAGTGGTTTTTCTTACTTGTCACCTTAGAGCTTGATTACTTTTTGGACTTATTTTTAATCGTGCTTAACATAGTACTATATGTTGAAAGCAGAGAATTAGGAAGAGTTGAACATAAACTATAAAACAACGAAGTAAGAAAGAGGTTAACTAAGCACATATAGTGCACCACACTTCATCAGTTTACGATACCCGGATTGATAATTTATGTAGAGCAATTTAAGACATTAAATTGACTAAACAAGTCTTTCCATCCCTTTAGCTAAAGCATCAATTTTTTGTTCAAAGGGTGTAGTTTCCTCTTTCAAGGGTATCGTTCTCTCACTCCTAGCTCTAGCTCTTTTGGCAAGCAGGTTAGCTTCAACATTTACTGCTACACTCTGCATTTCTTCCAAAGTGGGTGGATTTCTTTCTCTTCATCGAAAAGCCATATCTGAATCAAATCCATCCAAAAATTTGATCAGGGCTAAACCAGGTGGAGGTCTAAGGTCAAGTGGAATGGTATTATACACAGTATTAAACCTAGTACAATAGTCCTGAACAGTTTCATGGGGACCCCTTTTAAGATTTTCATATTCGGATAAAATTTGAAAGGGATCCTTCTTCTTTTCCCACCTATTCAAGAATTGCTGGTAAAGGACTCTCAGACTATCTATGCTCTGAGGGGTCAAGGATCTAAACCATGTTCTCACTTCTCTAGCTAGACTCTGAACAAAAATTCTCATTTGGACATCAACCACATCAATCTCATAAATTTCAAAGTAGTCTATCATTTTCCTAGTGTGCTGCAAGGCTATGTATGTTCCAGTGCCATCAAAGGTAGCAATTTTACTCTGATAGTCCTGTGGCATTGCACCTTGGGGGGCAGGCATCACGAGGGGGGCATATCTATTAGCCATGATTCTAGGTTGGGTAGTAGTGTGAACGAGAGTTGGGGTAATAGGAGGTGTTTAGGTTGTGGAGGAAGAACTAGAGGTAGTGGTGGGATGTTTGGTGATGACTGGGTGGAGAGGAAGTGAAGGGATGAATGGAGGGGTGGAGTGGACTTCAGAAAAGTGAGGGAATATTGATAAACTAGCAGAAGGTGACGTTGCTTCAGAAAGTTAAGGGGTTCTATCGGTGGTAAGGGATGACTGAGTGGAGTTCTGAAGATATTGATCAATTGACAAATTAGCTCATTGGGTTTCAAGTTCTCTGAAGAATTCTAGTTCTTGGACTAGGTCCAATGGTTCACTATCAGATGTGGTTCTAAATAGAGAAAGTTCAAAATGTTCATCAAAAGGGAGGTCTTCCAAGAATAGCCACTCAACAAGGTAGGAATGTGATTTTAACAAAGGTATAGGGCTGAATGAACTCTCTTATCTTCTAATGATTCTTGGGATTAGGTTTGGATTTTCAAACACAAGGGGAGGATTTGGGTCAAGATTAACCTTGATGTATTGAGTTCTTACTGAAGGCAGATTTCAAGTTTTTTTAAATGCATTTCTTTTATGAATTTTCACGATAACTTCTAACAATACTTCAAGATGCCTTAAATCAAACTTCTAGGTTTCTCAAAGGTTTATTTCAATTGAGGATTTTTTCTTCCCTAGTATGGTCGCCACTATGTTATCACTCAGATTTTCCTTAGAAGTTATTCGAAAGAAGGAAAGGATCCAAGGTAACTACAAACCAATATTTTAAGTATAGATCGTAGACAATCTACACTCAGAGAGGTCTCTCTCTTTATGATTTATCGTTGTTTTGGTATGATATTAGGCTAGTTATTAATGCTCAAGGGATTTGTTTTGATTTGCTTGGTGGAATTAAAGGAAACAGATGGGCAGAGCAGTTATTCAAGCCATCAGGATATGGATTCAAGTCGGAAAGGTTTATCAGGATCAGATTAATCACTGAGGTAAGAGTTCACAAGGCAATATAGAACAACAAGGACAAATATGAAGGTTTCAGTGGATGGAGAACTCAACCAGGGCCAAGGGCAATGAAGAATCCTTAGCAGGGATCAAGCTGAAGAAGGGAGGATTGGCAAATAGCAAGGGAAATTAAGAATCCTATACCAATGGCCAATAAAGGGAATGAATCATAGAAATAAGGGAGCAACTAAGAATTCCCAAACTTAAGCAATTTTGTAGAAAACATTAAATGAGCAAACAATTAAAACAGAGAGCATTTAAGCTAATTCTGATAGTATTTTTCCTTGGTTGCTTTTAAGATTTTATAAGAAAACACATATGATATTTTATAACATGAAGGAAAATAATATTCAAACTTAGAGAAATGATACTTATTTGTTTCCCACAGTCACATGAATCGAGTGAAATGTCCTAAGATTTATTCAATCTAGTAAACTAGACCAGCCTTGATTACAATAGCTCCTTACTAATTACTTAAATTTCTGAAGTATTTATAAAAAAAATTACAAAATATCTCATAACTATACGAGATTTATTATAGGAAACAAAAGTCATTTTCCCCAAGAAGGTAGAGACAGATGGAAAACATATTGTTTGTTGTCCCTCTATTTGTGAATGTGCTGGATGCTGGAACTCAAATTTGTCTCATGGAGTTGTCTTGGTAATTCTGTGTTGGACTTCACTCTTATCTTCACCTGCTGATACTCTTTACCTATTATGATACTTTTTACCTATTATGATACTCTTTACCAGCTTTTTCCAGAACTTCCCTTAGTAAATATTTTATACATTATAGATTTACTACAGTGACTTGTAGTATCTCTGTCATATTGGTCCACCATTCATTATTTGGTATTTTCATTCTAATCAATTTCCTGTACACTTCTTCAGCTTCAGTGTACTTAGAAAAATTGGGCTGGACGTGAACAATTGTTTCACTTCACGTTCAATATAAAATAGATTTTATAGACCATCATAAAGCACCTTTCCTGTAGGTAGTGATTTGTTGTAGAAGAGCTAGCTTGACTTCTAGCTTGTTTGTGCAGTTTCTCAATGTAATCGTCATGAGTCATTAACTTGTCATTTATGACCAGTGGTCTTGGAAGGCCTTTGTCTCTTAGAATGCCATATTTTAACATAAAATCATCTATGTCCTCCTGAATACTTTGACATCTTTTTTCCAAATTAAGCATCAAGTTCTTTTTAGTAAGAACTTTCTTAATTTCTAGGACGGTGGCAGTTCTATCCTCAAACATTTCCTCTAGCTGGTGCCTGTTTCTGCTATTCAAAAAGTTAATCAATTGGGTTGCCTCTTCAGGTTTCTCTCCCAATTCTTCTTTGGTTTTCTGTATGGCCTCCACAACTATTTTAACTAGCTCAGTCTGTTCAAAAATGATTTGGATAGAAGGCCAAATATCATTGATGGAATCAATGATATTGGTCCATAAGATATATTTAATATCTCTCAAAGGTTTTTCTAATGTTAAGTCCTTTTCTAGGACTTTGATTCTTTCTTCCATCCTTTTGTTTTTCCTTTCTTCTTCTTTGTTCTGAATCTGAGCAAGCTCATAATAGGTTTCTAAGCTTGACATTTTTTCTTTAAGTTTCTTCAACTCAGTTGCCTGGATGCTCATTTGTTCCATGGCTTTGATGATTTCATCTGTCTTTTTTGATGCTGACTCTGTGTTGGCCGGTGTACCTATAGTTGAAGTGGTCCCTGTTACTGGCAGTGCTATGACTGGTGGAAGTGTTGGTGCCAAGACAGTTGCCAGAGTGGAAGGCACAACTGTAGAAACTATGGGAATAACAGTTTGAGAAGTGGTCAACTCACTTTGTTTAGGCTATATTGCTTTTTCCAATTCGTCCTCAGTTTCTTTTAGCTGGTCATTTAGTCTTAGGACTAGGTCCATAAGTTCTTCCTCCTTTTTCCTTTCTATAATTTCTGCAGTTTGAGGATGGTGGAGTGGAGGGATTTTGAGTTGCTTTTTCAAGGCAACAATGTCATCATTGTTCTTTTTAATTAACTGTTCAGTTGCCTTCACATCTTTAGGATCATGCCCCAATTCTATTATAAGATCTTCTAAAGCTTTTATTTTTGTGTTCTTAGCCTGAGAGGAAGCTTTTTCTAATTGCAGTTGTGCAGAGGTGTTATGCAATGAATTTTGCAGTTGATGGGCTGCAATGGCTTTGCTAGTTAAAGTAGAATAAACCATTTCCCCGGTCTGCTTATGTAGTTCTATTTGGTCAATAGGATGAATATCCTTTGCCAATACTTCAAAATCAGTTTTAAAGTAATCTGCCATGGATTTTGGCTGTTGTATAGTGGGCTTGAGGAAACTCATTTGCATTTTCCCTTCCTTTATGTCAAAAGCTAACATAAGTCTAGTCTGGTTGGTTGGGGCCATTTTGAGGTAATGGGCATAAGTTTGTGCTTTCAATTTCTCATTCCTCGCTTTTATTTCTTTATACTTACCCTTGATATCCAGGCTCTGTTTAGAGGAAGCCCTGAAGGATTACACCTCTATGCTTTGCTGTCTTTCCAACACTGGCATATGTGAAGTGGATGGGGTCCCACCTGTTGGGATAGTTTGTCTGCTCTTTGTCCTTTCTGCCACTATGTTGCCTGTGGTCTCTTCAATGAACTCTTCCTCTACATAGGGATTCAACCTTTGCCTTTTAGCAAAGGTTTGATTAGTAGGTCTTTTGGAAGGAGTGGCCTCTTCCCTGCCTCTTTTAGGATTTCTTTCCTCATTAAGAGGAGTTTGTAGAACTGGAGGGTTGCTCATGATTTTCTGAGGTGGAGCCAACTCCTCTGAAATTTCAGGATGCTCTGATTCTTCTTGTTGTCCTGAATGTTCTACCTGGTCCGATGTATCTTGATGCTCTCATGGTTGAGTTCTGGGTTCTTGTGACTATTTTGGTGATGAAGTCTCTCTTGGCACCTATACCATCAATCTTTATTTCCAAATCTGCCCATACATTGTCAACATCAACTTGTGTGCTATCCCAGTCTATTAGAGTTCCTTCCACCCATTCAGACTGGTTTGCATATTGCTCAATCTCTGGGATCCTATGGTGGATGTAGGGGGATAACTTATGATTTTTCCTTCTATCATAGATGAAGCTCTTTTTCAATCTCAATCTCTCAAGGATTTCCTCTGCCTCTTGCCTTACTCTTCTGTTGTTGCAAATAAAGGGGCCTAGGTGATCCTTTATCCTTAGCTGAGCTTTCCTCTTAGTCTTTACAAATTGGATTTCATCAGAATTGATCATTTTCCTGTAGTACTACAGGGAAAATAATCACATGGGGAGATATTTGGGCAGTTTATAGGGAGGTAGCTCACACCCATAAATTCTGATCTCGGTATGGTTTTGGTACAAGTACTAATCCCCAACCTTGTACTGCTTGGATAACTGAAGAACTCTTTTAATGTCTGCACTAATCCTGGGAGGAGGATTTCACACTAACATAGTAGTTACTGGGTGAACAAACAAATCAATGAAATTTGTGTAGGGATGAGGAGAAGAGCTAGAATAGTGAAATATAGAGGTCCAAAAGACAACAAACCTAGGATTTCGTTTACTATTAAGCTTTTGGAAAGAGAAAGGGAATTTATCAATTTTGTAGTAGAGAAAAAGATGATACAAGACTGAAGAATATTAAATACTCTCTCTTGCTCTAATCTCATGAATTGATCATGCATCTTATCTGCAACGAATGAAGCATAGTCAAATTTGGCTGTAGGTGGTTGACCAGGGGTAAAAATAGTCATGAAAGCTAAGGTTAATTCATCTACATACTCATGAGTGGTAAAACCCAAAATGCAAGTAATCATGATGATGATATCCTTGCCCAAATCAGTAAAGAAGCATGACATGTAGGGAGGGGGGTCTTTTGGCCTGTGTTTCTCTTCAATAAAAGTCTGACAGACTTTGGTAATTTCAGAACTGGACATCTTTGTAGATTTCTCAAGTAAATCGACAATGGAAAGGGGAGTGAGGTCCTGACTAGGCTGCAATTGTAACATCTCATTTATAGATTCGGCTGTAATGGTGAATAATATTTTCTGGTCTGGGGACATTACAAATCTCATATTAGGGTCATAGTTTGCATGGCATTGGTGGACAATATCTAGGAAAATATGGACAGTGGGGAATTGATACTTCGGTAGGTTTGATTCCCAAAGACCTATTTTGTCAGCATGGTTAAGATAATTGTCTCGATACTTACAGTATAACTTCAAGGGGGTTTCATCAAAAGTAAGGTCCTTTATTTGAAAATCTCTGTCCACTAAGGGAAGGTGGTCCAAATCCCTATGGGGAGTAGTAAGTGGCATGACATTCAGGGTGACAGGAGCTTCCATCCTTGGTTCTTGTGTATTCAAGGACGTGGGGAGGGAAATTCAGGGATGTTAGGAGAACCAAGTTGTTCTAGGGAGTGTTTGGTCAATTTATAGTGTCCTAAATTGCTATATTAATTGTCAATCCGGGAGTTGTAAACTATTGAAGTGTGGCGCACTATATGTGCAAGATAACTGATTTCTTACTTTTTGTCGTTTTTGAATTTTTTATTTTGTTTTTGGGGATTTTTATCTTAGTTTATCTCCTATTGTGAAATGGAAATTCTAAATGGATATAAATATTCAAGGCAATTATGTCCTTTAAAATGCTTTCCAAAACTTCAAACTTCAAAAGATCTTAGAACATGCAATGATGAAATTAATTCCTAAAAGAAAATAAAAATGTGCCACTATTCAAATAAAAAAAACAGTGAACTGTTGATCATGAAACCATTATCCCTGCTGCTGTCTAAATACAAAAGAAACTGTACTCAAAGAAATCCAAAAATTGCAAGTAAAGTAGAGCTAAAATCAAATTACGTCAATTCATATTCTGACCCCTCACCATTAGTCTCGCTATGGCTTTCGAAGGTAATCATAAACAACTTGAGCAATCTGATATCTAATTTGCAGAAAGATAAACTAACATCAAATTGCACACTCATACTTCAATCCCTCACCATTAGTCTCGCTATGGCTTTCGGAGGTAACTGATAGTGACATGAGCAATTTAATATCCAATTTGCAGAAAAATAAACTAATATCAAATTACACACTCATACTTCAATCCCTCACCATTAGTCTCGCTATGGCTTTCGGAGGTAACTGATAATGACATGAGCAGTTTAACATCTAATTTGTAGAAAAATAAACTAATATCAAATTACACACTCATACTACAATCCCTCACCATTAGTCTCGCTATGGCTTTCGGAGGTAACTGATAATGACATTAGCAATTTAATATATAATCTAATCTAATAAAGCCAATGAACAGAACTGAAATAAACAAAACAGTGCTGGAATTAAAAACTAAGAAAAATAAATCAGCAGAAAGACAAGACTGATTCCATGTCATTAGTCATTGTGGAAACTATATGCAAATGCCCGGGCTGCCTACTGTAAACTGGAACAAATACACTGATCAGCATTAACAACAATGTAAAGCATGTAAAATCATGGACAAAAATAAAACGTTAGCACCATAAAAAATGCAATATATACAAGTGAATAATTATGGCATAATGAACGTAAGAAACACATTGTGAAAATATACAGCAAATAAACAAAACCTCGGCGTGTGTAGGGGCCCTCTGCACAACCTCGGGCAACAGCTATCAACCACAAATTTTGCTTATAAATAGAGTCTTCTCATATATTCAAAACGCAGTCATAATAACGAAACAGTGTCTCGGCACAGTGGCTTTCTTAGCAGCAAAATTACATTACAAAGACTAACTATTATGCATATGGAAACACATTATTTATAACAGAAGACTACATAACTAATTTCCTAAAAACTGCGCTGATAGAGGACACGTGAACAACAATGTCCATGGATCTAGCATCATGGTTGCCGTGATGATTAAATCTATTGAGGGTGGCTGTTGGATTCACCTTATGGAGCAGTCCACAGGTGTTGATATGTCCCCAGAGATCTAGGAACGGCCACGAAAGTCTTCACGTGTTGAAAAACGGAGTCCTGTTGCTGTAGGACTCTTATATTTGACCACCGCTTGACCACCTTTGACCACGACCTTCTTTGATGAATTCGACTGAGCCAATAGGACTCGGTCCATGTCCACGTCATTTCCAACTTGCCCATGTGGCTCGATTTTCCTGAAGACACCTGCAATATAGACTTTAACAAAAAGGCTGCGGAAAGTTGAACTGGCTGCGGAAAGTGACAAGATTCCGCAGCTCATGAGCAAAAATCTAGTTCAAACAGCAGACACAAAACATAGTTAGAAAACCACTTTATGTGCTCTTTTAAACTCAATATGCAATGATGTTGATAGCTTATGAGGTCTAGGTGGATGGAAAAAGTTTAAGAAAATGTGTAGGAAAAGTGTGGTTTTGGGGCTCAACATACCCCCACTGCGAAGGTGTTGCATGTCCCCATGCAACCAAAATTTTGATCATCCTCCCTTTAGTCCATGTGCTCTGACACCTCTGCCAGCACATCCAGTCCTCTTCTTCTCTTCCTTGGTACTACTACCATCCTGGGCTTCCTCATCAAGCATCTGAATTTGAGGTTGACAAGTGCTGTATTCAACCTCTTGCATTTCTTCTTCAATTTCCTGTTCTTTTTCTGCCACAGTCCCAGATGTAACATAGTGTTGTCATGAATGATCTTGTCCAATCTACTTTTCTCCTTTAATGTTTCATTTTAATTTTTAATATATCTATTTAAAACCTTCAATTCAAAGACTTATTGTTTCAACGATTGGACTAGAGCTTCTTGTGCTGTGTGAGGCTGAGTGGATGACGTGCTTGGACCTACAGTTGTCTTCTCTAAGGATTCTATATAATCATACATCTCTTGCTGATTCAGATCTACCTCGGGTGTAGTTTTTCTTGGGCTGACCTCAAAATCCTGTTGAGAGGGACTGATTTCAAAATTTTGCTGAGAGGGACTCATGTCAACATCTGGCTGTGAAATGGAAGTATGGTGTGGGCTACGATCAGGAGAGGTTGCTGGAGGCTTTTCTGGGGTTTCCTCCCCCATATCAATAAAGTGGGGCCCTTTGGTTTTTACTGTCTTTAATTTCCCTTTAAGCCTAAAGATTCTTCTTACATGTTGTGGACTAGTATCTTTCTCCATACTCTGCTTTCCTTTTCGTTTCTTCTTGGCTGCAGCCGCTTGTTCTCAAAGATAAGTTAATCTTTCGGACAGTGTTTGATGGTATTCTTTTTCAGAAGGCTCTGAAGTTTGATATACAGCTTCAATTTTTCATTTCCATTTTGATTTTTCTTGGTTTCTATCCTTGGTTCTTTCCAGCCTCTCTTCTTGATTAACTTCTTTGGTTTTGATAATAGGAGGGTCTTGAATTATTACACTTGTCTCCTTCCTCCTACTCCTTCTTGCTGTACTGCTCTCAAGTACCTCAGGCGGCTCTTGAAAGTAGTTCCTCACCAAAAACCGTTCTCAGGCGTCCCTTTTTTTCTTCAATTGGTCTTCAATTAGAATTCTCGCAAGCCCATGATGATACAAATGGGGTTCTATGTCTTCTATATTCTTTTGGACTGTTGTGCACATCTTTTTCAAGCTCAGAAATAAAAAGTAGGGCAGATTGAGGGTTTGGTTTTCTAAAACGTTCATAAAAAACCGGGTATGATACAATACATTGACCCAAAACGGCCTTCACAAGTAATGAACTTTTGAATAATTAACAGTAAACTGGCCCACTCCTCTTTTAAAGCATGGACAGGAATTCCTCGTTTAAATGTAGTTACATCCATACCTGGATTGCGTAGTATGACTCTCCAAGCCTTCTCGTCGAAGCTCTTGTTCTTGAACCAACGTTCACCTTCCAGCGGAAGTTCTGTATCGGTTGCTATGGATGCCTCGGTGATTGTAAACTTAAGGTCCCCAATCTCTACCTCCTGGCCGTTAAAAGACCTCGCAAAGGTCTTTGTAATCTCCTTATTGTAGCCTTTGAATTTTTGTATAAACTGTAGCCATCTTGCCTTCTTGAATATGTCTTTTACTTGCAGGTATCCTTCCAAAAACTTGGGCCCTTCCAGTTCTGCCCTCAACAACAGACCCATCCTTCCTTCTGTTCTTAAAACTCATCTACGTGAGGAGGGTTTAGTGGAAGTGAGACGGCTGGGTTATAGGAGTGAACAGAGTTTATGGAGACAACCAGTGACTGTGAGTGGAAAACAGAGGACAGGTAACGGAAGTGAATTCGTGAAATGGGGCGAAGGCTTATGTGAGCAAGGTGGAAATGCAGTCGTGATGTCAATAGAACAGTAGGGAGAGTAAAGTACATTTGGAAGAATTTTAAATTGGGTGGCTGCAGAGTAGACGCAAACACGTTTTTGAAACGACTGCGGATTTTGTGCGGCTGAGAAGAGCTGTAGTCAAATCGACCACGTCCTTATGATTACAGGTGGAGTGTTAAAATGCAGCCAACAAAAATTAAATCTGAAGGCTAATCATGAGACCATTTGGAAAATAAATGCATGGTTCGTGGAGGAATGTCATGGAATGGTTATGGGGGCTATCATGCCAATCATTGCATATAGTGGAGCTTTTGGTTTAATAACTATGCAAAAATGTGCTTTGATTGCTATTTGAAATAAATTTCTACTCATACCTTGGAATTTTTGCCATTTGTTGTCCATAAAATTTTGATCAGTTGCTCCTTATTGATGCCTTTAGGTGCCCCATGTCTTCATAATATGTCTTTGGTCATACCTGCATTTGATTTCATGATCATGTAACTAACATCTTGACTATCAATTTTTTGAAAAACAGAGTGGTGGCTGAGGAAACTGCTTCTGGCTACGGAAATGGGTTTCAGCTGCGAAAACTAACACAACAATCATTTGACTGAATGAAGATGGATAAATGATGACTGAATGAATGGTCATAAAAACTTTTATTGGTGGAATGAAATAGAGTGGAATGAAATGAATTGGAGTGGAATGAAAATGAAATGGAGTGAAATGAAAATGAGGTGATGTGGAATGAAAATGGGAAAGAAAGAGAGATTTTATTTTTTTGGAAAATATAGGGCGTCAGAGGATTCTGATTTTCACCTTGTATTTTCTGTATAAGACTGCCAATCTATGATTGGTTTTCAGGCTTATACAATTTTTTTTTTTTAGAACAGAAAGGAACAAAGGCTAGGCTGGTGGAGAAGAAGGATTCTTCTTCACCAACCTTATTGCAGAACTATCTTGAAAAATTTTGACAAATTCCTATTTTGAGAGTGGTTTATGATAGACCATTAATCTATGGCCATTCACAATAAGAGGAGTTTGAAATTCATCAATGGTTTTGATTCTTACCGCTCCATTGCTAAAGACTTTGTCAATCTCATATGGCCCAAGCCAATGAGTCTGAAATTTACCTTTGAAGTCTTTAAACTTGGAATCAAATAGCAATGCCTAGTCTCCTTCTTGAAACTTTTTCTCTTTGATGTATTTATCATGCCACTTAGCTCTTTGATACTGAACTAGATTAGTTCTTAGGATTGCTTCTTGTCTGATCTCATCTAGCTCATTGAACTTCTCCATTCTATGCTTTTGGGCTTCTGATAGATTCATTCCCAACTGAACTGCCATCTTGAAAGTTTTGACTTGAAACTCAATGGGGAACAAGACTTCTTTCCCATAAACAAGTTCATAGGGAGAATGTCCTGTTGTGTTCCTCCATGTAGTTCTGTAGGCCCATAAGGCTTCAAAAAGCCTTTCTGCCCAATCTCTTCTGTGTAGATGAATAGTTTTGGTGATGATGCCTTCAATAACTTTATTTGTAGACTCCACTTGGCCATTTGCTTGCAGATGGTAAGGAGTAGATTTTCTGTGCTTGATTTTGTATTCTTCCATCAGCTTCTCCACCAAGTTGGATGTGAATTGGCTTCCTTGATCTGTCAAAATTTCTCTTGGAACACCAAAGCGAGTAAAAATATCCTCATAAAGAAAATTAACAACTGAATTTTCAGTAGCAGAAAATAATGCTTTGGCTTCTACCCATTTAGTGACATAATTAGTACATACCAATATATACTTCTTTTGTTTAGATGGTGGATTAATAGGTCCAATGAAATCTAAAGCCCATTTTTCAAAGGGTTCAATGAGTACCTGCGGTTGCAATGGAATTTCATTTGAAAGGGTTGGTTTCCCTACTCTTTGGCAGCTGTCACACCTTTTGACATATTCCTTTGTATCTTTGAAAAGGGAAGGCCAATGATATCCTAAAGAGAGGCTTTTATAGGCTGTCCTTTTGTCAGCAAAGTGTCCGTCGCATGGTTCATCATGACATGCCTTGAGGATGTCAGGCATTTCATCTTCCCTAACACATCTTCTGATCACAGGATCTGGCCTTGTTTTAAACAATTTGTTAGAAATCCATGAATATTTTTAACTCTCTTGAATAATCTTTCTTCTTTCACTAGGAAATAGATGTGGAGGTAGTTTCCCTGTAACCAAATATTTAGCAATATCTGCATACCAAGGGGTCTTAGTAGTTACTGCAAATAAATATTCATCCGGAAACTTATCCTCTACAGGAGAATCTTCTTTAGTATTCTGGATCCTAGACAAGAAATTAGCTAATGTATTTTGTTTCCCTGGTCTATCTAACACAGTAATATTGAATTCTTGTAAAAGTAAGAGCCACCTTGTAACTCTGCCATTAGTAACAGGTTTATTCATTAGATATCTAATCGCAAAATGATCAGTATGAATAAAAGTTTCATAGCCTGTTATATAATGTCTAAACTTATTGATTGCATGAACAACAGCTAAGAACTCTTTTTCAGTTACGGTATAGTTCAACTCAGTGGGAGTCAAATTTTTACTGGTATAGTAAATGGCATAAGGAACTAAATCCTTTTGACCCAGCACAACCCCTAGAGCTATATCTGAAGCATCTGTAGAAATATGGAAAGGAAGTTTCCAATTTGGTCCTCTCAAGATGGGTGCTTCAGATATTCTTGTCTTCAAAGTTTCAAATGATGATTGACAATCAGGATCCCATTTGAATTCGCAGTCTTTTGTAAGCAATTTGAAGAGTGGACATGCTATTTTAGTGAAATTCTCTATAAATCTTCTATAGTACCCAGTAAATCCTAGAAAACTTCTAACATCTTTTTGACAATTTGGAATAGGCAACTTGGAGATGACTTCAACTTTTGATCTATAAACTTTAATCCCATCCCCTGAAATATGATGTCCTAGAACAATACCTTCAGTAAACATCATAAATAATTTTTCATGACTTAATGAAAGGTTTGTTTCTTTACATATTATAAGGAATTTTTCCAAATTCTCTAATGCCTCTTCAAACGAATTACCATAAATTGTAAAATCATCCATATAAACCTCTACACAGTCATGGATTAGATCAGAAAAGATTTCTAGTACTGCTCTTTGGAATGTTGCAGGTGCATTACATGATCCAAAAGGAAGCACTCGACAAGCAAAAGTTCCCCATGGACAGGTAAATGTGGTCTTATCTTGATCTTCAGGTGCTACCTGAATTTGATTATAGCCACTAAAACCATCCAAAAATGAAAAGTGCTTTTTGCTTGCTAGTGTATCTAATACTTGATCGATAAAGGGCAAAGGAAAGTGATCCTTCAAAGTTTCTTTTTTCAATTCCCTGTAATCAATGCATACTCTCCATTTACCATTCTTTTTAGGTACTATAACCAAAGGAGAAAGCCATCGGCTATCTGAAATTGGATAAATGAAGTTTACATTGAGTAGTTTTTGGAGCTCTTCTTTCACTGTCTCCCTAAGGTTTGCATTCATCCTTCTCTAAGGTTGTCTGATTGGTCTACTGTTTTCCTCAATGTAGATGTGATGAATGCAAGTCTTAGGGTCAATACCTTTCATATCAGTATACTCCCATGGAAACGCAGTAGAATGTCTTTGCAAGATTTTGGTTAGCTCTCCCTGTTGTGATTTTTCCAAGTTTTTGTTGAAATTCAATGTTTTACCTGGAAAAATCTCAACGGTAGAATTACCAAACTCTTCCATAGAGTAAAGAGACATTTTTCTTGATGATAGATACTCAATGTTAGAATATAACTGAAATTGTGTGTGGTCATATTCTTAAGATGTTTCAAAATTTTCTAATGTGTTCAGAATTTGACTATCTTCACTAATTTCAGAGATGGTAAAGACAGGTTGTATAGTGTCCTCATCATCGACCCATTCATTATCTCCTACTTTTGTAATTGCTTTTGCTGGAGGATACAAATTGAATTTCTTTGTCGAATTACCATAAGAAATGTACATATCTCCAGATCTACAAATAATGAAAGCATCAGCTGTGGCTAGCCAAGGTCTTCCTAAGATGAGTGGGTGCCCTCCTAAATTACTCTTGGGAGTCAAAATCATGAAATCTACTGGATATTCCCAAGAATCTAAGGAGACTGAAATATCTTCTAATACACCATCTGGTTTGATTATTGATCTATCTGCAAGTTGCAGTAAGGTAGGTGTAAAAAAACCATTAGGAAGTTTTAGCTGTTCCATAGTCTATCTACTCATAATGTTGATAGCAGCCCCTAAGTCAATCAAAGTATTTGGGATTTCTACCCCATTTATATGTGTTTTGACAATTGGACTACCGGGATCTACATATTTCTGCATGACAATTTTTCCCATCATGATATCTGCAATTTTCCCTACCAGGTGGATTCTTCTTGTATCTCTTGGTTTCCTTCTTGGTCTTTTGAGACTCAACTCCTTTATTGTTTTTGCTAGAATAGGAATCTCTCTAATGGCTTGTAGCAAGGGAATTTTGATACAGACATTCTTTAATTCATCTAGGAAATCATAGTCAGGCAACAAGATTTGTTTTTCCACCCCTTTGTCAATTTGTAATCTTTCAGGGAAAGGAGGTGTGGATGAAGATGCAGGTTGCTCAACTATAGGAGTTGTGGGGGTTGACTCTTTTTCTTTTTCTTTTTGAGTGTTTTAGTTTTGAAGAGATGCTTCAGAACCTTTATTGGCTTTAAGAGAATCTTCCTCAGAAATACTTTGCTTTTGAGCATCTATAGAAGGTTTTTCTAAAACTCTACTAGATCTGAGTTGTACATCACTAAGAAGAACAATCATATAGGTAGGAAATTGTTGTCCTTCTATCATGTAAGCATTCTGAGGATTTTTGTTATTGGGATTTGGCAATGGCTGGGATGGTAGTTGATTTGTCTTTTGTTGGAATGGAAGAAAGAGTTGAGAATTTGGATTTTGTTGAGAAGGTTGTTGTTGTGGAAATGGCAATGAAAGTTGTGGATTTTGATTTGGAAGTTGTGGAGCTTGTTGATTTTGAAAAGATGGAGGATACTGATAAAATTGAGCAAATCTCCCATAAGGATTTTGCATACCTTGTACCCATGATTGATATGGATTTTGAGGTTGGGACCAAGGTTGTTGCCAAGGATTTCAATTTGGTGGCAGTTGAAAGTTCATAGGGTTATTAAACCCTTGATTTTGTTGCCCCTGCCAAGGTCTCCTTGAAATAAAACAGAGAGATTCCACTGAATTTGAATCTTCTTGAAAGACAGCTTTGAGCCTAGGAATTGAAGGACAATCCTTGGTCTCATGGCTTTCTGAGCAAATCATACATGTTTCTACAACTTTTTCATCCAAAGGGCATTCCCTTAGAGCATGTTTCTTCCTACATTTTGGATAAAAGATGGCCAAAGCTTCAGCTTCTGCTTTCTGCTTTGTTTTCATTTTAAGGGTGTCTAGTTGTTCACTAAGGCTCCCTAAAATATCAGTTTTGAACTCATCAAGCATATTGCCAATCTCTGCCCTACTTACTGATCGAGTTGTAGATTTGTTTGCTCTAATAAGAGAAGGATCTCTAGGCCCTTTTCCCGTTTTAGATTTTCCCCTTGAGAGATGTGCACATAGTTCTGCTATGTCATGAAGTGGAAGTTGAGAAATATCTCCCTTTCCCATCATGTTTAAAATATCTATCCATTCATCTCTAATGGCTTTTAATAGAAGGGATTTCAAGGTCTCCTCATCTAAGTTACTCATTTTTGGTCTTTTCAGGTTGTATTGAAATCTTTCAAGTAAATCCTCCAAGTTTTCATCTTTTTTTTGCACCATTTTGAATACCTCATCCTTATGGTTGGTGGGCATGCAATAGTCCAGGTATCTATCCAAAAATGTTTGTTTCATATCATTCCAAATCCTAATAGATTGAGTGACTAATCCCACGAACCATTTCAAAGCAGCTCCCTTCAATGTTGAAGGAAACATTTTGAGTTTTTGAGAGTCTTCCATATAGTCATAAGTTCGGCACACGACTTCAAACTCAAATAGAAATATTTCAGGATCCTCACTTCGAAACTCATAAAATTTTGGGAGGACAGATGGTGAGATGTTTTTCATTGTTGTATGAGATTCCTCATCAACTATAGGAAATCCAAATGAGTTATCTCCATCCCTATTTCCCCCATTGTTGCCTCTACCTCCTCCATTGTTTCCTCCTCCTCTATCTCTACCTCTACCTCCTCCTCCTAATTCGTTTACTACTTCCTCTGTCATGATAGTTTCCTCAGAGATTTCAGAGTCCTCTGGTTCTTCTATTAATGGTGAACGATGAGGAATTTCTCCTTCTTCTTCTTCAGGTGATTCTACTTCTTTGATTACAATATGTTCCCCTGTAGAGGTGAAGAAAGGTGCTTTCCATAAGTCAAAATTGATGGATAGTGTGGGAGAGTCTCCTAATTCAGCTACTGCCCCTTGAATTCCAGGAATCCTAAAGCTGGGAGTGTGAGTTGGAGATGATGGAGGTGTATCTTGTCTATGCCTTGAAGTAGATGGAGTTGTAAAAATCGAACTCTTGGCCCTAGCTATAAACCTTCCCCTAGAATCTCTTGCTCTATGCATGTCATTTTTTTTTTTTTATCTTCAAGTCGGGCTAATAATTCTCTTTCTGATCTTCCAGATCACACTAGGTGCAAGAAGAGAGCATACTCAAGAAATTATTGAACCAATAACTCTCTTTTCTGATCCTCCAGATCACACTAGGTGCAAGAGGAGAGCATACTTTGAGAAGTTATCAATTTTTTCCTTCTTTAAAATTTTTTTTCTCTCTTTTTTTTTAAGAAATTGGCTACCTAGTTACACTTCCTCGGCAATGGCGCCAAAATGTTTGGTCAATTTAGAGTGTCCTAAATTTTTATATTAATTGTCAATCCAGGAGTCATAAACTGTTGAAGTGTGGCGCACTATATGTGCAAGATAACCGATTTCTTACTTTTTGTCGTTTTTTATTTTTTTATTTTGTTTTTGGGGATTTTTATCTTAGTTTATCTCCTATTGTGAAATGGAAATTCTAAATGGATATAAATATTCAAGGAAATTATGTCCTTTAAAATGCTTTCCAAAACTTCAAACTTCAGAAGATCTTAGAACATGCAATGATGAAATTAATTCCTAAAAGAAAATGAAAATGTGCTACTATTCTAATCAAACAAATAGTGAACTATTGATCATGAAACCATTATCCCTGCTACTGTCTAAATACAAAAGAAACTGTACTCAAAGAAATCCAAAAATTGCAAGTAAAGTAGAGCTAAAATCAAATTACGTCAATTCATATTCTGACTCCTCACCATTGGTCTCGCTATGGCTTTCAGAGTTAATCATAAACAACTTGAGCAATCTAATATCTAATTTGCAGAAAAATAAACTAATATCAAATTACACACTCATACTTCAATCCCTCACCATTAGTCTCGCTATGGCTTTTGGAGGTAACTGATAATGACATGAGCAATTTAATATCCAATTTGCAGAAAAATAAACTAATATCAAATTACACACTCATACTTCAATCCCTCACCATTAGTCTCACTATGGCTTTCGGAGGTAACTGATAATGACATGAGCAATTTAACATCTAATTTGCAGAAAAATAAACTAATATCAAATTACACACTCATACTTCAATCCCTCACCATTAGTCTCGCTATGGCTTTCGGAGGTAACTGATAATGACATGAGAAATTTAATATCTAATCTAACTAATAAAGCCAATGAACAGAACTGAAATAAACAAAACAGTGCTGGAATTAAAAACTAAGAAAAATAAATCAACAAAAAGACAAGACTGATTCCATGTCATTAGTCATTGTGGAAACTATATGCAAATGCCCGGGCTAACTACTGTAATATGGAACAAATACACTGATCAACATTAAAAGCAATGTAAAGCATGTAAAATCATGGACAAAAATAAAACGTTAGCACCATAAAAAATGCAATATATACAAGTGAATAATTATGGCATAATGAACGTAAGAAACACAATGTGAAACTATACAACAAATAAACAAAACCTCAGCGTGTGTAGGGGCCCTCTGCACAACCTCGGGCAACAGCTATCAACCACGAATTGTGCTTATAAACAGAGTCTTCTCATATATTCAAAACACAGTCATAACAACGAAACAGTGTCTCGGCATAGTGGCTTTCTTAACAACAAAATTACATTACAAAGACTAACTATTATGCGTATGGAAACACATTATTTATAACAGAAGACTACATAACTAATTTCCTAAAAACTGCGCTGATAGAGGACACGTGAACGACAATGTCCATGGATCTAGCATCATGGCTGCCATGATGATTAAATCTATTGAGGGTGGCTGTTGGATTCGCCTTATGGAGCAGTCCACAGGTGTTGATATGTCCCCAGAGATCTAGGAACGACCACGCAAGTCTTCACGTGTTGAAAAACGGAGTCCTGTTGCTGTAGGACTCTTATATTTGACCACCACTTGACCACCTTTGACCACGACCTTCTTTGATGAATTCGACTGAGCCAATAGGACTCAGTCCATGTCCACGTCATTTCCAACTTGCCCATGTGGCTCGATTTTCCTGAAGACACCTGCAATATAGACTTTAACAAAAAAGCTGCGGAAAGTTGAACTCGCTGCGGAAAGTGACAAGATTCCGCAGCTAATGAGCAAAAATCTAGTTCAAACAGCAGAGACAAAATATAGTTAGAAAACCACTTTATGTGATCTTTTAAACTCAATATGCAATGATGTTGATAGCTTATGAGGTCTAGGCGGATGGAAAAAGTTTAAGAAAATGTGTAGGAAAAGTGTGGTTTTGGGGCTCAAAAGGGAGTATTCAGAGTATTGGATCGCTTAAATTTTGATAAAAAAAACTCAATTTCTAAAGCAATTCAGTCATGGTTTGATATAAACATAGGGTTTTCTAGTAGAAGTGGGTAAATACATGGTTATGGTGGTACGGGAAACGGAATGGCATTGGTGTGTAGTCTGGATGGGGCATGTTGGTCTGCAGTAGCAACTGGGAGTTCAAGGACTTCTTAGAGTTGATGGTTTGAACGCAGGGTGACATCATGAACGTGCTTCTGTGTGGATGGAGAACAGGAGGTTCCATTGTTTTGGTAAAACAAAAAATAATGAGTATTTTTTCTTTTATTCACAAAGTCAAAATATTTGGCAGGTATGGTGAAAGAGACAGATGGCGCCAGTTAATGGATGGGACACTTTGTCATTTAGTGATGGTGGTAAGCGGAAGTAGTAACAGTTTTCATCGCACAGCTTTTGAGCGCTAGGTGGTATTTGGAGAGGTCCACCTGATGCCATTCATCGGGCAACACGTAGCTGCGGGCAAATAGTAAAAACGATCATATCGGGTGGGTAAGCTTCAACATTGGAGGCCGCCTGATATGAGTGTTGACCATTAGATCTGCAAAGTTCAGATCGTACGGTGATCGGGGCGCGGATTTGATCATGATTTAATGGAGGGGCCCGATGGGAACTAATTGCGGATTTAGGAAGATTAATAAAATTGGGGGTGATGCGATTGGGCGAGGACAGATTATTAATTAACCACAGATTGGTTAATTAATCTCTGTTATTTGGTGGGAGTCTTAGGTTATTAACTAATCACAAATCGATTACTTAATCCCTTATTTTAATTGTTTCATTATTAAGGTTTATGTTTCAAACCTCGAGGACGGGATTATTAATATATGGGGTTTTTAACAATAAGATATATGGGAAAGAGATGATTTTTGGGATTTAATACATAAGTAAAATCAGATGTTAATATGAGATGAAAATAAAAGTGCGCTAAGTATAATGCATTTAACATTAATTTGTTTTTCATATTAAAACATTATAACTTAGGCTAAAGCGATTTTGTGGGGTAATTACTTTTCCTTAGCAAATAGTGAATTTACTTAGGGAAAAGGGGTTTTTAGAGGAAGTGAATGAATGATGAAGGTGTGAATTTTTATGAGGGGTTTTTAGCTCCTTTGACCTTATAAGTTATTGGGCCAAGGGTCTGGTCCCTTCAGAAGTCAGAGAAATGCTGTGAGCCCCTTTAACTTAATGGAACTTTTATTAGCAGGAAATTAGTTACCATGAGGGGTAAAAATGAATGAGGAAATTAATGATGTAACCTTGTCTTCCATGCTTTTCAAAGTAATGTAATGATGAAAACAAATGATTTGAGCTTTTAACTTAACCATTCATCATACATAATTCTGCAACCAAACATCTACTTACCCACCTACACATCCTACCATTTTTACTTCTTTTATTAGGGTGCACTTAAACTGGCAAACCCTTATCAAACTTTTCTTTTCTTTTACACTGAAAATCTATCTAAGTCTATCCTTATTACATCCAAGGGCTCAGATTAAACTATTGAGCTCCTTTTATTCACTCTACCTATCTACTTATCTGCCAAGATTAAACAGTTTGGTCAGATTTTATTCTCTATCTCTAAGCATGAAATTCAAAACATGGAATAACCAAGATTAAACTATTTGGTTACCATGAATTGTGGCATAAGTAACAAGTTGCACACAATCATTTATACAAAAAGTGAAATGGTAGTGGCATTTTTACTTACACACTTTCATGGTCTTTTCATTTTTCTTGGGGTTCATTTTTCATCTTTTTTGACCTTTTTCATTCTTTTTATCCTTTGATTTTTCGTTTAGGATATACCCTCTTTACAATTTTTTTTTTTGTTTTGATTTTTTACAAATATGGAAAAAATTTGCAGAAGCAAAGGTATGTACATATTTCCAAGATAAAATAAGTCAATCACAAATTATGACACCTATTGGTCCACAAACATTACATCTTTTTACCTGCAGCCATATTTTTAGAAAAAGAAAGAGAGCGAAGCGACCTCACCTTCTAGTTGGGTTTTCTCCCAAAGGGTTTCCCAGAGAGCATATCTAGTGTCTTATGTGTATGTGTGCTTATTTTGTTGTTCTCTACTTTTTTGCATAATTTCCATTCGCATGCATGCACTAATTACAGTTAATACACAAATCTTAAAGTTTAATAAACAGTAATAGTGTATAATTTTCAAAGTTTTTATATAATACTATTAGATCTATTGTGATGAATTGTCCAGTGGAATATACATGGTGGTTTACTGATCATTTGGTATTAGAGTGGGTTTATTTGTGTATTTGTGGATATTTGCAGGGGATCTAGGTCGGTGAGGTCAAAAATTATAAAACCATAATCATGGTCGATGAATCTATAAAAGAACCTTGTGATCCTGCAAATGTGAGGTTTTCACGTCTCGAACAACAAGTTGTGGATATAAACCACAATGTGAAACTCCTCATGGCATGCCTACAAAATAAGTTGGGGATATTTGGAGAAGATGGGGCTTCGAATTCAAAGGACAAATATAAAGGGGGATTGGGAGACCAGGAAGACACAGAGAACCAATTTAAGAAAGAACCCGAAAAAGATCAACCCATTTCGAGTGTCATTATTAATCCATGTTCCGTTAGGGGAATTTTGAGGTCTAAAATGTGCGTCCTAAGGAAATTATAAAATAATAGTGGAAATAATAAAAAAATATTAGATTACATGATCAAATTTTAGAGGGAAAAAAGAAAAAATTATTTTTTCAACTCATATTTTCAACTTATCTCCCTCTGGGTTTACTCAAATTTTGAGCGGAAACACTTGTTAGATGCAAAATTTTATTCATGATTCAAGGAGTACCCATGTTTCATACTTTCGATGAACCCTGCTACATGGAAAATGAAAAATACATGAAAAATGTGATTGCAATCAGGTTTTTTCATGTATTTCTCATTTTTCATGTAGTAGGGTCCATCGGAAGTATGCAACATGGGTAATCCTTGGATGGGGAATTAAATTTTTCATCCAACGAGTACTCCCGCTCGAAATTTGAATAAAAAATTAGGGAGATAAGTTCAAAATATGAGTTGAAAAAGTAGTCTTATTATTTTATTATCTTTATACTTTTTCCACTCCAAAAATGGTGAATCAACCCCCATGGTTGACATCATCATCTTGAATCCTATTGGTTATTATAAAGTTTATTTTGGTTGTACATTTTTCTTGGGAGGCCCATTTTAAACCTCAAATTCCCCTAATGAAAATGGAATTAAATTTGATATCAAGTCGTACCACGACAATATCGATGCTCTAAAGATGAACCACTGGTTGCAGCAACTGGAAGTTTATTTCAACATCCATCAAATTGAGGAAGGGAAAAATATCTCATTCGCGTAGTTGAAATTGGAGGGCCATGCACTGACTTGGTTGGAGAGCCACACGGAAACCCTGAGGTTGGAGGGAGAACCTCCAGTGACTAAATGGAAGGATTTCAAAACTCTCATTAAGTCACAATTTTATCCCATTGGGTACGTGGAGGACCAGTGGATCCGGTGGCATTACTTTAGGCAAAATTCGGGCCAACGCATGCACGAGTACACCACAGAGTTCAGAAAGATGTCTATAATGCTAGGTATCTCTCCAAAGAACCCAAATCTTCTCCTCAAGTATTTTGGGGGTGTGCACCACCATTTGCGCTAGCAAGTGATGTTGTTCAAGCCCAAATCGCTAGATGAGGCTTGTGTATAGGCACAACACCTGGAGAATATAGGCCTGAAAAGAGCATAATCAAGTGGATCAAATTAGAAGGAGAAACAAGAAGCTTCTAAGGAGGGGAAAAAGAATCAAAAAGGGGGAAAAGATAAAAAGATGGTAGCCACAACACACTAGTGCAAATATCCTAGCAACCACTGGAACATTGATGGCCATACAGAGGAGAAGTGTTGGAAGTTACATCTAGAGCTAAACCCGAAGAACAAGAAGAAAGATAACAAGAAGAATAATATCATGGACAATGATTCGAGCAACCAAGTTGAAATCAGCTCAAACATGGATGGTAAGATTGTCTGTACATCAGCGTAGAAGGAGGTGAATCTGAGTAACCTTCAGCAACAGGAAGAGAAAGAAATGACCAAACTCTTCCATGTAAAGATACTGGTCAAGAAGAAAAATATCGATGCTCTGTTTGAACGAGGATTTCAAGCGAATCTATTGCAGCAAATATGGTCAAGAAGTTGGGGCTATAAGTTCATGACTATCCAAACCCATATCAACTGGGATTGGTAAATAAGGATTCAAAGTTGAAGATAACAAAACTTTGCAAAATCATATTTGTTATCAATGTTGATTTTTTGATGAAGTAGATTAGGATGTGGTTTCCCTTAATGTATGTGGAGTTGTGTTTGCGAGTCCATACATGTACATGCGTGATGCAATAATCATGAGGATATCTAACCAGTACTAGCTCATCAAGCATGGAAAATTGTTCATCATCAACGTGCACAAAGGGAAGTCAAAAATTTCACTGGTATGTTCCAACGAAGCTAAGAAATTGATTAGTTCCAGCAAGAAGTATGTTTAATTTTTTTTAAGAAAATTCAATCTGAAGAGGAGTCAATAGGAGGCAAGGAATCCATGGAGGGGTGTACTAAGATACATAAACAACAATTGGAGGGGTTTTTACAGGCATACAAGAATGTGTTCTGAGAGCCTAAAGGGTTACCACCTAAGAGAGAAGTCGAGCACGAGATCTAGCTATTTCTAAGCTCCCCATTGCCAAATATTGGGTTGTACATGAAGTCTGTTATAGAAGCAAGTGATGTGAAGAAACAATTGCAACAACTAGTGGAACAATGTGTCATTCAACCGAGTACATCACCATGTGGGTCACCCATCATCATTGTGCAAAACAAGGATGGGACTTGGAAGATTTGTATAGATTACACAACATTGAATAAAATCATGCTCAAGAACAGATACACCCTACCTGGATAGATGACCAGCTAGATCAGTTGCAACAAGCAAATTATTTCACCAAGATGGACTTGAAGTCTGGATATCACCAGGTTTGAGTCAAAGAAGAAGATACATGGAAGATCACCTTCAAAAGCAGGCAAGGTTTGTATGAGTGGTTAGTTATGTTATTTTTCCTATGTAATGCACCAATTACGTTTATGAGATTAATGAATGATATACTACACCCTTTTATAGATTCATTTGTTATTGTCTATTTGGATGATATACTAGTATATAGTTCTACCTGGGAGGAGCATATTTTACATTTGACATAGGTACTAGAAACATTGAAGAAGCACCGACTGCTAGAAAATCTAAAGAAGTGTGAGTTTGCGCAACAGTCTTTGGTGTATTTTGGGTATGTGATCGGTGGAGGAGAGCTAAAGATAGATCCTTCCAAGATGGAGGCCATCATGAAATGGTTTGTGCCTACTAATATTTCTGAGGTTAGGAGTTTCATTAGGGAAACACAGTACCTAAGGAAATTCATAGCCTCATTTTTAGCAGTAGCAACAATGCTCCATGCTATAACAGCAAGTGGAAAGAGTTTCCAGTGAGGGAAAGGTCAGCAAAAGGCTTTCAAGGAGCTAATTAAGAATAACATTCAAGCACCAATTCTGGAATTACCAAACTTGCAGTGGCCCTTTGAAGTGGATACATATTTGAGTGGGTATGTTATGGGAGTTGTCTTGATGCAAGGAGGAAGGCTCGTTTGCTACCATTCTGAAGTATTTCATTGGGAATTTTTTAACTACCCTACCTACAATAAGGAGCTCTATGTCATGGTGAAAGCCATGAAGAAGTGGAAACACTATCTGATGGGAAAGGAGACAATAATCTACATATATCACTAGTCATTATAGTACTTGCAGCCTCAAAGTAAGCTACAACATACCAGGAATTACAAGTGGATGGGGCTTTTACAAAAATTTCATTTGGTGATCAAGCATAAGAAGGGAAGCACAAACAAGTTGGATGATATGATTTCAAGGCCACCAAAATCAAAGATTACAACTTTGGGGACTCCTATGCACATGGATCCATTCACCCATGATGCATGTTATCCTCCATAATTTCCCAGGCTAAGAGGAATCGACGGAGGTAACCATAGAACAAGCTTTTAGTTTGGTAGCTAGCCCTACCAAACCAGAGAGGGTTCTCCCTATGAGATCACATCCAAATAACTGACTGGAATTTAAAAGCATTTTAGGCAACATATACTAGGCTCAGATAGGTTTTGAAAATTTAGGGTTTTGATGTTGGATAAGGGAGAAAAACTAGGTAGCTAGGTTAGAGGATCAAAGGGTTACAACAGCAAAGATATGAAGGAGCAAGGTAGAAATACTTTTGTGATGGATCTTAGAGTGTTTTGGTGTAGTATGGTGTTCAAAAGAAGCATAAAGGTCTTAATGAGCATGAAACATGAATTCATTAAGCAAGAGAGAAAGTAACACATAATAATTTTCCATCAAAACAAAGCTTATTGCAAGAATTATGTTTATAAACTGTAAGGAAAACCATTTGAAGAATTGATAAATGAAAAGAGAAGGTGAATATATTTCATGTAAAGCTATAACAGAGAAAAAACAACATCACAAACTTACTGCACATGAATTCCTAAATAATAGTTGCAAACTGTGTCCTTTGATTTCTAGAAATGTCAAATACAAGCTACAATAGTTTTCTCCTCAGATGTCCAACTTGTTCTATGACTGAGAAACTGATACATAAAGACCAAAACAACCTCTCCCCACTCTCAAGGGTCGAATCCATGACTCTAGGAACTGTTCCATGAGGTGTTCTAACCAAACCCTAATGTCTAGGGAAGTTGAAACAACTTCTACAATTAACTTTGACTGCAACCTCTCTCATAAATGAAGCTCAATTTACATCAAACAAATACTAACCATTCATTAATACATCATATTTACATTTCTTCTTACCCTCACATTCATCTACTTCACCATTTTGACTTTTACCAAAGTCGAACCAAAAATTACAAAAATTACACAGTGAAAATTTTACAAAAATCTCATAAATTTCCAGGTGCGCAACGAGCTGTTGGAGGCCATTTTTTAGTGCCTTTTTGAAGTACAAATCCAAATATGAAGCCTGTTCTGGATATCTGAGAGAATTTAGATGTATTTAGAGTATTTTTCACTCAAAATGACTCATTTTTGGCTGAGATATGGCCATTTTCCCAAGATGTCTCTAGGTGCGCAGCGAAATGGAAAAAGAGAGGCAGAAAGGTGATTTTTAGCCTCTTTTTTGCAAAATTCTCAAAAACTGAGCCCTAGATCAGGAAAGTGAGCAAATGGGTTTTGAGAGGAGGTCACAATATTTCCAAAAATTTTTAGTTTTTATCATTTAGGGCCTTGAGGAAAAAGCGCAGCGTGAGCTCGCTGCTCACCTAGACAGAAAATTGCCAAAAACTGAAAATTTGCACCAGTTTGCACCAAAACACAAAAAGTTCTCCAAATTCTCCCAAAATTTGTCCAAATATACCTGATGAGGTGTGTTATGCAACCATGGATGCATCATAAGTAAACTCTAACTTACCCTTATCCTTTTTGCTGATTAGTGTTTCCTTGAGTTTAGCCTTCAACTGCTTGATTCTAACCTTGGCAACCTGATTCCTCTTGTAATAGTGGATGCCCATATTCCTTTGCAAATTGTTATCCCTGTTAGCCTTTTCAAGGAGCTTCTCAACGTAGCAATTTATCTTTTCAAGCCAAAACTCCATGTCCTCATTTATTTCCATGGTAATATTCTCTTCAAAGGTTAATTCTTCCATTGTTGGATTTTGTTCTCTTTCTTTCTAAAGTGCCTTCCTAAGACCCGTTGTTCATGGGTTTTTTCTTTCCACATGTTCTTAATGCTGCTCAGTTTCATCATGGTCTAGCACTACCTTTCCCTTCATCTCTTGTTTCTTGACTTTGAATTTCTCTTTCTCCATGGCTAGTTGTTGTGCCTTAAGTTGTCTGTTTTCTTACTCAAGGAATGAAATGATGAATTTGGCCCTTGCCAATTGTCCTTGAGATCCATGATATGAGATTCCTTCTCTTTGATGAGTTGTTGTAGGGTTTGATGCTCATCTTGTGCCTCCAAGTCAACTAGGTCAAAATCATGCTCAATGAGCTCCTTATCATGCAAAGAAACTGCATGATGTAATGGTGATCCTTGTTTTGCTGATGTAGTAGGCTTGGCCCCTTCCTCAATTTGACGAGAAAACACAAGCCTTCTACCTATTTGATATGTCTTAGTCACCTCAGACCTAAGTTCCTTGGAAAACTCATCATTCTTTCTTGATGACCCCACCTCCATTGATTGTGCTGACATGGTTTGGTATTGGCTTGGTGAAGTGGTTATATGCATTTTCAAAGTTGCCTTAATGAAAGTGTCCCATGTTATATTATTCTCTGTCAACTGATGGAGAACTATAAACTTTATCAGGCTATGGTGAAAGAGGTTGGGATAATGTACTTTAACTTTCAATTTCACCCTTTCAAACATTGTGGTTAAGCTCCTATACAAGTAACTGCACAAATTGAGAGACTTGACAACTGTAAAGTGCATGAGCAACTTTATGTGGTATTGATATAGCCAGGAAAATATGCCCTCACATGTGAAGAATTTTATGACAACCTTTATTAATGGTGCATATCTTTCCAACAAGTATCTGAATGGCAAAACATGTGAGTGAGCTCTTTTGTATTGTGATTTCAAGTAGGGTTTGTACTTTTCTAGGTCTAGTTTCATGCCTTTGAACCTGTTTTCACCATGGTTTGGTATGCCTGTAGCCTGAGAGATGAAATCCACTGAAAATAGAAATCAATGCCTACAATGATGATATTGTCTTCCTTCAAAGTGAGGGAAAATATACCTGTGACATGCTCATGGTGACCTACTTCCTGCACTTTTTGACAAAACCCTAAACAATTGACATATTCAAAGCATTTCTTTACAAAAGGGAAGGAGGTGATTTCATTTCAATTAGAGGGCTCAAACCTCAGTATCTTCGCCCCCTTGTTGTATTTCCTCTTCTTTGATGGTGGTGAGTCAGGTTCCATACTTCAAACCCTAGGTGAAAGGCAAGAAAAAACGATGAAATTTGCTGTTATGATGGACTTAGGAGTTGCCTAAATTTTTGAGGAAATATATTAGGGTAGAGGATTATGTTAGGTAGTAGGGCAAAAAGGAATTTTTGGAAATGAGTGAGGGTAGGGGGTAAAAAAGGCCAAAACACAGGCCTACCCTAGAAAGAGATAGGGAAAATAAGGGTTTAGAGGAAAATGATAGAAAAAGAGAGGATAAGGCTTTTTAATTGATGGAGATGGTGTATTATCTAGAAATATAGGTGTAGGAAAAAATAAATCAGGGTTTGAAGAAACAATTCATCATTGATAATCAAAGCTAAGAAAATCATGTAAACCCTAGGAGAAGAAGTATTTGATCAATTTCTTGACATAAGAGGCAAAAGGAGGGCATGAGAATAATTGAAATTACTTGTCATGAAGCCAAGAGGATGAAAAGATAGAAGAGGAGCCATGAAAAATGAATTTTAATGGTCAAAAAGTGATTTTGGAGAATTTTGTCCCATGCGCAGCGAAGGTTTCATGTGCGCACTGTGTTGTCCAGGTGCGCAGCGTAGGCTCTCTATGCACATCAAGCTGTCTTCCAACCCGCTTTTGGAACCTTAATCTGCTCCAAATTCCAAAATTGATAGCTCTTTGGAAGGATATTGAAGTCTGCTACAAGATGGATGCCTCAAGAATGTAATTTGGACACTCCAGAAGGGAGAAAATTTGATTTTCCCAAGGTCATTCCAAAAACGTTGGGTGTCTCTCACAAAATCACAACGCCAACTTGCAGATCAATTTTGACTGCCTTCCTGGAGGATTTTTTGGCCAAAAGTGGTATGGTTGGAAAGATTATGATGTCTTCTACACAATAGAGTCCTTAAGAACTACCAACACCTGCTCCAAATCCATGAAAAACTGTCTTGAAGTCAAGTTGTCCAGAAGTGTAACAACCCTCCTGTAGCAAGTGTAGTTTAGGAATTTCTCTCAAATAATAATACCTATGCATAAAAGGAAGGAGGTTTTTATTCCTTGACCTATCATTGACAAAAACCTCTTTCACTTTTGTAAAATTCTTTTCCATTTGGTCAGAAACATATTTTGAAGAAAATATGTCCCTGTTACAGGGAAAAGTGTCTATGCAGAATTGCTAATCCCACTAAGGTGTGGTAGCTACCTTAGAAACAAACAAAGTAAAACTAATTTCGTTTTCCTTTATGAAAGATAGATGAGAGAAGAATAAAGGAGACCAACCTCTGTCTTGCGCTTGGTTCCTAGTTCGATTCCTCTCTCTCCTGATAGTCCTTTGCTACTTGCTTCCTTTTACACCCAGCTTCACAGAGTACCTGTAGAATCAAAGTAGCATAACACTATACAAGAACATGGATCTATAATCATAAACAATCTAGGATCAGATGTAAATTGACCATACAAATGCATGAAACATAAATGACACAAGGGTATGGAGGAAAACTTGAATAGCTTTATTGATAATCAAGAAAGAGCCAAGAGAGTTACAACCAGTTGTTCTGACCCAACATCATCCTCTCAGCAAGTAAGCCCTTCTTCACCTCATGCAAAGCTTAGGTCACCCAACACTATGATGTTGCCTCAAGAAACCAACAACAATTCCTTACAAGATGCAAAATTCCAGCCTCTGGATCTCTGGGATGAGGGATCCATATATATATATATCTGTAAGGGAGATGAGTCAGCTTGTGATTTGATTAGTGTCTTCCCTCTGATAGTTCTTGCTTCCACTTGGAGATTGATGATCTCTTACTCATCCTTGGTCGAATTCAGAGAGGAAAGTGTCACAGGAGAAGTTTCTGGAAGATTCGATGCCTCTCCACCTCGCGGATTGACACTGCCATTTGTCACTTCTCGCCCATCGCACCCCATAGAAGGGATTTTTGAAATGCAACACACCCACAGAGTGTACTTAGGTGAGATGTAATGCACTTTGCCTATGGAGCAGGTGAAATGATCCTGTTTTGACCAGTTCTGAGTGGTTTTTGATGGAGAACTTCTGGGAGAAGCTGTAATCAGTTGACCTTGTTTCTTTAGGGGTTGGAACAACACTTTTAGGGACTTAGGAGCCCTTGGTTTATGGAAATTTTATGCTTGGGGTGGCAGTGCCCAAAAATGTCTATAACAGTTTCCCCCTAAAGCATGGGGTCGTTAATCTTTTTGATGTCGGGTGAAATGCTTTATCATGAGGATCCGAAGTTCTTTCAAGCTAGGAGGAGACCTGTAATAAGATACAATACAATACATTATCTTCATAATATTTTCATGATCTAGCTGAGGCAGGCATTCCCATGCTTAGCTTTATAAATTCATTTTCATGTACATAGGACAGACAATCATATGAGTGTAGACTGATGATTCTGGTAGAGCCATCATCCCTTTGATTGGATGATTATCTGTGCAGCAATGATGTACATTTGATGTCTTTATTTCCCTGAATATATATCGCAGCCAAGATGGATGAAACTGGATCCGGGGTCTTCAATCTCATTCGATCTTCACTCAAAGTACAAGTCTATCCATGTGAGAGATGTTCTGGATTCGAACATGGAAAGACATCGCCTGATTACCAGCCAATGATGTAAGCTGTTAATAGGCGCGAGAGTAATCACCGATAATGATAATGACCCTCAAGGTACTGCAGTACAATTCACGTGGTGTGAATAAAGGACTTGGCATCGAACACCACGCAAAATCTTTCGGTCGAAGGCCATTGATGTAAACCTATTGCCGAAAGTGAGAAACTTGCCATTGAGGCATGCAAGCTTCAAAGTACTGAAAGGGGTGTTCCTAGATCAACTTCTTGGATAATAAGCGGATGTCGACAAGAAGAGATCCTTCATAGGAGGGCCTTAATGAATCCCACATCAATGACACAGAAAAGAGCAAATGATTTTAATTGAGGTGAAAATGATCTGGTGATATAAGGTTCAGGGTGGCGGTCATGAAAGAATGGAGCGTAAATGTATTGCAGCGGGTGAGACAAAGGTGAATTCTCTGAGTGACTTCTCTTGAACATATCGGCGACACTGACGTGATGGAATGGTAGCATTAACCCCAAATGTGGATGGTGTGATGGGACCATGGTGATGTGACCGGTGAATGAAACAACCCAACCCGACTTGGATATGGAGTGAAAGTGTCATGTTCAAGAGCGACTTGCTACCAACAAAGTTTCTTCAAGTTTTCTTCCCAACTTTTCCCCAGTCATTGCTGACCAGTACCTCTTTATTTTTGTCAAGCTTGAGGATGATAACATATGCTTGTTCTATAATTTTCCCTTCGGGCAAACCCATCGCTATGTTTTAACGAGCCTAGCAATAGTGAAACTCGTTCTTGTCTGCTATGGACAAGTTTGTCACTATTAAGTTTTAACGAGTTTAACGACAAAGATAACTCGGTCCTTTTTAATTTTAGAGAGTCTGAAAAGGGATGTAAAGGAAACTCCAAAAATCCTTTTTCGTCATCTAATCCCTTAAGTCCGAAAAAGTATAAGACAATACAGAAGGGATGAATTTTCAATACTTTTTAACGAGCCGAACAAAACAAGCGCTCGATATTTTTGTGTAATAATCCCTCATGTCCAAAAATATTAAAATCTAAAGGAGGGATAGCACGTCCTATCCCTTTAACGATCTGGAGAGGCCAATGGCTCGGCAATATTTTCATATTTTACGAGTCAGTTGAAAAGAGCTTAAAGGAGACTCGTCTTTGAGGAATGAGTGATAAAATTGGGTAGGAGCTGATTCCAGGTAAGGTTTGGAATTTTCCAATTACGGCAGTGTTACAAGGATGGCTAATAGGATCACTCTTCACAGCTGTTCCTCAAAAGGGGTAAACAATCAAATGGAGGTGAATGATCAGCCAATACAGAGTGGAGGTGATGATGGGAACACGACCAAGGCTTTAAAGGCTGAAGTACTACATTCACGATGATTATTTACCGGAAGTTGGTTCATTTTTTATTGAGCTTAAACGCTGGGGGAAACATTTTCTCATTTCTTATGTTTATTTTTTAACGAGCATGAAGTCCGCATTAAAATTTCTCGATACAATAGTCATTTCTTGAATTTACCATAACTAGCTTTGTTCTTCAAAGATTGTACTGCATTTTCAATCGATTCATCAAACTAGTTAGAAATGAACAATATATATGTTTGAAAAATGAGTTAGAACACTAATATTTTACTCGAATTACGCAAAAAGTAATTTAAAAGTGCTTTTACCTCTCATTTTACCATTTCATTTTAACTTTGGCTTGTTGGAGCTTTGGAGGTGCTTTCCCCCCTTGATTTTCATCAGCTGATTCTGGGAGATTCTGTGGACGATTCTTGGCGCCGTTTGGACTAGGTAGGAGCTAAACCTGAGCTATTTCATTTCATGCTTTCCATTTTGCATTCTGAGCCTGATTTCTGGTTTTTTCTGAGCCTTTGGGGTTTGAAAAACTCGCCCTGGCTTCAGCGCACCCTTTGTGTATCGAAAGGTGTGTTGGATGATAGCCTGTCTACTGGCCAACTGACATGCAACGCACCTAGAACACTACTGTAGGTGCGATGAAAGCAAGGAAGGAAATTTATGCACAGTTTTTGATGGAAATTTTGTCTGCTTCTCACCAAATCAAGATCTAACTCTTCTCTTGTTTGTTTTCAGAGATTTTTGGAGCAAGATTACTATTACATGGTGAGAACATGAGAATGAAGAAGAGGACATGCTTGCTTTACATGATCCGGTTACAGTAAACACACTGTGAAACTGTGGCTTGCTGAAGTTTTTCTGCATTTCTAGCATGAGACAACAAATCAACTTGCTGCAGTATTTGCTCGATGCTTGGGATCCTACCAGCCAGGTGTTCCAGATTAGGGGAAAATCCATCCCCTTGATTGTAGTGGACATCTATTTTTTGACTGGCTTATCGAGGCGGGGTGCCCCCATCTCTTTATCAAGTTCAGCCTGAGGAGGTGAATCTGTGAGAGATTATGTTTGCAGGTATTGCAGAGAGGGATCTCAGCCGAGTAAAGACGGCAAGATCATCATCCAAGATGTCACTGACAGGTCCTTGAGGACTATTCTGTTCACTTTTGGTAGGATGGCTGGTGGTGCGGCTCTTCATGTGGCCAACCGATCTTATATGCAGTACGCCTTAGAATGTATCCAACCGAAGGTATTCAACTGGTGTGACGCAGTACTCCTTGTGATGAAAGAACAGTTGACCAAGGTGAAGAGCGGGAGACTGAAGAACTTTGGATATGGTTCTATCTTGACTGCCTTCGCCAAAGATACCACTGATGCAGTCGCAGTATATTGCACTCGGTTTACCTCCACCGACAGAACCACGTATGCAGAGATGGGTCGACCATATGTCTAGGCATGCTGGTCAGTCTCAGATTTCCTTTTCTGATACCTTCTTCGGGTGGTTTGATCGTCAGGAGATGGTTTATTCCGAGTATCCATACGCTGGTATGGAATTCCGTGATGACCCAGATTTGGTACTGCCGGCTGGCGAACAGTGGGGTGCCATTGGTAAATTCTTTGACCATATTCTTGTTTATCGTTTTTTTTGTTATAATGTCCTTGTGCTTTATTCTGTAAAGACTAATCAAAACTCATGTGTTCATGCAGATGTCGGTCCTTTTCGACCGGTAGTATGCCTGAGAGTGCCAGCTGCCGCCCCTGCAGGAGAGGCTGTTGGAAGGGCTATCCTTCGCGACCTCGATGTGGCCGAGACTCTTTCAGCATTACAGGATTAGGTCGAGGGCCTCACTCTCAGTATTCCAGATGTGAGGACTAACGAGTTGCCTTTGAGGTTGCAGCGGCATACTACTGGTGTGCCAAGACGATGGACTAGGCTTTTACACATGATCGCACAAGCTGTGACTTGTTATCACGAGCATCATTAGACTAGGGTGCCCCCTAGCGTTTTGAGTTTTGGGTCATTTGACCAATTTTGCCTTGGTTACAGAACATTATGTGTAAACCATAAACAGTTATATATTTATTTTTGATTTTCGGAGTTTTATTTTGGTTAAGTTGCATGATCCTGATGCAAATATTGATGAGATGCTTCTTTTTATAAATGTTGCAAATGTCTATCTAACACATAATTTGCCAATGAGTCAGTTAATGTGTTTAAGGTTCTGGAAATATGCTGATATTGAATAAAATCAAATTGCCTTGCCAAAATCTTGACCCTTAGGAACATGCTATAGATAGCTGGATTTCGGACGGAGTAGATACTAGTGAGTTGTAGTATGACGAGCTGTGAGTCTAGCCTGACAACTAGTCGGCGTATGCCATGTGTGATGGCATCAGAGAGAAGTTCTATCAACGCACTATATTCAGCGATGTTATTCATTGACTGACCAATGCATACCCCTCTGAAACTTACTAACTTGCTGCTTGGGTAAAAAATGGCCCAGGCCCCCGAAGATAGGTTTCGCGAACTACGACTTGCTTCGTCGGCATATCCAACAAAAGATTCCAATAGGTTCAACATCTGCGACAAATGTAAAAAGTGGATTTGCTTGACCAAAACAAATACTTTAGTGAAAACAAAAATGTAACAAAAGCATATAGGTTACCACACCAAATCACGCATAGTAACGCTTAAGGTACAACCCATTACGAGGTTGTGCGAGTGGAATCCCGTCATAATCCATTAACTCGTAGGCTCCTTTTGCTAGCACTCGCTTAACAATATAGGGGCCCATCCATAAAGACTTGAATTTACCTGCCCCCAATTTATCGGATTCTTGGTCATAAAGCAAGACCAAGTCACCTTCTGAGAAGACACGAGGTTTGACATTCTTGTTGAACTGCGCCTTGACTTGTTTCTTATGGGTTTTGTTAGCCAAAGCGGCATCACGACGGGTTTCATCCAATTGGATTAGTTCCAAGAAACGAGCCTCCTCTTCTGAAGTCCCGGGGAGAAGGTCGATTGCGAGTTTGAGGGATGAGATTTCACACTGGATTGGTAAGACTGCTTCTAGGCCATACACCAGTTGGAAAGGTGTAAACCCGGTTGCATTCCTTACCGATGTTCGGTAATCCCACAAGGCTGAGTACAGGATTAGGTGCCAACTTCTTTTGTGAACTCCAATCATCCTTTGCAGCATGCGCTTCAGGACCTTGTTGATTGCTTCAATTTGTCCATTGGCTTGTGGGTAATATGGAGTAGAGCTGTCATGAGACAACCCTAATTTGGCAGCTAATTCGACCATCATGTGATTGCGAAAATGCGATCCATGATCTATGACTATAGCTTGTGGGACACCGAATCTGGCGACTACATGATTGAAAAAGAAGAGGGCAGCTGTTTCACCAGTATTATCTAATGTAGGCATCGCCTCGGCCCATTTGGTAAAATAGTCAACTGCGACTATGATATACCCATGCCCCCCGGTCGAGGTGGGTTACATGTCATGAAATCGATGCCCCATTTGGCGAACGGCCCAACAGTAACTATTGGCTGCAGAGGTACGGGTGGTATTCTGGTTTTGCTATCAAAAATTTGACAGGCATGGCAACTTCTGACTGCGGTTATGCAATCTTTGAACATTGTTGGCCAGAAGTATCCTGCTCGTAAAATTTTTTGTGCTGTAGCGTAACCGGATTGATGCCCCCCACACGCGCCTGAATGGCAATCATTTAGGACTTTTTCGGCCTCCTCATGGGTGAGGCACCTCCGTAGAACTGTATCGACACCACGATGGTCAAGTGTATCACCGACGATCATGTAGTCTTTTGATTGGTATCGAATACATTTTTGTTCAGAGCGGGAGGTATTGGGCCTATATTTTTGGGTTTGGAGATAAATGATTATATCCCCATACCACAGATTGCTTGAAGATATCAGAAACAAATTTTTGTCCACGATCGTTTCTTCGGATGTTTCATCGTTGGACGACGATGGGAGATTGCATAATAATTCTGCGAAAACTAGGGCTTTCTTTGACTTGGATTTTAAAAATTCAAGATCAAACTCTTGGAGAATCGCTATCCATTTTGAATATTTGCCCCCCAGCAACTATCGCGACAATATATAAGTCATGGGGTTGCAATCTGATAGAATGGTAGTTTTTCGAAAGAGGACATAGTGTCGAAATCTCTGTATCGCTTGAACAGCCGCGAGCGCTAGCTTTTCAACATAAGTTTATTTGCTTTCTATATCATTTAAGTTCTTACTTAAATAATATATAGGATGTTCAATCTCGTTGTCTTATTGAACTAAAACCATTGCGATGGTTGTATCCGCTGTAGCCAGATACAGGTTAAAGTCTTTTTGATAATCATGAGCGTACATTAATGATGCTTTCATTAGGGAGTCTTTCAAAGCATCAAAGGAGGCTTGCACGACCTGATCCCAAACGAAGGGCACTTCCTTTTTCAATAGACGAGTATAACCTTTAGCAAGTTCGGCGTAATTTGGAATGAACCTCCTCAGAAAGTTTGCTTTCCCTTGGAGTTTCTGAATCTGAAGAAAATTCGAAGGTGGAGGCAAATTTATGATTGCCTGAACCTCACATGGGTCAAGACGAATCCCGTCTTTCAAGACTACAAAGCCAAGTAAATGACCAGAACTAACACAGAACACACATTTGTTTGGATTGAGTCGTATCTTGTAGTGTCGACAACGTAGAAATATCGCTCTTAAATGCTGCGGATGATCAGTCCGCTTTCGTGAATGAGATACGGTTGAACGATGTTTTTGATGTCATGGAAGGTCGTCGAGATACGGTTGAACGATGTTTTTGATGTCATGGAAGGCATAATTCATTTCCCTCTAAAATGTTGCCCCTGCATTCTTTAAACCAAAGGATAATTTCCAATATGCGAATGTGCCCCATGGACAAATAAATGCAGTCTTTGACTGGTTCTATGGGTGGATATTTATTTGATTATACCCGGAGAATCCATCCATAAATGAAAAGATTTCACATCCGGCGCATTCATCAATTATCTGGTCAATGAAGGGTGTAGGGTAGTTGTCCTTTGGACAAGCTTGATTTACATCCCTATAATCGACGCACACTCTAATAGTTCCTTGTTTTTTTATAACAGGGACAATATTCGATACCCAATCGGTTAGAGGAACCGGGTAAATGAAACCAGCATGGAGAATCTTTTCAATTTCTGCTTTGATGGCAGCAACTTTCTTGGGGTGCACCTGCCGTAGCCATTGTCGTACTGGTTTGACATCTGGATACATCTTGATTTCATGTTCAACTATACTCGAGTCAATCCTGGCATTTCTTCATATGACCAAGCAAAGACATCTCTGAATTCGTGAAAAAGAGCGTTATATATTTCCAGTTTTGAAGGAGAACAACATTTGCCAACATAAATATTCTCTACAACATCTGTTTTGGTCGAGATATTTATGGCGATAGTCTCTTCAATGTTGGACAAGTTTCGCTCGGAATCCACCGTGTTTACAGTATTTGATAGAAAATCAAAAACTGAAGGATGATAAAGGTCATCAGGAGTATCTTCTTCACAATCCGGAAGAAGGGAACGATGGTGGTAATCTTCCCATGGTGCCCCTTCAATTACCATTGGTTGAACAATTCCTTCGTTGGTGACATGCACTCGCGACCAAGGATCTGAAGGGGTGCCATATTCCTTAGACCTATCTATCCAAATGCTTGATGAGCGTTGATTTGGGTTTGCCTCCCATGCTAGGAACATTGATTGCTACAATATTTCTGTTGGGCTTGGAGGCAATACCTACGCATGATCCATGTTGATATCGTTTTCTGAGATCTTTTTAATCGAAGATATCATATTGCAGGTTCCTACCGATGCTAATTCCGCCAGATTGATTGGAGGCGGAAGGGAAAAAGTTCCCTTTAATATAGGGTCTTTTAGTAGGCCTACTCCGATATTTTGAAGCGAATGCGGGCTTCCATGGATCATTGGAATGCTTCCCGTAACTTGAGAACCATTGGGGAGGAAAGTTTGTTGATCGACGACTGTAATCCCTCCTTGAAAGGGGAATGAAATCTTCCTAAAATAGGTCGACACAACCGCTGCCATAGCATATATCCACGGTCTTCCCAGTAGGATGTTGTAATCGAGGTTTCTGTCGATTACTTCGACATCTATTTCTACTGTTTTCCCTCCTAGTTCAATCTTCAAGTTAATGTCGTCGAAGATCGCGACAAGGTTGGAGATCCTAAAGTTTTCCAGCAACTCATCGACATAATACATGTAGATGACCCCTCATCAATAATTGTTTGATGAACAGTCTTGTTGAGGGCTTTCACTTGAACGAGGAAAGCTAGTTGAGCTAGTAACTGAGGATCGTATCCTTTATGATTAAAGGACACAAGATTGGAATCCTTTGGGTCTTTCCCACCGATGGCTGATAATAAAACCTGCTTTTGGGATGGGCAATTTTGCAGTACCTCAAGTGTCGACATAGCGGATGGCGATTGGGCCAGATCTTCCACTATATTATAATGCTGTGCTGCTCTAGCATGAGGATTAAATGTCGACTTGTGTACTACTCCCTTTGGCGGCTTTATTGTCAATTCAAGAATGATGGGCGGCACAACTTATGTTGAAGTCGTTGTCGAACTACTAGGTTGATCTTTATCCTTGTTGTTCGACAGCTGTGGATTCCCGTAATCTTTGTTCCTTGTTGATATCAAAGCATAATTTTGCTGTTTGGAAACCGACAACATCAGCACTTGAGACGGGGAAGCGTTTCCACTGTCAACCAGATTTGTTCCTAGATTTGGAAACGGATCAGTTAACACTGCCAAGGTTTTTGAATTCTTGAAGAATTTTTTAAGCTCAGCCCTGTGTGGACAATCTGCTGTTCAATGATCCTCATCGCATATAAAGCATGGATTTCTTGGTTTCCTATTTCCAGGAGGGTTTGCAAAAGATTTTTCAGGTGATGATTCTTCCTGTTTCTTCTTCTTCCCTTTGCTTTTCTTCTTGCCCCCTGGTTTCTTGGTTTCTTTGCCTTTATCTGTCAAGACGGCATTTACTTCCGAGGCAAGAAGTTCTTCTTTTGCATTTTGACTGGAAATCTTATGGGCCTTTTTAGATGTAGCCTTTATCGATTTCGTGTCTGTTGCGCCAATCACGCCATCGCCGACATGAGAGTGATTGTTTGATTTAGGAGGAGGAGGGACTGAGAATTCCAGTCTAGGAGCATCAGGTATTTTATCGCAGAGCGTGCCAGACTGAGTGTAAATCAAGTCCAAATATTGTGCACGAGCGGTAACCTGCTCTTCGGTGACGACTCCCCCTTTTGCCACATCTTCCGTGATGGAAGGCAATAATGACTTAATAAACCATTCAGCTAAAAGCTAGTCAGGAACATACGTTTTTACCATTCTACGACGATGTCGCCACTCATGTATATGATCAGATATATGAGTGGTCGTTGTTTGTTTGAAATTGGTAAGAAGTTCCGTTCCCATTTCGTACCTTATCGGTAACTGAAAATGGGTTAGAAAGGTTGTGGCTAGGGTACTAAAGTTGTCAAACGAAGCTCTGGGCAATTCGATATACCATTTTGCTGTCGAACCAGTTAACGTCCTATGAAAAAGTCGAAGTCTAATCGAACCATCGTTTAGGGTGTTTGATGAACACCACACATGAAAGGTCATCACATGATTCGACGGATCTTCACCCGGATTTCCATTAAATTTAGGAATATCTGATGGAAGTTTATGCAAAATCGCTGGCCACCAAGGGACATAAGCGATTGGATCGTTTGTTAACCGATTTAAATCAGGTAACTCTAAAGTCGCCACGAAGGGTAACTATTGATTCAGGTTAGGTGAATCATACCCAGGATAAGATGGGATCGCCTGAGCAGTTGGTCTTTGCATACCAGCATAATGCATTTGATGCTGGTAACTTTGGTAAGGTTGGTGGGCATGACCATTGTAGAATGGTTGATTTTGACCATTTTGAATATACGGCTGCCCACTATTTGCAAAGATTTGTTGCTTAGATCCTTGGTATACTTGTTGGAATTGTGGTTGTTGGTATTGCACCAGCGGTGGTTGTGAAGCCATGTGTTGTTGCCCGATACTAACCGTTTGACCAAAATGAGGGGTAATTCTACCCATTTTGACATGTGTCATTCCACCAGTCGGCGATTGTGGTTGAGTCGCAGGGTCAAGAGGCTGTTGCATTACAACTTGAGAAACCTGAGGTTGGCATACAACAGGCAACGCTTGTACTTGCGACACCGTCATAATAGCTAGCATAGTTGGTATATTTGACATAGGTAAACATTGTTACATCGAATATACAACTCTTGGTTGTTGAGGTAGTATCGGTACCCAACCGCTTGACGTAATTCCAACATAACCCGAATTTTGTTGTGAACTCCCGTATGGCTGTCCTCCCGGAGGGGACAACGAAAGGGTATACTTCCCCCCATACGGCGGTAATCCAGTACTTAAGGGAATGGTTTGCCCTTGAGGACCGGATTGCCCAAATTGACATTCAAATGGATCAATTTGTTGAGACTCAACATAAGAGTTTCCAGATACTATTCTGGATGAACAAACAGGAACGGACCATACCGTCAAAATAGCCCCTGAGTGGGCTCCTTCTAGTGATTGAGAGCTAGTTGGGACAGATGGTATACCGACGAACATTGTTGGAGTAATAGCAGGAAGTTCTGCCGTCGCTGTGTCGGACGACAGAGTCCTAGATGTTGACGGTTGTTCAGACATTTCTAGTCTATCCAAAAGTTTACCTAGCGATTCTACAGGAGCTTTCGCTGGCGGTAGACTAATTTCTGATGAAGAAGGATACAGAGTGATCCTGACTCCAAATTGCGATGGAGTACTAGATGGAGGATCCTCCACAATCTCTTCTATAGCAATCAGACCAGGTGGAAGAGGTAGATCGTCAGGTCCGTAGAATATTTCTAATGCCGAAGAAGGTATTGAATCTGCAGCGACAGATGTTTGGGGAATAACACTCTCCGAACCGGTTGTAGATGGAACTGGTTCAGTAATACAAGTGTTTACCCTCAGACTAGGATCAGTATTACTGTCCTTCGGTGGCTGCTGAACTTCTTCTGTAAAGGCAGGGATACCATAAATGTTTGGAGTAACCGGAGTCTCTGATGTTGTTGGAACACTTGTTCTAACTTTACCAGGAGATTTGGAACTGGTTAAATGAGTTCGCTTTGTCCGTAATAGTTTCGATTCCGGATACAAAGACGGTTGACTCATAAGCCTCTGTGAACGGGGCTTCAATTGACTTTCTTCCACGATTGCGGATTACTCGATCAACTAAAAATCAAGGGGAAGTAAGTTTCTGAATTAGATGAATTTTAGACGCTTTGACACAACTTGTTTTTTCAATTTTTAAGAGTCGAGAAAAAACAAAAGATGATTCTAGTCGCCTTCGATTTTTAATGAGCCTGAAGTGACAAGTGCTCAGATGGACCTTTTCCGTTAAGGAGTTTGAAAAGGAACGAAAGGGACTGCTCTGGAAATCTAGGCAGAGGGATTACCAAACCAATCGCAAAACTGTAGAATACTTTTTACGGTATGACAGTCAATCTTCCCGAATGCTGTGTTCAGTGCATTGCGATCGATAGGGCGGCAGACATGGCTTCCTATGGATAAAGGATTAAACCTATTGTGGTCTCCCAAAATATACTCGACGGTACGTGGGAGCACAAGTCCGTACTAGCACTTATCGTCTCAGAGTGGAGGAATCACCCAACCAACAGTGAGAACAACAGTTACCAGACTTTATGACGCCAGAATACATCTCTAGCCTAGACTTCTAGATGTTGTGCATTAGGTTCCAAAGCATTGTTACATTCATTAAATTTATTTTATAGTTTATCTTGCTTAAGAAATTTTCCTTTCAGGTTCACCGCGTGATGTAGATGTACAATTCCTAAAATGCAATCTAAGATGATAAACAATCTTTTATCTTCTTTGTGCAATGAAAATCCTAGCTACTAAGGAAAGAAAGACATAATTCTTTCAACAAAGAGAAAAGAGCACACACTATATGCACTATCCTAAATCAAACCAATCAAACAGTCTAAATGCAAATGCACATGCATGTATTTGCTTTCAGTATTCTTAATATGTGAATGATAAAAAGAAAGCTAATGCGCAAATCTGAATTACTTTTCAAGCGACAATTATTAACAAGTTTCTTTTCAAAATAAAAAATGAATACAATGACAACACTTTGTGCTTTGGAAATGAAGACTTGCTTTCGACACTAGAAAAACTACAAATTCAGATCAAATACAATAGTAACATGGTAATCGACTATCAAGAGCAATCAGACTCTCTTCTATGACTGAAACGACACTTGTGACACTTTCAAATCAAGAAACGACAGTACAATTACGTCACTTTTTTGTAAAGGAGAACTGAAAATGACTCAACAAATACACAAAAACATTTACAGTTCTTTGCACACTAGAGGCGGAATAACAGTAAGGAAAGGGGTTTCAAACAGAGGTATACCGACTACAGGAAACAAAATTCTTGAATAGATCTGAAAAGAGTGAACAGAAACCAACATTCAGGAATAATGCCTAGTCTGATCAGCGCACTTGTAACACAGTGAATTTGAAATGCAGCGCACCTACTACACTCGGGAAGTGTGCTGAATTTCAGATTCACAGAATAGAGACTGCGCTGGGCCAGAGACGAGACTTTGCTTGGGTTCTGGGTCACAGTTTGCAGTTCAGTTTAGGGATTTTGGCCGAGCAAGTGGTAATCAGTAAATCAACAATAGGGGCAGATCTAAGGAGGTTACTAGAGCCACCACAAGGGCAATTAGAGAGTTTGTAAATCAGTTGTTTAATTCATAAACAAAACCCAGAGATTGACTGAAGCGACATTTATCTACTTTCTATGCAAATGCAGTTCGAAAGCTACCTGGCTCAACTTCAGGCTCCGTCTGTAAGTTTATAAAATAAACAAAATGTAGATTAACAAACAACCTAGCCGCTCCCTAGCGGAGTCGCCATTTTGTTACAGGGAAAAGTGTCTATGCAGAACTGCTAATCCCACTAAGGTGTGGTAGCTACCTTAGAAACAAACAAAGTAAAACTACTTTCGTTTTCCTTTATGAAAGATAGATGAGAGAAGAATAAAGGAGACCAACCTCTGTCTTGCGCTTGGTTCCTAGTTCGATTCCTCTCTCTCCTGATAGTCCTTTGCTACTTGCTTCCTTGTACACCCAGCTTCACAGAGTACCTGTAGAATCAAAGTAGCATAACACTATACAAGAACATGGATCTATTATCATAAACAATCTAGGATCAGATGTAAATTGACCATACAAATGCATGAAACATAAATGACACAAGAGTATGGAGGAAAACTTGAATAGCTTTATTGATAATCAAGAAAGAGCCAAAAGAGTTATAACTAGTTGTTCTGACCCAGCATCATCCTCTCAGCAAGTAAGCCCTTCTTCACCTCATGCAAAGCTTAGATTACCCAACACTATGATGTTGCCTCAAGAAACCAACAACAATTCCTTACAAGATGCAAAATTCCAGCCTCTGGATCTCTGGGATGAGGGATCCATATATAGATATCTGTAAGGGAGATGAGTCAGCTTGTGATTTGATTAGTGTCTTCCCTCTGATAGTTCTTGCTTCCACTTGGAGATTGATGATCTCTTACTGATCCTTGGTCGAATTCAGAGAGGCAAGTGTCACAGGAGAAGTTTTTGGAAGATTCCATGCCTCTCCACCTCGCGGATTGACACTGCCATTTGTCACTTCTCACCCATCGCAACCCATAGAAGGGCCTTTTGAAATGCAACGCACCCACAGAGTGTACTTAGGTGAGATGCAACGCACTTTGCCTATGGAGCAGGTGAAATGATCCTGTTTTGACCAGTTTTGAGTGGTTTTTGATGGAGAACTTCTGGGAGAAGCTGTAATCAGTTGACCTTGTTTCTTTAGGGGTTGGAACAACACTTTTAGGGACTTAAGAGCCCTTGGTTTATGGAAATTTTATGCTTGGGTTTGCAGTGCCCAAAAATTTCTATAACAGTCCCTATGAGAAATGATGAGATAAGGTAGTGTGCTGCAGCATTGTCTTATTTGAAATCAAACATTACCTTTACCTTTCTTTTGATTTTGTTAGAAAATTATATATTACAGAGCAATGGAACACATAAAATATTGCAGAAATATAAACACAGAAAATGCACAAAACAAGAGAGACATAGATATACGTGGTTCACCCAGTTTGGGCTACGTCCACCCCGAACAGCCAGTCCTTCCTTTCTATTATCCAGCAAAATGAAGAGACACAACCTACAGCAAATCCGCTGTAATATCCTCTGTTTTCTCTCACAGTCTCACCTCTCTGTTTCTCGCTCACAGAATACACATCTATTTCACAGCCTCAAATACAATACCCTCATACAAAGAGAGGGGTTGCCTTCTAGGGAAAAAATCCCTAAACTAAACATAAGTTATACCGTCAGATCATCTGCCTAATGAACGGCCCAGATTGACTAGAAATTACTATACTTTTACAAGGCAATTTTACATTTGTTTTTAGCTTCGGGGGCGCTACCCCCGAGCCCCCGCCGAGGGACCGCTGGCCCCCGGACCCCCCAGCCAGGGGGGATGGCCCCCCCCCGGACCCCCGCGGGGGGGACAAGTCCCCCCCGCACCCCCCCGCGTGGAGGGGTGTACAAACTTCCTGGGGTATACATGCGACTGAAACAAAGACCTCTGAACAATCATGCTCCACACACAACAATCTCCCACTTGGAGAATGATTGTTGAAACTCCACCGCTGCTTCATTTGGTGGACTATGAATCCTCTTTGGACTTGGCTGTTTCTCATCTTCATCGTCATCCTTGAAGACCAATTGAAACTGAGCATATTCTCAGTTTCTCCCTGGTTACAACTTTTGTTAGCATATCTGTAGGATTCTGGCTAGTGTGTAACTTTTCCAGCTTCAACTCTCCATCTTCCAACACTGATCGTATGAAATGGTACTTGAGTTGTATGTGTTTAGTCCTGGAATGAAATGCTGAGTTCTTTGCAAGATGAATGGCACTTTGACTATCACTGTATAACGTGCCCATATCATGCACCTTACCCAATTCACCCATAAACCTCTGTAACCAAATCATTTCTTTACTAGCCTCTGTAGCAGCAACATACTCTGCTTCTGTTGTTGAAAGTGCAACAACACTTTGGATTTTTGAAACCCAACTGACAGCTGTTCCTCCAACAGTAAATACATATCCTGTAGTGCTCCTCCTGTTATCTCTGTCACCGGCCATATCTGCATCAACATATCCTTGTAGGGAGATGTTTGAACCATCAAAGCATAATGCTTGATTTGTGGTACCTTTCAAACATCTGAGAATCCATTTCACTGCCATCCAATGTTCCTTTCCTGGATTGTTCATGTACCTGCTTACAACTCCCACTGCATGTGCAATATCAGGCCTTGTGCAGACCATTGCATACATTAAGCTTCCAACTGCTGATGCATATGGAACTTTAGACATATAATCCATGTCTTCTTGGGTCTTTGGGCACATTTCCTTGAAGTTTGAAATGGCTAGCAAAAGGTGTACTAACTGGTTTTGCATTGTGCATGTTAAATCTTTTCAACACCTTTTGTATGTACTCATTCTGAGACAATGTTAATTTACGATTTTTCCTGTCTCTAGTTATTCTCATACCAAGGATTTATTTTGCAGCTCCTAAATCCTTCATTGCAAATGAATTTGCCAATTTTATTTTGAGCACATTTATTTCCTACATGTTAGATCCTGCAACAAGCATGTCATCTACATACAATAACAATATAATATAGCTGCCATCATTTTGCTTTTTCAAATAAACACAATGATCAGAGTGACATCTAGTATAACCTTGTTCAGACATAAACTTGTCAAATTTTAGATACCACTGCCTTGGAGCCTGTTTTAAGCCATACAAGCTCTTCTTCAACCTGCACACTAGTTTCTCCTTCCCTTTCACCTCATATCCTTGTGGCTGCTGCATATATATCTCTTCCTCCAAATCCCCATGGAGAAAGGCTGTCTTTACATCTAACTGCTCAAGATGCAAATCTTCAGCTGCTACAAGACTTAAAATAGTTTTGATTGAAGTCATTTTAATAACAGGAGAAAATATTTCATCAAAATCAATACCTTTCTTCTGTGCAAACCCCTTCACCACAAGTCTAGCTTTGTACCTCTGTTTTCCTCCATCTTCTTCCTTCAGCCTGTAAACCCATTTATTCTTCAATGTAGTTTTTTTCCTGCAGGCAACCTGACTAAATCCCAAGTCTGGTTATGCATTAAGGAGTCCATCTCTTCTTCCATGGCTACCTCCCACTTCTTCCTGCTTTCAACCTGCATTGCTTCTTCATAACATTCGGGTTCACCGGAATCAGTCAACAATAAATAATATAATGAAGGAGAGTATCGTTCGGGGGGTCTACTTATCCTGGTAGATCTTCTAACACCACTTTCAGGTGTTTGGGGTGCCTGTTGTTGTTGTGGTGGTTGCTGTTGTTGTGGTTGTTGATTATTATTATTTTCAGGCACCTTTCCTTTTTCAATGATTTCATCAAGAACTGCGTATTCCTTGTTTTCCTTTTCCTGTTTCTTTTCCTGCAACTGATTCTTATACAAGACCTTTTCATTGAATATTACATCTCTGCTCCTAATGATTTTGTGATTTTTGTAATCATATAAGCAATAACCAAAATCATTAACACCATATCCAATAAAGGTACATTTCTTTGACTTTGCCTCAAGCTTTGTTCTATTTTCTTTATCAATATGGACAAAGGCCTCACAACCAAAAGGCTTTAAAAAAGAGTAGTTTACCTTTTTACCTGTCCATGCTTCCTCTGGAACACCACCATCCAAGGAACTTGAAGGCCTCTGTTTATTAGATAAACAGCAGTATCTACAGCATCTGCCCAAAACTGTAAAGGCAATCCTGCATGCAATCTCATGCACCTTGCACGCTCCATGATTGTTCTGTTCATCCTTTCTGACACACCATTTTCTTGTGGTGTTCTTGGAACTGTCTTCTCTCTCCGAATTCCATGCTCTGAACAGTACCTATCAAACTCTTTGCTGCAATATTCACCTCCATTGTCTGATCAAAGACACTTCAATTTCTTTCCTGTCTCAATCTCAACCAAAGCTTTCCATTTCTTGAAAGTATCAAATACATCAAATTTATTCTTAATACAATAAATCCAAGTTTTTCTAGTTGCATCATCAATAAAAGTAACATAATAACGAGAGCCATCGAGAGATGATACGTGAGCAGGTCCCCATACATCTGTATGCACAAGCTCTAATTTTTTATTCTTCTTTTCTTTCCCAACTCTGAGAAATCTGACTCTCTTCTGTTTTCCATAAATGCAATTCTCACAGAAATCCAAACCAACATTCTTCAAACCCGGCAACAAATTCCTTGAATGAAGAATCTTCATCCCCTTTTCACTCATGTGTGCGAGCCTATGATGCCATAATGCTGCATCTGCTCCTTTGGAAGTTAAAGCATTAATAGAGTTAGAAATACCATTGCATAAATACAATGTACCAACCTTTTCGCCTTTTGCTATTACCAGGGCTCCTTTGGTGACCTTCCAAGCTTTATCTATGAAAGTTGTCACACAACCTTCACCGCCTAACTACCCTGTTGAAATCAGATTTTTCTTTAGATCTGGAACATGCCTTACCTCCTTTAATAGCCATTGGTTTCCATTCTGCTATTTTACAAGAACCTTACCCATTCCAACGATTTTACAGGGTTTATCATCACCCAAACGAACTTGTCCAAAATCTCCTTGAACATAGTCATGAAAGTATTTCTTATCAGGTGTGGCATGGAATGAAGCCCCTAAATCTACCACCCAGGAATCAGTAATATTTTCGAAAGAAAGAATCAAAGCAAATTGTAACACCTCACCTGTCACATTTGCTTCATGATTGTTTTCTTGCTGTGTATCTCCTTCTTTTCCCTTCCGAGATCTACAGTCTTTCTTTAGGTGTCCTTTCTTTCCACATTTCCAGCACACTATCCCCGATATGGACTTGGATCTGCCTTTCCTTGATTTACTGCGATATCCTGAGCTCTTTCCTCTTTCCATTTTTCTTCCTCTAGACTCTGCACTCAAAGCATTTCCCGATGTCTCACTGGAGCTTTTCCGTTGCATTTCCTCGCTAAGGATAGCACCGACAACATCATCAAACTTTAAAGTACTAGATCCAGAAACGGAGTTACTAATGGCCATTACCAAACCATTCCAACTTTCTGGTAATGAGCACAAGAATAACAGAGCTCTAACTTTATCATCAAAGTTTACCCCTACAGAACTTAACTGACTTGTAACTGTATTAAAATCATTTAAATGGTTTGCAACAGATCCACCTTCCGACATATTCATATTAAATAACCGTTTCATAAGAAATACCTTGTTTGAGGCCGAGGGTTTTTCATATAGTTTCGACAACGTCTGCATCAAACCCTCTGTCGTGGTTTCCTTCGAAATGTTAAAGGCGACTGACGCAGCAAGGCACAATCGTATTGTTCCGAGTGCCTTTCTATCGAGAAGGTTCCATTCTTCGTCTTTCATACCCGTCGACATCTTTGTTTTTCCGCCCAATGGTAGGTATAGATCTTTCTGATACAGATAATCTTCCATCTGCATCTTCCACAGCGAGAAGTTTTGGCTGTTAAATTTCTCGACCCTAAATTTACCATCTTCCGCCATTGCTCCCACTCGAACCAGGAACCCTTCTTTCCTGTGAGTTTGTCAGCCAAATAGACCTTCAGCTCTAATACCAGTTGTTAGAAAATTATATATTACGGAGCAATGGAACACATAAAATATTGCAGAAATATAAACACAGAAAACGCACAAAACAAGAGAGACACAGATATACGTGGTTCACCCAGTTTGGGCTACGTCCACCCCGAACAGCCAGTCCTTCCTTTCTATTATCCGGCAAAATGAAGAGACACAACCTACAGCAAATCCGCTGTAATATCCTCTTTTTTCTCTCACAGTCTCACCTCTCTGTTTCTCGCTCACAGAATACACATCTATTTCACAGCCTCAAATACAATACCCTCATACAAAGAGAGGGGTTGCCTTCTAGGGCAAAAAACCCTACACTAAACATAAGTTCTACCGTCAGATCATCTGCCTAATGAACAACCCAGATTGACTAGAAATTACTATACTTTTACAAGGCAATTTTACATTTGTTTTTAGCTTCGGGGCGCTGCCCCCGAGTCCCCGCCGGGGGACCGCTGGCCCCCGGACCCCCCAGTCGGGGGGGATGGGCCCCCCTTGGACCCCCGCGGGGGGGACAAGTCCCCCCGCACCCCCCGCGTGGAGGGGTGTACAAACTTCCTGGGGTATACATCCGGCTGAAACAAAGACCTCTGAACAATCATGCTCCACACACAACAGATTTCCCTAAGCTGCTAACTCCCTTTACTCACTGACTCACATTATGGACATGTTTTTGTTTTGACATATGGTATCATGAAGACACATAGAGTGAAACACTATAACATGACCTAAAATGAGGAATTTAACCATTTCATGACCCAAGACACTTAAATGAAGATATGATACCTTGAAAAAGACAATGACCATGATGAGTGATGAAGACCATGAATAAGTTAAGGGAGTAGAAGAGACTAACCTCCCTAACCAGTGACCAAATTTTTATTGAAAAGCTATTTGAAACCATAAAAATTTGACCTAAGACCCTAGTAAAAAAAACTTTGGAAGAGCACATTTGATCACTGGTGACTGACATGACTGAAAGACACTAACAATGCATGTAGAGAGGTATATTCAGAAGATGAGGACTTCAAGGAGGTGTATCAACAGTTGCAGAGTCAGAGTCATGTGAACGATGGCAACAACACCATTGACTACCATCTCCACGATGGGTTACTCTACAGACTAGATAGGTTGTGTGTTCCTAAAGGTGAGAGTTTGTAGTTGATTAGAGAGTTTCACGCCTCCAAGGTTACAAGGCACTTTGGTGTATGGAAGATTGTGGATAACTTGCATAGGTATGTGTATTGGCCCAAGATGTAAGAGTAGTTAGTTAGGTTCATAAGAGGATACATGCTTTGTTGTACCATCAAGCCTAGTAGCTGGAAACATGGTCTATATAATCCCTTACCTATACCTACTCATCCTTGGGAAAGCGTTTCCATGAACTTTGTGGGAGGTTTACCGACAACCAGGAAGGGACATGACTACCTGTTTGTGGTAGTTGATAGGTTTACCAAGTTGTGTGTTCTGGCACCCTGTAAAAAGACCATCAATGAACAAGAATCAACAAACTTGTTCTTTGGACAGACCTGGGTGCACTTTGGGATACCAAGGAGCATCATTTCAGACAGGGACACAAGATTTCTCAGTGCATTCTGGACTACATTGTGGGAGAAGATGGACACAAAGTTGAAGATATCTACAACATTCCATCCACAGATAGATGGGCATACAGAAGTAGTCAACAAGACTTTGGTGCAACTTCTGAGGGGATACAACCATAAGCATCCAAAGACCTTTGATGATAATATGGTATATATACAACATTCTTATAACAGAGAAGTCTACACTTCTATAGGAAAGTCCCCATTTGAGACTTGTTTTGGATATTTTCCACCTTCACCTTTGGATATTGCATATGGGCAGCAAGGAGGAGTGAGGGAAGATCTTACAGGAGATGCTTTCCAGGCTGAAAAATTTATAGAGAAGATTAGGTAGATCCATCTACGGTACAAGAAACACTACAAAATTTGCAAGAGAAGTATAAGGTCAGACATGATCAACACAAAATAGAAAATCCTTCAAGGTGGGAGATAGAGTACGACTACAGTTGAACAAGGAGAGGTTGCAAGGGCCTGGTAAGAAAATCAAGGCTCTAAGGTATGATCCCTTTGAGATAATGGAAAAGGTGGGTGATAATGCCTATCAACTCAATTTACCACCATATATGTGCATTTACTTAGTTGTAAATGTAGATAATTTGAAACTCTATGAGCCTTCCATGTTAGATCAGGAAGAGGAACAGGTCCTACCTTTTGTGGAGGATTTGGTACCAGACGTTGAGGTCGAGTTGACAGAAGATACAGTTTTACAAAATAGGTTCAGAACTAAAAGACAAGGGCAGCATGACCTTTGGCAGATTGGGTTAAAGGGACAACTTCCAAGCAAAGCTAAATGGTGCACTAGATAGAAGATGGAGGAAAAATTTCCTCGCTTCATTCTTGAAACGGTTTTGGGGACAAAAATCCACTCAAAATGGGGAGGTGTAATCCAAATTGGATCATTATATTTTTTTTCATCCATATCAGTGCATTTGGAGTGGAAAAAGTGGAGGAATCAACTCACGGGACTGTTTTTACCGGCTAGACCCAGTTTGGCGAAATGGGGTCTGAAACCTTCCAAGAGCATTTCGATGTATCAAATGACATTTTTTGGGGGTAAAAATTTATCAAAATAGTTCCACACATTTTCATGTTATTCTACACAGAAATATATTTTCAATGATGCAAGAAGAGCGTCAATCAAAGTCCGCATGCAAAAGTTATGCCACTTAGAAGTTGACCTTCCTGTTTTCACACCTATAGTTTGGGAGGATGCTACATCGGCCCCAATTATTTATGGAAAAGGGTCTATCCATGTGCTTATGATGTAAAATAATCTAGAATATTCTATATTGTAACTCTAGTTAAGAGTTTATGTAGTCAAAATTAACCACCAACAGGCTATCAAGTTGTGGTATAACCGGGCCATTAGGAGGAAGAGGCATTCCATTCTTTCAAGAGAATTTTGTTCCATAGTTGAGAAAAGATAGGTAAGAGAGATAGAAGGTAGAGCACACAAAGAGGATCTATGCACTATAGCATCCTACGGGCCATAGGCATTACTTCTTTGTACCTGCAGCCATATTTCCAAAAAGAGAAAGAGAGCGAAGCTGCCTCAACTTCCAGCTGGGTTTTGCTCCCAAATGGGTTTCCCATAAAGCATATATTGTGTCTTGTGTGTGTGTGTGTGTGATTATTTTTTCATTCTCTAATTTTTTTCATAATTTCCATTCGCATGCATGCACTAATTACAGTTAAATCCAGAAATCTTAAAGTTTAATAAACTGTAATAGTGTAAAATTTTTAGAGTTTTAATATAATATTATTAGATCTGTTGTGACGAACTATCCGGTAGAATATCCATGACAGTTTACAGATCACACACTTATAGGATTCTTGGATTATTCTTCGAGCACTTAGACATACATTGGATTTGGAGAAAGAAGGCAAACGAAAGCACAAGGGAACAATTGGATTAGTGGGTACATCTAGATTTCTTTTAGGTAACAAGTTGCATGTATGATTTCCTTGCTAGTTTATGGATGCTTGGTATATGCATGTGATTATCTAGTTATGTTTTATCATTGGTATAGAGGATTACCTAGATTGGCATTGATTTTAGCCTTTCCTTTTCATTTCTTGGATAGCCATGGTGTTGTGGGTTTTTTCCACTTGATTATTTTCTGGTTGGTGCTCATAATTCCTTATGGTTGTGGGTTGGAATAAATGCTCTGGAAGCCCTAAAATAGCTTGGGTTGAGTTACTAGTCCTAGAGCCTAGGTTGGTATAAACACTTTGGATCCCTTGGTCAGTTGAGTTACTAGTCCCTGGAGTTGGGTTGGACAAACGCTCTGGAGCCCTTGAAAGTTGTGGGTTGAGTTACTAGTTCCTGTAGCCCTGAACAACTTAGGTAGAGACCGATCTAGTTGGTTTTAATGATGTATGACTGTGAGGTGGAATCATTGGTTGAGCGTTGAGGTGGTTTGGCCTCTAGAAGCCCTGGTTTGCTCGTCTTGTTTTATTCCATGAGATCCCACATTCATGCTTGGAATATGGCGCGAGGGTGATTGGTTGAAGAGAGATTTGGTTCATCCCAATCTATGGTTGGGTGGTATGTGAAATTCCCTGACTTGGTTGATATCTTCATTTGCTAATAAGAGTTATTATTTTGTTAATATTCATGTATATTTGTTGGCAATATGTTGGTGATATTATGGCTGGGATGCCATGGTTTATATGTTGGTTATTTTCTGGTTATATGTTGTTCATATGATGTGTATCTTTTATGGCTCTTGTCATGAATTGTTTAGATATTTATCGGTTGATGAATGTATGGACTAATAAGTGTTATTGAAGCTACGTGGAGATGGAATAGGGCCTTCTTGGTGATTCTTAGATGAATCTCAGACTTTTATGATCAAATATGCATTCACAACCTATAGCTTATGTTTTCCATGTGTTTGACGAAATTTCTGTTATGTTCTAAGTAATCTAGGTCAAGTTCTTCCTTCCAGTTTGTATGTTATCTATCACTAAACCCAAAAATATAGTATAATAATGAATTAAAGCAAGAAATTCCATCCCACCCAAATTATCCCTTTGGCGAAGCTATGGGGGATGTTTAAGGCTCGATTTTATCCTTTCTCATCGAAAGACGAAGATTAGGTTAACATGAAGGTGTTCACATTCACTAGGGAGGACTTTGTAATGCCTCCTTTAGACCTGAAACTCTTCCTTACTTGGTACACTCATACCTACAGCCTACTGCCTCAGGCCTACGGGGAAATTATGCTTCTGATAGAGCCTAGTTACCTAGGGGAAAGCCTACTCCAAGTGTGTTTCCATTTCTAGGGTGCACTTATCCTCCTAAGATACAGTTGATGAACAAATATTGATGGGAGAAATGAAGAAACACTCACGAACTTCCAAATAACACCATTTTCGGTTTCAACTAGCCCTCCTTGCTTTCTCTCCCAGTAAACAACGAGTACCCACATAACGACAACATCGAAGAACTAAAACAATGGATAACTGAACTTGGTTCTAAAGGCATGATTTCTCCGATGCATTTGTTTAGCGGAGGTTGAAAAATTGATATCTATCTATTCTCTGTTCTGCTCAACTGAGTGCTTATTGTGCAATGTGTCGTCTATAGAAATAAGGGTTGGCCTAAAAGCATCCAGAACCATGGGATCTATGGTTACTATGTATCTTTGGCTTAAGGCCTGCGACTTTCTTTAGCCTTGTTCTCATGTCATTAATTATTTTGAGAAGTTTTAGGAAGTTCTGGGTAGCGGTCTGGAGGCTAACCTGGAATTTAGGCTTAGATATCGAGACTGCATCCTCTGATATTGACATTTTGGGTCACAACTGCACTCAACCAAGCTTGTGCATGTAGTTGGAGGCCTATAACCACCTGTAGGTCTTATCATGCATGGGGTTGGGGGTTAAAGTGTGTGAAAGGGGGCCCTAGATTAGGGTTTGGTCACCTGGGGTGGTTCTTTGGCTCCTGACTGTCCCTGTAGCCCTGTGAAACGTTGTAAGTTGTAAATTGATGGTCAGTTGTGGGCCCCACTTCCGTAACGGGAGCTAGGAGGTTGAGCCATGTCATAATAGCTCTATGTCTCATGTTTACCCTCGCGGCGCAATGATACTCGGTAATGTGGGAGGGGTGGTTACAGTGGTAGTTAATTAATTTTTTTAGACATCAATTTGACAAGTGTATTTGAAATTAACACACACACAAACACACAAGTGTATTTTTTTTTGGCATGATTTTGACAAAATTTTTGGAAATCCAGGCTACAACTATCAAGCTTTAGTTTTAGAATTTTAGGTGATTCATGGTTCTTGAGGATGCTAAATACATTTCCACCATTAAAAAAACGATTCAAACACTCACAGTATTAGATTTTTTTAAAAACAAAACATCACATGAAATATATATATATATATATATATATACACACACACACAATTTTCACTTTGAGTGTGATAGGTAAATAGTAGTTGAAACTTTTAAAATTGGAAACTTAACATGCAATATGATCTAGTAAATATTGAAGATAATAAATAATTTTAAAGTAAAATTTTGATGTTTTCGTAACATAACAAGGAGTTTTGATTTTTCTATAAAATAACAAGTAAATTTTTCTATAATTAATAATAGAGAATTTGATTTTTCCATAGCTAATTATGCATTCAAACTTGATGGAAAATAAATCCCATGTGAATATTCAATTGAAATGTAATCCATTTCTAGTCAAGCTCAACACACCCACTTTATGCTAGATATGCAAGTTTCAATCTTTTCAACTAGTTTAGAATTTATTTAATACAATTTTGTTTTTCAAAGAAAAACGATTCAAACACTCACAGTATTAGATTTTTTGAAAAACAAAACATCACATGAGAAAATTGTCGTCTAGTGAAATTATATATATAGATACACACAATTTTCACTTTGAGTGTGATAGGTAAATAATAGTTGAAACTTTTAAAATTGGAAACTTAACATGCAATATGATCTAGTAAATATTGAAGATAATAAATAATTTTAAAGTAAAATTTTGATGTTTTCTAACATAACAAGGAGTTTTGATTTTTCTATAAAATAACAAGTAAAATTTTCTATAATTAATAATAGAGAATTTGATTTTTCCATAGCTAATTATGCATTCAAACTTGATGGAAAATAAATCCCATGTGAATATTCAATTGAAATGCAATCCATTTCTAGTCAAGCTCAACACACCCACTTTATGCTAGATATGCAAGTTTCAATCTTTTCAACTAGTTTAGAATTTATTTAATACAATTTTGTTTTTCAAAGATTCTTCTATTTTGATTTGAGTTGATATTAATGAATTATATTTATTGTTTATAGGTTCCTTATTGTTCATTTTACAATATTCTTAATGCCATAGACATTCAATATTCCTTATACTTGACATAGAAACATACTTTGCCTCACAAAACTCTTGGTTTAATAAGTTTTAATAACTTGTGCCATAATCCATGTGTGTCTGTGAGAGAGATAATTAGGATGTAGATTGTCATAATTGTTCAATTATAAAATACCAATTATAAACAAAAACTGTAGTGCAAGAAGTATCTATCTTGGTGGAATTTGAAGAATAGTAAAAAAAAATGTTATTGTGAAATGGTAAGAAATAACTTATAATATAATCAAGGAATTATTTGGCCGTTGTGGCTAATAGATCTTCACTAACTTACAGTTCTTAATTAAACTATTTATAGTAAGGTCCCCTATGCAATCCATAGTTTATTCATTTAATCCTAACAAATCCACCATGCAATCCACAATTTTTTTGTTATATTCTTGTTTTCAAGGGTTGTGATAGGAATGCATCTAATATATACTATTGGAAGTTAGAAGTCTATAACATAAAATTACTAAAGAAAGAGAAAATATTACCTTGAATTGATCTAAATTGAATTATTAACCAGCATAGATCCATCTTAAGCACAAATCTAACATGAGCTGAGAGGGATCAATTTTCTTCATGTCCAAACTTATTTTAGAGTGCAAAACACAATGTGTAATTTTTCATTGTTTGAATTGTATTTTTTGAATGCTATAGAGTTTATTACATAATACGTGAATTGACCCATTTCATCAGTGCACATTAAAATAGTTTTTTTGTTTGTTATTAATATATTTATATGTCAATATTATTTCATATTAAAATATTTTATTAATATTAAAATAATTTATAAATAACCCACATTAGATATTTTATTCTATACAACATACAATATTTTCTTTTAACGCTTTTTATATATAGATATATATGAAAATTGATATCACGTATTAAAATATTTTTGAAAAGTATAAGGTTTAAACATCTTATTCACATATTTTTTAAAATTAGATTAGGTCATATGGGAAACTATTTAAACATTCGTAACATATATATCTATATATATATATATATATATATATATACATATATATATACATATATATATATATATATATATATATATATATATATATATATATATATATATATATATTTCTTTTAGATCATATCCGAGATTGATTTTCTATTTAGAGAATATTTTATTTTTATTTTAAGAGGGTTATGTGCCAACTCCAAGTTGAGGAGGAACATACTTACACATCACCTTCACAATGGTTACACATCACTTTCACCATGGGCTATAAAATGAGCCTTTCTACTCAATGAACTTTTTGGCTCAATAAATTTATTGTTTCTGCCATAATACTAGATGTTAGAGTTCAGGTTACAATTAACACTTGAAATTTGAATATCTAGGATTGTAAAATTATATTGGGTTGAAACACAATAATAAGATTAGGAATTTGTTAATCTTGTTATAAAAGTAATTTAAATATTATATATATATATATATATATATATATAATTTATTTATTTATTATATGTATATATTAGATAACAAAAAATATTTAAAGGTTAATTAATTTATAGTTAAGAATAATAATAGTTTTTTTAATTTGACCACTTTACAAAAGTAAAATCGTAAAAATTCAGTCATTTAAAATTTCTAGGAAACAAAAAATCCAAATAGCCAATTTAGGTTTAACAATAATTGTTTTTTATTTTTTTTTACATATTTTATATTTATTTTAAAAAATTGTAAATATTGTAGATTGTTTTTTACATAAATTATACATTTATTTTTACATAAATTATATATATTTTAAAAAATTGTAAATATTGTAGATTGTTTTTTTACATAAATTATACATTTATTTTTACATAGATTATATATATTTTAAAAAATTGTAAATATTGTAGATTGAAACTTCAATATTTCCATGTTTGACTACAAAATTATTTTGAATTGTTAAATTGTAATGGTTTTAAATTAGTTTGAAACTTCAGTAATTTTATAAAAAGTATTTGTTATTTTCCTTTAATTCTATATATATATGGAATTTTAGAGAAGTATTATTAGTCCTTTCCATCTACATCATGGAATTATTAGTAATTGAATTATTGTGTTTATCTTTGTTGTCGGCGATTTTTTTTTTTTATCACGGAGACCTAAGGTTCTACTGCAAGGTGCCAATGACAGCACCCATTGTAGTCTAGCATAATGCTAACATATTTGATCTTCTGCATGGGAAGAATGTCTCACTTGAGGTGTGCTGAGAATTTTATAGGATTTTTCAGGTTTTACATGGTAATAGAATCCATTGTGTCAATTAAAATATGCATCATAATAATCAACATTCACAAATCAATCAAATATTCTTTGTGCAAGAGATAACAGACACATCATACAAAACTTAGCACACAATCTAAAAAAAAAAAAGTAGCCACAACATGCATACATCCAAACATAAAACGCAGTAGTTTCCCTGCAATGATTTCCTTTCATTATTAACAACCCTGATAAATAACACATCTACAGATCTACATTAGCTCTGCTAGATCTATCAAATATCAATCCCAAAACCCTTTATAATCATAGGATGATCTGAAAACCACCTTTGAGTGATCACAGTTAAAGAATTATTGAATGAAGGTATTACATATTCATGTGTTGGTGTGTGTATATGTTATTTTAGGCAACGGATCGATCAGATTGCAAAATACACAGACACTGGGAAATGGAAAACAACAGAGAAAAATAGTAAGCAATTACAAGAACACAACAATTTAAATAGGAGTTCACCCTATCCTCCAGGGCTACGTCTCTGGTCCAGTTTTCAATGGTGCCGTTCTTTTATTGTATCTTTAAAGTAGAGAATTACAATGAGGAGCTCAATCTGAGTCTCCTGAAACAAAATTGCTTCGGAGGGTGGTTCTTGGGTGCCCCAAGCCACTAGAGTGCACAGACTCTTTTCCTTACCAGCTCTTGACCTCTCTGGTCTATAATGGAAGGAGCCCGATGTGGTGCTCAATACCCGATAGATCCTCTCAGGGTTTTGCTTGAACCTCTCAAGCTTGCTATCTGCTCGATGCTGCCTTAGGTCAGCTCGGCTCCCTGTCTTTCTGCTTCTTGCTTCACTGTCTTTTCTTTTCTCCGTCTTCATTCTCTTCTTCCTCTTTGTGTCCTCTGTTTTGTCTGTTCATGGCTTAAAGCCAATTTGTCTCACGACTGTTCGATTCCCCTTCCGCCTCCGTCAGATCGCCTGCTGCTATTCACTTGGAATTCCCTGTCTTTGCGTCATCATCAACAACTCACAGGAAGTGGCCACTTGTCCTCTCACGAACTGCACCAGCTCTTCTCCGTCGGTTCGGTTTTCCTGTTATGCTGTGGTGTGACTCATCCGCCAACTCAGCGATCAAATCGGACTTCAGAATTATTTATGCTGCGGCTTAATCCCCTGTCAATTCCAGTTTCTCCATCGGGCACGATCTCCACCGTTAGATCTGGAGCCCCCAGATCCGACGACATTCACTCATTTCGTGCGGTTGACTTGTTTGACCGTTAGCATGCAATGAGCGACAATTTTCTCTCTCCTTCGCCTGCCACGCATCGGGTGCTGAATGGAATCGCTCGTTTTTCTTCAAATCCTCTTACCGCCCAAGGGTGCCCCTGATATACCGCTGGTTTTTAGAGCGCGGGTCTCACCTTTAGCCTTTAGCGCTTTCCCCACGGTTTTCCCAGCTTCCATGCGACCGAGCGCTCGGGGCCTTTCCTTCTAGAGGGGTTTTTCCCAGCGAAACGATATCCTTTTCCCGATCTGGGCTTCCCAAGTGCCAGTTTTGCCTCTTGCGCGGTCTCCATGGGCCTCAATCAGTGCGCGTTGACCGAGGTCCTCATCGTTCCCCGCTGGCTGCAAACTGCCACTGTCCAAAGATCTTCCTAATCGCTCCGTGCTCTTAAATTCGAAGTCTTTGTCCTGATTTGATACAATCATGGTACATTGATAATCTTCATGGATCCAATTCGGATCACAGCCTTCCCACTGAAAAAGCTTTTGGACCACCAAAAGTTGGTTTTTAAGCATCGACTAAGTGAGGGTACAATTGTCTCGCTTGTCCAATCTCTATCCACTTTGCACTGCTTGGCTTTGAACCCTTGATTCCAATTCTGAGGTACTCAACATCTCCTCTGCGCGTCGTTCTCACCTTCCTATCTAGAATTGTGTCTTCCTGCAACTCATTAAGATACTTAGGTAGCAGGTCATCAATAGAAGGCAATTGAATCTGCTCTTCGGGATCCTCAATTAGAGAGGGTTCAAACAATCTCAAGCAATTTGCATTTACGACTGAGTAGATGTGCATGTAAGCTGGTAGGTCAAGGAAAAAAGCATTTTCACTAATCTTCTCAAGTATTTTGAAAGGTCCATACCTGATAGGCTTTAGCTTTTTACCTTCACCTTGCATCCTGTCCTTGCTGATATACAACCAGACTTGGTCACCAACTTGGAAACTATGCTCCATCTGATGCTTGTCATGCCTAGCCTTGTATTTGTCTTGGCTCTTTTCCAGTTGTTCCTGTACTGCTTGGTGGATCTCCTGGATTTTTTCAATGAACCTAGTTGCCCTGTCCACATCACTGTGTCCTTCAACTATGGTATCTTTACCAAAGACAAAATCCAAAGGAGACCTTGGTGTGAAACCAAAATAGGTCTCAAAAGGAGATCTCTGTGTAGAAGAATGTTTTGCTCTGTTGTAAGCATGCTGCACATAACACAAATGTTCATCCCAAAGCTTAGGATGTTTGCTGCAATATCCTTGCTTCACATCTAGTGAATGAAGGTTTTTCTGAAAGCCAGTTCCAGAGTGGAAAGCTCTGTTGAAGAATGGGATAGGGAATTAGGTATACTTCATCTCTTATTTTGACCAAGGTGCGAAGCTGCTTGTCCCTCTGGGGGGCAAGGACACTATCTAAACTTAATCCACTGGTGCTTCTTCAATGGATGCTGCTTAAACCGCTGCTGCCCCTAAGAAAGCGAAAAAGGAGACCTTTTTTCACTAGAATGAATGAGTTCCATGGAGTATAGGGCCATAGAGACTGCCTTTCTTTATGGTAAGGACCGGGTGAGCTCGTTTTCGTTTCCCTAACCTAGTAACTGGATCACTGTCCTGTTAACTACTTTTGTCTGGCCATCAGTTTGTGGATGAAAAGCTATGCTTTTCTTCAGTTTGGTGTCCATCAGTTCCCATAGACTTGACCAAAACTTCCCCACAAATCGGGTGTCTCAATAAGATACAATGGAAATGGGTAATCCAAAATGAACCCATACATGTTCAAAGAACAGTTTTGCAGTTTGTTCAGCTGTAATCTATTTGTTACAAGGTATCAAAATACACATTTTGCTGAACCTATCCACAACAACATATAGATAATCATGACCTTTCCTAGATTTAGGTAGTCCCCCAACAAAATCCATGGAAACACTTTCCCAAGAGTGCAAGGAACTAGTAATGGAGTGTACAAACCTAGTTTTCTATTGCAGGGCTTGCTTTTTCACACATAGGACACCCTCTTACATATATAGAAACTGTCTCATTCATTTTTGGCCAATAACAAAATCTCTGCAGTTGTGCAACTGTTTTACTTACCCCAAAGTGACCTGATATCAGAGAAGTGTGGGCTTCTCTAATTATCTTTACTCTTTCAATTTGTGGAATGCATAACTTCCCACAATGGTATACGAGTCGGTCCCTTACATGATAATCCAATTCTTCTACTCGTTTGCCTTGACTTAAAGTTGCATATACATCTTTAAAGTCTATATCTTGAGCATATTGTTCAATGTAGCTTTCATGTAGCACCGAATTATGCTTAAGTATAGTAGATGCATTTATAATGGGTCTAGATAACATGTCTGCAACTTTATTATGTATGCCCTTTTTATATCTGATGACTAAATGAAACTATTCTAGAAAACCCATCCATCTATAGTGCCTTGATTACTGCAACTTAGTTTGAGAGTGTATATATTGAAGTGGTTGATGATCAGTATGTATCACTGTCTCTTTGCCCATTAAGTAATGTTTCCACTTTTTCACACTCTGTACTAATGCATACAATTCTTTGTCATATGTAGGATAGTTAACTACTGCAGGATTAAAAGTCTCAAAATGATAACATATGGGTTTATCGTGCTGTGTCAACACTGCTCCCATGGCATAGTCATTGGCATCTATTTGGATCTCAAATGGTCTTTGAAGATCAGGTAGTGCTAGTACAAGTGATGTACTAATATTTTCTTTCAAGGTGTCGAAGGCTTTCTGATGTTTGCTTCCCCACTAAAACACCTTGTTCAATCCTGTTAAAGCATGTAAGGGAGCTGCAATTAAGGAAAAGTTAGAAATGAACTTCCTCCAATATTGTGCTGCTCCTAAGAAGCTTCTCACTTCTGCAGCAGATTTGGGTTTAGGCCAGTTTACAATGACTGCCACCTTAGAGGTATCTATCTTCAATTCACCACCCCCTCCTATATGACCCAAATAATTTAGAGATGTTTTGCCAAATTCACATTTTGAGAGTTTAACATGAAGTTTTTCTCTTTTCAAAACATCTAATGTCTGCTTAACATGCTTTAAGTGTTCTTCCCACGTTTTACTAAATATCAGAATGTCATCCAGATACACAATAACAAATCCATCAAGAAAAGGTCTGAGTACATCATTCATTAATCTCATGAAAATAGCAGGAGTATTAGTTAAGCCAAAAGGCATAACCAGCCACTCATACAATCCCTACTTTGTTTTGAAAGAAGTATTCCATGCATCTTGTTCTGCAACTCTAACCTGATGGTATCCACTGTGCAAGTCTAGCTTGGAGAAATAAACAACTTCTTTCAATTGATCTAAAAGATCATCTATGCGAGGAAGGGGATAACGATTTTTTATTGTTATCTTATTTAGTGCTCGGTAATCAATGCACATTCTCCATGAGCCATATTTCTTTCTCACCAAAACGATTGGTGACCCACATGGTGATGTGCTAGGCCTGATGAACCCTTTCTCGAGCAACTCCTGCACCTGCTTCTTGATTTCAACATTCTCTAAAGCAGACAACCTGTACATTCCAATGTTAGGCAAAGGAGCATCTTGCTGCAAAATAATATCATGTACTATTTCCTTTTTGGGTGGCAGACCTTTAGGTTCTTGAAACAAGATATCATACTCTGAAACAACCTTTTCTAAATCAGCTTGCTATTTAGCATTACAACCCTCAAATACATTGGTTTTATCAGGTTTCTTTTCCTTTACAACCATCAGTAAGAATTGTTTACATGAATTTATCATTCTTTTCATCTGCCCTGAGTTTATGAGAGTATAATTATTCTTGAGCTTATGAGCTCTTACAAAGTATTCGATTCCATCTTTAACAAGTAGATACTTGTTCTCAGCTCTATAGAAGATAGCTTTTCTATCATACAAGTAAGGACTTCCTAAAACAATTCCACATATATCCAAAGGAATTATGTCTAACTCAACCTCATCTACAAATGCTGACCCAAAAGAAAACTTGAGTTTGCACTGTCTAGTCACTTGTAGTTGTGCTTTATCATTCAACCATCCTAATGGGTATGGTTTCTTGTGAGGTGTAGTTGCTAATCCCAACTTCTTTACAATTGCTTCAGAAATTAAATTTACTTGTGAGCCACTATCAAACAAAGTATCAATCTTTTGATGTTTGGAAATAACTCGAATATGCAACATCTCATGTTTTTTTCTCTCATTTTCTTCCTCAATGGTAGATTGTGAGAATTACTAGTAGATGCTTCAGAATTCTTACCTTTTATACCTGTGGTTGCAATGGTTGTTTCATCTCCCAAGACTGACCCCAAATCTTTCTAAATAGCTACAACAGTCTTCTTCTTCTTGCCCTTGAACTTCTTAGGTCTCAGATCTGGATGCAAAATCCAACAATGCTCATCATCATGCCCATCCTTTTTACAATGAGTGCATGAAACCTTACTTTTCTGTGCAGTGTTAGCCTTCCTTGCTTTCCATTTCTACTTTCTTTTCTCCTTGCTCTTGCTTGCAGTGGGTTGGGATGGTCCCCCAACTTCTGGATTTCCATTATTTCCTCTAGCTTCTAGATGAGTAGCTTGTACAGATACCTCATCTATACTAGTGGGATTAAACATGAGGATGGTATGCCTCATGTAGTTGTGTAGACCACCAATGTACTTCAACAGAGTCTCTGGTGATTCTAATGAGATTCCTAGAATCAATGCTTTCTTTTTAAATTCTTGAGTGTACCCTTGCACACTTTGCCCTTTCAACTATCGAAGAGTTTTCCAACTCATCATGGCTTGTTGCATATAGGCCAATGGATAGAACTTCTTTTTGATTGTAGAAACAAATTCACTCCAGATAGAGATAGTCTTACCATGTCTTTTCATGTCAGCTTGGGTTCTGCCTTCCCACCAAACCAAGGCAGTGCCTCCTAGGTGTAGGCTTGCTAGCTGAATCTTGATCTTGTCTGAGTCAATGTTCTATACTCTGCAATACACATCAATTGTCTAATCCAATTGTCCAGATTTTTTGCATTTAACTCTGTTATGAAACCAGCTTCAAGAAAGATAGAAAAGATATATCAACGCCTTAGAATTCAGCCTCTTCGAGGGGGCAACCTCCTTTACATTACATAAATGAACAATTATTGGATTATACAAATGACAAAACCTCCTTTCAATATATAGGAGTCTAAGGAGTCACAATATAACCCAGCTGACCTAACAATAATAATATAAAGCCACAAAAATAACAATAGAGGGATTCTATGGGACACAGTAATAACAATATGGGGACAATAGGGGCACAACAATATTAATAAGGGATGCAACTACAATAGTAATGAGGTAATCACTAGTATTATAGGGACCCAACATGCCCCTCTCCTTCAAAAAAGTGTTGTCCTCAACGCTTGAGTAGTTTTGGATGCTTCTGTATAAAATTTTCATCCTCCCACGTGGAATCTTCAGTGGATAAGTTCTTGCACTTGATAAGATACTCCGAAATTGATCAATTTCGTAGCTGTCGAGTTCTTGTTTCTGTGACTACTTCTGGTTCCAATATAATTTTTCCTTCCTCGTCAAGTTCTAGAAATATTGTTTGAACTGGAAGCTTGTCGCCTATAACCTTCTTTAAACATGAAACATGGAAAACTGGGTGCAATCGAGAAGCTGCAGGAAGCTCCAATTTGTATGCCATCGTACCAATCTTTTGCAACAGCTTGTATGGACCATAATACTTTGGTGATAATTTATTATCCTTCTTAGCTTGCTTAAGAAACATTTGCTTATATGGTTGTAGCCGTAGGAATACCCAATCACCTACATCAAAACTTCTTTCACTGCGATGTTGATTTGCCTGTTGTTTCATTCTATTCTGTGCCAACACGAGGTTATCCTTTAAGATTTGGAGGACTTGTTGTTGATGTTCGATGTGATGTTCTACTGCTTGAACCGTAGAATTTTCTCTTAAATATGATGTCATGGATGGTGGTTGATATCCATAAAGTTCCATAAATGGGGTCATTTTTGTTTTTGTATAGAAGGAAGTGTTATACCACCTTTCAACCAGAGGCAACCATTTGACCCATTGTGTCCGTTTATTAGATACAAAGTAGCGAAGATATCCTTCCAAACATTTTTTTACTATCGCAGTTCGCCCATCAGATTGAGGATGATAAGATGAGCTATGAGCTAATTGAGTACCAAGACAAGAAAATTATTCTGTCCAAAAATTTCCAGTGAAAATGGGATCTTTGTCACTTACAATAATCTTTGGGTTTCCATGTAGCTTTGGAACTGTTTCCATAAATGCAGTAGAAACTGTACTAGATTTAAATGAATGTGATAATGCACAAAAGTGTGCATACTTGATAAGTATGTCAACTACCACCATGATGACACTCTTTCCCTCAGACCTGGGTAAACCTGTGATAAAATCCATTGAAACCTCCTCCCAATGTTGGCTTGGAATGGATAAAGGTTGTAATAGACCCGGTGTCTTAATTGTTTCAACTTTATTTTGTTGGCAAACTTCTTCGTCATTCTTCCATTCCTCCCGTGCTTCGTTTATCCAATCTGGTTGGATAATAGAAATGGCGCACAACAATGCTTCCACATCATCATCCTTTCTTGAGAGTGCATATGCCACCACATTTTTCTTCCCTTTTTTGTAGATGATTTCAAAGTCATAACGCAACATCTTTGTGACCCACTTTTGTTGCTCTTCATAGGATAATCTTTGTTCTAAAAATTATTTAAGGCTATCATGATCCGTTTTTACCTTAAAGTGTCTTCCCATTAGGTAGGGCCGCCATTTCTTAAGTGCATGGAGTATTGCCAACATTTCCTTCTCATAAATAGTTTTGTGTAAAAAATTTCCCTTGATTGGACGACTTTCAAAAGAATTGGGTCTTTCATCTTGCACTAAAACAACATCAATTCCATTTCCTGAAGCATCACATTCCACAATAAAGGTTTTTGTGAAGTCCAGTGTAGCTAAGACTGGCGCTTGGCACATTGCCTCTTTAAGATGTTCAAAGGCCTTTGTTGCTTCTGGAGTCCATGAAAATGCATCTTTCTTCAATAATGTTGTTAGAGGTGTTGCTATTCTCCCATAATCCTTAACAAACTTGCGATAATACCCTGTCAACCCGAGAAATCCTCGCAGATGCTTTATGGATGCGGGGATTTTCCATTCCTTAATGGCTTTAATTTTGCTAGGGTCTACCTTAACTCCTTCATGAGATACAATATGACCCAGATATTCCACCTCTTGTACTCCAAAGAAACATTTGGATCTTTTTTGCATATAATTGTTTCTCCTCCAATAGTTGTAGCACCCTATCAACATGTTCAACATGATCCTTCCAAGACTTGCTGTAGATTAGTATATCATAAAAAAATACTAACACAAATTTTCTAAGAAATGGTTTGAAAATGGAATTCATCAAACCTTGAAATGTTGAAGGTGCATTGGTAAGGCCAAAAGGCATGACCAAAAATTCATAATGACCCTCATGAATTCTAAATGTTGTTTTTTGAATGTCTTCAGTCTTCATTCTGATTTGATGATATCCTGAACGAAGATCCAACTTGGTGAAGTAAATTGATCCATGCAATTCATCCAGTAATTCATCAATGACAGGAATGGGAAACTTATCTTTAATAGTGAGCTTGTTGAGCTCCCTATAATCCGGACACATGCGCCATGATCCACCCTTCTTGTGCACCAATACTACTGGAGCAGAGAAAGAACTTTGACTCGGTTGAATTATACCAGCCTCTAGCATTTCTGCAACCATACGCTCAATTTCACTCTTTTGGGCATAGGGATATCTGTATGGCCTAATGTTTGGAGGAACACTTCCTAGAATCAGATGAATATCATGATCATGATCACGCATAGTTGGGAGACCTTTGGGAGTCTCAAATACCTTGGAATGATTGTCCAAGACTTTTTGGAGATCTGGAGAAATAGATGATTCCAATGTGGAAACATCTAGCGAACATAATTGTGCAATTACACATCTTTGTTCCTTTTTTAGAAGCTTTGTCATACCGTTAGAGCTGATTATCTACCCCTTAATTCAACTTCCTTTCATTCCACAAAAAATTTCATGAAAAGTTCTTGAAAATTAAAAGCTATTGTACCCAAGGATTGTAGCGATTGGACTCCTAGTACAACATCAGCACCTCCCATTGGAATGGAAAGCATTGGGCTAGTCAATACATATTCTCCCATGGATAACTTGATATTATGACACTTTCCAGAGCAATTTATGGTTCCTCCATTTGCAACCATCACTTGACACTCTGGTGCTGGATATAGGAAGAAATTCAATTCTTTTGCTACCTTACAATGAATAAAATTGTGGGTACTTCCTGAATCAATCAACATTATTACCTTTATCTTCTTGATTTGTCCTTCTATCTTGATGGTTTGAGGAGTGGTAATTCCTGCCAATGCATTACAAGATATGGTTGGATTCATTTCTTCTTTATCTAGGCTTTTTTCTTGGAGTATATCCTCTTCTTTTGACCTTTCTTGCTCATTTTCTTCTTCCTCTTCACAATTTATGTAGAATAATTTCTTCTCAGCACACTTATGACCTTTAGTGTATTTTCTATCACAACTATAACAAATCCCTTTTGCTCTTTTTTCTTCCAATTGTTGTGGTGTCAACCTTATAGGTTGTGGAAGACTAGGGGCAACAACACTTCCATCTTTATAGTTGTGAGTGGTATGCTTCCTGGTTACCATAATTTTGCTTTCCATTTTTCTTGCTAACCTGAATGCCTTCTCTAATGAATCAAGTTCCCAAAGGCGAACATCATGTTGGATATTATCCTTTAAAGACCCTATGAACAAATCAATCCTATGCTCCTCTGAAATATCTTTTACCCTTATGTTCAATTTTTGGAACTCCTCAATGTGCTCCATTATTGAACCCTTTTGTTTGAGAATTATCAATTGGCTAAAAAAAGTGTTTCTTTTTGTATCCTCATAATGTGCTATCAATTATTCCGTAAAAATTGCCCAAGTGATAAATTGTTTACGAGATCAAAGCCATTGATACCATACAAACTGATTTGGTTCCAATATAAAGTTGAAATACATACCTTTTGTGTGTTTTGCACATTATTGATATCGAAAAATTGCTCCATTTGTAATATCCATGTTGCGCGATCCTTGCCTTCAAACTTCCTCATATCGATTTTTGGAATATGGTGGGTCTTCGATCCCACATTAGAGTCTATGATATCATGATTAACATTTCTTTTGTTCACATTATGAGTTTCCTTTACTACCTTTTCACCATTAGTAAGTATTTATTGTAGAAAATTTGTCAACTCTGTCTTCAAACCTGCCATGCCTATCTTCAAATTTGTGTTCAAATCTATCTTCAAATTGTCCATCTTAGCTTCCATGCCATTCATCTTAGCTTCCACGCCATTTATCTTAGCTTTTGTTAACTTTTGTGAGAGTGACATTTGTTGCACTTGTTCTTGTAATTTTGATATATCATGTAGCATTTCTTCCTCTTCTTCATGAGTCATGCTAGAGCTTTCAGGTTCCTTACTAGGTGTTTGCATTTTCTGTCCTTGGGGCATCAGTTACCGATAATAATGCTCTACTATGCCCTTTGAATTCCTTCAAAATAATTTTTCAAATCAAGCTTAAGCAAGAATTTAAAAGAATCTACACACCTTTTTTCACTTTGTAGGAGCTCGATATTGTCTCTGATGTATCTCTATACATTCAAATCATCCAGTTCTAAAATTGTGATATGTAGTATCCCTCTATGTCCTCTTTCCAATGCCACCAGTCTGATCCAAATTGGATTCTCCAAGGAAAAGTTATGCGAAATCTCCCACAGTGACCTGATCATAGACTAGTTCAGTAGAGCAAACTTGTACAACGTGCCACGAGTCACTGTTTCGACCTTTGGCTATGAAAAATATATACAAGAAACTACAGTACGTCCTCTTTCTATACTTTCTTATGAAATTTCAATCCGATGCTCAGAGAGAAAGTTATGACGATTTTCCCCAGGTCACCTATTTGGAATGTAATTCAGGAGTCTGCAAAAAGACCAACTTCCTCAGATCATATCTCCGCAAATATAGTGCGAAAAGCTCTGAAATTCGGACTCGAGCTTCAGCACGATGTCTTCTCAAATGGGTTTTGTTTTTAGCTTCTGAAACGTCGCAGAAAAAAATGTTATAGCGAAAATTCCACGATGACCTGTTTGGAGCAGCGAAACCCTAGAATCCAAAGCTTTGATACCAAATGTTATGAAACCAGCTTCAAGAAAGATAGAAAAGATAGATCAACGCCTTAGAATTCAGCCTCTTTGAGGGGGAAACCTCCTTTACATTACATAAATGAACAATTCTTGGATGATACAAATGAAAAAACCTCCTTTCTATCTATAGGAGTCTAAGGAGTCACAATATAACCCAACTGACCTAACAATAATAATATAAAGCCACAAAAATAACAATAGAGGGATTCTATGGGGCACAATAATAATAATATGGGGACAATAGGGGCACAACAATATTAATAAGGGATGAAACTACAATAGTAATGGGGTAATCACTAGTATTATAGGGACCCAACAAACTCTCCATCATATATAGGTAGATCAAATTTAACATCTAGTTTGATCAAAGACGCTTTCTTTTTGTTTTCAGGGTTGTTAGGAGGTGTGAGAAAGCTTTCCTCTTTCCCTTTTCCTTTTGAGTGGTCATGGAAGCTTCTCCTTTGTCTTGTTCAGAACCTGATGAATCTTCATCCTTATGTTTTCTAAAGTCCCTATACATTTCTTCTACCATGGAATTTATGGCTAGGAAACTTTCTATGAATTGAGGGTCCGGCCCCATAGAACCTTCCTTTGACATTGTCTTCCGAGGATAGACTCTCCCAATTTCAGGATTAGTTTCGAACAACTCTCCTTCTCCTAATTTGAGCTTTGATCTAGTTAGCATTCAATAGCTAAAACAACACAAGCTTGTCTAACCTTACAGCCTAGAGCCCTGATACCGTTTGATCTGAAAACAACCCTTGAGTGATCTTAGTTAAAGAATTATTGAATGAAGGTATTACAGACTCATGTGCTGGTGTGTGTCTATGGTATTTTAGGCAACGGATCAATTAGATTGCAAAATACACAGACACTGGGAAATGGAAAACAACAGAGAAACACAGTAAGAAATTACAAGAACACAACAAATTAAATAGGAGTTCACCCTATCCTCCAGGGCTACGTCTCCGGTCCAGCTTTCAATGGTGGCCTTATTTTATTGTGTCTTTAAAGCAGAGAATTACAATGAGGAGCTCAATCTGAGTCTCCTAAAACATAATTGCTTGGCAAGATGGTTCTTGGATTCCCCAAGCCACTAGAATGCACAAACTCTTTTCCTTACCAGCACTTGACCTATTTGGTCTATAATGGAAAGAGCCCAATGTGGTGCTCAATTCCTGACAGATCCTCTCAGGGTTTTGCTTGAACCTCTCAAGCTTGCTGTCTACTCGATGCTGCCTTAGGTCAGCTTGGCTCCCTGTCTTTCTACTTCTTGCTTCACTGTCTTTTCTTTTCTCTGTCTTCATTCTCTTCTTCCTGTTAGGGCCTAAATCTACCTCAAGCTGAGAAAGACAGTTCTAGGGTAACATCAAACCACGCTTAACCTGGGAGTGAGCCCTACCAGGTTGGGAGAGGGCTCTCTCCTTGTCAATCTCAAAGAAAATATGGCAAGTAAGGCTCAAGATGACTGATATAAAAACTAATTTTAGGCTAGGTATGCTTGCTCAGAGGAATTTTATTGAATTTAATGGTTTGATTGTTGGATCAGATGGGGAAGGCAACTTTGGGTCCGGGAAATGAACACAGGTTTGCAGAGGTTTCTGTGGGGCGAGGTAGGCAAGTGTATTAGCACTTTGAAATGAGTGTAATGGTGAGTCTAAAGATTGGTGAGGAGCTGGAGAGGGCATGCAATTTTCATGAGTCCTTTTAAAATAGTAGAAAACATGTAGAACTAAATAAACCCCAAGGTAGAGCACTGAAACACCAACGAATTCCACCTTTAAACTTGATTCATTTAGTTATACAGAAAGAGTGAGATGATGGCACACATAAACATAAGATAAACTAAAATTACAAAGAAGAACACAATGCTAAATCACATTACCACAAGAATTCCACGAAATGCTGCAAAACCCTGGTTTATTTCCTTGCCAAACTGCAGAAGTGATGTACAAAGTAGCTCAATGCATCCACAAGAGTCAAACCTTGACAAATGACTAAGAAAGTACAAGATATATGAATCAAACCACCCATGCTAGCCATTAGGGGTCGAATCCATGAGTCTAGGAGCTGTTGTTACACTAAAAAATGTCACCTTGACTACTTACAGTTAGTATGGCTCAAATCAACAGTCATGCTACCCTCTTAGGCAAGTCTCATGCCTCTGTTATCCATCTCAAACTCAAAGAAGAGAGAAAGTCTTGTAAAAACTATGTTTATCTCTGGGGTCGCAGGTTCTCTCTAGCCTTACCTGCGGGGACGCTGACCATGTTCACAAAATCTGCGTCCATGGACGCTCTGTATGTTAAGGGACAGGTGCGTCCCTCTGTAAAAGGCAAAATGCGCGAGTTTTATCTTGAAAAAGTTACTTGTGGTTACTTCTAGAACATTCTAGAGGTCGGTTTGATGAAATGGATGCGCCTCCAATTGGTTCATGTATCTCTATTAAGGGGCAACTTATCCCATCAATAAGGGAGCTATCCCACCCATAGAGGGGGATGATCCCATTGATAGTGGACCTGAATAACCTCTTTACAGCACTATAAATAAAGGCATTGAGCCAGAAGGAGAGGAGGTTGGAGCTATACATTTTCTTTGGGTAAATGCTGCAGGATTTAGGTCTTCCATTAGAGCCTTTGTGAGGAGAGATTGTCTTCACTTGATTCTACTTGGGAGAGGGTGAGCTTTGTCAAAGTAGAGGAAAACCCTTGATGGACCCTGGGAGGAACTTGCACAACACCAAGGCCAGGTTGTAAGAGTTTCTTTGTTTCGTTATTAATACAAACTGGTTTATTTTTCTCAATAGCTTGTGTTAATGAGTTATTTCATGTGTTCCTTGGTCTGCATGTTGAATATATGTTTTATTATATGAAATGCAAGTGCTTGGTAATTGTTTGATTGTTTGTGGTTGCAGGAATTGACTTGAAGGAGGAGCTCATCCGGATCATCAAGAACGGACTTCAACAACAGCGTTTTGGAATAAGGTAAGCCTAAACACTTGTAGTTTTCATGTTGTAAAAGGTGTATTTAGAGAAAGATCACTCCATTTTGTCTTGTTTGTCATTAGAACGTCTTAGACTTCTAGGAAGGTCAGTCGTGTCCGCACCCTTGACAGATTCCGTGTGACAAATTGGCGACTCCACTGGGGATAGATTCCATTGATGAGAAAAGTCTTTTCCTTTATGTGAACTTTGCTTTGAGAAAATTGGTTTATTTTTCTGGTTTTGGCTCTGTGATTCTGTCTCTGGGTGGGTTAGCTTAGGATTAGTTTTATTTTGGTTTTTCTTGAGTTTTTCAGACGGACGCACCCTCTGAGTGCTGCACAGTGCGTCCCTGGACGCACTTTTGCTGTGTGCACAGAGCGGGCCCGCACCTGTGCTAACGGGTTGCCTGCGTCCCCTGCCAAAATTTGAGAAAATTCCATTTTTTGCCTTTTTTGCTCTTAGATTTAGTTTTTTCTTAGTTTTTTCTGCCCAGATTCATTAGTCCCTTGCCCAGAATCTTCACCTAAGCTTGTCCCTGCTCTTAGCTTTCATCAATTGGGTGTTTTGAGTCTCTTTCTTGAGAAATTCTTGATTTGATTTCCTTTGATCATTACTTGGAGGTTTGTCTCAGTCTTTTCACAATTTTGCATCTTTTTGCTTCTGTTTTTGCAAAATTGTGTATGAGTGTTAATCGCCTTTGAGTGTTTTTATGTTTTGATCTTTGGAACTCTCACCCAATTTTCTCGACTTGCACTTGATTGTTTCTTAGATTACATTAGAATCATCTTGTGTTTGAGAATTCTCTTGCATAGATCACATTTGCATAATTAGAATTCTCATTTTCAGAATATTAATGAAAAATGTGCATAGATTACATTTGCATACTTTTCATGTGAATTGTGCATAGATTACAATTGCATAGTTTACATTCTGAAAAATCAATCATAGATTTAGATCAGCTGTCTTTGATTTGAATTTACACAAAAATAAAAATAAAAATTGGTTTGGAATTGATTTGCATTAGTTTTTCTTGATGAAATTAGTGCATTAGAGAATTTGTTAAATTTTCTCTTAATGATCAATTTTTTGCATTGTTGGAAGTGAATGGAAACTCTCTCCTTACTCTAGTTAGGATTCATCGAATTGAAAGGATTGCATTATCATATTCGATTGCATTCAGTTGAGTCGGGTCATAACACCATTGGTTTCATCTCCATTTACCCATTTGAGTAATAACAGCCTTAATAACACAGCGCTTAATTAAAATTCATCTAGTAATTTTTACATTTCTAGGGCTCTGAAACACCAACATAGCTTAGGCTAGGGTCTTGGAGTAGGTGAGTACTTAACTCTCTAAGACTACAAAACCAAACAGCTAGTTTATCTTGAGTAGAATAAATCCAATTGTTTCAATTGCACTCTGGGAAAGCTCCTCTTAAAGGAGAAGCACGAGCTCGTGTCCGAACCAGTGAGGGGATCATTCCCCCCTCGTTGGGAACGACGCCAGACAGTACGTATTACAAACGGTAAACCTCGGATTAACCATTGTCGAGGAGCCAGGGGTCACTTATCGGTAAACCTTGGATTATTGTCAAGGAACCGGTAAGGGGATTGAGCTTGATACTCTGCCCTTGCGTGCTGTCGGAGTTTAGACTGTTCCCCCAGGTGCATTTGTTGCTGTTGGTGACCTTAGTGACCATAATATTTAGGGTTCTACCGAGGTGACGGTGGAGGGAAGGTCCCACTGTACCTGGAGCAGACGTCGGTTATACTCACTTGGATTTTCCGGGGGGTTCACTTCACTTCGAGACGGTTAAAGTGGAGGAACTTGTGCCGGTCTATTCATTAAGCAGGTTGCCGGGGTAACTGTTCCACCCGCCATTTCTGTACTGAATTCTGCGAGGTTGGGCTTCATCACCAACTAGTGTTTTCGGTCCGGAGAGCTTACTGTTTGTGTGTGGTTTGACTCCTAGATTTGATAGCGCGTGTTAATTTGTTTGTTTTTACTTTTAGAGACCATAGGTGTGAATTGTGAATTTTAATTGTTAGGTGTGCATTGTGAATTGTTAATTTTAGTTTTAAATTGTTAATAAAATTCACTGAAGTTGAATATAATGGCAAATGTTCCGGAATTTATCAACCTAGGAACCCCTCCCAATGAGAATCCTAGTACTTTTCCTTACTTTGGAAATGTTGGTCCTCCTTATATGGCTACTTTGTCATTACCTGGATTTACAATAGGATTACCGATATGGTTATTTTCAACTTCGTTGGCCCAAAGTACTCCAATTGTTCCATCTCAACCGGATGCTTCACTTCAACAGAGTTCACCATCTCAACATCACCAACCTTCTGTTGACCCTTTACCTTCTTCGCCTAATTTTTCTTCCTCCATTTCTTCCTCTTCGCCTGGTAAAAGCCTTGATGCTAGTAACCAGGAGGCTAAGAAGAAGAAGAAGAAAGGGAAGAAGAAGAAGAAGAAGAAGCAAGATAAGAAAGAAGTCAACCAACCAACCATGGCTGTAAGTGTTAGTTGTGTTGAGGAAAATTCCGACATGCGTCGTAAACCCAAATACCCTTGCAGGCTTTGTAAGGGTGACCACTTCCTTGTCAATTGTCCTAGTATACCAAAGGTCTTGGAAGTATGGTCAGAAAAATCTTATCAACTTTCCGTTGATCCATCAACCAGTGATAGTCAGGTTCCTGGGAAAAAGGGTAAAGTTAGGTTTCCTTGTAAGTTATGCAAAGGGAGTCATCAAACTCACATTTGCCCTCACATGGATGAAGCCTCAACATTGTTGGAAAACCTTACTGTTGCACAGCAAGAATTTCCAACTGGTTACCGTAAACTTTCTCCCAACCTACCGTCAACTGACAGAGTGATTGATTTAAATTCAAGTACAGTCGATCACACTCTTCCATTGGAGAGTGAAACTCATGTCACCCAGGTTGATGATCCGTTAGTTGATCAAGTGGTCGATTCAATTTCACATTCGGTCGATCACACTTTCCCTTTGGAGAGTGAACTTCATACCGCTCAGGTTCTTCTTGTTACATCAGATTCTTCTATGCCGGGGGGCATTTCACCTGTTTCTACAGAACCCCCTCCAAGCACTGAGGTCTTTTCCTTTGATTGGAATAGACTGACAAAACCTCGTCTTCCTTCCTCCATCCCTTTCCAAATCATTGTTAAGGCTGGTGGTAGGGACATACATCGTACTCAGGTAGATGAGGGTGCTTCTGTTAGTATTTTATCCTCAACTGTTTGGAAAGCTTTGGGTTCCCCTCAGCTTGCGCCTATTACGCAGAATCTGAAAGCTTTTAACAGAACCATTAGTGAACCTTTAGGGATCCTTCCTAAGTTTTCCATTACATTGGAAGGTAAAACCGTCTGTATTGATCTTATGGTAGTTCGAGGTCCCTTGGATTTCAATTTACTCCTTGGGCGAGACTATGTTTATGCAATGAAAGCTGTCGTATCGACACTCTTTCGCGTGATGTCTTTCCCTCACAATGGCAGTATTGTGACTGTAGACCAGCTTTCGTTCCCTAGTCTTGTTTCAACTACCAATAATATGACACCCCTAGATGTTTCTGATTCTAAAGTGGTATCTACCCTGCCACGGGTTAATTATGTGGCAACCGGTCCCATGTTTTCAGTTACCAATGTCAGTGAGCCTCTCACTGTTGATTTAGATTACATGAAAAACTCTATGGGATTACTTGAACACGATGTTCTTATCCCTTTTGAGTCCCTTGACATGTGTTCCTTCCAAAGAACTGTTCTTCCTTCTGATGAAGATCTCTTGGAAGCCATGATCAAGGTGTGTCCATTGACATGTCTTTCTTCCAGTTAGAAGCCATGCTCAGTGTGTATTAGGATAGTTTGTTCCTCTCTCAACCTCGTTAAAAAATGAAATTGGATGTCATGAGGACAGTTCTTTTACTGAGTCAACCTCATTAAAAAATGAATCAGCTAGTTTTTAGGTCATATAGATAGTTAGAAATTAGGATGTAATGAGGAAAGTTCCTTTTACTGTGTCAACCTCATTAAAAAATGAATCAGTGTGTACGAGGAAAGTTCCGTTTACTGTGTCAACCTCGTTAAAAAATGAATCAGTGTATGAGGATAGTTCTTTTACTGAGTCAACCTCATTAAAAAATGAATCAGGTAGATTTTAGGATATGTAGGTAGATTGTAGAAAGTAGGATTTTGAGGACAGTTCCTGTTACTGAGTCAACCTCATTAAAAAATGAATCAGGTATGAGGATAGTTCTTTTCTTGTGTCAACCTCCATAAAAATGAAACAACTCCCTTTTCAAGTTAAATATTGAAAGTAAACCTTCATTTCATCCAGCCGGTTGAATGCAATGAAGCCTGGGGGGCATGTACCTCGCTTTGCATCATTATGCTGGGGGCATGCGAAATTTTTGAGCATAGTTCTTTGTCTTGTGTCAAGCTCGTTAAAAAATGAAACAAGGGTAGGTTAAATAGGTAGTTTGTAGAAAGTAGTCATGAGCATAGTTCCTTGTCTTGTGTCAAGCTCATTAAAAAATGAAACAAGGATTTTAGAGCATAGTTCCTTGTCTTGTGTCAAGCTCATTAAAAAATGAATCAAGGTTTTTAGAGCACAGTTCCTTGTCTTGTGTCAAGCTCGTTAAAAAATGAATCAAGGTTTTTTAGAGTATAGTTTTTTGTTAGGTAGATTGTAGAAAGTAGTTATGAGCATAGTTCCTTGTCTTGTGTCAAGCTCACTAAAAAATGAAACAACTCCCTCAAGTCTTTCCAAGATTTTGAAAGTAAAGCTTCATTCCATCCACCTCATTGAATGCAATGAAGCTTGGGGGGCATGTACCTCGTTTTGCGTCATTATGCTGGGGGCATGTGAACTTATAGCAAGCATAGTTTTTCGTTTCAAGCTTGCGTAAACATGAAACCGAATCCGAGCATAGTTCTTTTCCTGTGTCAAGCTCGTTAAAAAATGAAACAAATCCTCCTCTACTTGAGTCGAGAGATTGACGAGATCTTATAGATGTTAAGTTTTTAGGTTAGTTATTTCAGTTTTTTGCATAATTTTCTTACAGTTTTAGGTCAAGTCTTTCAAATGATCTCGTACTTGAACCTTCATTTCATCCACCTTAGTTGAATGAAATGAAGCTAGGGGGGCATGCACTCTAACAGTTATGCTTAGGGGGCATCAAGCACAGTTTTATCTCTGTTTCAAGCTTGTGTAAAAATGAAACTACTTTGAAGCATAGTTTTTCTCTGTTTCAAGCTTTTGTAAAAATGAAACCTATCTCGAGTCAATTTCAGTTGTTTTCAAGACTCGTTAAACTCATGAAAATACCGAGATTATTTTGCTATCTTTCATTCTCGTTAAACAAATGAAAATGCCGAGTTCTTTCCGTCTTTTCCTGCTCATAAATTAAATTGAAAGTCGGCCACATGAGTACATTTTTATCATTTTTTCGAACTCGTTAAAACTTACGAAAAATTGAAAACCATGAGTACATTTTTATCATTTTTTCGAACTCGTTAAAACTTACGAAAAAGTGAAACCTTGGAGTTCTCTTTTAAGCCCTTTTCAGACTCTTAAAACATGAAAAGATTGCCGAGCGTTTCTTTTACACTCGTTAAAACGGAATTAAAAGACGGTCCCCTTTTAGCTCTTTTCTGACCGCAAAATCAGGAAAAGATTGCCGGGTTTTTGTCGTTTCAAACTCGATAAGGAAATAAAACGACGTGTCCTTGATCGCTTTTTACTTTTCAGGTCAACGACACTATTATGAAAGTACTCCTTGGTCGCAAGATCAAGCGGTTCCCCCAGGTATTATTTTATACTTTTTCGGGCTTGAGGGACACAAATATACGAAAAAGTTCAACGTGGAGTCTCCTTTAGTTTTTTCAGACTCTCTAAAATTGAAAAATGCCGAGTTTCTCCTATACTGGGCTCGTTAAACTTTTACAGTAGAGGACCTGTTCAATTACAAACAGGAACGAACCACTCCTTCCTAGGGTTTGAATTTAAACTAGGTTGGACTCGTCCGAAGGATGAGCTTATAATCAAGCATATGTTATCCTCCTCAAGCTTGTTAAAAATAAAGAGGTACTTGCCAGAAATGGTGGGGGAAAAGAGAGAAGAATGAACCTGTTTGTCACCTTTTGTCTCAGAAGAAACTTTATTACCACTCTTGAACACGACACTTTTCATTCACCTGGGTTGGGAAATCTTTTACCTCACAGTTGACCAAATCACTTTGAAAGTCTTTAACCGGGTTTCGGGGATTAACTTTGAGTTATTCGTCACCAAGCCATCTGTCGTGTCGTTATGTGTTCAAGAGGTCTGCAAGCAAAAACTTTCATCTGCAAAATACTTGTCATCCATTTGACCATCCCTGAGTCAATCCTTACAGCAACATTTCTTCAACTTGAACAATGATTTCGTGTTGTGGGCTTGCCTGCAACGGGTCGCTTTCTATCGACATCGACACATTATCTAGAAAGATGACTTAGGAATCGACAGTACCTTGAAGTCTGCATGCATCAATGGCAGGTTTCTCGCCTTTGACGTCAGTTTACATCATTGACTTTCGATCAAAGGATTCCGTGAAGTGTTCGACATCAAAACATCTATTCACATTTCACGGGTTGTGCTTGGTACTTTGAGAACCATTGACATTACTGGTGGTTTCTCTCACGCTAGTTAACAGTTCACATCATTGACTGGTAATCAAGTGGTTTCTAACATGTTCGACATCGAATCATTTAATCACATGCTTAGAATCGTACCAATTCGGGAAGTAGAAGTGAAGACCCTGGATCTAGTTTCTACCATCCAGGCTGCGAGGAGTTTTGTATTCATTATCTATGTAGACTAATCATAAACAGATGGCTGCGTCCATACTATGTCTACAAAAGTCTATTAAAATGATGTACTGCAAGATCATTCCTGTATCAGAATAGTTAGTCCATTAGTTAAAGTTTTGAATCTGAGTATGGGAATGCCTACCTCAGTGATGATATAATCTTATCCATATATTTTGTGTTGAAAATTGCAGGTTCCAACCAGGCCATCCACAAGGCAATCCTTGAAATGATAAAGCGCTTCACCCTTCCTAGAATTACAAAACCCTATTCTATTCCAGGCTTCGCACTTTAGGGGGCAATCTGTTACACTAAAAAATGTCACCTTGACTACTTACAGTTAGTATGGCTCAAATCAACAGTCATGCTACCCTCTTAGGCAAGTCTCATGCCTCTGTTATCCATCTCAAACTCAAAGAAGAGAGAAAGTCTTGTAAAAACTATGTTTATCTCTGGGGTCGCAGGTTCTCTCTAGCCTTACCTGCGGGGACGCTGACCATGTTCACAAAATCTGCGTCCATGGACGCTCTGTATGTTAAGGGACAGGTGCGTCCCTCTGTAAAAGGCAAAATGCGCGAGTTTTATCTTGAAAAAGTTACTTGTGGTTACTTCTAGAACATTCTAGAGGTCGGTTTGATGAAATGGATGCGCCTCCAGTTGGTTCATGTATCTCTATTAAGGGGCAACTTATCCCATCAATAAGGGAGCTATCCCACCCATAGAGGGGGATGATCCCATTGATAGTGGACCTGAATAACCTCTTTACAACACTATAAATAAAGGCATTAAGCCAGAAGGAGAGGAGGTTGGAGCTATACATTTTCTTTGGGTAAATGCTGCAGGATTTAGGTCTTCCATTAGAGCCTTTGTGAGGAGAGATTGTCTTCACTTGATTCTACTTGGGAGAGGGTGAGCTTTGTCAAAGTAGAGGAAAACCCTTGATGGACCCTGGGAGGAACTTGCACAACACCAAGGCCAGGTTGTAAGAGTTTCATTGTTTCGTTATTAATACAAACTGGTTTATTTTTCTCAATAGCTTGTGTTAATGAGTTATTTCATGTGTTCCTTGGTCTGCATGTTGAATATATGTTTTATTATATGAAATGCAAGTGCTTGGTAATTGTTTGATTGTTTGTGGTTGCAGGAATTGACTTGAAGGAGGAGCTCATCCGGATCGTCAAGAACGGACTTCAACAACAGCGTTTTGGAATAAGGTAAGCCTAAACACTTGTAGTTTTCATGTTGTAAAAGGTGTATTTAGAGAAAGATCACTCCATTTTGTCTTGTTTGTCATTAGAACGTCTTAGACTTCTAGGAAGGTCAGTCGTGTCCGCACCCTTGACATATTCCGTGTGACAGCTGTTTCAACAAGATCTAAACTAGGAACTGAAAAATAGGCAGTGGAACAACTTGCATCTAAAACCATGGAAACTGATTCATTCAGTTCAAAACCACCTAAAAATTATGTATCTACCTCCTTAAGTCAATTTTCCTCATTTTTACATCAAATTACATCAATTTACATCAATTTACATCATGAATTTGACCATGAGAGAGAAAAATTCAAACTGGTAGACTAGGCGAAATTTTGAGTAAACAGGCAAAAATAGCAATTTTTTCTCCTATGCATAACGCTTTTTCCAGGCAAGTTTTGGAAGGCTTCCCGAAGTCCAAATAAGGTGTGTTATAGCTCATTGGAAATCTTGGTGAGTGTACTTTCTCGGACAACTTGAATTTTTTGATTTGGAGTCCAGTTTCCCCTCCAAAAATGCAATCTCCTAAGACTGTTTCATGTGTGGCAAAAAAGTGGCAAAGAGGGCATTTTTCGCGTGTTTTTGACCCTTTTGGAGGTCCAAAACTTGTCAAAACTTCTCAGCCATTTTTGAGCATTCATATTTTTTCATGTTGATTCCAAATATGTAAGCCATTTTGCAAGAAGATGCCTCCATCAAAAGTGTAGCGCTACGCACCTGCCAGAAAAACCTGTTTTTGCCTCAAAAATTCAAAAATGACAAAAACTTCACCAAATTTCTTGAAATTTGGCATGAGTGATCCTCTTCATGTGCTATGTTGGGCCAATGATGCTTTAGCCAAGATCTTGAGCTTTTCTTGCTCTTTTTTGACTTTCAAGGCTCTCCTTAACTTGGCTTTTAGGCTTCTTATCCTAGTCTTGCAAATTTTGTTCCAGGCCAAATAGTGATAAGCCATGTGGCGCAACATTTTCTTCTCCTTATTAGCCTTGTCCAGCAGCTTCTCAAGGTGGATATTCACTCTTTCCAACCATGATTCTCGGTCGGCCTCTATTTCTTGCTCTAGTGAAGTTAGCTTGATTTTCCTTCTCTTTGCCAATTGTCGGTTTTCCCTTATGTTTTGCAGCTCCATGATTGTTTGTTTGTCCTCCAATTGCTTGTTTTGTTGCTCAAGGTAATTAATGATCCATTTAGCCCTCTCAAGGTCAAGTGATAGGCTTTGGATCTCAGCTTCTTTCTCCTTGATGATCTCATCCTTGAGCTTTGAGCTTTGGGAGCCCAAATCAGTGTCCTCTTCCTCAATCAAAATGAAATCCCTATCTTGGCCTTCAGAAGGCCCTTCATCATGCAATGGTTGTTTTCATTTGACTTGTACATGCTCTACTGAAGAAGAAGGCAAATCCCATTTCACCCTGGGTGAAGATAACATTTTCCTGTTGTCTGGTGAAGAGTATGAGACCCCTTCCACCCCTGGTGGAGATAATACTCATTTGGCAGCTGCAAATAGTCTCCTTGTGCCTTTCTCATAAGTGAAAAACACTAGCACACCTATAGGTTCAGTCTCATGAACATCTGGTTGGTTTGAAGGCCCTCCTTCCTCATGAAGCACCGATGGAGTCACCTGAGGGCTTTTGAATACCTCATGTGCAATGAAAGTATCCCATGAAATATTCAACAAGCTTAGCTGATGCAAAACAACAATTTTAATCAATGAGAAATGGTAAATGCTACTGAACTGTTGAGGAAGAGGTTTCCTTTGCACATAATGAGCCATTTTCTCAATATTCTGGCATATAAAGTATGGAAGATTCATCATCCTCACTCTTGTGAAATGCATCAACAATCTGACATGGTATGTATATAGATGGGAAAACCTTCCCTCACAGGTGAAATATTTGATAATGAGTTTCATGAGTGGAGCATAAGTATCTTGCAAGAATTTGAAAGGAAAGACCCTACTGATTTGCCTCCGATAAGTAGCCTTGATGTAAGGCTCATAGTGCTCTCTACCCACATGCTGCCCCTTATTCCACTGTTCACCCACATTAGGGATGCCTGTTGCTGCTGCTATGGTTTCAGGTGTCAAGGTGAAAGAGACACCAGCTAGGTTCACCTGGCCATTGTGAAGATTAAGAACAAATAACCTAGCAAGCTCATGATGATATTGCACCCTCTCCACCATTTCACAAAACTGGTAACAAGACTGATGTTTAAAACAGGCTACTGCAAGAGGGCAAGCAAGTAACTCTGTAAGAGTGTTGGGCTCCTCCTAGATATGTTTTCCTCCTTTATGTGGTTTTCTTGGTGCATGAGCCTCTTGGGAAGAGTCACTGACAGTTTCATCATCCCTTTCATATGCTGAGTCTGTTTCCATACTTGCAAATTTGGAGTGAAAAATGATGAGTATGAAGAGATTTTTCTTTAAGGTATGAGGGTGAATAAGGTGACTGCTGTTTTTCCTTTTGGGAAATGTGGGATTAACTGATAATATGACTGTCAATGAGGGTTTTGATGGTGGAGGAATGTAATGAGGGAATAGGAAATGGGATTAGGGTTTTGGGAATGTATAGGGTTAATGTGTAGGAATAATGTATAGGGCTTAGGGTTTGGTAATGGGAGTGAATGCCAATGATTTTGGGAGGGGGAAAGAGGAAGGGATTTAGGGAAATTTAGTGACAAGGGAAGGGAATGGGGTGTGGAAGATAATCAAAAGGGAATTAACAGCAAAAACAAAACCCTATGCAACTTTGGCAGGACAATTTCAATGACAACTAGGGTTTGTTTTTTAGACATATAAAACAGCACCAAAGATGGAAAAATACCTTGCTAGACCAGGTGAGAGGCTGTACTTACTTGTCAAGAGGTTATTTGTGCATTTGGAGGCAGAGGAGGGCGATAAAATTGGTTTTGGAGCTCAAACAACAGATGCGTAGCGCTGCCTCCCAGGTGCGTAGTGCACTTTCTATGCGTAGCGCACGACCAAATTCCAGTTCAAAACCTGCGCCAGATGCGTAGCGCCAGGCAGGTGCGTAGCGCCGGTGCCCAGATGCGTAGCGCCACCAAATTTTTGTGATTTTTGCCTGATTTTGCCTCTTTCTCCCACAAACCCGATTTTTGTTCTCCAAGAGTGAATTTGCACAATGAAATGACAAAGAGGACCTTTTTCACTTTAAATATGAATGAATTTAATTTTTCATCCATCTCAAACCCACTTTTCTATTGTTAAAGTCACTTTTGATTTTGAACTCTATTTTTCCATTGAAATTGACTTTTCTTAATCATTTGACAAACTGATGCATTGATGCTTTTGTTTTTGCTTGCAGTGGCTGGAGTTGGCAAGGTAACCAAGGGCAGTAGCTCTGAACTTATTACATATAGAAAAGATTAAAATTACATAAAATTTTATACATAGAAAAATAAAACTTTGTTTTACCTCAAAACAGGGTTTTGAGGAAAAACTCACTTATTGAGTATATCATCATTGAAATTTTGATCTTGAGACCTTATTTGACCTCCTCATGTGCCTGCTGACCCTTATTGAGCTTTTACAAGACTATGGTGGCAAACCCTAGACCTAATGAGACCTAAAACCCTAAAAATGGCTTTTGCAAATGTAATGACAAAAAATGACTGCAAATGACCTGAACTTGTGAAAATAGGCCAGCAGGTAAAGACCATGAGGGAAATTTGATAATGAACCACTACCATCAGTTGATCCATGACCTAATGGAATGCAGCTAATCAGATGGGACACCTAAAATGCATGCAAAAAGAGAATTTGATCACTGATGGAGGGATGAAGATACCGACACTAACACTTCCTCTCTGTGTCCTCTGTTCTGTCTGTTCATGGCTTAAAGCCAATTTGTCTCACGACTGTTTGATTCCCCTTTTGCCTCCGTCGGATTGCCTGCTGTTGTTCACTTGGAATTCCCTGTCTCTACATCATTTTCAACAGCTCACAGGGAGTGGCCACTTGTCCTCTCGCGAACTGCGCTAGCTCTTCCCCGTCGGTTCGGTTTTCTAGTTACGTTGTTGTGTGACTCATCTGCCAACTCATCAATCAAAGCAGACTTCAGAATTCTTTATTCCGCGGCTTAATCCCTTGTCGATTCCGGTTTCTCCATCGGGCGCGATCTCCACCATTAGATCTAGAGCCCCCAGATCTGATGAAATTCGATCATTTCGCACGGTTGACTTGCTTGACCGTTAGTGTATGATGAGCGGCAGTTTTCTCTCTCCTTTGCCTGCCACACGTCAGGCGCTGACTGGAATCACTCATTTTTCTCCAAATCCGCTTACTGCCCAAGGGTGCCCCTGATATACCGCAAGTTTTTGGAGCGCGGGTCCCGGCTTTAGCATTTAACACTTTCCCCACAGTTTTCTTGGCTTCCATGCGACTGAGCACTCGGGGCCTTTCCTTCTCGAGGGGTTTTACCCAGGCTTAGCACCTAAGCGCTAATCGCGCATCAGAAACGACCTCCTTTTCCCAATCCGGGCTTTCCAAGTGCTAGTTTTGCCTCTTGCGCGGTCTCCATGGGCCTCGGTCAGCATGCTTTGACCAAGGTCCTCGTTGTTCCCCGCTGGCTACAAACTGCCACTGTCCAGAGGTATTCCTGATCGCTCTGTGCTCTTAAATTCGAAGTCTTTATCCTGATTTGATACAATCATGGTACTTTGATAATCTTCATGGATCCAATTCGGATCATAGGATTAGGCCAAAATATAACAAAATTAAAGTAGCAAGGATGGGTCCTAATTTCAGGAGCATAACAACCTTCATCTACTATCTCTCTCCTTCGCAACTCTCTCTGCATGTCTATATATAACTTTCAGCCCATCGAACATGTTCGTGCTTTCTTTATGGAGTCAACTCTAACCACCTAGATAGGATCCATGTTTGCTTGGTCCACATTTTCTTGATTCTTTAAACTTTAACAGTTTGATCCTTCTTTTGTGGACTTGGAAAATGGCAGAAAAATTGCTTGGTCCTCCGCTTGTCGATTCTTTCTTTTCTGTTGTTGTCTTCTGGCCAAATAAACCAAACTCTTTTCATTTTTGTACTATTTTTTCTCCACAACTGTATTCTAATCAAAATTGACCCCATAAAAATGGACCCAATAAACACCAACCACAGTCTATTGACTCGCCATGGAGTCCATCTTTCACTTGCTCACTTGGTCATTCCTTTGTTTTCTCAACTGTTGTTGACCCTTCCTTCACTTGTTTAGATGTTTCTCCTTCAAATGAAGTACGCAACTCTGGAATAATCTCGAAAACTTTCTAGTGGAAATAGGTATACTTGTCCAAGTGGTCTTTCCATGTCTGCATCAAAGTAGAAGCCTTATTATGAAAGTGTTGGGTTGTCTCAACATCAAGATGTTCAGGTTAGGCAGTGAGAAATTCATTCCATTGACTATCAGCACGGAGATTTAGCTTAAACAACTGCAAGTATTTTTCTTGGACAGTGGGTATGAGGTCACGAATTACGTGTTTTGCTTTATGTGTTTTTTCTTTTAACACAATAATCTAGGCATCCTTCTGGGCTATCTCCTAAAAAATTATATTCTTTTCCACTGGATCAATAATGGTGAGACCCTCATCCATGAGCTTCTTAACTTCTTCTCACAACTGGTAGATCAAATGATTACGCTTGGCGAGAATACCATGCCAGTCATGTAACTGTTTAAACATCGTTTGGGAATCATTTTTATACTACTCTAATTGGGTGCGAGAAGCATTACCTTGTTCTACAACCTAGTCAATCTTCTGAATGTACTCTGTAGTTGGATCCAGAAGTTGCTCCCGCAGAGTCAGTAATGGTGTTCTACAAAGATTTTTTCTCAACTGCGAGAATGGTCCAAGCATTCTCGAGGAGCTGTAAACATTGTACAGATTCATGGTTTAGAATATTTTTCGAAAACATGGGACTAGCATCTGAATAATGTCGTCCATATCTTAATGAGCTTGGTTTGGAATTCAACAACTTTTTGCTCAACCTTGCCCTTGTGTCTTTGCAATTGATCTCTCTCTTCCTTGAGGTGCAGGAGTTATTGTTGTAAGATGTCTCGGTCTTGTAAACGTTAGGAAATAGTATGTTTTTGTTGATCTTGAACTTGTGTAAACTCATACCACTTCAAAATCATTCTCTCTTCGAGTTCTAAAGAAGAAGCTCGAATAAACTAAAAGGTTGGTTGGAGGATCAATGTTTAAGGTCTCATGGAGATAAACAGTCAACTGAAGGAATATTGATTTGTAGAGGTTGACCACTTGTAATTTATTTGTCTGATTGATCCTGTTCTGACTGTTCCGTAGGTTCCTTCTGCACTTGCAGTTGAATAGATGGCTGGGATAATTCTAGTTCCTTAGCAAAGGATGAAACTGGTGGTAGAAGCGGAATATTGGGAGGGGGTAAAGAACTAGGGGGATGCGGAGGAAAAACAATAATGGTATCATCAATGGAATGTATGGAAGGGGTGTTTGAATCGGTGTAGGGAAGATCATCATTTAATGGCGAAGAAACGATCTGTGGCTAGGGAACGGTAGTTGGTGGAAATTCCCCGGCAATCAGGGTAGGAGTGATAATGACGAGGGGATCATCATCATCCACGTCGATGAGCTTAGAGAGCTCTATCCCAACTATATTTATAGAAGCTACAAGAGAAGGAATATTTGGTATAGAGGAAGTTGGAGGAGGATTTGCAATAGTGGCCTCTAGAAGAATAGGAGGATGAAATGGGTTTGCTTGTAATGGAACCACATCAGGAACTGGGGTAGAAAAATGAACCATTACAGTCATCGTTGGAGTATTTTCTTCTTATTAGTCATAGGATATATTTTTGAAATTTTATTTTACCTTTCACATTGGTTTCCTTATTCTCATGGATAGTCTAACAAAACTTTCCAAAAATTGTATTTCATTTTTGTTGCTCTCCTTTACTTCATGTTTATTTCTAAAAACAATATCCATTTCTTTCATCACTTCTTTAATATTTTTCTTATTATTTACTTCATGTTTATTTCTAAAAACAATAGCCATTTCTTTCATCTCTTCTTTAATATTTTTCTTATTATTTACTTCATGTTTATTTCTAAAAACAATATCCATTTCTTTCATCTCTTCTTTAATAATTTTCTTATTATTACGACATATATTTTGTTTGAAAAGTATCATCACTTCTTCTATCTTTAAATATTAAAAAAATAACATATATATGGACTACATCTTAGTAAAGGATGTTTTAAATTTATTATTATATTTCAAATGTATACACTTCACACTTTTCTCATTGTTTCATAGTATGAGCATCCACTTAGCTTCCAAGAATTATATGATGCCTCGAGATGGCCTTCCACCTCTGAGGTGTGAGTTCAAATCCAAGTAAATGTTGTCCACACCCATGGTATTGGTATCCCTTTAATGAAATTTATTTTTATAGGGGTGTGAGTAAAAGGAAGTGGGTGGAATATATAAATTTTATTACTATTGTAATAAAAAATCTCTAATCCCTTTTTCCCATGGGTTTTTCTCTGACTCGGATTTTTCACATAAATTTGTGCTCAGTTTATGAGTTAATTTGTTTTAGTTTATTTTTTTGTTGTCCTTTTTGTAAGAACCGGTACTAGATTTGCAGGTTCTTATTGTTAATGGTGCAATCTAGGTTTGCTTAGCAGTATGGAGACTAATATAATAAGTGATATGGAGAAGTTGAATGGGGCCAATTTAACCCTATGGATATCACAAATGGAGGATATATTGAATCTAAAGGATCAGTAATTTCTAATTAAAGTAGTGGCATAGAAAACCCCAACAATGAAATATGAATCTTGGAAGTCATTGGATAGGAAGTTCATTGCTACAATTTCACAATATCTAGCAAACAATGTCTACTTTAATGTAGCAAGTGAGAATATAGTAGAAGGGCTATGGTAGAAGTTTCATCATTTGTATGAGAATAATACATAATCAAATAAATTTCTTAATGAAGAAGCTAATCTCAAGATGAAGGAGGGTGCTTCAGTTGCAGAGCATTTAAATGAATTTAATATAGTTACTGGTCGAGTTGCCTTTGTTGAAATTATTTTGGATGATGAAATAAAAGCCATCCTACTTATGTGTTCCATGCTAGATATCTGGGAGAAATTGATAGTAGTTATGAGCAATTCAACACTTATTGGGACTTTTAACTTTAATGATGTTAACAATAATTGAACAAATGAGAATTTGCATTGCAAATAAATTATGGAAAACTAAGCAGAAAAAGCTCTAGACTGAGCTGATCATGGAAGGGAAATTAAATGAAGCAGACAAGGGCATTCAAATTCAAGAGGTAGATCAAAATCAAGAACATTGTTGGGCTCCAAAAATGGCACTGATTACCATACATTTTTCACTTATGCTTCCATTATTTCGCTCACTATTCATCACCTTGTCACTCCATTTTCCCTACTATTCACCATTAATGGGTCTCATTTATATTTTCCAAATATTGTTTATTTTTAAGCATTTTTGAGAGAAATTCTTGATTAAATATTAGAAAATAATATATTTTACTTTATATATGGAAAGTGGGTTGTTTTGGTGACATGTGTAGGTTCCAAGGAAGCTTCCAAGACACCTTTATGTGGCCTTGAATGATCAAATTCGAATTTGATAAGATAAACCTCATGGAAAAGATCATGGAGAAGATCATGGACCTCATGGAGGAAATCATGTAGGATAGGGTTATGTGTCTAGATGGTTGAGAAATGTATGGAACTAAAAGAGAGATTAGTGGATCATCATTATGAGTTTGTTATCTCCTCTCATTGTATAAATAGGAGTACCTCCTCCATTCCAAAGAGAGGACTCTTAGAGCATTGTATCCAATTGATGATGGAATAGAATAAGGCTTCATTTTTAATATATTTCCATTATGTAGTTTTAGATATAAATTGTGTGAATGTAGGATATGAATTTATGTAGTTTTAGATATAAGTTTTCTTAATGTAGTATATGGAATAATTTGTCTTGTTCTTAAGAGAATTGAGCTCACTCTAAAAGGATGAGAGAAACATGTTATTTCATATTAGATCTTGTTTCATTTCATTGTTTAGATGTTTAAGGATTTGATTGGTGAATGAGTTTTGAATTAAAATCTTATCAGCATGTGAGAGAACAACCAAGGGTCTAAGTTAGACTATCTCTCTATTTGATTTGCATGATAATTAAAATTCATTCTTTTGTGCTTTTATGTTTCAAGTATCATATGAGGAGATACCAAGAGTCTAAGTTAGGCTCTCTCTCCAATGATTTATATGGTAATTGAAATTCATTCTTTTGTTTTTATGTTTTAAGTCATTTCATTTCTTATGCTCATGAATGACTCTTAGTTTAGTTTGGATTAGTACATGAGAGGACAATCAAGAGACTAAGTTAGTCTCTCTCTCTACTTGAATCTAAACAATAACTAAGTTCATTCTCTTGTTTTCATTTTAAGTTTATGTAATGAATGATTTCTCTATGATACTGTAGGGAAGGACAACCAGGACCTCCTTAGTTAGGAGCCTCTTCCCTTGCATATTATATTGAATCATAAATAATTTAGTTAGACATAGGTTAGTTGCCTACTCCTGCATATATACTGCTGGCATCATCACAAGCTTACGAGTTTCCCTGGTCGATAATTTATGCAACAATTTAAGTCCAATAAATTGCCCAACATTTTGGCGCCGTTGCCGGGGATGGTGCTAAGGGATTAGGCATTAGAATTTAATTCGGTATTTATTTTTCTTTAGACACAATAATTTGTGAAACCTGGTGACAGCAGGCTCTTCACAAAGGAGTTTAAGTTTGAGTTTTCTGATGTTTTGATGTTTAGCTAGTTTTAAATTTCGTTGTTTCAAAAACACCCCCCCCGCCTAAATAAACACAAATTAATCGATAAGTATGCTCTCTTCCTGCGCTTCGTGCGATCAGGAAGATCAGAAAATCCATTGATTTGGTTCAAATAAAAAAAAAAGCTCTTGCTGGAAAACTAATGTGCAACATGATAATAAAGAATTTTGTGAATAAAAAAAAACATTTTTAAGATGAAATTTAGTTTTTTTTTATATTTTTAACCAATAAAAAAATTAGTTTTTAATTTTAGATTTAAAAAAAAAAATATCCACAAAATAATAATAATATATGTATCAGATATACACATATTATTATTAAAAAATAAATAAAAAAACTAACCATTTTTTTATTTTGTTTTTGTTTTCTAGATATTTAAAAAAACACTAACCATTTCTTTTGTTTAACAAACTAACCATTTTTCTTGTTTTTGTTCTTTTTAGATATTAAAAAAAAAAAAAAACAAATTAACCATTTTTTTTTAGATATTTAAACAAAAACTAACTATTTTTTTTTTTTTTTTTTTGATATTAAAAATAAAAAATCCTACCAATATGCTCATGCGAGTTATTGCGGTAACTTCTTCCGAAAATTGCAAAGTGGGATTTGGTGGTTTGAACACCGGATTCACTGTTTGCCATCATAGCTTTGGCATCTTAAAATCTCCAATCTCGGCTTCAGTGATTCGAACAATTGGATCTTCTTCAGGTTTTGAATTCTCTTAAAAAAAACTTTAGCCAAGATATGCTTCCAGCATCGTGCCTTCTGAAACAATGTTGGACATTCTTTGTTTGCTTCTGCAAATGATCATGATTTGATTTTCAACCACCTGTAATATACAAAGCGTTAACTAAAATGAAATCCAAAATCTTAAAAAAAAATTGTGGTTGTGTGGTAAGATCATTATGGAATAGGAAAGTCTGGAAAAATCCATTACTAATGCTCAGCTATTTATCGACATTTTCCAGATCTTTTGTTACTCTATTTTTGTTTCTGTGTAATTGATTAATTCTGTCATGATCGCATTCACCACAGCCGCATTGGAATTATTTGCTCTATCAACAAAACAAACCAGCCATAAACAAATAAAATTCAAATGCAAAAACCAATTTCCATGGAAATTCTAGTGATCCATCCAATTTGCTCCATAAGGCTTATCCCACATTGCCATGGTCACGATTTTGTGGCTAATCTTTGAGGATCACGCTCAGCAAAAAGAACAGCACAGCAAACCCTCGATGTTTGGATCCAGAAATCTTTGCCCGGATCCAGGTGGAGGTTATCTAGTTCCGGTGATGGCTTCGTTTGTTTCCAACGGCAGTGGCCTTTAACCGAAAAATGACGTTTGCAAGCTCATCCTCTGGTGCCAACTCGTCAAAGAAAGTGAGAGATATAAAAATTTCGATAATGACAGAGTTATGAGATGCAAAGAAGCCGATCCAAACGCAGAAATCGATCTTGGCTTTCTTGGTTGCGTAGGGATCCTCCTGGATCCAGGGCACAAACGAAGACAATTAGATCCATCCTTACTGCCGGTGGTTTAGGAGTTCGGTGATTTGCTGCATAAAAATTGGTATGAATCCTTTAGGGATCACGTTTCATTTAAATGTGACGGGTTTGCATGGTTAACACGTAGATTTTGGCAATAAATATGGAATTGTATGACTGTGCCGTGTCAAACATAGCCCATAAACAGTGCAGTCTTGTTGAATGTTGAATGGCGGTGAATGTTAATAGGAGCGCTATAGAAGCACTGTACATTTGTGTTGCCATATGGCTGTGCGCCGATTTAAAACAAGCAGTCAAACACAACATGCATCCCTTGCTGCGCACTGATTCATATCAAAACAGAGGATTGTTATGTTGAATGCCTAACGCCATTCTGATGAAGGGAGTGTATATCAAAATCGTTTGAATATGCTGTGTTTGTTTTGTTTTGGGCCGCGAATTTTTATGAGACAGCCGAAAGCGGTGTTTGCAAACCTTTCATGAGCCGAGGAGTGTATTTTGCCAAAATATTTGTGATTTGTTTATAAGGCCGTGAGCATGATTTCAAACGCGTTGTGTTTATTTATTTTTAGAGGCTGAGCGTATGTGAATAGCCCTCTAGTTGCCATCGTGCTCATAGCTCTGATTGCACCTGAGTATAGTTGATGTAAGGTCGAGGAAGTGTGCATAATTTTGGCACAGTACACAGTCAAAGTTTTTTAAAAAAAGATGATATATTGGGTGAGGCCGAGAGCCAAATGTAGGTACATTACACAGTTTTCTCTCTACTCTCTCTACAGCAACAAGGATATCTTCTTGCGAGAACTCATCTCAAATGGCTCTGATGCTTTGGATAAAATCAGATTTATGGCTCTCACAGACAAGAATGTGCTGGGAAAAGATGCAACAACGCCAGCAATATGGCAACCTCTGGCACACAGATCTCTTGAGCACAATCACAGCGGATACACCCTACTGCTGTTTCTCATTATTTTGTGGACCATTCGCCTCTTATTTACTGCGGAAGCAAGCACTATACAATGACATGTCAAGATATGTTTGCTGTGCTGGTTACATGCCCTGCAGTGGTAGTTGTGGTGAAAGTCGGTGTCCTGAGTTTTGTCTGTGCACAGAGGTCTTCTGCTGCTTTGGAAATTCTGTTGCTTCTACTCGGTTCCTTTTGCAAAATGAATTCAATATCCAGACAACTAAATGTGACAATTGCATCATTGGCTTCATGTTTGTTCTCCAACAGTTGGCTTGTATCTTCTCTATTATTGCATGTATTGTTGGCAGTGATGAACTTCAAGCTGCCTCAAATTTGTTAAATTGTTTGTCAGATGGTGTTTACTGCACGGTTTGTGCATGCATGCAAACACAACAGAAAGTTGAACTGGACAAGCGTGATGGCAAGTTTGGACCAATTGAAAGGGTAATGCAAGCACCTGGTATGCAGCAGATGTCTCGCATTGACCAAAATATCCTACCAACTGTTGGATATTCGCCCTATAATCACTTTTCATCAACGCAGATGACTATGCCCTGCGACAATAACTTGGAGCTGAGGGATTCCTTCGAATTGCCCATGGTTTGTTTTTTTATTAGTTTTTATTTTATATTTTATTTACAACTAAACAAAATATATATATATATATATCAAAATAAATAATAAATTAAAAACATTTGTTTTGAATTTGTTATTTAAAAAAAAATAAAAAAATTGTGTGTCGTTTTTACTTTGATATTTGAATAAAAATAAAAAAATATATTTTGTAGTGTTGGTTTCTTATTTAAATAAAAATAAAAAATATTTTGTGTACTATTTTGGATAGTAAAAAAAATCAAAGCCACACAAAATAATTTTTGTTTTTATTTAAAATAAAAAAGTTTTCCTTATTTTTATTTTTAATTTAAAAAAAAAAAAATAATAATAATAATAATAAAAAAAAAAATCACAAAAGTCACACAGATTTGAAAATAAAAAAAAAGGATACTTGGAAACACATTTCGAAAATCGATTGGAGGATTTTTACGACAATAACTTTAATTTGGCATCACATCTTTCTGTTGTATGCTTTACAATGCACTAATATGCAGGACACAACAGATCATTCAAATGACCATCTTTTCGCCAAACACATTTCAGAAGTTATCTGACAGGGAGTATTATTTTTCACGGTTGTTTTTAAGATTGGATTGAAAATTGATATCATGAATTGAGTTACTTTCAACGCTTTGATTTTTCCTAAATCTGTTTTATTTGTTATGAAATTTTTGCGTAAGAATCATGAAGGACCTGCGCAATTCTTCTTGAACAAACTTATGTTTTCTTTCTGCCAAGTTTTTTTCACAGGTTACAGGATAACAAAGTGATCATTCCGGAGATTACATTGTGACGTCCATTAGTCTTCCAAAGACTAAATTCATGACAAATTCTGACGACAAATCCATCTCGACAACCACTACCTTCCATCTCCCTTTCTGAAAAAAATTTTGAATTCCACCACTCGTGCATCCATAAAGTGTGACACTTCCATATCCATTTTTCACAGCAAGAGTTCTTATTCATCCACCATGCATTTTCCTTACATCCATCCATTTTCTTTGTCATTATCATTCCCCTTCATTTCCGCCAATAAAACCCTGCTTGAGTCAAAGTCCTAGAGTCTAAGTATCATTGAAAAAACACCTAGAGGCTTGCATGCCTTAATGGCAAGTACTCTTGCCAATGAACAATGGGAGTACATTAATATCCCTTGTTCGTTGGATCTTGTAGGTGACTCGACTACGACAAATTTTTTCGTACCTACAAAGATGTGTTAGGCATCCTGACTCCCATTGGAATCAATGGTGGGAGCTCTTGTGTTGGCTAGGGGCATTCATTAACGGCCACTAAGTCAACAACTTCTTGCTATGTTCGACATCGACACATTTAATCACATAGTAAGATTTGTGCCATCGAGCGTTGAAGACTTGAAGACCCATATTTTGTAGCAGATGAAGCCAATTTCTTTTCATTGTTTTTCAGTTTGCCATCACTTGAGGACAAGTCAATCAATAAGGCTGGGAGGGACATGTAACTTATATATATTTTGTATACCTTATAGATTTTCAGCCATATTTAGCAGACTCATCAGATTCATCATCCAGCAGCAGATACGACTTTCAGCCATGTTCAGCAGACTCCTCGGATTCATCATCTAGTAGCAGAGGATCCAGCAGCCGATACGACAACACAGACCCATCTTTCATCCACAACTTGAAGAAGAAGCTTCAGATCAGAATTGTGGCAGCTGAACATGCATGATTCATCCACTTCCTTAGGTAAGTAAGGTATGATGTTTTCTAACCTTTAATCTTGAAATTCTTTTTAGATGCTAAAATGATGATATTTGGAAAATATTCCACTATTTCACTATTTCCTTTCTCATTTAAAATTGCCAAAAACCATCAGTTGGGGAGGGGGGAATTTCACACTTCATTCTTTTTCTTCATTCATATTACATCTTAACCCACATAGTCTTCCCACAATAAAAACTACTACAAAATGATGAGCATATGATTGATCTCAACAAAGTAAATAATGATTGTAAACACAAGAACCAATCATTAAAAAGAGATCTCAACAAAGTAAATAATGATTGTAAACACAAGAACCAATCATTAAAAAGAGATCAAAGTAAATAATGATTGTAACACAAGAACCAATCATTAAGAAGAGATCAAAGTAAATAATGATTGTAACACAAGAACCAATCATTAAAATATGTCAATGCTTTGCAAACAAATAAAAGTTATCCAAAGATGTGCAAAGTTAAAAGGAAGTCCATGATTGAAAGATGTTTGTTACACAAGAACCAAACATCTTGTAAAAGGAAGCTCATTTAAGAATCAAATCAAATAAGTCATTGTAGTAGCTTGCATGAGGACATGCAAGAACTTCAGTTGGCGAGTATGTTGGGCTCCAAAAATGGCACTGATTACCATACATTTTTCACTTATGCTTCCATTATTTCGCTCACTATTCATCACCTTGTCACTCCATTTTCCCTACTATTCACCATTAATGGGTCTCATTTATATTTTCCAAATATTGTTTATTTTTAAGCATTTTTGAGAGAAATTCTTGATTAAATATTAGAAAATAATATATTTTACTTTATATATGGAAAGTGGGTTGTTTTGGTGACATGTGTAGGTTCCAAGGAAGCTTCCAAGACACCTTTATGTGGCCTTGAATGATCAAATTCGAATTTGATAAGATAAACCTCATGGAAAAGATCATGGAGAAGATCATGGACCTCATGGAGGAAATCATGGAGGATAGGGTTATGTGTCTAGATGGTTGAGAAATGTATGGAACTAAAAGAGAGATTAGTGGATCATCATTATGAGTTTGTTATCTCCTCTCATTGTATAAATAGGAGTACCTCCTCCATTCCAAAGAGAGGACTCTTAGAGCATTGTATCCAATTGATGATGGAATAGAATAAGGCTTCATTTTTAATATATTTCCATTATGTAGTTTTAGATATAAATTGTGTGAATGTAGGATATGAATTTATGTAGTTTTAGATATAAGTTTTCTTAATGTAGTATATGGAATAATTTGTCTTGTTCTTAAGAGAATTGAGCTCACTCTAAAAGGATGAGAGAAACATGTTATTTCATATTAGATCTTGTTTCATTTCATTGTTTAGATGTTTAAGGATTTGATTGGTGAATGAGTTTTGAATTAAAATCTTATCGGCATGTGAGAGAACAACCAAGGGTCTAAGTTAGACTCTCTCTCTATTTGATTTGCATGATAATTAAAATTCATTCTTTTGTGCTTTTATGTTTCAAGTATCATATGAGGAGATACCAAGAGTCTAAGTTAGGCTCTCTCTCCAATGATTTATATGGTAATTGAAATTCATTCTTTTGTTTTTATGTTTTAAGTCATTTCATTTCTTATGCTCATGAATGACTCTTAGTTTAGTTTGGATTAGTACATGAGAGGACAATCAAGAGACTAAGTTAGTCTTTCTCTCTACTTGAATCTAAACAATAACTAAGTTCATTCTCTTGTTTTCATTTTAAGTTTATGTAATGAATGATTTCTCTATGATACTGTAGGGAAGGACAACCAGGACCTCCTTAGTTAGGAGCCTCTTCCCTTGCATATTATATTGAATCATAAATAATTTAGTTAGACATAGGTTAGTTGCCTACTCCTGCATATATACTGCTGGCATCATCACAAGCTTACGAGTTTCCCTGGTCGATAATTTATGCAACAATTTAAGTCCAATAAATTGCCCAACATTTTGGCGCCGTTGCCGAGGATGGTGCTAAGGGATTAGGCATTAGAATTTAATTCGGTATTTATTTTCTTTAGACACAATAATTTGTGAAACCTGGTGACAGCAGGCTCTTCACAAAGGAGTTTAAGTTTGAGTTTTCTGATGTTTTGATGTTTAGCTAGTTTTAAATTTCGTTGTTTCAAAAACCCCCCCCCCCCCCCCCCCCCCCCGCCTAAATAAACACAAATCAATCGATAAGTATGCTCTCTTCCTGCGCTTCGTGCGATCAGGAAGATCAGAAAATCCATTGATTTGGTTCAAATAAAAAAAAAAAGCTCTTGCTGGAAAACTAATGTGCAACATGATAATAAAGAATTTTGTGAATAGAAAAAAACATTTTTAAATTTTTAGATGAAATTTAGTTTTTTTTTTTAATATTTTTAACCAATAAAAAATTAGTTTTTAATTTTAGATTTAAAAAAAAAATATCCACAAAATAATAATAATATATGTATCAGATATACACATATTATTATTAAAAAATAAATAAAAAAACTAACCATTTTTTTATTTTGTTTTTGTTTTCTAGATATTTAAAAAAACACTAACCATTTCTTTTGTTTAACAAACTAACCATTTTTCTTGTTTTTGTTCTTTTTAGATATTAAAAAAAAAGAAAAACAAATTAACCAAAAACTAACTGTTCGTTTTTTTTTTTTTTTTTTTGATATTAAAAAATAAAAATAAAAAATCCTACCAATATGCTCATGCGAGTTATTGCGGTAACTTCTTCCGAAAATTGCAAAGTGGGATTTGGTGGTTTGAACACCGGATTCACTGTTTGCCATCATAGCTTTGGCATCTTAAAATCTCCAATCTCGGCTTCAGTGATTCGAACAATTGGATCTTCTTCAGGTTTTGAATTCTCTTAAAAAAACCTTTAGCCAAGATATGCTTCCAGCATCGTGCCTTCTGAAACAACGTTGGACATTCTTTGTTTGCTTCTGCAAATGATCATGATTTGATTTTCAACCACCTGTAATATACAAAGCGTTAACTAAAATGAAATCCAAAATCTTAAAAAAAATTTGTGGCTGTGTGGCAAGATCATTATGGAATAGGAAAGTCTGGAAAAATCCATTACTAATGCTCAGCTATTTATCGACATTTTCTAGATCTTTTGTTACTCTATTTTTGTTTCTGTGTAATTGATTAATTCTGTCATGATCGCATTCACCACAGCCGCATTGGAATTATTTGCTCTATCAACAAAACAAACCAGCCATAAACAAATAAAATTCAAATGCAAAAACCAATTTCCATGGAAATTCTAGTGATCCATCCAATTTGCTCCATAATGCTTATCCCACATTGCCATGGTCACGATTTTGTGGCTAATCTTTGAGGATCACGCTCAGCAAAAAGAACAGCACAGCAAACCCTCGATGTTTGGATCCAGAAATCTTCGCCCGGATCCAGGTGGAGGTTATCTAGTTCCGGTGATGGCTTCGTTTGTTTCCAACGGCAGTGGCCTTCAACCGAAAAATGACGTTTGCAAGCTCATCCTCTGGTGCCAGCTCGTCAAAGAAAGTGAGAGATATAAAAATTTCGATAATGACAGAGTTATGAGATGCAAAGAAGCCGATCCAAATGCAGAAATCGATCTTGGCTTTCTTGGTTGCGTAGGGATCCTCCTGGATCCAGGGCACAAACGAAGACAATCAGATCCATCCTTACTGCCGGCGGTTTAGGAGCTCGGTGATTTGCTGCATAAAAATTGGTATGAATCCTTAAGGGATCACGTTTCATTTAAATGTGACGGGTTTGCATGGTTAACACGTAGATTTTGGCAATAAATATGGAATTGTATGACTGTGCCGTGTCAAACATAGCCCATAAACAGTGCAGTCTTGTTGAATGTTGAATGGCGGTGAATGTTAATAGGAGCGCTATAGAAGCACTGTACATTTGTGTTGCCATATGGCTGTGCGCCGATTTAAAACAAGCAGTCAAACACAACATGCATCCCTTGCTGCGCACTGATTCATATCAAAACAGAGGATTGTTATGTTGAATGCCTAACGCCATTCTGATGAAGGGAGTGTATATCAAAATCGTTTGAATATGCTGTGTTTGTTTTGTTTTGGGCCGCGAATTTTTATGAGACAGCCGAAAGCGGTGTTTGCAAACCTTTCATGAGCCGAGGAGTGTATTTTTCCAAAATATTTGTGATTTGTTTTTAAGGCCGTGAGCATGATTTCAAACGCGTTGTGTTTATTTATTTTTAGAGGCTGAGCGTATGTGAATAGCCCTCTAGTTGCCATCGTGCTCATAGCTCTGATTGCACCTGAGTATAGTTGATGTAAGGTCGAGGAAGTGTGCATAATTTTGGCACAGTACACAGTCAAAGTTTTTTTAAAAAAGATGATATATTGGGTGAGGCCGAGAGCCAAATGTAGGTACATTACACAGTTTTCTCTCTACTCTCTCTACAGCAACAAGGATATCTTCTTGCGAGAACTCATCTCAAATGGCTCTGATGCTTTGGATAAAATTAGATTTATGGCTCTCACAGACAAGAATGTGCTGGGAAAAGATGCAACAACGCCAGCAATATGGCAACCTTTGGCACACAAATCTCTTGAGCACAATCACAGCGGATACACCCTACTGCTGTTTCTCATTATTTTGTGGACCATTCGCCTCTTATTTACTGCGGAAGCAAGCACTATAGAATGACATGTCAAGATATGTTTGCTGTGCTGGTTACATGCCCTGCAGTGGTAGTTGTGGTGAAATTCGGTGTCCTGAGTTTTGTCTGTACACAGAGGTCTTCTGCTGCTTTGGAAATTCTGTTGCTTCTACTTGGTTCCTTTTGCAAAATGAATTCAATATCCAGACAACTAAATGTGACAATTGCATCATTGGCTTCATGTTTTTTCTCCAACAGCTGGCTTGTATCTTCTCTATTATTGCATGTATTGTTGGCAGTGATGAACTTCAAGCTGCCTCAAATTTGTTAAATTGTTTGTCAGATGGTGTTTACTGCACGGTTTGTGCATGCATGCAGACACAACACAAAGTTGAACTGGACAAGCGTGATGGCAAGTTTGGACCAGTTGAAAGGGTAATGCAAGCACCTGGTATGCAGCAGATGTCTCGCATTGACCAGAATATCCTACCAACTGTTGGATATGCGCCCTATAATCACTTTTCATCAACGCAGATGACTGTGCCCTGCGACAATAACTTCGAGCTGAGGGATTCCTTCGAATTGCCCACGGTTTGTTTTTTTATTAGTTTTTATTTTTTATTTTATTTACAACTAAACAAAATATATATATATCAAAATAAATAATAAAGTAAAAACATTTGTTTTGAATTTGTTATTTAAAAAAAAAAAAAAAATTGTGTGTCGTTTTCACTTTGATATTTGAATAAAAATAAAAGAAAATATTTTGTAGTGTTGGTTTCTTATTTAAATAAAAATAAAAAATATTTTGTGTACTATTTTGGATAGTAAAAAAAATCAAAGCCACACAAAATAATTTTTGTTTTTATTTAAAATAAAAAAGTTTTCCTTATTTTTATTTTTAATTTAAAAAAAAAAAAAAAAAATTAAAAAAAAAATAATAATAATAATAAAAAAAAAATCACAAAATTCACACAGATTTGAAAATAAAAAAAAAGGATACTTGGAAACACATTTCGAAAATCGATTGGAGGATTTTTACGACGATAACTTTAATTTGGCATCACATCTTTCTGTTGTATGCTTTACAATGCACTAATATGCAGGACACAACAGATCATTCAAATGACCATCTTTTCGACAAACACATTTCAGAAGTTATCTGACAGGGAGTATTATTTTTCACGGTTGTTTTTAAGATTGGATTGAAAATTGATATCATGAATTGAGTTACTTTCAACGCTTTGATTTTTCCTAAATCTGTTTTATTTGGTATGAAATTTTTGCGTAAGAATCATGAAGGACCTGCGCAATTCTTCTTGAACAAACTTATGTTTTCTTTCTGCCAAGTTTTTTTCACAGGTTACAGGATAACAAAGTGATCATTCCGGAGATTACATTGTGACGTCCATTAGTCTTCCAAAGACTAAATTCATGACAAATTCTGACGACAAATCCATCTCGACAACCACTGCCTTCCATCTCCCTTTCTGAAAAAAAAATTTGAATTCCACCACTCGTGCATCCATAAAGTGTGACACTTCCATATCCATTTTTCACAGCAAGAGTTCTTATTCATCCACCATGCATTTTCCTTACATCCATCCATTTTCTTTGTCATTATCATTCCCCTTCATTTCCGCCAATAAAACCCTGCTTGAGTCAAAGTCCTAGAGTCTAAGTATCATTGAAAAAACACCTAGAGGCTTGCATGCCTTAATGGCAAGTACTCTTGCCAATGAACAATGGGAGTACATTAATATCCCTTGTTCGTTGGATCTTGTAGGTGACTCGACTACGACAAATTTATTCGTACCTACAAAGATGTGTTAGGAATCCCGACTCCCATTGGAATCAATGGTGGGAGCTCTTGTGTTGGCTAGGGGCATTCATTGACGGCCACTAAGTCAACAACTTCTTGCTATGTTCGACATCGACACATTTAATCACATAGTAAGATTTGTGCCATCGAGCGTTGAAGACTTGAAGACCCATATTTTGTAGCAGATGAAGCCAATTTCTTTTCATTGTTTTTCAGTTTGCCATCACTTGAGGACAAGTCAATCAATAAGGCTGGGAGGGACATGTAACTTATATATATTTTGTATACCTTATATATTTTCAGCCATATTTAGCAGACTCATCAGATTCATCATCCAGCAGCAGATACGACTTTCAGCCATGTTCAGCAGACTCCTCGGATTCATCATCTAGTAGCAGAGGATCCAGCAGCTGATACGACAACACAGACCCATCTTTCATCCACAACTTGAAGAAGAAGCTTCAGATCAGAATTGTGGCAGCTGAACATGCATGATTCATCCACTTCCTTAGGTAAGTAAGGTATGATGTTTTCTAACCTTTAATCTTGAAATTCTTTTTAGATGCTAAAATGATGATATTTGGAAAATATTCCACTATTTCACTATTTCCTTTCTCATTTAAAATTGCCAAAAACCATCAGTTGGGGAGGGGGGAATTTCACACTTCATTCTTTTTCCTCATTCATATTACATCTTAACCCACATAGTCTTCCCACAATAAAAACTACTACAAAATGATGAGCATATGATTGATCTCAACAAAGTAAATAATGATTGTAAACACAAGAACCAATCATTAAAAAGAGATCTCAACAAAGTAAATAATGATTGTAAACACAAGAACCAATCATTAAAAAGAGATCAAAGTAAATAATGATTGTAACACAAGAACCAATCATTAAGAAGAGATCAAAGTAAATAATGATTGTAACACAAGAACCAATCATTAAAATATGTCAATGCTTTGCAAACAAATAAAATTTATCCAAAGATGTGCAAAGTTAAAAGGAAGTCCATGATTGAAAGATGTTTGTTACACAAGAACCAAACATCTTGTAAAAGGAAGCTCATTTAAGAATCAAATCAAATAAGTCATTGTAGTAGCTTGCATGAGGACATGCAAGAACTTCAGTTGGGGAGTATGTTGGGCTCCAAAAATGGCACTCATTACCATACATTTTTCACTTATGCTTCCATTATTTCGCTCACTATTCATCACCTTGTCACTCCATTTTCCCTACTATTCACCATTAATGGGTCTCATTTATATTTTCCAAATATTGTTTATTTTTAAGCATTTTTGAGAGAAATTCTTGATTAAATATTAGAAAATAATATATTTTACTTTATATATGGAAAGTGGGTTGTTTTGGTGACATGTGTAGGTTCCAAGGAAGCTTCCAAGACACCTTTATGTGGCCTTGAATGATCAAATTCGAATTTGATAAGATAAACCTCATGGAAAAGATCATGGAGAAGATCATGGACCTCATGGAGGAAATCATGTAGGATAGGGTTATGTGTCTAGATGGTTGAGAAATGTATGGAACTAAAAGAGAGATTAGTGGATCATCATTATGAGTTTGTTATCTCCTCTCATTGTATAAATAGGAGTACCTCCTCCATTCCAAAGAGAGGACTCTTAGAGCATTGTATCCAATTGATGATGGAATAGAATAAGGCTTCATTTTTAATATATTTCCATTATGTAGTTTTAGATATAAATTGTGTGAATGTAGGATATGAATTTATGTAGTTTTAGATATAAGTTTTCTTAATATAGTATATGGAATAATTTGTCTTGTTCTTAAGAGAATTGAGCTCACTCTAAAAGGATGAGAGAAACATGTTATTTCATATTAGATCTTGTTTCATTTCATTGTTTAGATGTTTAAGGATTTGATTGGTGAATGAGTTTTGAATTAAAATCTTATCAGCATGTGAGAGAACAACCAAGGGTCTAAGTTAGACTCTCTCTCTATTTGATTTGCATGATAATTAAAATTCATTCTTTTGTGCTTTTATGTTTCAAGTATCATATGAGGAGATACCAAGAGTCTAAGTTAGGCTCTCTCTCCAATGATTTATATGGTAATTGAAATTCATTCTTTTGTTTTTATGTTTTAAGTCATTTCATTTCTTATGCTCATGAATGACTCTTAGTTTAGTTTGGATTAGTACATGAGAGGACAATCAAGAGACTAAGTTAGCCTCTCTCTCTACTTGAATCTAAACAATAACTAAGTTCATTCTCTTGTTTTCATTTTAAGTTTATGTAATGAATGATTTCTCTATGATACTGTAGGGAAGGACAACCAGGACCTCCTTAGTTAGGAGCCTCTTCCCTTGCATATTATATTGAATCATAAATAATTTAGTTAGACATAGGTTAGTTGCCTACTCCTGCATATATACTGCTGGCATCATCACAAGCTTACGAGTTTCCCTGGTCGATAATTTATGCAGCAATTTAAGTCCAATAAATTGCCCAACAAACATGAAGACTTACTTGTTTTCATTTTTGAAAAAAAGGACATAAAAAAAGTATTGTTGGTTTTGGAAGAAGGAACATAAGGAACAAAAGGAAAAAATTAATCAACACAAATGAAAAATCAATCATCACAAATGAAGGTGAGACCATTGTTGTAGCTTCTAAAAGTGATGTCATATTTATTGTTTTAGTAGAAGAATCATGTTACTCCCAATAGTATCATTGATTGAGTACTTGAATTTGGGGCATCTCACCATTTGACCCCATGCAAAAACAATTTTATTACATATGAAATTGTTGATCATGGTAGAGTACGTTTAGGAAATAATCGTTTTTGTAAATTTTTGGAGTGGGAGATGTTAGAATCAAGACAAAGGATGGACAAGGTATCTTGATGAAACAAGTTAGGCAAGTCCTATATATGCATATGAGTTTGATCTCTATGGGATGATTGGATGATGAAGGTTGTTCTACAAGCTTTGGGAAAGGTGGGTAGAAAATTAATAAAGGGTCATTGGTGATGGTTGAAGGATTCAAGACAAGAACCTTGTATACAATGTGGGAAAAAACATAGATATTGGATGTAATTGTTGTTGCAAAAGAAATAATCCCAGTGGAGTTATGCCATAAGCTCTTGGCCCACATGAGTGAAAAGGCCCTAGAAGTTCTTGTTGGTAAAAATTGTCTTCTAAGTTTGAAATCCTATAAATTTGATCTTTGTGAGCATTGTATTTATGGTAGGAAATGAAGAGTTTATTTTGTGAGAGGTGGTAATGAAAGAAAAATAAATTTATTAGAATTAATACACTCTGATGTGTTTTGTTCGGTGAATGTTAAATCTCTAGGAGGAGCCTCATATTTTTTCACATTCATAGATGATGCATCCAGGAAGGCTTAGGTCTACCCTATGAAAATTAAATGTGAGGTATTTGAGATATTTCAAAACTTTCATGTTGTTGTTGAAAGAGAGACTAACAAATTTCTCAAGTATTTGAGGATAGATAATTATGGAGAGTATGACTTCAATGCATTTAAGTTTTATTGTAATTGGTTTGGCATTAAACATGAGAAGATTGTCCCTAGTACTCCCCAACATAATGGTATTTCCAAAAGGATTAATAGCACTATCATGGAGGGAGTATGTTGTAAAATTCCATATTGGATAAGCATTTATGGGTCGAAGTAGTGAAGACAGCTTGTTACCTCATCAATCACTCACCTTCTACAACCCTAGACAGTGGTATTCTGAAGAATTTTCGACCAGTAAGAAGGTAATTTATTCTCACCTAAAAATTTTTGGATGTGAGGAATTTATACATTTTCATAAATAGCATAGAACCAAATTAGATGATAAATCAAGGAAATGTATTGTTTTTGCATATGTGAATTGTGAGTTTGGTTATTTTCTATGGGATCGAGTTAATCACAAAATTGTTAGAAGAAGGGATGCAATATTTAATGAATTGGACGTGCATAAAAGCCCTATAGGTGATATGGAAGTCAAGAAATTTTTTGGCGAGTTTATAGAAAAACAAGAAAATATGCCACCATTGCAATAATTTAGGAATCCAATTCAAAAACAGGATGGACAACAAGTGGAAAATGATGGGAAACAATAAGAACAAAACTTTCCACAATCATTACAAGAGATTCAACTGGAAAACACAACACCACAATTGGTTCGTAGTTCTATTAGGCCTCATAATTCCTCACAAAGGTATCCACCCTCAAATTATATTTTGCTAACTGATGAAGGCGAACCTCATTTTTTTAGGAAGATTGTGAAGGGAAAACTAGCAAAAAGTGGAAGAAAGAAATGGAAGAAGAAATGGACTCTTTGTTGGAAAACAAAAATTTGGAGTTAGTTAAGCTTCTAAAATGAATAAATTCTGTATAAAATAAATGTGTATATAGGATTAAAAATGAGGATGAAGAGAAAAAAGAAAGATATAAAGCAAGGCTAGTGGTGAAGGGATTTGCCCAAAAATAAGGTATTGATTTTAGAGAAAAAATTTCACTTGTTGTTAAAATTTCATCCATAAGAGTTGTCATTGGTATTAATGTTGCTTTAGACTTGGAATGTAAACAATTAGATGTGAAGACAACTTCCCTTCATGGATATTTGAAGGAGGAAATTCATATGGAACATCTGGAAGGATTCAAGGTAAAAGGTAAGGAGAACCTTGTCTGCAGATTGAAGAAGAGCCTTTATGGGATAAAACAGGAACCTCACAAATGATATAATAAATTTGATTCATTTATGTTGGTGCATGGCTTCAAAACACTAGAGGCTAATCATTGTGTCTACATTAAGAGGTATGACCATTAAAAATATAGTATAATACTATTGTATTTGGATGATATGCTAATTATTATACATGAAAAGAACATGATCAATAGGTTGAAGAAATTTTTGTGCAATCAAATTTCAATGAAATATTTAGATCCATCACAACAAATATTGGGCATGAGGATTATAATTGACAAAAAGAACAAAAAATTATGGTTGTCACAAGAAAAATATATTGAGAATGTGTTATATAGGTTCAATATGAAGGATGCCAAACCAATCAATACACCCCTACCATCACACTTCAAACAAAGTGCTAATTTGTGCCCTTATGATGACAAGGAGGAAATCAGTAAAATAACTTATGCTTAAGCGGTTGGTAGCTTGATGTATGCCATGGTATGTACCCGTCTAGATATTGGACATTTAGTAGGACTAATGAGTAGGTTCCTTACAAATTCATACAACCACATTGACAAGCAGTAAAGTGGATTTTGAAGTATCTCAAGGGTACTAGTAATTATTGTCTATGTTTTGGTAATAATAATGTTGTTCTTGAAGGTTATAAAAATGAAAATATGGTTGGAGATGTGGGTACTAGAAAGTTCACCATTGGTATACTTTTGCAGGTGCAACAATGCCTTAGATGTCTTGACTATAGAAAGTAATAGCCCTATCTATAATAGAGGAAAAATACATCGCTACCACAAAAGATTGCAAAGAGATGTTGCGGATGCAGCGATTCATAAGAGAGCTGAGAATAAAATAAGACAAATATGTGTTGCATTGTGGACGTCAGAGCACATGATACGAATTTATGAATGGAATAGCATGATATACATATTTATAACCAAAACAAAAAGATACAATGAAACTTGACTTCAACTAATAAATGGAAAATGTTGAAACTGTATACATGTAGAATGGAAGCAAACTAGCTCAAACAATGGTATCTTATATCTAGGAAGAGATGTGATGGCTACACACCTTTGTTGAAATGTGTTACAATGATGCTTTGAGGGGCCTTTTTATCATAAATAAGTAATGAGAAACACTAAACATCTAAAAACCTAACCCTAGGAGATGATGCGCCAAAGGATTTTGGGCCTCAATGGGGTAAGTTGGAATGTCAATTTCCTGAGGTCGTAACTTTGGCATATGATATTTTTTTGGTGTGCAATATATCCCATTAGAAAGGTATATATGAGAAGTACAATTTATGATTGTCATCAATAGACATAGACTTATTTCCCAAAAAAATATCATTTAGGACCTCAAAATGAATTTGGAAGTTCAAGACCTAAAAAATACCAAACTAGAAAATCGTTCTATGAGCCAGTGGAATAGGTGGGTGGCCATCGATATCCACTTGGTTCATTCCTCCCCCCTTAGGAAGAAATGGTATCCATTGCATTAAAATCCTCCATGATAAGGGGAAAATTCTATTGAAAATGGCCCCTAGTGATCCACTTGTCTTGGTGTAGGAGCTAGCCTGCTATGAAAACCTAATACAATTGGATCCTCTGTTGGTGAGTGTTTTTAATTCGTGTGTCCACAATCTAATCAAGTGTGCCCTATTAAATTCAGTGTCAATTCAGCTCTATCAATATCAATTGCTCTGTTATTTTTTATGTGTCCAACAATGGTGGAAGGTATGGCCAAACACAGTTTAGATTGAACACTAAGTGTAGGCCAAGGAAGGGGGGATACTTAGCTCAAAAGCATTAACACACACAACCTTGGTGATGGTGTAAGGTCCATAGTAAAGTGGTTGAATCTTTTGATGGGCCCCTACAAGTTGATCCTTCTTCAAATGTAACCAAGCCTTGTCTATCACTTGGAACTTGTGTGGCATCTAGTGCTGATCATGGCATTGTTTGTACTTAGTATTAGCTTTCTGCAAGATATCATGGAATCATTGGTGGATGTGCTAAATTCATTGAATAATGTTGGTAGCTTTGTGAGCTTTAGATTGAACATATGCATATCAAGCCTATGCTGTTGCAAGGGGCAGTGTGACAACAATTGGATATAATGGTTGAAATCCCAGGCCCACCTAAAATAGGATGTGGCTAGTTGAGCTATGGAGATATATGTTGTAGTTGTGTTAAACATAGGGGAGAATCTCATCCCATGTGCATGGATTCTTAGATTTGTACATGCATGATGTGTAAAATGTGCACGATCATCCTGTTAATGGCATATGTATAGCCATCAATCTGGGGGTGAAAGGTAGTTGATTTGGTGAGCTTGTTGTCCAACAGTGACTAGAGGCTCAACCAAAATGCACTTAAGAACCTTTTATCCCAATCTGATATAATGGATTGCAGTATCCCAAAATGTACCCACATCCGTTCAAAGAAAAGCTTGGTACTAGTGGCTTCTATTGTGATGCTCTTCTTGCAGGAAGATAAGAATGTTCATCTTAGAAAATCTATCAATGGCTACAAACACATAGTCATTTCCATGCTTGATAGAAGGAATGCAAGACATATGGTCCATCAAGATGGATTTCCAGGTCCAGTTAGGAGTAGGGAGAGGAGTGTACATGCATTGCTTCTTAATGGTTGGTTTGCCAATGGCACAAGCGGTGTAGGACTTGATATACTTGTAAACGTACTATTGAAGTTTCAACCAATAAAAATACTTTTATGGTACTACCAATGTCTTCTCCACACTAAAGTTCCCTACTACCCAACTGTAATGTGCCTTGCAGATCATTTTGGCACGCTCACTTTAAGGAACACAAAGATGTCCCAAGTAGCACAACAATGCATCATGGAGGTGGGAGCCTGGAACTTTCTTGCCTACCATCAACATCTGGTATGTGGCAGTAAATTCCTAGTCATTGTTTTATAGTTGTGGTCATCCAGAGGTCTCATGCTCGCAAGAGTTGAGAATGGTGGCCAGTGCCACAATCAGGGGTCGAATGAGGTAGTATGTGACGTGATTAGTGCTACCCTTCTTGTCTTTTATGTTCAAATGGAATTTTTGCAGGTATGTGGATTGTTTTTGATGGAAGTTGTTCTATAAATTCCTTTATGTCTGCATAAATTAAAGAAGTTTGTGATCTATGCAGATGATCATATCCTTCCCCAGAATATAAGGTTTCCATTGCTGGTAAGCCTAGATGATGGAATACATATCCTTATCATAGGTGTTCTATCTCCAGATAACATCAAAGAGTGTTTCACTATGATAGACAACTAGATGTCCTTGTTGAATGAGGAGATCACCAATAGTATAATATGATTTATTTGTCTGAATCTCAAATCATTGTTGCATGTATGGAAAGGTGAGGATTGTTGTAAAGAAAAGGCGATGTTCCAATTCATCAAATGTCTTTTTTTGTGACTAAGACCAAATTTTTTTTCTTTTACTCCACCCTTGGTCTCTTGAATTAAGAGCCAAGGGATATAAGAGAACCCCAACATGAATTTCTGGTATAAGCTAGTAAGGCCCAAGAAGCTGTGAAGCTCTGTTAGATTCGTAAGAGCTTACCAATCTTGAATGACTTAGATCTTAGCTAGATCCACATGCACGCCTTGCTCATTAATAATGTAACCTAGATATTAGACCTTTTCCATACCAAAGGATAATTTTTCCAAGTTAGCACATAACTTTTGTTATCGCAAGGTACGAAGGACCTCTTGAGTATGCTGCAAGTTGTCTACTCAACTCTTGTTGAAGATAAGGATATAATCCATATATAAAACCATGAAAGAGTTGGTGAAATACTGAAAGATATCATTTATTAGTCTCATGAAAGCTACTAGGGTGTTTTTCAAACCAAAGGGCATGAATAACCATTCAAAAAGACCCTCCTTAGACTTCAAAGTGGTCTTCCACATGTTATTTGGTTCTATTGGGACCATATATCATCTATTAGCCTCATGAAATTTTTTGGGGTGTTCATAAAACCAAAGGGCATGACCAACCATTCAAAAAGACCCTCCTTGGACTTCAAAGCAGTCTTGTACACATCATTTGGTTCTAATGGGAATCGATGATAGCCAAAATTTAAATCAATCTCACTGAAGTACATGCCCCCACTGAGTTGGTCAAGAAGGTCATCAATCTGGGGAATAAGGTACTAGTTCATCATTATGATTTTGTTTAGGGCCCGATAATTAATGCAAAGTCGACAGGTTCCATATTTCTTCTTTATGAGTACAATTGGGCTTCCACAAGGCAAGGAACTTGGTTAGATGTGCCCTTTTGTAGAAGCTCTTATATGTATTCCTTGATTTCATCATTTTGAAAAAGAGAGTGGTGGTATCTTGACCCATTGGGCAGAGGTTCGTCGAGGTTCAGATCGATTTTTTACATTGTATATATAACCCCATGGGTGAGGAGAATATTTCCATGTATTCTTCCACGACATTATCCACTTTCCTATTCTACATGGAAGAGCCCTATGTGGAGGCCATGGATGTGGCTACAGTATTCTCCTTACTTTAAGGAAAAAATATAAAGAAGGCAAATTTATTAGTCTAGGAGAAGGCCTTATTGCATTACTTAGCAGAGATCAAAGAAATGGTAGTAGGTGGGGCTACCTCTGGTATCATGTATAGTTTCCTGCCTAAAGTAATAATAACACTACATGGTTTATACTCATACATAGCATGATGCTTCCACAATTATGGTTGGCCTAATAGAATATCACAAACTTCAAGGGGAGCAACATCACAAAATACCATGTCCCTAAAAGGCTTGATATTATAGGGAAGATGGAACTGTTGGCTGACGTGGAGATGATGGTGTATGGTTGTGAGTGTGATATTATTGGCAGGCCCAACTGCTTAATGACAGTGCTAATATTAGGTTATTTTAGCTCCCTCTTATCAAGAATGAAATGTAGTGGAGTACCCTTCACCCGCATTTGTGAGTGAAAAATGCACTCACCTTCCTCCATATCTTTGGTCTCACTTTGTTGGACATTGGTGGTGGAAACATTGGCACGGGTTTCCACATCAACAATTTATTTCCCCTTCTCCATGTATTTAGAGTCGAAACCTATGTTTGACTCTAATGTTTTTAGATTGACCACCAGTGATTTCCTTGCATGACATTCATTAATGTTATATATGAATGGGGCTCTTGTGGAACTCGCACTACTTTCCCGTGTCTTTCTTCATCTTCCCATTAACATTCTTTATTTCTGGCTTCGATGCATTGTCCTGGAGGTGGGGTCCACCCTAGATTTTCCCTTAGAGGTAGAAAAGGGGCTCAAAGCCTACATCGGACCCTATCCATTGAAAAGTTCCATGGAATAGATTTCCAACGATATGCGGAAGTCCAAAAATAGTCTCCTGGATAAAAAATATGCTTTTCTAAAGTTTGGGGACTTGTAAGAAGGATAAAATATCAGAGGACGGAGCCCACCAAGATCTAATATTGGAACCTCGAAGCATTAGAGAAGGTTGAAATATCGAAGGTTAGAGAAGGCAGCATATTGGAACCTTAGAGTAGGCTATATCAAAGCTTTGAGCACATTCAAATATCGGAGTTCATCAGAATATCATAGGTCAAAACCTATCGGAATATCATAACTTCTTAACATCTGTATTTTAAGAAGTTACAATATCCAGTGTTGCCGATATTGTTAAAAATTTAAGGGATGATTAGTAGTGTTAACAAAGGATTGTGTTGCAGAACCAAAGGTTAAATGGGACTCTTTCTCTCTCCTATGGTAGGAAACATGGCGACATGAGATTGGCTCTGAAAAACTGTAATGGCAACTGACGTCAGCATGACGTGACAATACTACAAGACACAAGGATGACTCAACATTATTGGGTGGCCTAATGGGCCAAATCCAGGTGACATGTATCACCATAAGGATACACCACATGGAGTAATGATGACATCATGACATCATCTCAGAGGTCAGAATATTGAAGGATGAGGACCTCGTAAGTCCTATGCAAATGTTTTTTTGAAAAGTTATGGTGCTTCTGATGTTGTGTTGGCACTTGGTCGTGAGAATTCAGAAAACCAAGGAAGCAAAGAAGTTAACAAAGGAATATTGGCCCTCGATAAGAGCCTGAAAGCCTTAGCACCTAAGCATTAAGCCATTGGTCATAGGTCTGGTCATATGGGAAGGAAAATTCTTAAGGAGCTATGCATCAAGGGAGTTGAGGATATTGCAACTGAGAAATATCGTGATGTTTAAATTATGAAAGTTATGATATTAAGGGGCTCTGATATAATGCTAAGCCCCTGATCACAACTCTCGGCCCTATGAGAAAGTAGTTGCTAAAGGAGCTGAAGGAAGAGGGAGCCAAGGATATTGGGGAGTGAAATATCGTAACATTATGCATTTTTAAGTTACGATATGGCATGTTTTGATGAGGCAGTACAATGAATTTAAAAGGATGTATGGATCGGAAGTTATAGAATTGAATGTAGGATCAGTGGATTTGATTGTTGAAAGGGGATAAACCTATAGAAGACTCTTAAACAAGGAAACAAGGACATCATTTAACAGAGACGATTGTGTGGGAAGTTCAGAGTAGCCATCCATGATGACCGTCAAGCTCTGTTTGAGAAATAACTAAGAATGGGACTCTCAAAGGAGTGTGCAGGTCATTTGAGAATTAATTTCTCAGCATGGATATTTATGCAGGTGTTTAGTAAAAAGTTCCATGGTCCATCTCTGATTTAATATTGTGATAGGAAACTACCAGGAGACGCAACATCGACGGGTGGAGCCATGCCAAAGTACATTTGGGAAATCAAAGTACAGACAATAGAGATAACCTTGTGTAGAGTGCCTCTACGAAACAAAACCATCATTTGTTATTGAGCAAAGGCGGAGTTGAGCATATGGCCAAAGAGCTGAGAAGTGAGAGTTGTGGGTAGAGACAAATAGGTCTAAGCACCGAGAGCACACTGAGAGATTTTGCAGGAAGTGCAGTGGGTATGATGTGAGGAGAACATCAAGGGAAGTACTGAAGGGCAGACAATAGATGATTGTTGTAAAAAGAACAGTGTGAGCTAGACAAAGGCGTTCTAGAAGAGAAGCCAGTGAGAGAGGAGGCAGAGTGCTGAGGAGATGTTGTTGTGAGCAACAAGTAAATAAAAACTACATGACAACACAAAGGACAAAGTGCATAAGTTGAATCTGCAAGCAACCATTTTGGTATTTTACTTGTAATATGTATGCCACTTTTTTCAGTTTGTAAATTGTATGAAATAGTAGAACATTGGCAAAAGCAGGTTGGTGCCAGTACTCAAAAGAGGTTGGTGCCTCTTGGCTCCTGCGAGTGGGTGATCACAAACTCACAGATGTAATTAAGTAGGTGATTAATTTACATCATAAACAAACAACAAATTTGGTGGCTTTTTTCCCTCTGGGTTTCCACGTGAAAAAAAATGTGTCAAATGTGTGTGTTTCTAATGCAATTTTTGTATTAACATGTACGTTGAACTTTTCGTTCACTCCCTTTATGAATGAATGCTTTCACAAGTAACAAAATATAAAAAGGGACTGTAAACATAATAGAAAAATAAAATAATCTCCCAATTACTGTTTCACCCCCCTCTCAACAATTCCTTATTCCAACAACTTTAAGGCCCTTTTATAAAGATAAGTAAAGATAAACCCTAAACATGATCCATCAAATATCTTGGGTATTCCACCAGACAGTTCATCACAACATATTTAATAAAATTATATCTTAAAATCTGAAATCTACACAATTAAGGTTTTATTTGTCTTTAGATTCATGGATTTATAGATGATTGTTAATTGTGTATGCATGTAAATTAAAATTATGCAGAAAATAGAGAACAATGAAATAAAAACTCACAAACCATGTTTTTACACACGATATAACATGGGAAACCCATTTGGGAGAAAAACCCGGTTGCATGGTGAGGCTACTCTACTCTCTTTCTCTAAATAGAAAATGGTTGTGAGTATCAAGAAGGCATGTGGCATGTGGGATACTATGGTGGACAAATCCTCTATTTATGCTCTCTCCTAATCTCTCTTAGTTATTTTTCACGTTTATGGAACAAGTGCACTCGAAAAGAATGGAAGAACTTGTCCTCATAGTGGCTCGATTATATATATATATATATATATATATTATTTTATTTTTATTTTTATTTTTATTATATATATATATATATATATATATATATATATATATATATATATATATATATATATATATTTCTTTTGACTTGTGTATATTTTTTTTGTTTTATTTATTTTTCAATTATTTATTTTTAATTTAGTTTATTTTATTTCGATTAATTAATTTATTTATTAAATGATCTTGTCTCGATTAGGGACTTGACTCCTTTTTATAATTTTTGACTTCCCACATTGTTTAGAGTTTGGTTTGGTTTGGTTTGTTGTTGTTGTTGCTTTTTGTTTTTTTTTTTGTTTTTTTGTTTTTTTTTAACTAGTTGTTTAATATAACCGTTACTTATTAATATTTGTAAATTGATAAACTAATATCATAATTTAAATATTATTTTTCAAAAACTAGCCGTTTAATATAGTCGTTACTTATTAATATTTTTCTAATAAATCAATAAACTAATATCATTATTTAAATATTAATTTTCGAAAACTAGTCATTTAATAAAGCCGTTACCTATTAATATTTTTAATAAATTAATAAACTAATATCATTATTTAAATATTATTTTTCAAAAACTAGCCATTTAATATAGTCGTTACTTAATAATATTTATTTTTAATATATTAATAAATTAATATCATAATTTAGATATTATTGTTCAAATATAGCCGTTACTTGAAATTATGTCTCTACATTGCTCTCTATTTAAGCCTTTGTCATGATCTACCTCTTCATTTGGCCCTGATGATGAACCACACTTGTTGGTTCGAAACGCGTCGGTGAAAAATTTCTCTTATGTGATTTCTACTGAAAGACTTTATTTAAGCCTATTAGTGGTTAGGTTTGACTACCTCTACTCTTAACCTGAGTTACAATATAGACTCTTCTAGATTATTCTTCATCATAATCGTGTGGCTAGCCCATTTTCAATGAATAATGGGGGCTAATGTGGCATCCTCCTGAATTATGATGGCAAAAACATGAAGGTCAACTTATAAGTGGCATAAATTTTTCATACAGACTCCATTTGACGCAATTCTTATGCCATTGGAAAGGTCTCTACGTGTATAATATGAAAAAAGGGTGTAGTTCTGAGGAAGAAAAATTTACCCCCAAAAAACGTTGTTTGATGCCTCAAAATACTCTCGGAAGATTTCATACCCAATTTGCTAAATTGGGTCCCACCGAAAAAAAATGGTCCTATGAGATGATTCATCCACATTTTCCACTCTAAAATAATAGAGATGGATGAATTACAATACAATGATCCAATCTATATCACAAATCCCATTTTTGGGAGGGTTTTGATCCCCAAAACTTCTACTGAATGAGGTGAGGAAATTTTCCCTCCACCTAATATTCGGTGTACCATTTAGCTTCACTAAGAAGTTGTCCTTTCAACCCAAGCTTCCAAAGGTCATGTTGCTCCTATATTGTAGTTTTTGACCTCTTATATAAAAATGAATCTTCTTTCAACTTTGTCTGGCATCTGATGCCAAACTTCTATAGAAGCTAAAACTTATTCTTGTTCATAATCTAGCATGGGAGGTTCATAGAGCTTCATATTCTCCATATTCACAATTGAGTAAATGCACATGTACATAGGTAGATTGAGTCTATAGGCATTATCTCCCACCCTTTCCACTGTCTCAAAGGGACCATACCACATAGATTTTATTTTCTTACCAAGACCTTATAGCCTCTCCTTATTCAATTGTAACCATACTTTGTCTCCCATCTTGAACAACTTTTATGTTCTATGTTTGTTGGACACCTAATCCTCTAAAGGTTGGGGTGGAATCTCAACAGTCAAAGGGAGTCCAAGAGACCACTTGGAATATGAAATCAAGGGTCACTAGACTTGTATAAATATGTATCATTGTTAATAATAATGCATTCAAGGCTGATCATTCATATCGTCTTGTCTTTGCCATGGTTGTGTTTAATATGGTATCAGAGTGGGTGTTCTCCTACCCTGCTCCAATTTGAGCCACTTGTTTTGTGGCATCTCTGCATGTCAGCTTTGCCTTCCTTGTTTGTCAGGATGTAGACCTACACCAAACTGTTTCCATATCTGTGAGATTCTACACCTGCACCACTCTAACAAGCTCCATCAATTTTCCTCTGCCTACCACTCCTATTCCAACTCATCTCTCAAATGCTTGTTTGACTTCTGTGCATGTCAGCTTTGTCCACAGTCCCGAAATAGAAAAAAAAAGGGACACTCTCCCCTTACTCAGCATGAAGCTTGAGGAAGGTCGCAGTAAGTTGAGAGGAAATTCAATAACATTGTTGAGTTGTTGTATAACTCTAACTGCAAAGATAGTGCCAAGATGTTTGTTCTACGTAACTGATTCAAGCAATGTTGGATATTTACGAGGTTTTGATCGAAGCTAGGTTGAACTAGTCATTAAAATGCTAGAAATAGTAGTATGCTTAAAAATGGTGGTATATCGATTACTGATTTCGATAGAACAAATGTTTACTTCAATAGTTGTGTGAAGGTCACATCAAAATTGAGAAGAGTGTAGTGTTTTTGTTTTCAAAGATAAAGTGGATTTCTTAATTTCATAAATCCAATTCAAGTGGGCTTCTATTTCAATGGCAAGTTTTGAGTTTGAACCAACAGTGGCCTAAATTCAAGAGGTGGAATGATGAGGAAACGAATGGAATAGTCAATGGTTTCAAAGGGATGAATTTTGAGGTGGATTTCATGTTGAATGGAAAAAGTACAATTTTCAACATAATCATAAATTTTAATAAAATTGAGTGGAGAAAAAGAATTGTGATGCACTAGTGACCCTAGAGTTTGAAATCACTGTCTAATAGAAAAGTTTAAAATCTGCAACTGATATATATTGGTGGTTTGTGATAAAATATGGTCAAACCTTTGTGTTTAAAATCATTGAATGTCATGAGAATTGGTTAGCACTTTGAATGGCATGAATGGAGCATTGAAACAATGGTATGCATTGGCATGATGTGCACTCTTTGTGTTGAAGATGTTACTCTTGCAAATTGAAGTTTTGATTGTCTTGTATACTAAATATAAAGTTGAATGATGGTTTTTATATGTGTGTTAAATATATGCACATTGAAAGCGTTGATTCAAATGGTGTATTCCGTCGGTGTATAGTTTTTGCTATTCTGCGTTGAGTCTGTGTTCTATTCAATGTAGTCACATTCATGGAAATTTATTTGTGGAGTCACCTGCTCCATTTGTGAAGATTATTACAGTTGTAATTAAAAACCATCTTTCCTTGAAGCAGTGAATCATTTGCAGTAGTTTGAGCAGTGGTATGTGTATTGAACGATTAATTTTATATATAATATGCATTAAAAAAATATACATATTTGCATTCATGGGTTTTCTACTGCCATTCGATCATCTTGATAAGCATATTACAAAGGGTTATTTCATATTTTATTACACTGAAAGAAGAGTACGAATTGTTAATAATTTATTGTCTCTTGAGGCCAAGTTCTCATCTTTGAAAGGGTCGAGTTCAAATGATCATATTTATAGAAGGCTAAATTCTTAATTTTCCAGCAATCATAATTTTTCATCTATGGGACGAGTTGCCAATCTTCTTGTAGCTTGAGATGTTGTCGAGAGATTGTCTTCTGAAGATTTTGTGATCTCATTTGGTTCTCTACAAAAGGGGACAAATTTATCTATCACTGTGGATTGTAATTTTGGCATTATTTAGGATTTTAGGTTATGCTTGCAAAATAATTCTCACTATGGATAGCAGGGTGTCCTTTTTATTGTGGGCCGAATTGTCCCTCAGCAAGGCCAGATTTTTCCAGCGGAAGTACTAATTTTTGCTTTACATTATTCTCTTGTAATTATCCCTTTGAAGAAGCTTCTTTCTTTGGTCATTATCCATTCTACATTGGGAAAATAAAAACTTCAATAGAATACAACATCTCATTCGTCGAGTCTATACTATTGTGATTATGGCCAAGATTTATGAAGTGTTAGAGCTTTTGAACACTCTGATACATTCTACTACTAATGACACAATAAAATTAAACAAATCCTTTGTTGATGAAATTAGAATTTGTTTATAAAATGCACAAGAAAATATTGAATTTTTGCAGTTGGAGTCTCAACTACAACAGGATGAGTTAGAACATATAAGACATAATTTTGAACTTGTTCTTCTTTAGAATAATCCCCTTTTTGAGTTTGAAGTTGGCTTCCATCCACTATCGGTAATTGATAAAATTAGTGACATCGAGGTTGACTCCCATCATGTGCCCATTTCAGAAGAAAATTTACATGCAGATGCAGAAATTCAGTCTTCACTTCCCAAGTCCATCAACATACGTTGGGAAGAGCTTATCCACAATAAGCACAAGAGTGGTCTTGGATATGACAAGGATGTGTCCTTTCATATTCCATATTACTCAAAGCCCATCCTGTTTCAAAGTGATGGATTTCTTTATGACAGTTCATCTTCGACTATTTTAGATTATGCTCTTCTTCCACAACAACCACAATAAAATGTTAAATGTCAACATTGTGACTGAGTTGGCCATATGAAAGATCATTGTTTTGATATTCATCCATGTGAGAACTATCATAAAACCACTCATTCTTCAAACATATGCTTAAAAAAAAACCTCCTATAAGAACAAAGATTCACGTTGGATGGATCGCTTCTTGGCAATGGGCTTAAACAACCAAGAATATATTTCAATCATATGTCAAAAAATTTTCTAGAGTATTGAACAGTCTTGCAGTTGTGTTTTCTCCATCTTCTCACCTTGTATATTACAAGGGGGAAGTGATGGTCATATACAAGCTTTAAAGCCACATCAAGCTAGCCTGAGCCACAACCTGAACCTGTTGCCTAATTCAAAGTTGTAGCCAAAGATAGATATGCCCCTGAGCATGCCTTTGGTAGGTGGTCAATCTTAAACCATCTATGTGGGGTTGAGACCTCCCTTTTCATGTTGAGCTTCTCCCTCTTCAAATAATGGGGACATTTCCTCTACTAGAAGACTTTAGCTTCTTGCCAGTTTTGGAAGAGTTCCAGGAATTGCATTAAGCATTCTAGAGCTAGTGGTCATCCTTAAACCACCTCAGGTTGTAGACCTCCCTTCTTCCAAGTTGAAGGTCTCCCTCTCCAAAGAATTAGGAACAATTCCTTTGGCAGAAGATTTCAAATCCTTGCAATATTTGGAAGAGTTTCTGGGACCACAATAAGCGTTCTAATGTTGGTGGTCATCCTTAAACCATCACCTTATACCAACATTTCAGAGATCACATTCAGCCTAGTGCTATCATGCTTATTTTGGCACATTTTGTATTAGAACTCTCTTCTTGGACTCATACATACCCCTTCGGATTAAGGGAGGGAATGTTGGACACCTAATCCTCTAAGGGTTGGTGTGGAAGCTAAACAATCAAGGGGAGTCCAAGAGACCACTTAGAATATGAAAGCAAGGGTCACTAGACTTGTATAAATATGTATCGTTGCGAATAATAATGCATTCAAGTATGATCATTCCTATCCTCTTGTCTTTTCCATGGTTGTGTTTAACAATGTTGATCATGCTTGGCCTTGTATTTTTCCTGCGACTTCTATAGTGTCTCTTGTACCTATATATTTATTTTCCTTATCTTTTCTACAAATTTTGCATCCCTCAAGGCATCCCCTATCAGATCCTCCCTTACTCCTCCCTGTTGCCCATATGTAATATCCAATGGTGAAGATGCAAATATCTAAAATGGATTTCAAATGGGGACTTACCAGTAGAAGTGTGTACTACTCTATTATAAGAGTGTTGTATATATACCACATTTTCATCCCAGGTCTTCAGATGCCTCTGATTATAACCCCTCAAAAGTTGCACCAAAGTATTATTCACTACTTTTGTTTTCCCATATGTGTGAGGATGGAATGTGTATACCTATTCAACTTTGTGCCCATCTTCTCCCACATTGTAATCCAAAATGCAATAATAAAACTCATGTTTGTGTCTGAAACAATGCTCCTTGGCATCCTGAAGTGCACCCAAACCTGTTTAAAGAAAAAATTTGTTGATTCTTTCCCATTGATGGTCTTTTTATAGGGCATAAGAACATAGATCTTGTTGAACTTGTCCACTACCATGAACAGGTAGTCATGTCCCTTCCTGGATTTTGGTAAGCCTCTCACAAAGTGGATGTAAACACTTTCTTCATTGGGGCTTCACTCAATAAACCTCTTACATATCACGTTCCTTCATGGCATACTAAACAATACCCTTATTTTGAATACATATTGGAAAATGCCTCTAAAAATTACATTATTTAACCCCCCACCAATACAAATCCAATACACCTTCCCAATTTAAAAAAACTCTACTTTCACTAGATAGTTAGGTATCTATCTTTTCATTAACATTTTTTATACCTCTTTATATTTTTTCATTAACTTTGAGCTCCATTTTTTGTACCTGCCAATATTAAAAACCTTTACCCCCTATTATATGCTCAATATATTATGTCATTTTTTCCTCAATATATATCCTCCAATATGAACGCACATGGTATGGTATTTATCCCCCAGTGAAGCCCCCGTTTCTTTCCCAAGGACAAATAGGTATAAATAAGGGATGATATAAACCCGTCTTCCTATTGCTAGGCTTATTGGTACAACAAAACATGCATCCTCTTATAAACCTAGATATTTTTTCTTACATCTTTGGCCAATACACATACCTCTAAAAGTTGGTTATTATCTTCCCTACACCAAAGTGCCATGTAACCTTGGAGGTATGAGCCTCTCTCATCAACTGCAAATACTCACCTTTAGGAACACATAACTTATCCAACATATAGAGTAAACCATCTTAGATATGGTAGTCAACGATGTTGTCACCATCATGCAGATGACTCTTATTCTGCAAATGCTAAAACACCTCCTTGAAGTCCTCATCCTCTAAATATGCCTCTCTATATGCATCATGGGTGAATGGTTCCATGTGCATCAAAGCTACCAAAGTTGTGATATTTGATGTGGGTGGCCTTAAAATCATGTTGTACAACTTTTTTATGTTGCCCTTCTTGTACTTGATCACTAAATGAAACTATTGTAGAAATCCCATCCACTTGTAATTCCTGGTCTGTTATAACTTACTATAGACCTGCAAGTACTATAATGTCTGGTGATCTGTGTGGATTACTATCTCTTTTCCCATCATATAGGGCTTCCATTTCTTCATCTCTCTCACCAGCGCATAGAGCTCCTTATCGTATGTAGGGTAGTTAAGAAATTCCTCATGAAATATGTCAAAATGGTAGCATATAGGCCTTCCTCCCTACATTAATACCACTCCCATAGCATACCTACTTGCATCTATCTCCACTTTGAAGGGTTTTTGCAAGTTCTTTCATTCCAGAACTAGTGCTTAAGGGATATTCTTCTTTAACTACTCAAAGGTTCTCTGTTGACCCTTTCCCCACTGGAAAATCTTTCCACTTGTTGTTATGGCATGGAGTGGTGTCGCTACCACTAAAAACAAAGCTATGAATTTCCTTAGGTTCTATGATGCCCAAATGAAACTCCTAACATCATAAACATTAGTAGGCACCGACCATTTCATGATGGCCTCCATCTTGGTAGGACATATCTTCAACTCTCCTCCACCTATCACATACATCATATACACCAAAGACAGTTGTGAAATCTCACATCTCTTGAGATTTTCTGGAAACTGGTGCTTCTTTAATGTCTCTAACACATACATCAAATGTGAGATTTTCTCCTTCCAGGTAGCACTGTGTACTAGTATATCATCCAAATAGACAATGGAAAATGAATCTATAAAAGGGCACAACATATCATTCATTAACTGCATAAATGTAGTTGGTGCATTACATAGGTTGGGTGGAATGACTAACCACTCATACAAACCTTTCCTAGTTTTGAAGGTAGTCTTCCAGGTGTCTTCTTCTTTGACTTGAACCTGGTGATATCCAAAATTTAAGTCCAACTTGGTGCAATATTTTGTTTGTTGCAAGTGATCCAGAAGATCATCTATTCTGGGCAAGGGGTACCTAATCTTGAGTGTGATTATGATAAATGCCTTGTAATTAATACAAATTCACTAAGTCTCGTCCTTTTTTGGTATAACAATTATGGGTGACCCAAATGGTAACTTACTTGATTGAATGAAATCCTATTATAGTAGTTGTTGCAATTGTTTCTTTACTTCACTTGATTTTATAACAGATTGCTTGTATAGCACAATTTTTTCCAATGGGGAGTCCAACAATAGTTGGATCCTGCGATCCACTTCCCTCTTGGGTGGTAAGCCTTTAGGCTGCCAAAACACATCCCTATATACCTATAGGAACTCTTCCAATTGTTGGTTTTGTTTCTTAGTATGCCCCTCCAAGGGTTCCTTGCCTCTTACTAAATCCTTCTACAAATTGATTTTCTCTTAAAATAGTCAAACATCTTTATGGAACTGATCAATTTCTTGTCTTGGTTGGTACTTACCAATGAAATTTTCAACCTGCCTTTGTGTGCTTTGATGGGGAATGACTTTCCATCCTTGATGAGTTGGTATTGGTTGGCTCTCCACATGAATATTACATCTTGCATTTACATGTAGGGACTTCCAAACACCACTTTGCATACATCAAGGGGAACCACATCTAGTTCTACTTCATCAACAAAATCAACACTAATAGCAAATATGATTTTGCATTTTTTTGCTACTTCAACTCTATGTCCTTATTTACCCATCCCAATGGATACGGGCTTGGATGGTCACAAATTTCCAATCCCAATTTTTTTATTAGGTCTACTACAATGAGATTTTTCTACAATCCTGAATCAAACAGAGCATCAATCTTTGTCTTCTTGACCTGTTTCTTTATGTATAAGAGGTTGGTCATTTATTTCTCTTCCTATTGCTAGAGGCTACTCATATTCACCTCCTTCTACACTAATCTAAGAACAATATTATCGTCCATGTATGATTGTATTTCAACCTAGTTGCTTGAACTAGTGGCCATGAGATTCTTCTTATTGTCTTTCTTTTTGTTCTTCTGGTTAAGCTCTGCATGCAACTTCCAACACTTTTATGTATCATTGTCAATGTTATAGTGGTTGTAGTGATTATTGGGATATTTGTACTGGTCTATTTTGGTTGTCATATTTTTGTATTTCCCCTATTTCCACTTCTTCTTCCCCTCCTTAGAAGTGTTATGTTACTTCTATTTTGATCCACTTGATTTTCCTTTCTTCATACCTATGTTCTCTAGGTGCTATGCATGTACACATGCCCTGTCCATCGATATAGGATTAAATAACATCACTTTCTTCCATAGATGGTTGTGTAGACCCCCCAAATACTTGAGTAGTACATCTAGGTTCTTTAGGGAGATAACCAACATTATGGGCATATTTCTAAATTATGTGGTGTACTCCTATACACTCTACCCCTGCTTCTACCTGAAGTAGTGTCACTATAACCATTGGTCCTTTACATCCCTAATAGGGTAAAATTGTTACGTCATGAAGGTTTTAAATTCCCCCCGCTTAGTCACTAAAGGATCTCCCTTCGACCTCAAGGTCTTTGTATAGATTTCATAGCAAGTTAGGGCATGACCCTCTAATTTCAGTTGCACAAATGAAATATTTTGTTCTTCCTTAATGTGATGGACACTAAAATAAAGTTCTAATTATTACAACAAGTGATTTGCTTCAAATCATTGATCTCCCCTTTATATGGCTTGATATGGGCCTTCACTTCCATTTTCAACAGGGACTATGAATGGTTTCTGACACTCGAATTGGGTTGATCTCTTTCAGGTCCTTTCTTTAGTCGGTTCTCTGCTTTTTCTTGATCTCTTGATCTCCCCTTTGATCTGTCTTTCGAATTTATCCAAGTAGCCTAAGCTTATCATTCAAGGTTGACATGAGGAGATTCAAACTACAACTTATAATTGCAAGTTGCGCTTCCAACTGCAAAAACATCTCCTTTGCAAGATGAAGAGGGTTATTCACATATTTGTCAACCATGATTAGGGTTTTATGAATTTTGGCTTAACCAATCTAGATCCTTTGCAAAATTACACAATATGCCAAAATAATATTGATTTGATGCCAATATTATCCATAAACTATCATGGATATTCCACTAGACAGTTCATCATAAGACATTTGATAAAACTATATTTAAAAATATGAAATCTACACTATTAGGGTTTTATTTCTCTTTAGATTTATGGATATGTAGATAATTGTTAATTGTGTATGCATGAAAGTTAAAATTATGCATAAAATAGAGAAAAAAGATTAAAAACTCATAAACCAGGATTTGACTCAAGATATAACCTGGGAACCCTTCCAGGAGAAAAACCCAACTTAAAGGTTAGGTTGTTATACTCTCTTTCTCTAAATAAAAAATGGATGTGAGTACAAAGAAGTAAATCATATGGCCCGCGAACTAATACAATTAATAAATCCTATATGTGTGCTCTCATCTATGGAATAAGTGCACTAAAAAAGAATGGAACCACTTTCCCTCTTAGTGGCCCAATTATAACACAACCTAGTATCCTACCAGTGGTTAGGTTTGACTATGTCAACTATCACCCAGAGTTACAATATAGACTCTTCTAGAGTATTCTTGAGCACCTTCTCCATGAATAATGTGGGTTGATATAATGTCCTCTTGGATTATGGTGGCCAAAACAGGAAGGTCAAATTTCGAGTGGCATAAAGTTTGCATATGGACTCTGATTTAGGTGATTCTTGCGTCACTGAAAATTTCTCAATGTTTAGAATATGAAAATAAGTTGTTACACTAAAGCATAAAAGTTTTACCCCCCCAAAAATCATTTGATGCCTCAAAATGCTCCTAGGAGGTTTCAAACCTCAATTTACCAAATTGGGTCTCTCTGATAAAAATGGTCCTATGAATTGATTCCTCCACTTTTTCCACTCTGAAAGCATCAATATGGACGAAAAATAATATACTGATCCAATCTATATCAAAACATCCAAAACCTAACCCTAGGAGATGAAATGCTAAAGGCTTTTGGGCCTTGATGGGGTAAGTTGGAATGCCAACTTCCCAAGGTCATAGCTTTGACATGCATTATAGCATGTTGGAAAGGTATATCCAAGAAGTATAATTTATGACTATCGATGAAAATTTACACTTGTTTTCAGCCCGTTACCCAAAAAGACGTCATTTAGGGCCTCAAAACAACTTTGAAAGTTCAAAACCTAAAAACTGCCAAAATAGAAAAATCATGCTCTAAGCCAATGGAATAGGTGGATGGCCATCGATCTCCCCCCTGGATCAGTGACATTAATTTATCAAAAAATGAAACATATCATTCTAAGGAAAAAAATATTGATGTTTGATATCATTGGATTCATAAGTTTTAGATGGGCTCCTATAGTTGGAGAAAATGCACACTAAAGACAATCCAAATAATATGTTAATACATATTTTTCCAAGGGATAACTAGAAGCATTGTAGAACCTTGGATAGAGTAATTTAACCTAATGAAAGGCATATTGGAAAAGGATTAGTGGCAAAGAGAGATCAATAATGTCAAAAATATTCACTCAAGCTTTCATTTGGTCTTAAGTGAAAGATTATTAGTTGTGAGACCAAATAAAAGTTAAATTTGTCTCCATCCATGGTATTGGTAATTCATGGTATTGTAATGGAATTTATTTTTATATGGATGCAAGTAAAAGAAAGCTGGTGGAATGTGTAGTTTTTAACCCTGTACAAAAATTACTTGCAAACGAATTATTAAAACATAAAATATATAATGACAAGAATATAAAACAAATATACATAGATATTTTCCCCTGGATCTCAAAACCAAGACTACAAGATTTATTTTTCATTATATTCCTTTCAATGTTACATTACATATATATACATGTTGCAGCATTCATAACCCCAATCCATTAACCATGGATTAGAAAATAATTTTAGTTCTCTTGACCGGATCTACAAAATTCCATGTGCATAAAACCATCATGCCCAAAAGCATTTGAAAAAACCATGCACAAAATCATGGGTAGCGTAGGAATTTACAGGGTAAGTTCCTCAGACAGAACACCAAAGGACACCGCTCACAAACAGATCACAGATCAATACACTAGTACTTTTGATGTGGTTAAAACCCTCAAAGAGGGAAACAGTGCATGGCCTAAGCCAACGCGGCCACTTCAGGAAATTTATTAATAAAAGAATGAAAATTTACATAAGGTTCTCTCATGAACGGTTAACCTACAAATGACCCTCCATGCTCTTTAAATAGAGATCATGGACCAATCAGTTGTTAAGCCACGGATCAAGTGTCGGTAATACCGAGGAGAGAATGAACCGTCGGATCACTATATATCGTGACCGTCGGATTGTAAGTTACAAAATGTACATAGTAAAGAAACACACTTTACCTAACTCTATACTAGACCAAGTTGTACTTAACTATTTCCTATGTGTCAAAATATCCTAACATCCCCCCTTAAGAACAACTTGGGATAGGATTGAAGGATTTACAAATATGACACAATAGGAGAAGGAAGGAGGCACTAGAGCCTCTCCCCCCTTAGTGACAACTTCCTGAACTCCAACCATAAATCAAAGTTTAGTGAACTTCGCCTTTGTGAGAGCCTTTGTAAAGATGTCTGCAACTTGATCATCTGTTGAACAATATTGCACTTCAAGAACATGGTCATGAATGAGCTTTTTGATGAAGTGCATATGTAGTTCAATGTGTTTGTTGCGCTGATGTTGGACTGGATCTTTGCATAGTTGAATGGCACTTTGATTATCACACCAAAGTGTAGTCGGATGCTGTTGCTGAAAGCCAACTCTGACAGGATCTGACGAAGCCACAAGGCTTCCTTACTAGCTTCTATGACACCACGATACTCTGCTTCTACTGAAGAAAGAGAAATGGCACCTTGTTTCTTGCAAGCCCATGTAATAGGTCCTGAACCAAGAGTGAACACATAACCTGTAGTAGACTTCCGATCATCAGGGTCACCAGCCCAATCGGAATCAGTGAAACCAACCAATGGAGGAGATGCTTCGGCACTGTAATGAATCCCAAACTGAACTGTACCTCGAACATAACGAAGTATTCTTTTAGCTGCTTTCCAATGACTTTCACGTGGGTTTTGCATAAACCAAGCAACAAGGCCAACAACAAAGGAAAGGTCAGGACGAGTATGGGTTAGATACAAAAGTTTTCCTACAAGTTGACGGTATAAGGTAGCATCAACTTCAGGAGAAGTACAAGTGACTGAAAGTTTGACTCCAGACTGAAAGGGAGAAGGGGCTGGCTTACAGTCTTCCATGTGAAAATGGCGTAGAATATCACAGGCATACTTGGATTGAGAAAGGGAAATACCTTCCTTGGATTGCAAGACTTGAAGACCAAGAAAATAATGTAAGTGTCCTAAGTCTGTCATTTCAAACTTCCTTTTAAGGCTAGACTTCACATGGTTTATAAGGTTGGGATCACTACCAGTCAGGATAAGATCATCAACATAAAGAACAAGAATGATAAGAGACTTGCCCACTTTCTTGGTGTAGACAATATTGTCAGAATGACACCTAGAAAAGTCATTTTCTAAAAGAAAGTTATCCATTTTGGCATACCAAGCTCGAGGTGCTTGCTTGAGACCATAAAGGGATTTCTTAAGCCGACATACAAGGCTAGAGTCTGTTTGTATAAAGCCAATAGGGTGTTCCATATAGATTTCTTCATGCAAGTCACCATGCAAGAAGGCAGATTTAACATCCATCTGATGGACTTCCCATTTGAAAGAGGCAGCAAGGGAAAGAACAAGGCGGATAGAGTTCATTTTGGCAACAGGGGAGAAGGTTTCAGTATAGTCAATGCCTTCAACTTGTGAAAAACCCTTAGCAACAAGACGAGCTTTATGTTTATCAACTTTCCCATCTGGTCCATACTTGGTTCTATAAACCCATTTGCATCTAACAAGTTTTCGTCCCTTTCGTAGAGGAACAAGATCCCATGTATCATTTGCCAAGAATGAATGATATTCTTCATTCATAGCTGCTTCCCAATCTGGATGGCCTGAAGCTTCTGCAAAGGTGTCAGGATCATAATTCACTCAAGCTTGAGCCAGTAAAGAAGAGGCTCTCTCGTACTGAGAACGTGTACGTCGTTGATTTGTAGGATCACCGACAAGATCACCTACTGCATCCCGAGTAGCACGGACCCATTTTGGAAGCTGAGGAGCTGAAGGAGGATCCTGAGAAGGTGGGGGGGATTTTCATCCTCGCTATCATCATCTGAAGAAGAAATATTTTCAAAAGTAGAAGAGATAGGGAGAGGTGGCACATCCGCCGAACTAGGCTCGCAGGCCAATATATTTTCAGCAAACTTTACATCTCTTCTAATGATAACATTTTTGGACTTAAGTGGAATAAGTCTATATCCTTTGACATCTTCAGAATATCCAACAAAAATACATTTTTCACTCTTAGGTTCTAAAGCTTTATGTTTCTCATCTGGAATATGGGCCCATGCTTCACTTCCAAAAACACGAAAGTGACTTACATCTCGTTTGATTGAGCTCCATGCTTCTTCTGGAGTGATATTCTTTAAAACCTTAGTAGGAGTGCGATTTATTATGTAATTTGCACAGTTAATTGCTTCTGCCCAATAATTAAGACTAAGTCCTTTATATTGAAGCATACAATTAGCCATTTCCTTTAAGGTGTGATTCTTCCTTTTAGCTACACCATTTTGTTGTGGAGTATATGGAACAGTATGTTGCATTTGAATTCCATTCTCAGTGAAAAAGTTGATGAATGTGTTTTTAACATATTCTCCACCATTATCAGATCTTAGCTTAAGAATTTGATGTCCAGATTGTTTTTCAACAAAGGCCTTAAAGGCCAAGAACATGTTAAATACTTCACTCTTGAGTTTTAAGAAGTATACCCAAGTGTGTCTGGAGAAATCATCAATGAAAGTTAAGAAATACTTGTAGCTAGAGAATGAAGCAACTGGAAGTGGACCACATAAATCACTATGCACGAGCTGTAAAGGGCCTGAGGCGTGCCAAGAGGCACGTTTTTCAAAACTGTCCCGATGATGTTTTTCGAGTACACATCCGGAACAAACACCATCTCTGCAAGATACCATTGGAAGACCTGTCACCATATTTTCTTTACATAGATTCTGAAGAGAGCGATAGTTTAAGTGACCAAATTGCTCATGCCAAAGTTTTCTCACTTCATCATTATGAGCAACAAATACTGAGGGAAGATTTGATGACCCAAAGTTGTGAAACTTATACAACCTTGTAGAATCATCAGCAATGCCAGTAGCTAAAATCTGTCTAGGATCTCTTAGGTCCTTAATTACAACATCGTGAGGTGAAAATTCAACAATTTTACCTTCACCTGAATGGGTTATCTGATATACATATAGAAGGTTGCAGGATAAGGTTGGAACACATAATACATCATTAAACTGACCATTGTCTAGATGAACAGCTCCAGTCCCTGCAACACTAAGAGATCTATCATCACCAACATATATATTTTTGGTGTTACAATCATTTATAGAAGAAAACATGGCTTTGTTTTTGGCCATGTGATAAGAAGCTCCAGAGTCAATGAGCCACTCATGAGAATGAGAAGAAGAAGATACATTTAGTGCATAGCCAGACTGAGATGCTTGACAACCACATGCAGAAAGTGCCATTCCTGAAGATGAAGTTGAAGTTGAAGATTGCTCCAAATGGATGTTATGCTTCTTCATTGCTGCTTCCAAGGCTTCCATCTTCTTAAATCATTTGGATTCTAAGTGGCCATCTCGATTACAAAAGTTGCAATTCCTATCAGTCTTCTTCCATTTGTTTTTATTTGTCTTATCATTTTGTTGAAATGATTTTTCATTTTGAGGCGGAAATTGCTTATGACCCTTGTTTGGTTTAGGACCATTCCTTTTAGGATACGACTTCTTAGGATTCTTTGAATTTGGTTGCTGCTGGGTGGCTAACGCTTTCTTAGAAGAGTTTCCGATATGAAGAAGACCAAGGTGTAAGAGTTTTTCTTGTTCTCTTATTAAAGAATCACAAAAGGAATCAAAGGAAGGGGACTTGTAGGCTTGTCCTTGAGAAATGAAGGCTTCTCTTGTAGAATGGAAGGTGGAAACAAACACAGAATAGGTTGGTCCCAACTTAGTAAGAATGGAGTAGATAAGGCTACTATCTTCTTTCTTAACCTTAACACCTTCCAAGAGAAGTCTAAGGGTCTTGAACTTGGACAAAAAATCTTCAATGCAAGAAAAATTATTGGGGTCCAATGTAAGCAATTCATTTTCAAGTTGATGGGCTTTAAGTTCATTTTTAATTCCAAAGACTTTAGTAATCTGTTTCATTACTTCATCAGGACTATCAAGTTTTGCAATATGGAATCTAAGATTTGGAGAAATAGACATCCCTATCAACCCACGTGCTTGGTCTTGCCTATTTTCCCATTTAGCTGCATTGTCTTCATCTTTCGGTTTGGTCTCTTGGCCTGTGGCTATTCTGTAAAGACCTTTACTTCTAAGTAAATCCACAATGTAGGACCACCATTGGAAGTAGTTGGTGCTGTCAAGAATAACTTGGCATGGACATTCCATTTTAAAAAAAACTGAAGCTATAGATGCTGAAACTAAGTGTTTAAATGGAAAGATCTCGAAAACTTAGGTTGTTTAAAAAAAAAAAACGGTTCTGAAAACGGCTTCTAGATGAAGAAGTTATGGCTTTTTGAAGAAAATTTGATGAAGTCAGCAACGAAGTGCGGGAATGTGCGGAAATGAAAAATCCGCCCCCACAAAATGGAGACTTGAACCTAAGACCTCTACTCTCATAAATTAGCTTTGCACCAAGTGAGCTATACAAAAAGTTTGAGAGAGAGAGAGAGAGAGGGGGGGGATGCTTTGGGTTGCATGCTTGCTTTGAGAAAGCTCTTTTTCCCTACAAAACAAAAAACACAAAACCCAACACAGACATACAAAAAAAAATGAACCTTGCGGCTCAAAGTTAGCTTTAGCCGGAAACTAAATATTTTCCTCAATGTTTCTGATTTTCCGAGATCACACTAAGGCGCAATGGAAAAGAGCATACGCATGAGAAAAATCCTTCCTTTCTGTTTCTGATTTGCCCAGATCGCACAGAGTCGCAGGGAAAAGAGCATATGCAGAAATGAAAGGTATAGATCCAGTAAGAAAAAAAAAGCTAAATAAACCGAAAACCGAAATAAACAGAGAGAAAATAACTATAAAATGCAAATAAACATTGTATACCTCCAGATCTTAAAAATGACGCAGCTAGGGCTACTGGAAACCTTTTCGCGTGAAACGAAAGGGGTTCCTCACTGGAACAGATGCTCCCAACACAACAGAGCAGTCCTCTCGACCCGAAAGTAGTCAGAAGCAATAGATCTAGGAAACGGTAGTCGGATGCAGTTCTACCGGCTTTAGATTTGGATCACCAATGGATGCGGCCCTAAAATAGCTTTGATACCATGTAGGAATTTACAGGGTAAGTTCCTCAGATAAAACACCAAAGGACACCGCTCACAAACAAATCGCAGATCAATACACAAGTACTTTTGATGTGGTTGAAACCCTCAAAGAGGGAAACAGTCCACGGCCTGAGCCAACGCGGCCACTTCAGGCAATTTATTAATAAAAGAATGAAAATTTACATAAGCTTCTCTCATGAATGGTTAACCTACAAATGACGCTCCATGCTATTTAAATAGAGATCATGGACCAATCGGGTGTTAAGCCACGGATCAAGTGTCGGTAATACCAAGGAGAGAATGAACCATCGGATCACTACATATCGTGACCGTCAGATTGTAAGTTACAAAATGTACATAGTAAAGAAACACACTTTACCTAACTCTATACCTAACTCTATACTAGACCAAGTTGTACTTAACTATTTCGTATGTGTCGGAATATCCTCACAGGTAGGTCCACCCAACTATTATTAGGTCTGCATAAAAAAAATTCCTGGGGCATAACCCCGAACCCTGTGCAGGGGGGAATATTGTCCCACCGCAAACCCCCTGACAAGGGGGGATTACGCCCCCCCTATGACCACCCTGTTATGCCCAGCACAACATACAACGCATAAATATAGTTGTCAAAATAATATAACACATACCCAACATTCTCCCACTTATTATTTTCTTTCCACACAAGGGGTCACAAGAGAGCTTAGTCATTGGTCCAACCCTACAATGCCCATTGTTTCTCTATATCAAGAAAACTTCTTAGTGCTCACAGACTTCGTCAATGCATATGAAAAATTCTTCAAAGTGCCCACCTTTACGAACAACACCTTTTTGTCCTCAACCATATCCCTCACAAAGTGATACTGAACATCAATTTGCTTTGTCTTCGAATGATAAGCAGGGTTCTTAGCCAAGAAAATTTCACTTTTGTTGTCATGGTCTATCCTTATTTCTCAGTGTACCAATGCATATTTGAACACAATTTCTGCAACCAAATTTCTTCATTGCTTACATGAGTGGTTGTCATGTATTCAACCTCTATAGTTGAAAGTGACACTACAGACTACCTCTTGCTCATCCAACTAATTGCTCCTTTGAATAGGTTCAACACATACCCACTTTTAGATCTTCTTTGATCCAGATCTCCATTCCAGTCTGCATTAAAAAAGCCACGAATTTCCAAAACTATGTCTAGTCCTGGTCGTCCTTGGTAGCACAAGCCATAATAAATAGTACCACACAAATACTTGAAAACCTGCTTCACTATTGTCCAATGTTCCTTCTCGAGTTTCGACATAAACTTACTCAATAATACCATTGCATGTTCCATTTCTGGTCTAGTGCAAACCATTGCATAGAATAGGCTACCAACTGCACTCACATATGGAACACGGGACATGTCCTTGTTATAGGCCTATTTGGGCACATCACTCCTGACATTCAGATCAGTACAACTAGGGCTCATCAAACCCTAATTCAATTGTTACATGCCCTAGAAAAGTCATCACATTGAAGACTTCCATCCATGAAATTTTCCTAGCCTGAAGCCTTTCTGAAATGCCTCCTCAGGACACCAGTGCAACTTGGTCAAGGGTAACTGTGTTGCAGAGTAGGCAGGCCCATTTAGGCCTCCACTGTAGTGCACTTAGGCCCTCTTTGACCTGTGTTGGGCGAGATTGAGCGAAATTTGCATAGGGTTCTAGGAATATTCCTTGATTCTAGATCGTTATAGAAGGATCCCATCTCTTATCTCTTCCTATAAGCTCGAATTTGGATAGGCTAAAGATCAATTAACCTCCTACCCTCTCATCCCTTTCTCCATGGAAACTAACTCCAAGTTTGGAATGCCATTCAATACCCTCATTTATGACAAAACCACCTCCATTTCCTTATAAATTGAGCACTCATCATAGTGATCAAGAGGCTAGAATTTGAAGTTGTAGAGAAATATTGTTGGTTTGAGCTTTGAGTTCATATCAAGTAACTTTATGTTGCTGGATTGGTGTGCTTTTGGTGTGACGAGAATTGGACTGAAGTTGAAGGAGTGACACGGGATCGAACCGCATTGGGTGTAACTCTTCCTTCTACATTAATAAAGTTGTTTGTTCCTTTTCTCATATTATTGTTCATGTCTATGATGATTATGTGTTTCAATTTTTTCGATTCCATTGGTTTATAGTAGATAGATAATGTATGCTTTGATCGTTGTCATTTTCTGTTCTTGTTGATAGGTACCAATTGAGCGGGTTCAGTTCAAGTGGGAGCGAGGGGAGCAATTAAATGGAGATCAAGGAAGAGAAATATCACGAGTAAGTTCCTTCATCTCATATATCTATCATAGGAAAAGGTTAAACCACTTTATTTATGTTGTTCTAAGTGTAGCTACCCACTTAGGGAAAATGTGTTTATCCGTAGATACAAATTCCATATAACAAATTGGCGACCATACTGGGGAACGAATGTCATTTTTGGTAGTTTACCCTTATCATATTACATCATAGTAGACCTTACTTGACTTCATTGATCTCTTTTCAGTGATTTTGAAGCTCTTTTGGTGAAAATTTGCACTAGAATGCCTATTCTAGGAATGTGTTGGTACTAGTGCACCCTTGGTCAGGGGACAGTGCACCCTTGGCTTAGAGACAATGCTCTAGAGTGCATTGTCTCTCACTTAGACCTGCGTTGGTCCCCCTTAAGCTAAAAAATGCATCTTTTGCTTGATTTTTCCAAAGTTGCTTCTGATTTTGTTTGCTGAAAGATCAATATTTTTTATGCCTCTGAAATCAATTTGCATTTCCTCTCTTAACCCTACTTTGACCTTGATTGTTTAGTGTTTCTTAAGAGATTTCTTTATCATTATCAATTCATTGTCAAAGTTATCTTACATTGATTAGTCTTTACTTTTTTGAAAGAGAATTTTTGTAAAGTCTTCATTTCTTTGAAAAAGAAACTGTCGTAAAGTCTTTGTTTCTTGTGAAAAGCATTGATTGATCATTTTTGCATCTAGTTCCTTTTTTTTCATCTAAAAACTAAAGGGACTAAAAAGAAAAACTTGCATTGTGTATATTGTATTTTATGAATGCTTGATAGGAATAGTTAGGGAAATTTCATTAGGTGTGCTCTTTTCTCTTTGTCAAAGATCTGATTGTTCTATCCCTTACTAGCTACGGCTTTCATTGCTAATTGAATGAAAGAATGTTTCTCATGTTAGTGGCATTCTAGGAATTGCAAACATACATAACGTGATGAACCTTGAAAGGAAAATTCTTAAGAAGATCAACCTAAAAGTTATCTCAATTAACCTAATGGAGCATTGTAACTTCACACATAACATTTAGAGGTCTAGGCTAGAGATGTGTTCTGACGCCGTTAAACATAGCAACTATTGTTAATGGTTTGCGATACATTCGGAGTGTGATACCTCATTCCTCATACATAAGTATATCTTAGCTCGTCCACGTACTTTTGGGTATATAGGGTGGTGTTATAGTACAAAAATTATAAAGGAATTCTCTCACTGGGCGGTTTCGCATTAGACAACGCTAACACGGATTGGGCCTCCACGTACTTTCAGGTATTTATGGGAGGACTACATTAGGTTTATATCTATCCATAGGTAGCCAAGTTGGCCGCCTTGTATACTGTGATACACCGAGAACAACATTCGGGGAGATTGCCTACACGAATGTTAATTCCTTGGTTTACTAAGGCAATATATCGCAGTTCGTAGTTACTTGGTAATCCTTTTGCCTAGATTATCCCTCTTTTTTTTTGTTATGTTATTTTGATTAAAATAAAATTAATTGACCGTGGATAACATCCTCCACGTCACTCCTTATTTGATCTTAGGTTGAGACATATGGCAACAACTCCGGAGTCCACCGATCAAGGAATTCCTTTTGATGGGAATCCTAGTCCTTTTCCTCCTTTCGGAAATATTGGTGCTCCATATATGGCTACGTTATCCCTTGCAAGATTTACCATTGTCTTACTAGTATGGTTGTTTTCAACCTCCTTGGTTCAAAATGTCGTGATTTATTCGCAATCGTGTACTCCTCCACTTGGATAAAATCAACCTCCAGATGATCCTAAAGTTGACCCTTTACCTTCTTCAGTAGTTGTTTCTTCCTCCCCTTCTTCCTCTTCACCTGGTGAAAGTATTGACACTAGTAACGGGTGGATAAGAAGAAGAAGAAAATTCAACAGAGGGGCAACTAAGAAACCATTGCTTCAAATGAAACTTCTGATGAGAAACCATCTGATAAGCCTCACAAGCTTCGATATCCTTGAAAACTTTGTAGGGGAGAACATATTCTTCGAAACTGTTTTGGTATTCCTCAAATCTTAGAAGAATGGTCTTCTCGTTCATATCATCTCGTGTCATCAATTTCTGGAGATCATGCTGGTGACACACCATCAACTAGTGGTAGTAAAGTTCATCGAAATAAGGGTAAAGTTAAGTTCCCATGTAGGTTATGTGAATGGAATCACCTCATTCACAATTGTTCCTATCTGGATGAAGCCCAAAAAGTATTGGATAACCGTCCTTCTTCTCCGCAGTGACTTCCATTTGGTTACAGGAGACTCTCCCTTAATCTTTCACTAATTAATGAAGTGAGTGACCCAAATCAACCATCGTTAAACCCACTCTCTCTATATGTGAATACCATGAATCTATACACGACCAATCACAGGTCAAGGAAGTAATTGACCCAATTTCACCTTCAGTTAATTGTAACTTTCCAGTAGAGAGTGAGTATGATACCACTCAGGTTCTTTTAGTTTCTTCAGATTCCAATGAGCTTGGAGGCAACCCTCCTATTCCATCAAGACAGGAGGAAATCCTCCCGTTCTCATAACTAAAGGGGGTAATTCTCTCATTCTTACAGTACACCCCCCCCCAAGTAGTCTGGTCACTTCCTTTGATTTGAATCGACTGCCAAGATGTCATCTTCCTTCTTATGTGCCTTTCTAGATCATAGTACAAGTTTATAATATGATTGTATCTGTCACTGTTATAGATGAAGGTGCATCTGTGAGTATCCTTTCCCCCACTGCTTGGCAAGTGCTCGGTTCACTGTCACTTGTACCTGTTACCCAGAATCTGTTGGCTTTTAACAGAGGAAACAGTCAACCATTAGGGATCCTTCCTCAGTTGCCTATTACTTTGGGAGGAATTTTTTTTTATCTCAATGTGACAGTAGTCCCAGGCCCTTTAGATTACAATTTACTTCTTGGGCACGACTATGTTTATGACATGTGAGCTATTATTTCAACACTCTTTCGAGTGATGTGTTTCCCGCATGAAGGCAGAATTGTCACCGTTGAACAGCTTTCGTTTCTCGGTCCAAATATGGCTTCCAGTCAACCATCTTCCCTAAATGGTCCTTTTGTCCCAATGGTATCTTCCCTGCCACGGGTCAATTATGTGGCAACCCGTTCCATGGTTACATTAACTGACGATCAATTCCACGATGTTATTTATTATGTAATGGGGACATTGGAACCAGATCTCTCTAATGGATTCTTTGCTACGTATCCCTTTCAGAGAATTGTTCTCCCATCCGATGAGAACCTCTTGCAAGTCATGACCTCTTATGGGTCGTGATCAAAGTAATATGAGGATAGTTCTTGGTCTTGTGTCAAGCTCGTTAAAAAATGAAACAAGGAATATGAGGATAGTTCCTGGTCTTGTGTCAAGCTCATTAAAAAATGAAACAAGGAATATGAGTATAGTTCCTGGTCTCATGTCAACCTCGTTAAAAAATGAAACAAGGAATATAAGCATAGTTCCTTGTCTTGTGTCCAGCTTGTTAAAAAATGAAACAAGGAATATGAGGATAGTCCTTGTCTTGTGTCAAGCTCATTAAAAAATGAAACAAGGTCCCCTGGAGCAAAGTTGAAATTCAAGTCTTTGATTAGATCTCGTAAAATCCCAGTTGAGTCTTTCAATTGATCTCGTAAATGAACCTTCATTCCATCCACTTGATAGCCACGAGTAGTCTACTTAGGTGAATGTAATGCAGCTTGGGGGGCATGCATCTAAAATCGATTCATCATGTTGGGGGCATGTAAACCAATCTCAAGCATAGTTTTTTCATGGTTTCAAGCTTGTGTAAACATGAAACTGAATCCAAGAATAGTTCCCTATGGTTCAAGCTTTTGTAGAAATGAACACATATCCATTTTAACCCTCATTATTGCCATTCTATCAGCCTCTTTCGTCAGATGAGCCTTGGTTTTTCTCCTTCTATTGACACTATTTTCTTGGCCGATCATACACTTTCACTTGGCTATTTTACCCTTTTTGAGGAACAGTTGCAATGAGTGATCTTGTTAGCCAGCCTCTTGACCATTACATGTTTTGAGAAGTTCCAACATCACCGGAACTAGTTGCTATCTTAGACACCACTCATTCCTCTAAGTGGAGTCCTCTTTAAGCTCTTTTTAGACTCTCAAAATATGAGAATATTATCGAGCGCTTGTCCTTTTCATCTCGTAAATGAATTGGAAACGACATCTACTCAGTATAAGTTTAACCCTTTTCCGAACTGAGATAGATTACTTACGAAAAAGGAATACGTTGAACGAACATGGTCAATAGGTTCTCTCTTGTATTATTTTACACTTTTTTGGACTTGAGAGACAAACTTACGAAAAAGAACTTGTGGAGTTTTCTTTTTGTCCCTTTTTCAAACTCTCTAAACATGAAAAGGGATGAGTTCTCATTGTCATTAAACTCATTAAAACACCAAATAGCGACAAACTTGTCCATCATGACAAGACCGAGTTTCACCTTCACTAGACTCATTAAAACATCACATAGCGATGGATTCACCCGAACGGTGGAATTATACTACAAGCATATGTTATCCTCCTCAAGGTTGTTAAAAAGTAAAGAGGTACTGGTCAGTAATGACTGGGGAAAATGGGAAAAGGGAGAAATCACTTTATGGTAGCAAGTCACTCTTGAACATGACACTTTCACTCCATCTTTGTGACTATTTGGGTTGGGTTATCTGCTTGATGGTTATCATACCTATGGTCTATCACACCATCCATCACTTTGGTTTTGGGTCAATGTTGCCAATTCATTCAGTGTCGCTGACATGTTCAAGAGAAGTCACTCAGTAAACTTCATCCTTTGCAATACTCATAAACCTTCAATTTCATGATCGCCATTCCTGAACCTTGTGTCGTCAGTAAACTTCTGTCTTCAAAATCATTACACTCGTTTCGTTTCATTAATGGGGGATACATGAAGGCCCTCCTGCGAGGAGTCAATTCTTGTCGACATCAACACATTATCCAAGAAGTTGACTTAAAACACCCTTCCAGTACCTTGGGGCTTGCATACATCAATGACAAGTTTCTCATTTCTGGCAACAAGTTGACATCACTGGCCTTCGACTAAAAGAATTTGCATGGTGTTCGACATCAAAACATCTATTCACACTATGCAGAATGTACTGTAGTACGTTGAGAATAATTATCATTATTGGTGATCTCTCTCATGTCTGTTAATGGCTTACATCATTAGCTAGTAATCAGATAGTGTCTTCCCATGTTCAACTTCAAATCACATATTCACATGGTTAGACTCGTACTTGAGTGAACAATTGGATGAGATAGAAGACCCCGAATCTAGTTTCATCCATCCAGGTTGCGATTTCAGGAGAATACTAAATCATCTGTACGATGGCTTTACACAGATGGCCATCCTATCATGGTTCTATATCTATAGACAACTATTTGATTTATGTACATGTAATGAAAAGTTTATATGCTGAGCATGGGTATGCATTTCCTCAGAAATTCATGAAAATTTCAAAATATCATGATGTTATGTATTGTAATCGATATATGTCACCGTCCGCTTCAGATCCTCTCCATCACATCGTAAAGCATATCAATCGACATTATCATTTTTTGAATTCATGCTTTAGGGGGAAACTGTGATAGGTCTATTTGGGGACATCACTCCCGACATTCAAGTCAGTACAATTAGGGCTCATCAAACCCTAATTGAGTTGTTACATGCCCTAGACAAGTCATCACATTGAAGGCTTCCATCCATGAAAGTTTCCTAGCCTGAAGCCTTGCTGAAATGCCTCCTCGAGACATGAGCGCAGCCTTGGTCAGGTGTAACTGCGCTGCAGAGCAGGCAGGCCCATTTAGGCCTCCACTGTAGTGCACTTAGGCTCTATTTGACCTGTGTTGGGCGAGATTGAGCGAAATTTGCATAGGGTTCTAGGAATATTCCTTGATTCTAGATCGTTATAGAAGGATCCCATCTCTTATCTCTTCCTATAAGCTAGAATTTGGATAGGCTAAAGATCAATTAACCTCCTAGCCTCTCATCCCTTTCTCCATGGAAACTAAATCCAAGTTTGGAATGCCATTCAATACCCTCATTTATGAAAAAACCACCTCCATTTCCTTTTAAATTAAGCACTCATCATAGTGATCAAGAGGCTAGAATTTGAAGTTGTAGAGAAATATTGTTGGTTTGAGCTTTGAGTTCATGTCAAGTAACTTTATGTTGCTGGATTGGTGTGCTTTTGGTGTGACGAGAGTTGGACTGAAGCTGAAGGAGTGACACAGGATCGAACCGCATTGGGTGTAACTCTTCCTTCTACATTAATAAAGTTGTTTGTTCCTTTTCTCATATTCTTGTTCATATCTATGATGATTATGTGTTTCAATGTTGTCGATTCCATTGGTTTATAGTAGATAGATCATGTATGCTTTGATAGTTGTCGTTTTCTGTTTCTGTTGACAGGTACCAATTAAGCGGATTCAGTTCAAGTGGGAGTGATGGGAGCAATTCAAAGGAGATCAAGGAAGCGAAAGATCACAAGTAAGTTCCTTCATCTCATCTATCTATTATAGGAAAAGGTTAGACCAATTTCTTTCTGTTGTTCTAAGTGTAGCTACGGACTTAGGGAAAATGTGTTTATCCGTAGATACAAATTCCATATAATAGTCCTCTTCCTCTTCTTGTGTCTTAGGACATTGTTCAACAGATGAATTTACTCCTACAGGAATATGAACCTTCACTGGTTTACTATCCTGCATATTAAACCTTTGAAATATTGTCTCGGCATACTTCTTTTGGTTTAACCAGAGCTTCCTCCTTGCTCGATTTCATTTAATTTCCATACCTTGAATATAGTTTGCAACACCAAGATCCTTCATGTAGAATTTGGAGGACAATTAGGTCTTCAAATATTGGATAATTTATTTGTCATTTCCAATCAACAACATATCATCCACATACAAGACCAAATAAATAACACAGTCACCAATTAATTTAAACTAGACACAGTGATCCGCTTTGCTTCTGGTGAAGCCAAGTCCCTGTATATATGTATCAAATTTTTGATACCACATCCTTGGTAACTATTTGAACCCATACAAATATTTTTTTAACCTGCATACCAATTATGTCTTACCCTTCACCACAAATCCTTCAAGTTGTTTCATGTAGATCTCTTCTTCCAAATCCCCATGAAGAAATGTTTTCTTCACATCCATCTGTTCTACCTCAAAATCAAAAGCAACAACAACATATAAAAGTAATCTAATAGAAGCAAAGTTGGCAACAAGAGAAAAAATATCACCAAAATCAATTCCTGACACTTGGGAATAACCTTTTTCTACCAACTGAGCTTTGTATTTATCCACCTTGCCTTCTGCATTCATATTCTTCTTAAACACCCATTTTCTTCCAATGGGTTTCCTTCCAGCCGATATCTCCACCAGATCTCAAACCTCATTTTTTTTCCAAAGATGCCATTTCATCAACCATGACCTCTTTCCATAGTTTTGCATCCTCTGAATCTGCTGCCTTCCTGATAGTTCTAGGATCATCATCAGTAATAGATAAAGAAAAATTTGAACATAAAGAATATGGACTATACCTTTCTGGCTACCTTCTCTCTCGAACTGATCTTCTCAAAATTGGAGTCCGTGGCTCTTTCTCTTCTCATTATTGTTCTGTTGTAGAGTCTTATTCTTCCTCTTTTAGCTCAAAATATATCTTCTCGGGTTCCTTTGGTAGGAATTCATGTTTAATAACATCTTTCACCTATCTAAACACTACATCTTGGTTTTACACAACCTTCCTTGTTTCTGTGTTCCAAAGCTTATAACGTTTTAAACCATCCTTATACCCAATAAAGATGCACCTTTCATATTTACTATCCAACTTGGTCTTTTCTCCTTTGGAACATGTACATATGCATTACAGCCAAATACCCTCATATGTGGAAGAGAGAGTTTTTTACAAGTCCATACCCCATGTTGAGTCTTATCCTCCAACATTGATGAAGATGATCTATTAAACAGGTAACATGTAGTATTCATTTCCTCTACCCAGAATTACTGCCCTAATCTAGTGCCATTGAGCATGCTTCTTTCCTTTTCCATCAATTTCTGTTTCATTCTTTCTGCAACTCCATTTTGTTGAGGTGTGTATGGAGTATTCTTTTGTCGTGATATACCACACTTATTACAGAACTCTTCAAATTCCTTCTTGCAAAACTCTCCACAAGTATATGTCCTCAACACCTTGATATTCTTCTCTGTTTGATTTTCCACTCGAGCCTTAAATTATTTAAACTTATCAAAGACTTCATATTTCTTCCTGAGGAAATATATCCATGTATTCCTTGATAATTCATCTATAAATGAGACATAGTACACAAACTTACCAAGTGATGAAACCAACACATGTCCAAACACATCATTGTGCACAAGCTCTAATACCATTTTTTCCCTCTTAGAACGTGAGGGAAAACTTTGTTAGGTCCCTATAATAATAGTGTAGTCCCCTTTTTTTTATTGTGCCCCATAGAACACCACTATTGTTATTTTTGTGCCCTTATATTATTATTTTTTATGTAGGCTATGATTATTTTTTATCCCTTAGACTCATATACATAGAAAGGAGGCCTTGTCACTTGTATCATCCAATAATTTTTCATTTATTTAATGTAAAGTAGGTTTCCCCCTTGAAGAGTTTAATTTTTAAGTCGTTGATCTATATATTTGTGAGTTTGTTTCATAACATTTGGTATCAGAGCTTTGGATTCTAGGGTTTCTCTTCTTCAAACAGGCTATCTTGGCATTTTCGCTATAATTCTTTTTCTACAAGGCTTAAGAAACTGAAATTGCAACCACATGGAGCCAAAATATTGATGAATGTCTTATACACATTTCAAGGTTTTTTTCTCTATATTGTCAGAGATATGATCCGAGGAAGTTAGGGTTTTTGCAGGCTCCATAATTCAATCTCAAATAGGTGACCTAGGGAAAATCATCATAACTTTGTCCCCATGCATCGGATTTGAATTTCATAAAAAGTGGTTGAAATTGCACAGACTTTAGTTTTTTTTATCATTTTCAATGTCAAAGGTCATGTTATCACTTAAGAAACAATTTCCAAATGGTTCACATTAGTTTGATTGTAAAGGTTAGGTGTTAGTCTAGGTTTAATTTTTTGTTTGCTTTAGTGTCTAAGTCCTAGGAGTCTTGGTGGTATGGTTAAATAAAGGTCAACTATCCATTCTCATTCATCACTGGTCTCATAAATCACATACTTTCCATGTATTAGCTTTCGTCGAAGGTTCTTATGTGTTACGAAACTGTTTAGGAGTTTTCGTAGCGCATAAACTCTGTTTAGGTGTTTTCATAGCGCAAAAACCAGATTTTGTACTGGCTGCGCTACAAAATCGGGGATTCATGCGGATTCGTACCAAATCTTGCTCAGCTATCATATCTATCAAAATCCGTTATTTTTACATCATTATTTGTCATTTTATACACTTTGCCTATCATGTCCAACCGCTTATCCTCATTATTAGAGTCGTTAGGTACCTTGGTACGCTCATATTTCAAGTTTCAAGAAGAGCCAAATATTCACACTCATGATTTGTGTTTGGGTTCAGGAATGAGAAATAAATTGTTAAGCCTTCAATTTGAATTCCTTGAAGATCAAGCGAGGTCGTTTTCAAGCGAGGCAGCTTTCAAGAGAGGCAGTGATCGAAGATTAAGGCAGTGTCAGTATTTCAAATTTTTATTCTGCAGGAATCCCATGGAGAGGGCTATAGAAAGGAAGGAGCATAGGTCAGGAAGGTGCTTGAGGAGTGAACCTGAAGGTTTAGACATTATCTTAAAGAACAGAGAAGTTGAACGCGCATTCAAGCAGGTTGGCTGTTGGAATTTCTGTGAAAAGCTTCAAGGAGGCCATATGCAAATCACCAAGGAGTTTGCTTTGAATTTCACAAGACTGAATTCAAAAGTTGGGGTGCTTGAATTGCCAATCACTCCAAAGGTCATATCTACAGTCACTGAGATTCTGAGGGGACAGGAGAAATGGTTTAAAAATTTCAAGTTTGACATGACCCCCTGCAAGGAATTTCTGAAACCAGAGTTTATTGATTTAGATTTAAACAAGTCTGTGCCCAGGAATTTTGTCAAGGACTCATATGCCAATTTACTTACCTGCATACAAAGGTACTTTACCTGTGAGGGGAGGTATCATAAGGTGTATTCATATCACTTCAAGCTTCTGCTGCATTTCACAGGAAAGGTATCTCTTGATTTACCTTTCTACTTATTTCGTAGCATAGGCAAAATGTGTGACAAGGCGCAGTCAAAAAGGGAAGCCTGTGAGACCTCATTGTTTCATCACAACTTAGTTAAATTAATCGTTTTGCATGAGCTCCATAAAGTAGGTAGGGACTGGCCCACGTTCATGTTTATGTCTGGTTTCAAGAACAAGACTAGTCTCAGTCCTCAAGCTGCAAAAGATTCTCCAACAGCAACTGGCCATCATGCAGAAACAAGATCTAGGAGATTTGTAAAATTGAAGGCTAGGAAATAGGTAAAGGAGCCCACCAAACCACTGGTAATCCAAGACACACCCCAGCAGTCCCAGAAACAGAAAACTCAGATCAAAGAGGGTGTACGTGAATCATCTACAGGTGAAGCAGTCCATAGAAGAATGACCAGGAGTCAATTAGCTAAAGAAAAAGGCAAGAGAGTGGTTGCTGAGGAAAGCCCAATTTCAAAGGGAAGTCTGAATGACTTGTTGCAAACTGTTTATATTGAAGAATCTCCATTGGTTCGAGCAGACTTGATAGAATCAGGTAAAAACATAACCAAAGGGATCAAAGCCTCGAAAAAGCTCAAATTTGATGATCAGGTTTCTAAGTTTGTCTTTAAACCAAGAAGACCTGTGACGAGGTGTTCAAAGGAGATACAAGAAGAGCTGCCACAGTCAAGTGAAATAGAGGAGTTAGCCAAAGCTCATGAAGAACCTGTGACTACATCAGAAACACCATCTCAGCTGCATAAAAACGATAAAGGTAAGGCAATTATCCCTCAAGAGGAACATAGTGTTGAAGAGTTGAAAAAGAAGTTGAAATTAACAAACCTTGAAATTGCTAAACTAAAGAAAGCCTCAAGGAAACATGCAATCAAGGAAGCTCATTTTAACAAAATGGAGGCTCTGTGGGAAGACAAAACAATTCAAATACTCGAGGTGGTCGACTGTCATGCTCAATACTACACCTGGTCAGTTCCCGCAATAAAGGAAGCAAAATTCATCAGAAGAGTTAATACGAGACTGAGATCTAGGATCAGAGTTATGAAGATTCAAATTGAGGATTTGAAGATACAGCTAAGCCAGCGAGAAAGACTTCCTTAAGGAAATCACACAGCAAGTAAGGTTATGTCCCAAATTTTGATGATTTACCTTGTTGCAGTTTTCCTTGAAGAATGATGTATCTCCATTTAGTTTTGAATAGCTTCAAGGCAGTTGAAAAGGAAATTTCATATAAAGAGGCTCAAGACAGTCAAATTTTGGTATTAAAACTGTGTTTTGTGATTACACAGTAGTTTCGTAGCGCGCTACGAAACTGCTGTAGGTGATGCATAATGCACAGCAGTTTCGTAGCGCGCTACAAAACTGTTGTAGCTGCATATCATAACTTGGTCAACCAATTCTGAGTGACCAAAGGGAAAAATTTTGAAAATAAATCTTAGAAAAGGATCATTTACAATATGCAAGCATCCAGCAAGGGCAAAACAAGTGGAGGAACTCTAATCTTTTTGTTATACAAATGATCACAACTAGTATTGTCCATGATATTTGAAACAGCTTTGAAGAGGTTTTGTCTTCATACGAGTATATGGGAAGGGTCTACAACACATGAAGAACGTGGCACTCCAATACATTTTTGTTGAATTAAAGAAGAACAAGATGGTTAATTGGTTTCAAATATCCTTGAGGAAACCAAAAGCAGAAAAACAGGGGTAGTTTCCTACTTTCCAGTAGTAGTAAAGAGATAAGACATTAAGCACCAGCAAGGAGTTTCAAACATCCACCAAAGCTAAACTGAAGGAGATCACTTGTCAGAGAACGAGATTTGATTTTAATAAATGTTATTACCAGCATGATGTGGAGTTAGACTCCTAATTGTCTTAGGTCCCTAAAACTCCTAGTTAGCAGTTTGTTGCATTTAATAGTTAGTTAAAGTTTGAGTAGGTGTCATAGCAAGCAGAATTCGAGTTCCCCTCATGTTGGAGGAGGAACCTCAGCTATGTAAAGAATTCTATATATAGGATAAAGAGCAATGTACCTAGGGTTGGAAAATTATTGAGAAAAGCTCTCATATTGTGCTTTGTGTAAAGACGTTGTTTTCTAGTAATACAGTATTGGCCTTGCTTCTCAAGAATCAAAAGGAATTCGATGTTCTGAATGTCTTGTGTTGTCTCTTTCTTATTATCTACAGTGTTATGAATGTCTGATTACTTAGAAATCACTAACAGTGCTCTAATTTCCTTCACACATTTGTAAATTGTGTTGGTCCTCTATGTGTTTGGTGTGTTTACATATGTTGGATTCTGAATGCCCTGACTTCTATGCAAAGCTAACCTTACTGTCAATACTGAAGCATATCTGACTCCATAAGCCCAATGGATACTTTTTAATTGTGTTTCAACCTCTTATACTTGTTCATTTTGTTTCATAGAGTTAGCCATCTTATTCATTATCCAAATCTTTAATCTTGTGAGAGAGCCCTCTCAAGTTGGGGAGGCTAAGCCTCAGCCTAAAGTAGGTTTGAAATAGTTACTTAAAGTCTACCTGATCACAGCAGCCTATCAGGGTCTGATTTTGAGATAACAGGTCAAAACAGGGATACGTGGAACTCCGTACAAGTTTTCTCTACTGAACAAGTTGATAATGAGGTTATCGTGGGAGATTGGGAGTAACGTTACCTTGAAGAATCTAACTTTTGTCTAACTTGTAGCATTGGAAAGAATATTCAGAGGGCTACCACAAGAAAAACATTTAGACCTTGGAGAGCCTAAATTATAGAGTTGAAACCATTTCAAGATTGAGCTCCTAAAAGCAAGAAAAAGGTGTGTATTTTTTAAAACAATTGCGTAACGTTTGTTTGAAAAGTCAATTTGAAGTGATTCCAAGGGCATATTGAAGCATAGATATCAGTATTGGGTTCTAAAATGCCTCCAAACCAAAATAATTCTACACCCATTAATCCCTTATAAATCTCTACTATGACGCATGAAGAGGAATAATTACAACATGATATATCAAAATTACGGGAACAAGTGCAACAAATTTTGCTCTCACAAAGAAAAACCAAATATGAAATTAAAGGGTATATGGATGGTTTAAGGGAATAATTAAAAGGTGGAATGGATGGTTTAAAAATACAAATAAGATGCGACATGAATGGTTTAAAAGCAGACATCGAAGGGTTGAAGGAAAGGTTGACAAATTTGCTGCAAGAAAGACTTCCTAGTGGTGATAGGGTAAGCCATGAAAATCAAGATGAGGTAAAAAGGAATATGAATTATGATTTTAGAGACTCCAATGTTGGGTTTAAGACTCACAACATTCCAAACATCGACACTACATATGGAGCAATATTTTGATCTCCATGATGTGAAACACATAGAAAAGGTACACATTGCATCTTTATATTTAGAAAAAAAATAAGTTTGTATGGTATCAATGGCTTTGTTCTTATAAACCACTTGTCACTTTGTCAATTTTTACGAAGCAATGATAACATATTATGAGGATACAAAGAGAAACATATTCTTTAGCCAATTGATAAATATCAAACAAAAGGGTTCAATGGCGAAGCATATTAAGGACTTCCAAAAATTGAATATCAGGATAACTGATATTCCAGAGGAGCATAGGATTTATGTATTCATAGGGAATTTAAAGGATAACATCCAACATGAGGTTCTCCTTTGGTAGCCTGATTCGTTGGAGAAGGTATTCAGGTTGGCAAGAAAAGTTGAAAGAAAAATTATGGCAACAAGGAAGACTACCGCTCACAGGAAGTGTTGTTGCTCCTAGTGTCCAACCTACAAGGTTGACACCAAACAATTGGAAGAAAAAATAACAAAAGGGATTTGTTATAGTTGTGATAAAAAATACACTAAAGGTCATAACTGTTTTGAGAAGAAATTATTTTACATAGATTGTGAAGAGAAGGAAGAAAAGGAACAATAAACATCAAAAGAGGAGGATATACACTAGGAACCAACCCTAGAGAAAGAAGAAATGAATCCAACCATATATTGTAATGCACTGACAGGAATAACCACTCCTCGAACGCTAAAGATAGAAGGATATAAGGAGAAGAAAAAGATAATAGGGTTGATTAATTTTGGTAGTACCCATAATTTGATTCGTTGTAAGATGGCCAAGGAATTGAATTTCTTCCTATATCCAACACGAGAGCGTCAAGTGATGGTTGCAAATGGAGGAACTATAAATTTCTCTAGAAAGTTCCATAATATCAAGCTAACCATGAGGGAATATTTAGTTAATATTCCAATGCTTTCCATTCCACTGGGTAGCGTCGATGTTGTACTAGGATTCCAATGTTTACAATCTTTGGGGATAATAACTTTTAATTTTCAAGAACTTTTCTTGAAATTTTTTTTGGGAAGGAAAGGAAGTGGAATTAAGGGGTATCACAAGGAAAACATGAAATATAATCAGCTCTAATGGCATGACAAAACTTCTAAAGAAAGAACAATGAGGCATAATTTCACAATTATGCTCACTAGAAATTCAAACATCGAAATCATATATTTCTCCAGATCTCCAAAAAGTATTCAACAATCATTCCAAGGTATTTGAGACTCCCAAAGGCCTCCCTCCTATTCATGATCATGATCATGCTATTCATTTGATTCCAGGAAGTGTTCCTCCAAACATTAGGCCTTACAGATATCCCCATGCCCAAAAGAGTGAAATTGAGCATATGGTTGTAGAAATGCTAGAGGCTGGTATAATTTGACCTAGTCAAAGTTCTTTCTTTGGTCGAGTAGTATTGGTGCACAAGAAACATGGATCATAGTGTATGTGTCCCGATTATAGGGATCTCAACAAGCTCACTATTAAAGATAAATTTCCCATTCCTTTCATTGATGAATTGTTGGATAAGTTACATGGATCAATTTACTTCACCAAGTTGGATCTTCATTCAGGATATCATCAAATTAGAATGAATACTGAATACATTCTGAAGACGGGGTGCTCAAACTATTGGAGGAGAAACAATTATATGCAAAAACCTCCAAATGTTTTTTTGGAGTACAAAAGGTAGAATATTTGGGTCATATTGTATCTCATGAGGGTGTTAAGGTAGACCCTAACAAAATCAAATCCATTAAGGAATGGAAAATCCCCACAACCATAAAGCATCTTCAAGGATTTCTCAAGTTGACAGGATATTATTGCAAGTTTGTTAAGAATTATGGGAGAATAGAAGCACATATAACAACCTTACTGACTAAATATGCATTTTCTTCGACTCCAAAATAAATTAAGGCCTTTAAACATCTTGAAGAGGCAATGTGCCAAGCACCGGTGTTAGCTACACCAAACTTCAAAAAATCCTTTATTGTAGAACGTGATGCCTCACGAAATGGAATTGGTGTTGTTTTAATGCAAGAAGGAAGAACCATTTCTTTTAAAATTCGTCCAATCAAAGGAAAGTATTTACACAAACATATCTATGAGAACGAAATGTTGCCAATACTACATTCACTAAAGAAATGACAACCTTACCTAATGGGAAGACACATTAAGGTAAAAAACAGATCATGATAGTCTTAAATACTTCTTGGAACAAATATTATCTCTTGAAGAGAAACAAAATTGGGTCACAAAGATGTTGGGTTATGACTTTGAAATCATTTCAAAAAATGGAAGAAAGAATGAGGATGTGGAAACATTGCTTTGTGGAAAGAAGGGATGAATGGAAGAATTATGAAGAGGTGTGGACACTCATTCAAAAGTTGCAAAAATGATACATTTAGTTGGAAAAATGATTCATTATGGTACAAAGATCGCTTATATATTTGTAAGAATTCCCAACTCAAACAAAAGATTATTTTTGAATTGCACACCTCCCCCTTAGGAGGCCACACATGATTTTTAAAAACTTATCACAGGATAAAGAAGGATTTTTTTGGGAGGGCCTTAAATCTGATATTCAAAAGTTTGTGGGAGAATGTTTGGTTTGCCAACAAAATAAAGTTTAGACAATTAAGAGTCGGCCCTGTTACAACCTTTAGCCATTCCAAATCAACATTGGGAGGAGGTCTCATGGATTTTCTCACAGGTTTACCCAAATCTGAAGGAAAGAGCGTCATCATGGTGGTCGTTTATATACTTACCAAGTATGCACACTTTTGTGCATTATATCATCCTTTTAAATCCAGTAAAGTTGCTACTACATTTATGGAAACAATTCAAAAGTTACATGGAAACCCGAAGATTATTGTAAGTGATAGAGAGCACATTTTCACCGGAAATTTTTGGATGGAATTATTTTCTTGTCTTGGTACTCAAGTAGCTCATAGCTCATCTTATCATCCTCAATATGATGGGAAAACTAAGATAGTGAACAAATGTTTGGAGGGATATCTTCGTTTCTCCGTATCTAATAAACAAACACAATGGGTCAAGTGGTTACCTCTGGATGAGTGGTGGTATAACACTTTCTTCCATGCTATAGAAAAAATGACCCCATTTATGGAACTTTATGGATATCACCCATCATCCCTCACATCATATTTAAGAGAAAAATCTAAGGTTCAAGCAGTGCAATATCACATCAAGTATCAACAACAAGTTCTCAAACTCTTAAAGGATAACCTCACTCTAGCGAATAATCAAATGAAACAACAATCAGATCAACATCGCAATGAAAGAAGTTTTTACGTAGGCGATTGGGTATATTTACGGCTATAGCCATCCAAACAAATGTCCCTCAAGCAAGCTAAGAAGGATAATAAATTATCACCCAAGTACTATGGTCCTTGCAATGTGTTGCAAAATATTGGTACTATGGCATAGAATTTGGAGTTGCCTACATCTTCTCGAGTACACTCAGTTTTCCATGTCTCATGCTTGAAGAAGATTAGTGACAAGCTTATATTTCAAACAATATTTCCAAAACTTGATGAAGAAGGAAAAATCATATTAGAGGCTGAAGCGGTCATGGAAAAAGAACTCAACAACTACGAAATCGATAATTTTCAGAGTATCTCATTAAGTGGAAGAACTTACCAGCTGACGATTCCACATGGGAGGATGACAATTTTATACATAAGCATCTAGAACTACTCAAGCATTGAGGACAACACTTTTTTTGAAGGAGAGGGGCATGTTAGGTCCCTATAATAATAATGTAGTCCCCTTATTGCTATTGTTAAAGTAGCCCCCATATTGTTATTGTTGCACCCCATAGAATCCCACCATTGTTATTGTCGTGCCCTTACATTATTATTTTTATGTAGGCTCTGATTATATTGTGACCCCTTATACTCCTATATATAGAAATTATGTCTTGTCATTTGTATCATCCAATAATCGTTCATTTATGTAATGTAAAGGAGGCTTCCCCCTCGAAGAGGATAAATTTTGAGTAATTTATCTATCTATTTGTGAGTTGGTTGCATAATAAACTCACTGTATTATGCATCCCATATACACAATGTTCACATAAATTGAAATCCAGAGAGAAATTAGACATACCTTCTATCATACCATTACCATGTAGTATTCGAAGGCCCTTCTCTCCAATATGTCCAAGCCTTTGATGCCATAGCATGGTCTTTTCTCCAGACACTAGATTTTATGCTCCACTTTTAGGAACCTTAGAACTATTGCACCCATCAATAACAGTGTTACCCAGAAGCTTGTACAGAGTTCCAATACGAACTCCTCACATCAATACCAATTCTCCTTGAACTATCTTGCAGGTATCTTTCTTGAACATTGTTTTTATACTTGCTTACAGAAATCGGATTTTTGGCCAATGCAGAAATATGTAGAACACTAGGAAGTGTTCCAATCATTCAACCTTGCAACTTTAGCTTGACTTCTCCACATCCGATAATTCTGGCCTTCCTGTAATCCCCTGAGAAGACATCACCACCATCATATTTTTCATGCCCGCAGAACCACTCCCTATGGGGATTGAAGTGAAAGGATGCACCTCAGTCAATCAACCGTGCCTCGTGATCTACATGTGTACTTGAAGAAGAACCCAAGTACACATCCCCACCTTCAACTGAGGTGATTTTTGCCTCTGCAAAAGGAGCATCATCATATCCCTTTCCTTTCTTAGGATTTTTAGATTTACAATCATTTTTGTAGTTCCCTTCTTTTCCACATTTCCAACATACCTTTACAAGTTTTCCTATATATTTAGATATCCCTATAAATTTATATCTCCCACTCGAGGAATTATTTATGTTTCTGTTTTGAGACTATCCTCTTACAGAGAAGGCATATCTATTCCATCTCTCCATATTTTTCCATCTCATCTCCTCTAACAACAAGGATGAGATAATTTCATCAAAATTCAAGGTAGTTGTATTTCTACCTATTACAACAACCAAACTATCCCACAAATCTGGTAGAGAACACAAAAAACTTATGCAGTTATCATTGTCTAAATTTTTTATATCAATAGATAGAAATTGTCTTACCACAATATTAAATGCATTCAAATGCTTTGTTACCGAGTCTCCATCCTTCATCTTGAGGTTATACAACTTTTTCCGTAGGAACAGTTTGTTCACCAGAGACTTAGATTGGTATGAATTCCATAGCTTGTCCCACAAATCCTTTGTCATAACTTCCCTTGATACATTCAACAATACTAAATCCAAGATACGCAGTCGTATTGTGTTATTTTCCTTCCAATCCAACTTCAACCAGACTTCTCCTGACATTGTCATTAGTTTAGTACCCGGATCTACCACAATCCACTGATCCTTATCCACCAACAAATCCTCCATCTTGAGCTTCCACAACTCAAAACTTTGTCCATTGAATTTCTCAATCTCTATCTTTCCACTGTTCGCCATCTTCTTTCACCGCAAGAATCAATCCTGCATATATCCCACTATAATATGGTCTACCATAGGCCTGATCAAAACCCATTAGCAATAAAGGCATCCCCTTGAAGCAACAACTTCTCTGATACCAAATATAGGTTTTAACCTTATATAGAAATTACCTGCAAATGAATTCTTAAAACAAAAAATATACAATGGCGAGAACATAAAACAAATATACATAGAGATTTTCCACTGGATCCCAAAACCATGACTTTTGATGTATTCATAAACCCCAATCCATTAACCTTGGATTATAAGATAACCGTAGTTCCCTTGACCAGATCTACAAAATACCATGGAAAGAAAACATCATGCCCAAAACCATGTGTAAAACTAGTGCACGTAACCATGGGTAGGTCGACCCACCATCTTTGGGTCTGCCCCCCATCCTTGGGTCCACCAAACTATTATTGGGTCTGCATAAAAAAAAATCCCAGGGCGGTGTCCCGAACCTTGTGCATGGGGGCTACCGCCCCCCTCTAACCCCCCCTCCCCGCTGTGCCTGGTGCAATGTACAACACGTGAATATAGTCATGGAAATAATATAACACATTGTAGATAATCCTGCAGATTCACAAGCTCATGTAATCTACTAAAAAAAGAGACAAGAATCTACTTCTACTCTTTACAACAGAAGCACATAAAGATCGAGAAAAACAATAATCGACAAGAGGAAGATAAATCAATGGCACATAACATAATAAGTGTTGGCTTGAGGGGGCTTGACCCAGGTTCGGAGTTATTTGTAGGAAATTAAATCAACTAATAATAACATGCACACTCATAAAATAAATATCCAGAGCAGACATGGCAGAAAAGGCATGAGAGGCTTTCCTGTAGTATCTCATTCTCATGAATTTCATTATTAAAATAATGTTTATGATACATATAAATACATGAGGAAGTTGTCTCAAGATAGTGCATCTATCTTGAACAAACTTGGTTGAGAAAATATCTCAACAACACACTAATCTAGGAGCCTAACTAGTTGGAGAGAATCTCTCAACCAACTAAGCCTAAACTGACTCCTAACCATGAGGAACAAACTCAATCTAGAAAGGTATGATTAAATCCTAACTTTCAAGATTTTAATTAATTTAATTATTTGGACATAGAATTGTTTTTAATGTGAGAGTGAGGCTAACATTCCCCCCCCCCCAATGTTAAGTCCAAATTAAGGACAAGGAACCCTCTTCCAAGTTCTCAAGTTGATCCTAAAAAAGCATTTTCCTGAAAAACCACCAAAGCTGGATGTTGAAAAAACTCAAATCTAAAGAGAACATGAATCAGTTGCATGTCTGATTCATCTCTAAATGTCACTTGACAACTCCATCACGTGCCAAGTTGCAAAAGGATCCATCTGTCCTTTGCTTGTAATCAACATCATTTGTCCACTGACAAAATATTGAAAACACCCACTGGCTAATGACGTTGAAAAACAACTCACTGTTGCTTTTGCTATGTTTGAAAACTGCTCACGGCTGACTTTGTTGTTGATCACCCACTGGCGAATTTTGTTGATTCTCACTCACTAATGAAAATTCCCACTAGCTACTTTGCTGATGTTGTCGAGACTTTCAGTCTAACAAACACTGTCAATTTCATTGACATTTTCCCCCCTTTGTCAGCTGAAAGGAGAGACAATCTTTCACTTGATTTCTGAATTCTGAACTCCCTCCCTTTAGGTGTAGGAGTGTCTCACTGGTGTACTCCCTCGTTCAACCACGTGAGAGTATCGCCTTCATTTTCACTATTGGCTACAATAAGTGTGAGTGAATTCGATTGTAAAACTTATACAATCTTCTGACCATGGATGACCATTCCCAGGGATCAATCCATGAACAATCGATCTTCAATATATTTGATTGTTATTGTTTGTTGCATTGTGTTGGTGAATGATTTGACTTGCCACAATGGTGACCAGGATGGAGATCAAAACACTGATCTTCCAAATGACCGGTTCTTTGCAAATGAAGGCAGTTTGGTTTTACTGCAACTTTAATTTGTGTGTATTTTTGTTTGTCGTCAACTTTCTCAGAACTAGACGATGTGATTTGTGCAAGAAACCCTGCACTGACAAACTTAATGGGCTTTGAATAATCTGGTATATGAAATTTTGCGTCATCTTTGACATATCCTAAGCCTCGTCGATTTCTGTTACTTTGGATTTCTTCCCATGGCTTGATGATTGGTTTGGAAGAAAGTTGAACTGGATCAGGGACCACTTCGACACTTGAAGTTGGTTGGATCAGTGACTTGGAATCAACATATTTATCTTCATCTGTATGGATGAAATACTTGGAAACATAATTCTCCTATTGCAAATCATCTCTTTGAAGTTGCGACTCTAGTTGAAGAAACTCAATCATTTCATGTGCATGTTGTAGATTCATTGAAATACCAACAAGAGTTGATTTGCTGATTTGCACCATGTCTTCAGCAATTGAGAGGATAAATTTGTGAAGAATCTTTAATAACTTAATGCTTTTTTCCATGTGAACTTGCTCACTTTGAATTCAGGCTCGCTTGTACTGTTGCTTATTGCTGATGCTTTAAACAGTTGCTAGGTGGCTTTCTTGAACTTGCTTGATTAATTACTGACACTTTGTGCTTTCTTGAATGTACTCACTAAATGTGCTGATTTTTAAAAATGGAAGGGTGTCGAACACTATCAAAAATGCACCCAAGAGGCAAATGACAAGTTAAATCTTGATGAATCAGTTGAAGACTTACTTGACTTAATGTATTCACCTTAACAATTCAAATTAGGGTGTCGGTTAGAACCGAGAATGCACCCGTACAATTCAGTTAAAAAATGTTTATCTGCAAGTGATACAAAAAGTGTTGATGATGTTCATGTCGTCTTGGCTTGAAATGCTTGATTTTGTAGTGTCCTTAACTTGATTTCTTTGATTACATGATGTGAAATGTGTTTGCTTGGAAGATCATCTTTATCAAGTTGATGATGTGACGCTTTGTGCTTGTGTACTTAAGCTTGATTACAAGAGCTTGATTAAGTGTTCATATACTTAAGCTTGCTTATGTGCATGTAGTTTGTTTAAGCATAATACAAAGAGAGAGTTTTGATAATTTGAACACAAGTCATGCACATGCATTCATTACACACGGTGTGCCTAAGATCCCCTTATTCAATTTCGGGCGGATCTAGGACACAAGCACCACAAAAAAATATGTCTTTTTATTATACAGGTTACAACCAGCTCTTACACCCAAGAACAACTTTTCAATTACAATATTTTGTTTGTTTGGACCCTTTTTCAAACAACAAACTCACTTCAATGACTTTTGAAAGTCAATGTTAATTTCTTCCCATTCGCTCTCAAAACATTATAAGAATTACCTTCCCTTAAAATTCACTTATCACTCCAAATATTACAAAAGGCAACTTATCACTCCAAAAAAGTTATACAAATTAAAAAGCATGCCCTTATTACTCCATTAAATTTATCATGTTTGGAAATCTTGAAAAAAAAATATTTCACAACTTTATCTCTCCAAAATCTCCATAAAAAGTCTACTTTATCATCCCACTTAAAAATGAATTTATCATCCTTTTATGATATCACTTTATAAAAGGTGAAATCACGTTTAGTTCCAAACTAAACTTTTAAGTTTAATGCATAAAGTAAATTCTCACCATTCACTCATTAGAAGCCAAACCTTGAATTTGTCGTTGACAAAGGGTTATCCACCATCGTTAAAACTCTCTCCATGTGAATAGTACCTTCTTCTCTTTGAAACACGTCCTCCAGTTTTCTTATTTATCTTCACGGGATTTATTGACAAAGTGTTTTATGGTGTTCACTCTAGGTCAACAGTGGCAGTATCACGCCAAATACTCCACGCATATCAATCAAACACGCTGGGCATTATCATGCCAAATATTCCACGCATATTAGTCTGTCCTCCATGCTCCTATTCAACGAAGTGGCTTTTTGAGAGGCTTTGAATGAGGATAGTCTGCCACTGCTTCTGATTTGGAGAGCAAAGCATGTGTGGATTGCCCGCACAAGATATTAGCAGATTAACCAAAAGGTTTTGTAGTTGTTGAGTGCACCCACATAATCTAAGTGTGCTCTTATTTGTTTGGCTCATTACAGTGGAAGCTTCTACAAACAGACCCAACAACAATTGGATCAAATATACTCTTCCACAAAGACGGGATTTTTTGATGCAAATCTCCCACACTTAATGTGCTCAAACTATGCACCATGAACAAAAATAATGCCTCTTTCACTGGTTAGACTAATGCCAATTTCACTGGTAAGCTACTTCAAGTCTCACACCCTCAGTAATCTTTCCAAATGTAAATGCCAAACGAGAATTTCCCAAAGAAATATTCAAAATATAAACGCTGCCAAAAGAGAACTGCCCAAAGGAACCTTCAAGATCTAGTGCCAAAACTACCCTGATCGATCTTCTAAATAAAACTGCTAAAATATAACTCGTTATCAATCTTCTGAAAATTCCAAAGGAGAACAGATCTGAACAGCTCCAAGCACTGAACTACTAAACAGCACATATTCAACAATCTTCAAAGATCAATCTTGAAACTGCTGAAGAGGATTGTCCAGTTATCTTCAACAATCAAACTGCTGATGTCAAATTTTGAAACTTGGAACTGCACTCTAACACAGGATGCCGAAAGAGCCACTAATTAAATGTGCCACGATGTGGTTCAATCGATGACCTGTTGACTGCTAAGGTGGAAGACGCAGTAAAACAGGCACCAATCTCCAAAATCATAGACCTAGAAAATGTGCTAACTAAGAAGAATATCCCCTAGAAAGGGATAACTCAAGAATGAAAAGCAAAGAATTATAGTCGAAATCTCCAGCAAAATAGAGAACTAAAAGCTCAATCAGCTCGATTAGATTGTACAGTAAGCGAAGAATACCAGAAATCTGTGGAGAAATGCAAGAGGAAGCTTTGCAGCCTCATTATAGAGAAGAAATGTGCTCCGATCATGCTCCATCTCGCATGGCACTCTGCTGGAACTTATGATGTTAAGACCAAGACGGGAGGGCCTTTCAGAACCATTAGGCACCCAGATGAGATCACACACGATGCCAATAGCGGTCTTGACATTACGATCAGGCTACTGAACCCCATCAAGGAGCAGTTTCCTATGATTTCATATGCTGATTTCTATCAGCTCGTTGGTGTCATGGTTGTTGAAATTACAGGAGGGGCAGACATCCCTTTCCATCCAAGAAGAGCAGATAAAACTGAGCCTCCAGAGGAGGGTCGTTATCTCTCAACATCCAGGTTTGGAAATTCAAATATAGGCTCTTATTGCCATTTTTTCACTGTTTTGGAACCCGAGACTGGTAATAGGTATTGCCAGAGGACACAGTGAGTGGGTTTCCCACGCTAGAGTCCACTTGAGCATATCAATTTACACCTCACCACTTGCTGTAATTTCTGCAATTAAAATAACAACATAGATCCACTGGCACTATCAAACTTCTCAAGCATGAGCTACAAATTGCAAATCCTCCATGAAAATCTATCATGAAATTATCAAGTCCTTAAGACTAAACTTTCTCTGATAACACATTTAGGAAATTAAATCAACTAATAATAACACACACACTCATAAAATAAATATCCAGAGCAGACATGGCAGAAAAGGCATGAGAGACTTTCTTGTAGTCTCTTATTCTCATGAATTTCATTATTAAAATAATGTTTATGATACATATAAATACATGAGGAAGTTGTCTCAAGATAGTGCATCTATCTTGAACAAACTTGGTTGAGAAAATATCTCAAAAACACACTAATCTAGGAGCCTAACTAGTTGGAGAGAATCTCTCAACCAACTAAGCCTAAACTGACTCCTAACCATGAGGAATAAACTGAATCTAGAAAGGTACGATTAAATCCTAACTTTCATGATTTTAATTAATTTAATTATTTGGACTTAGAATTGTTTTTAATGTGAGAGTCAGGCTAACATTCCCCCCCTCAATGATAAGTCAAAATTAAGAACAAGGAACCCTCTTCCAAGTTCTCAAGTTGATCCTCAAAAATCATTTGCCTGAAAAACCACCAAAGCTGGATGCTGAAAAAACTCAAATCTGAAGAGAACATGAATCAGTTGCATGCCTGATTCATCTCTGAATGTCACTTGACAACTCCATCACGTGCCAAGCTGCAAAAGGATCCATCTTTCCTTTGCTTGCAATCAGCATCCTTTGTCCACTGACAAAATATTGAGAACGCCCACTGGTTGATGACGTTGAAAAACAACTCACTGTTGCTTTTGCTGTGTTTGAAAACTGCTCATGGTTGACTTTGTTATCGATCACCCACTGGAGATTTTTGTTGATGCTCACTCACTGATGAAAATTCCCACTGGCTACTTCACTGATGTTGTCAAGACTTTCAGTCTGACAAACACTGTCAATTTCATTGACATTTTCCCCCCTTTTTCAGCTGAAAGGAGAGACAATCTTTCACTTGATTTATGAATTCTGAACTCCCCCCCTTCAGGTGTAGGAGCGTTTCACTGGTGTACTCCCCCGTTCAACTGCATGAGAGTACCATCTTCATTTTTACTGTTGGCTGCAATATGTGTGAGTGAATTCGATTGTAAAACTTATACAATATTTTGACCGTGGATGACCATTCCCAAGGATCAATCCATGAATAATCGATCTTCAATCTGTTTGATTATTATTGTTTGCTACATTATGTTGATGAATGATTTGACTTGCCACAATGGTGATAAGGATGGAGATCAAAACATTGATCTTCCAAATGACTGGTTCTTTGACAATGAAGGCAGTTTGGTTTGACTGCAACTTTAGTTTGTGTGTATTTTTGTTTGTTGTCAACTTTCTCAGAACTAGACGATGTGATTTGTGTAAGAAACCGTGCACTGACAAACCTCGTCGCATGCAAGATCAATTGTTCCATGTTGATGCACTGCTCGCTCATTATCGGAAGCGTGACCCTCGCTGGCTCACAATTCTGCAGTAACTCCATCTTGCAAAACACTGAGTGTCTCCCGAGGGAGCACAACCATATTTATCTCGATTCCCTTTAGCCCACTGATCATAGGCCTGTCGTCCTCATTTTATGTAAATAGTTCTCCCTCTGGTAGCACTATTGTGTAATCATCCGGTGCGCAGCATCTCCTTGGTCACGGCTATGCCTCGTACGAGGCTAGTTGAAACAGTGCCAGCCTGTGTGGAGTGCACCTGCAACTCCTGTATCTGCACTCGAGAGCCCCCAACACCATCTGGTGTTCCTCTGGGAACTGCTGTAGGGTCTCCGCGGTGACGTCCCTCACCATCTCCCCAATGTCGTGCAGACCTCCCTTAGTGAGGGTGATCGGGTCGAAAGAAGTATTTGAAGACTTTGACTTCTTCCACGGCCCTACCTGCTCTCTTGGGTGCGGTCATTTCAGCTAGGTGGACGCTATCTGCGGGTCCGTGCCACCTTGCTCTGTATCTGTCTCTTGTTCGGGTGAAGGTGACTTTTCTCCCTCGCGCTCTTCCTCGACAGCCTTCTATTGTTCTTCTGCCAGCTTCGCAGCATCACGCGCCACCTGGGCCTTAGCTGCTACCACTTCATTCCTGCGTTTTTCTACCAACTACGCCATCTGTAGTTTTGCCTCATCCTTTTTCCACTATGTGGCGGACTTTTCTGCTTCCACTTCAGAGCTAGCTAGAGCACGCCACTTCGACGGCCATGACTCAAGGACTATGAAGATGACGTCATCTATCGCCAGGTAGGGTAGCTCATGCCATGCCTTCGTGGGGTCCTTCCACGCCCTGATGTAAACGTAATGGAAATCTACCTTGAACTTCACAAAGCTCTACAGACTGTTGTAGATCGTGGGCGATAATCATAGCTTATGATTAATCCCCATTCTGATGTTCATCTCCATGAACACCCAGAATATTTTACTATCCCTTATCCTCTGCGCATCTCGGGTTGCCCACAACAAAGCGTACTTCGCTACCTCCGGAAGGTCCTGTGCGATCTTTGGGAATTGACTGCCTTCAGGAAATTCCCAAGACACTAGTACTATGGACAATAGAAACCAGGGATAGTGAAAATTCTTCCCCTACTCCTATGCCTCACAGAAGTTCTCAAGGAACTCTCTGCATAAGTTGTTTTCCCAGTTGAACTAGACCCCTTTTGCACATTGTGCTGCAAGTGAAGCCACTGGTGCGGGCACCTCATCCACGCGGCACTTCCGCATAACCTTCCTTACCAATATCTGCATCGTGACTTTGATCGCAGGGTTATTGATGCTAGAAATCGTGTACCCTCTCTTCTTCTTCTCTAGCTTGAACTTCTTCTTCATGGCCTCCACGATGGCCAAATCATCACTCTTACCCTCTGAGATGTTCGCTAGGTTCTCACCTTTGCAAGGGAGCCGCGTAATTCTGTGAATCAAGTGGTTTGTGATGGGGATGGGCTCCTCCAACCATAAACACCCATCATGCACCAAGTAGAGTAGCTTCCTGATGACAATAATGGTCACTGGGGCGTGATGGTAATGCGACACCTAGAGCAGGTTTAACAATCCTACCTTTTCTACACCTCTCAACCACTTACGTGGCTCCAACTCTATGACTCCAGTCGACGTGTCTTTGTGTTGGCACATTAGCTGCGTGGTGGCCAAATGTGGGAACTTCTCATCGTCTGTGAGATCTTAATCTTCAAATTTCAGTACAGGTACTCACCCCAAGTGCGCTCCTTCAAAAATAATGTCATCAGGGAGTGGTGAGGTCTGCAGAGAGCTTTTTCTCTCATCTATGTCTTTGGGAACCTTTTCTTTACCCTTCCGTGAAGGAACATATGCGGGCAGCCTGGTAAGAGGATCTGCACCCTGGGTTTCAACCTCAATTTCTACATCCTCCTCCTCTACCAGGATTTCTTCAAGTTCTTCCTCCTCATCGACCTCCAAATTAATATCCTTCCCATTTTCTTCCATGGGAATCTTAGTCCTTAACGAGTTTTTGGTGGATATGCACATTGGTACCATATCCTACTTGTCTTTCTTGGGTCACGGTGTGCGCAACGATTTAGGGATTTCTGTAACTATCTCGGTACTTTCTGGGACTTCTACTTTCGTAATGGCCTATGCGGCTTCCTCTGCGGTCATTACTCCGGTATCCATGGCTTCCTTAGGTTATGCCATAGTGCTATTCCACAATTCTCTTAACGGCTCGGGTAAATGCTCAAACAATGAATTCGCCTTCAGAAGATCAAGCAAATCTGGCTTTATGAATGTCTGTGCGCACAACAACTTAGTCCTCAAATTGCTAAGTGTTGTTTGTTGGAAAACCCTTTTGTAATTTATAGCGCCTTTTGAATTTGAATTCTTCCGTTCCTCTCACGTTTGGTCCATTAATGCTCGATTGGTGGCAAATTTTCAAGAATCTAGCCCATAAAGTTCACCTTAAATGCCTGCCACCCACTCCATTTGGTCTCAAACCAAGCATCACATCGTGAATAGTAACTGTAATGGTAACTTTCCAGCTAACCTACATGGCAATGCAACTACCCTCGCGCTGTTGTGGACCTTGTGACACCGCTATTGCGCGCAGTCCTGACATCGCACAGCTCTGGGGCATAGTAGTTTATAGTCCCATGCCTCCTTTCAACTGCCTGGAGCGCTAAGATTATGCTTTTGTCAACTAGTCAAATGGCTGAGCCCCCTGTGTATATCTTCAAATGATGGCCATTGACTTTTCCTGGGAAAAGTTCTCCATTTAACTTTACCAACTGCACCATGCCACCATCTGTGATCTCCTTAATAACATACGGTCCCAGTGAATGCATTCTGAGCTTCCCTGGGAATTTATCGAACTTAATATCATACAAAAAAACCAAATCATTCATCTTGAAGGTGCGCAACTTAATATGTCGATCGTGCCAGAAATCCAGCAAAAAATCGTTCCTCCTCGAGCTCCTCCAACTGCGCGATCCTCTCCTTGAGGGCTCCGTGATCCGTCATACCTGTGAGCGCTGCTATGCGCAAACTAGGCACGACGTATTCTATAGGCATTACAGCTTCCACTCCGTAGACAAGCCTAAAAGGTGTCTGTCGGGTCAGTTTCTTGCATGTCATCCTATAAGCCCATAATACTGCAGGTACGCGTAGGTCCCAATCACTTCGTTGCATGTTGCATACTTTGTTCAGTGCCTGGCATGCCTTGTTGAATACTTCTGCCCGGAGAAGCATCTGCGCGATTTTTCTTTCTACATAATTTCTTTCCAACATTAAGAGCCATTTTCACATTGGTCCCCCCAACACATGCTTATTGATCATACATTTCAGCGCGGAGTTCATGTGCATCCACATAGGTTGTTTTCCACATGTCTGTGCCCACCTGGCCAGATGCGTGCGCAGATCACCCCATCCATTGTACTTGTTTGTCAATCACACCCTAGGCTTCCCAAATCATGTGTGCATCATTCCCCTACACTCGCACCAGTCGTCAAAGCTCCCTTTTTGAGTACCCCACCACCTCGCGGGTGTAGCGCGTAGTACCTAGTCCAAGGCCTAGAAGCGTTCCTTTTCTGGCACCTCTCTTTAAAATTTATTCAAGAAGATATCTACCTCATTTGGGCCATCATAAGTAGGCAGATCTCTTACTTCTATCGATACACAATGCAACGACCTTGTCATCATATTACAATTTAATGTAGTTACGTCATGTAACCAATTCTGCCATTGGTCTATCTCCTCATCTGAATCCGAAGTACAGGAGATTCCGCACTCCCATGCAATCTTCCCATCCGCGATGGGATTCACCTAGTTCAGGTTTCATGCTATTATCTTATAGATGCAGTCCAAATCATCATCACTTTCATAGTCATGCACCGGCTCCGTATAGCGCAATCCTTCAATAGGGTCCAAGGGTATAATTATGCGTAGTGACTTCTTTCCAAAAATCATTTTTCACTTTTTCATATTAATCACCCCGTTCATGTCAGTGGCCCAATCAATTCCTAAGAGCATGGGGTAGGGATTGTTGTCATCAACAATTTCTATCACTTCAAAGTCTGTCGGTGTGCTCGCCCCCTCAATATCCATAGTTATCCCCTGCAATCGCCCCATAGGTATTATTTTCTGTTGGTTTTCCATCCTTAGCTGAATTGGAGACCACTGTAGCATGGGTCGCCCCATTCACTCCCATGTCTGTTTCAGCAGAACATTTGCATCTGATCCTAAATCTAGGATGACTTGATCCATCTCATATTCTTCGATCTGCGTGGTTAGTCTCATTTCTCTTCCCGTTCTTGTCTTATGTTTTCCGATCTTCCTGACTACGCGCGGTTCTCCTAGCGCGGTCCCGGCACATCCGTTAATGAGTTCTTGTAACCCTTTCACCACCTTACTCTTGCGCAGTAGCTTCATACATGTTTCTAGGAACGTTGTGAGCATAGATGGGTCCATCTCCGGCTCCAGTTTATCTTTGCTTTGGGAAGTGGAGGCATCAGCGAAGCTCTTCTTGGCTTCCATGAAGGTTTCTCGAGTGCGCTCCAAATCAAACTTTGCTTCCTACACTGGAGCTTTGCGAACCCAAGTACTATCTTCTGGTTTTTTGCCTTTGTCATCTCCCATCATGATTCCACTTGGGAGCACAATTTTCATATTCATATCTTGCTCGTGCAGCTCAGACCTCATTATCTGTAGGTTCTGAGTTAGGGGAGGCGGTAGTGCTCCTTTGTCGCATATCCTAGCTATCAGTGTAGGATAGTCTTCTATCTCATGATCAAACAAGTTGCAATACAAACACAACGGGCGCGTTGGATTTGTGCAATCATAGGCATAATGTCTTGGCCCTCCACAATTGTATCATATCAACTGTCTGCAACCTCTTCCAGGTCCTCCTCAGCCTTGGCCTCATTCGTGCCCCTGAAATCCTGTTTGCGCCATTCCTACATTTTGGTCAAGGGGCCGTGTTTCGGCTTGAACTCTGTATGTGGGAGTTCTATCCATCATCAACTCATAGCTTCTACAAGTGCATTCATCGTGTCCCACTGACCTACAAAATTTGTAGAACAACTGTTACTAATTTTGTGTATACTTCTGTAACAAGCGACAATTGTCCATGGCATGTTTTCTTGCTATTTGATAAATCTCACACCACAAAGCAGGTGTCGCGCTAGGTCCTACTTTCACTTCCGATCTTAAGGGCATTGGTCCTCCTCCCGTAAGGTAATTTGCGAAAACCAGGCAGTGGTCCTTGTCATGACCCTGACCCTTGCATTTTATACACCATACCTCTTCGCGCACTTCTGGTCAAGCTGTCCTGACCTGTTTCAGACTCTACATCTCAAGGCATAAATTCTTCAGCTACGCGTGGATCTGTTGAACTCCTAAGTTAGGATCCTACATCACGGTCTCATGTAGCCTCATAGCAATCTCTAAGACCTACGCATGAGTCATTATCTTCTGCTACGATAACGCACTTCTTAAATGTGGCCTTAACGAAGCTACAAACCATTCATGATGTTGTCCATCCGTCAAATTCATATTAGCTTCGTGAATCATACATTTCAGCCTCTGATCTAGCTCCCAAGGAGTCTCGCCTAGTATCATCGTGATCTCTTTGAATCTAATGATTGATTGTGCTTCAGACTTCGTCCTGCCAAATATTTCGTTTAGCGCTGCTTGGATATCCACAATTCCCGCATTTGTATTTTCAGTGGAGTGCTTAATATACCAAGTCAGCGCGCGGTCCTGCAGGGCACTAACCAGTGTCGCTTTCTTTACATTGTCATCTATAACTCCTTTCGCTTCCCATACATCCCTTACGACAAACCAGAATTGGTCTGGATCCTCATTTCCCAAACCTTTGAACACAAGAAACTTCACTGTGCTTGCCATATTGAATCGCGATGGTGGTGGAGGTAGTATGGGTGAAGATGGAGGTGAGGGTGGTGAAGCTGGTGGTGGTGTGGGTGGAGATGGTATTCGCGGAATTCTTTGCCTTATCAAACTGATCGTATTTTGCGTTGAGACCTTCACGAGCTCTTCCTCGTCCCCTTGCAGAGATGAAATCAAGGGGCTAGTTCCTGGTCCCTTACTTCCTTCATTCCTGTAAGCCTTTCCACTTCATGTAGCCCCGAACATCAAGGTAACTACATGACCCTCCTTTCGCACAATAGCATTTTAATCCAAGTATTCAAAGACTTTACGTACTTACCTCGCGGTCCTTTCAGAAAGCATCACTCTGCTTCGTTGTGGCTAACTGAGGTGTCAACCGCGAACTCAGTAATGAATCCTCCTATAATATGATCGAGCCAATGATCAACGCCACGTGTGATCTTATCCTCTGATTCTTCCAACCTTCACACTAGCTCTAGGGTCCACACAATAGGACCATCAGGTTTCCACCTCCCTTGGCTATCTGCTAGCTTTGTGATCCACTCATATAGCTCAGTACGGAAGGACGCGAAGAAGATTTTGTGGATCTCTTTGTATAGGTAGTATTCTAATCACTCTTCTTTTGACAGTCGTGGGTTCCTGTTCTCCTACCCTACGAACTCATGAATTCTTCTGTCCAACCAGCCTTAAATTTCCTTCTTAGTTGGATTCCAATGATACGACATCAAACATCTCTATGAAGATTTGGTCCTGGAAACAGAACCATTTGTTGGCTTGAGGGGGCCTGACCCAAGTTTGAAGTTATTTAGCCAAGCAAATCCCTACACTACTGGCCCTTTCGGCATCGGCCCGCGAAGTGCGGACTGAAGTCTCACCCGAAGCAGTATGGGGGGATGTTGGAACCAATTTTCCACACCCTTGAGATGTTTGTGGTGTCTATTTAGTCCAAATATGCCTATCTTCGTGCAGGTTACTTCACACATTGTTCTAACCTTCAATATCCTCGTGATCTATTATAATCGCCTTTCGTGCAGCCCTAACCAGGGGCTGAGATGCTTTCGCACTGCTATGGCAGCAAACTACCCTATTTCCCCAAACTACACCGCGAATCTTACTTATCTTCTTACATATGTTAGTCAACTTCGCATAAACATATATTCTATCTTGTATTCACTTAATCAATACAATCATATATATTCGCGCATCATATAAACAACAGAAGTGAAATTTATACCCAATATATTCAATGCATAAAACAGGAAATAAATACACCTAATTGATGTGAAACTTCTCTTTATTAATGCTTTCAACTGATACAGACTCGACTCGCCCTGCGCACTCAGCTACAGCTGTCCGCGCACTCAGCTACGGACTACTAGGCCTCTTTGCACTCAGCTATGTTTAGATTAGATGATCAGATGATGTCTTTATCCACTTAGAGCCTCGCTCTATTTATACAATTCCATGGTCCGCGGACCATGGGGAGGTCTCTACAGCCGACATTACATTACAAAATTGAGGGCGGACAACCCTATGACTCTTTTACAAGCTACGCGTTCCGCACCCACAAAATGCGGAGTCTTTACATTGGAGTTACATTTTTTGACCAAAATCTGGGCTCTAAGCCCCAAAAATTCCCTTAGGGGATCCCACGCCCAACAATAAGTATCGAGGAAAGCCATAGCTCAAAACCCCACTATTTATATTGCATTAATTAGAAATCCAAGATCATAATACAATTCTTGTTCTCTCAAGACCAATCCTGGCACTCAGTATGATCATTCTCCAACTCACAAGCAAACTCTTGGCCAACACTTAGCCAAATCTCATGCTCTCCAAGTTCCTATTTCCTTGCGCAATTCCTATGGTTGATTATTCCATCTTAAAGGGAAATTAGTGCATCCAAAACTGCACAATCCCTTCAAGGATCAGTTCCTGGTTGCATGCACTATCTGTATAACTCAGAAAATTATACAACAAAAAGTACATTGCCCCTGCACTCTAGTCTCAACTGGGTCTCTCTCAAAATCAACATGCATGAGTTTCTGATGCAGGAATCTTCAGTTAACTGGAGTAGCACTAGTTAATGCATTAGTGCACTAACTGAATGTTAACTCATTATTAGTTTCTCAAATAGTTTGGAACTAATTTAACTAGACTTAACTTAGTAATTTGAGTTAACTAATTAAAACTCATACTTAACTCATCATGGACCCCTATAATATAGGGAGAAAATATACATGGCTTCAGAAATACTTCCAACTCAAAATTCCTAAGTTAACTAAGTCAACTCACTCTAGTTAACTGTTACAAGTTGCTATGAGAATAGAATTCAATTTTGATTCTCAGTTTAATTCAAGGACAAATTAAAATGGAATTTCTGGATTCTATTTTTATCATTTCTTGTTGCTCTTTTCAACACTCCCTCTCAACAAGAAAGGAATTCAACTCGATCCCGATCCTGAACCTTTGGAATTTTCTGCATGTAACACTTCTCTCTAGTGTTGTTGCTCCAGCAACTCCAGAAACAAAAAACATCCAACTTGAATCAGAATGATGCCTCTGTCATCAAAGTCTCTAACTGCTATTGCCTATGTCAACTAAAAACTTTGCGCTTCTATTGACTTTGCATTTCTACATTGTTGTCAACCCTTCTCTATGCTTCTTCAATATCTGACTGATCTATCCTCTGTCACTCTGATCTCTGACTACATCAATACCACATATTCCTCCCGCTAATATGTACTTTGGGCTCCCGTAGAAAGGTACAATCCATGAGATAAAACCACTCAATGGACCCTTCCAAATTTCAGCCCTCTTGGGACTATCATTTCACATCGCCCCGCCTCACACCTGGAGGTATGGCTCCATGTGATCCCTCTAACCACTTGGCTCAAAATTCCCACTACTGGAGGTCTCTGCATGACTGGATGCCTCCACTCAGTATCCTCTCATCTTCTCTAGTTTCGGCTGCTCCACAACTTCCTGAAGCTGCTTCTAAGATTGATTCTTCTCTAGTTGAGTGGAACTCTCCACTTGGTCTCCTCTCAGCTTCTCTAATTGTGGCTACTCCACAACTTCCTGAAGCTTCTTTAGAGGATTCTTCTGGGGCTACATGTTGAGAGGTAATTTACTCTCCCTCTCAACCACCAAGTCTCTAACCTTTTCCTTGCTCCTCAAGGATTTGCATGCATCTTGAATCTCAAGAAAATACAGGTTCTTGACCAATGCATTGATATGTTTCACATGTCCCGTGGCGATGTCTCTAAGGAAAACCTTTCCCTTACTAAAAACCACATGATAGCCACGATATTCCAATACCGCAACTGAAACACGATTCTCTTCTAGTCCTGGAACATACATCACATCTGTGATCATAAGAGGGGAGCCAGACTCCCTATGGAATGTAACTGTACCGATCCTCGTAGCTCTATACCTCTCATTATCTCCAAATCATATGCTCTGCTTGAGGTATTTCTCCTCAAAATCACTAAAGAGATCTTTATTCCCTGTCATATGGAATGAGGCATCGCTGTCAAGATACCACACGCATCCCATGGAAGTGTTGGACATGCATGCAATGAGAATGAAATCAAGTTCCAATTGTGAAGCTAGAGCTTCACCTACTGCCACTACTGTCGGCTCCTGGCTTGCTTTATTCTATGGGAAGTTCTTGGCATAGTGCCCATGCTCATGACAGTGAAAACACTTGAATTTTTCAAGTCCATCTTCTTTCTGTCCTCCTCGCCTTGGGACATCTTTCCCTTAGCCTTCTTTGCCTTACTCGATAAGGAAAAATCCTCTTCCACTTCCTTGGAAGAGGTCCCATCTCTGATGTTCCTCCTGATATCCTCCTGCATCAAATCTAACCACAGTCGTTCCAAATCTGGCAGCTTCTCCTAACCATTGACAGAGTCCTGATAACTATGCCAACTCTTTGGCAGTCCAACAAGAGAAAGACTCACCATATCATCCTCAGAAACCGTGATTCCAACACTTCCAAGTTCATCACGACATTGAGTGAACTTGGTCAAGTAATTTGGAATTGAGTCGCCTGCCTCCATATTGATTTTTCAAATTTTATCTTTTAGTGCCAACTTCCTTTGGCCACTGTTGTTCTGGAAAAGGTCCTTCAATGCTTTCCACATAGCATGCAAAGTTTCCTTCCCATGGAGACTTGAGATAATGTGGTCTCAAACTCCCTGAAGGATTATCTACCTCGCCCTTGCCACACACTTCTTCCATTCAGCCAGATTCTGAGCATCTGATGTTGGTGGCTTAGGAATGTCCCGATCAATGAATTCATTCAAGCCATTATCCTCCAAAACGGTCTCCATCATGTCCTTCGAGGCTATATAATCCAAGCTTCCATCCAAGGAAAAATCAAGTTGCAAACTGTAGAATGCCATCTGTCAATCCTGAAGTATGTATTGCAAATTCAAATTTCACCTGTAACCTTAAAATAAGAACTTCGAAATCTACTCTAGTATACATTTCTCTGCTCTGATACCATGTATATAATCCTGTAGATTCACAAGCTCATGTAATCTACTAAAACAAGAGACAAGAATCTACTTCTACTCTTTACAGCATAAGCACATAAATATTGAGCAAAACAATAGTAGACAAGAGGAAGATGAATCAATGGCACATAACACAATAAGTATCAGAGGAAAGCCATAGCTCAAAACCCCATTATTTGTATTGCATTAATTAGAAATCCAATATCATAATACAATGCTTGTTCTCTCAAGACCAATCCCAACACTCAATATGATCATTCTCCAACTCACAAGCAAACTCTTGGACTTAGCCAGTTCTCTTGCTCTCCAAGTCCCTATTTCCTTGTGCAATTCCTATGGCTGATTAGCCCATCCTAAAGGAAAATTACTGCATCCAAAACTGCGCAATCCCTTCAAGGATTAGTTCCTGATTGCATGCACTATCTGTACAACTCAAAAAATTATACAACAAAAAGTACATTGTCCCTGCACTCTAGTCTCAAATGGGTCTCTCTCAAAATCGACATGCATGAGTTTCTGATGAGGGAATCTTCAGTTAACTGGAGTAGCACTAGTTAATGCATGAGTGCACTAACTGACTGTTAACTCACTATTAGTTTCTCAAATAGTTTGGAACTATTTTAACTAGACTTAACTCAGTAAGCTGAGTTAACTAATTACAACTCATCCTGGACCCCTATAATATAGAGAGAATATATACATGACTTCAGAAAGACTTCCAACTTGAATTTCCTAATTTAACCAAGTCAGCTCACTCTATTTAACTATTACAAGTTGCTATGAGAATATAATTCGGTTTTAATTCTTAGTTTAATTCAAGGACAAATTAAACTAGAATTTCTAGATTCTATTTTGATCATTTCTTGTTGCCATTTTCAACACACATACCCAATAGAATGTAGTATATTTTATTGTTATTGTAATGAAAATTATCTAATCCCTTTCCTCGTGGTTGTTTCTCGAATAAAAGTTTCCACTTAAATCTTGTGTCCAATTTATGAGTTAATTTATTGTAATTTATTTTTTTGCTATCCTTTTTTTCAAATACCACCTAACATTGTGAAAAGAAAAGGACCCAATTTTTCTATGCATCATTAATGATAATGACATAAAAGGCTTACCACATCTTAGAGAACACAAAATTATAACACGATAGGTTTATTTTCAAAATATGGAGCACTAGTTTATTAATACTTAATTATGCTTTCCAATGCTTGTGTATGCAGTGACCAATTATTCCATTGTGAGATAGAAAATCAACTACTTTATCCTAGACTTTATGTTACAAAGGCAATGAGAAATACATTTTCATTTGATATCAATGAATAAAAATTATTCATTAACCATTCATGATGACGTTATTAGTCCCTGCCTCCATCCTCCATCAAGGACTATAACAATCGCCTTGTAGTCAAAGGTCGTAGACCCCCTATTGATTTCGATGATTTTCAGGTGCATAACCAAAGTTTTCATATTTTTTTTACTCTTTTTCTTAAATTATAAAAATAATTTTACAATATTTGAAAAAATAATTTCTCATTTTCTGATTGGCCTAGAGCACTTTGATGGGACATAATAGCCCTCATGGAGTGCTTTTTTATTTTTCTATCTGTCAATTCCTGGAAAATCATTTTAAAATGAAAAAAAGGTTAATTTTGTAAGTGGTCATTCCATCGGTGAGTTCTCTAACACTGACACTAAAACTATAATGCCTGACAATGCAACTACTCTACCTAAGGATACTAGAACTGGCAGGGTGTTTGGTCCCTTATGTAAGTGAAGGGGGAGGGGGGGATGAACAAATATTGATCCATGAAAACATTGTAGGAATTTAGAGGGTAAGTTCCTCGGACATAACACCAAAGGACACCACTCACAAACAGATCACAAATAAATACACCAGTATTCTTGACATGGTTAAAACCCTCAAAAAGGAAAACAGTGCATGACCTGATCCAACGTGGCCACTTCAGGAAATTTATTAATAAAAGAATGAAAATTTGCATAAGCTTCTCTCATGAACAGTTACCCTACAAATGACCCTCCATGCTCTTCAAATAGATATCATGGATCAATCAGGTGTTAAGCCACAGATCAAGTGTTGGTAATACCAAGGAGAGAATGAACCGTCGGATCACTACATATCGTGATCGTCGGATTGTAAGTTACAAAAGTACATAGTAAAGAAACACACTTTACCTAACTCTACACTAGATCATGTTATACTTAACTATTTCCTATCTATCGGAATATCCTAACATCCGCCCTTAAGAACAACTTGGGATAGGATTGAAGGATGTACAAATATGACACAATAGGAGAAGGAAGGAGGCATTAGAGCCTATTCCCCTTAGTGAAAACTTCCTGAACTCCAACCATAAATTGAAGTTTAGTAAACTTCGCCTCTGTGAGAGCCTTTGTAAATATGTCTGCAACTTGATAATCTGTTGAACAATATTGCACTTCAAGAGCATGTTCGTGAATGAGATTTTTGATGAAGTGCATGTGCAGTGCAATGTGTTTGCTGCGCTGATGTTGGACTAGGTCTTTGCATAGTTGAATGGAACTTTGATTATCACACCAAAGTGTAGTCAGATGCTGCTGCTAAAAGCCAAACTCTGACAGGATCTGACAAAGCCATAGGGCTTCCTTACTAGCTTCTACGACACCAGGTACTCTGCTTCTGCTGAAGAAAGAGAAATGGCACTTTTTTTCTTGCAAGCCCATGTAATAGGTCTTGAACCAAGAGTGAACACATAACCTGCAGTAGACTTCTGATCATCAGGGTCACCGACCCAACCAAATTCAGTGAAACCAACCAATAGAGGAGATGCTTATGCATTGTAATGAATCCCAAACTGAATTGTACCTCGAACATAATGAAGTATTCTTTTAGTTGCTTACCAATGACTTTCATGTGGGTTTTGCATAAACTGAGAAATTATTCAAACAACAAAGTAAAGGTCAGGACAAGTATGGATCAGATACAAAAATTTAACTACAAGTTGACAGTATAAGGTAGCATCAACTTCAGGGGAAGTACAAGTGGCTGAAATTTTGGCTCTATACTGAAAGGGAGAAGGGGTTGGCTTACAGTCTTCCATGTGAAAATGGCATAGAAGATCACATGCATACTTGTACTGGGAAAGGGAAATACCTTCCTTGGATTGCAAGACTTGAAGACCAAGAAAATAATGCAAGTTTCCTAAGTCTGTCATTTCAAACGTCTTTTTAAGGCTAGACTTCACATGGTTTATAAGGTTGGGATCACTACCAATAAGGATAAGATCATCAATATAAAGAACAAGAATGATAAGAGACTTGCCCACTTTCTTGGTGTAGACAGTATTGTCAGAATGACACCTAGAAAATCCAGTTTCTAAAATAAATCTATCCATTTTGGCATACCAAGCTCGAGGGGCTTACTTGAGACCATAAAGGGATTTCTTAAGCCGACATACAAGGCTGGAGTCTATTTGTATAAAGTCAGTAGGTTGTTCCATATAGGTTTCTTCATGCAATTCCCCATGCAAGAAGGTAGATTTAACATCCATCTGATGGACTTCCCATTTGAAAGAGGTAGCAAGGGAAAGAACAAGGTGAATAGAGTTCATTTTGGCAATAGGGGAGAAGGTTTCAGTATAGTTAATGCCTTCAACTTGTGAAAAACCCTTAGCAACAAGACAAGCTTTATGTTTATCAACTTTTCCATCTGGTCTATACTTGGTTCTGTAAACCCATTTACATCTAACAAGTTTTCGTCCCTTTGGAAGGGGAACAAGATCCCATGTATCATTTGCCAATAATGAATGATATTCTTCATTCATAGCTGCACCCCAATCTGGATGGCCTGAAGCTTTTGCAAAGGTGTCAGGATCATAATTAGCTAAATCTTGAGCCAATAAAGAAGAGGCTCTATCGAACTGAGAACGTGTACGTCGTTGATCTGTAGGATCGCCGACAAGAGCACCTGCTGCATCCCGAGTAGCACAGACCCATTTTGGAAGCTGAGGAGCTGAAGGAGGATCCTGAGAAGGTGGGGGAGGATTTTCATCCTCGCTGTCATCATCTGAAGAAGAAATATTTTCAGAAGTAGAAGGGATAGAGAGAGGTGGCACATCTGCCAAACTAGGCTCGTAGGCCGATATATTTTCAGCAAACTTTACATCTCTTCTAATGATAACATTTTTGGACTTAAGTGGAATAAGTATGTATCCTTTGACATCTTCAAAATATCCAACAAAAATACATTTTTCACTCTTAGGTTCTAAATTTTTATGTTTCTCATCTGGAATATGGGTCCATGCTTCACTTCCAAAAACACGAAAGTGACTTACATTTGGTTTAATTGAGCTCCATGCTTCTTCTAGAATGATATTCTTTAAAACCTTAGTAGGAGTGCAATTTATTATGTAATTTGCACAATTAATTACTTCTGCCCAAAAATTAAGACTAAGTCCTTTAGATTGAAGTATACAATTAGCCATTTCCTTTAAGGTGCGATTCTTCCTTTCAGCTACACCATTTTGTTGTGGAGTATATGGTTGCATTTGAATTCCATTCTCAGTGCAAAATTTGATGAATTTGTTGTTAACATATTCTCCGCCATTATCAGATATTAGCTTAAGAATTTGATGTCCAAATTGTTTTTCAACAAAGGCCTTAAAGGCCAAGAACATGTTAAATACTTCACTCTTGAGTTTTAAGAAGTATACCCAAGTGCGTCTGGAGAAATCATCAATGAAGGTTAAGAAATACTTCTAGCTAGAGAATGAAACAACTGGAAGTGGACCACATAAATCAATATGCATAAGATATAAAGGGGTTGAGGTGTGCCAAGAGGCACGTTTTTCAAAACTATCCCGATGATGTTTTCTGAGTACACATCTGGAACAAACACCATCTCTGCAAGATACCATTGGAAGACCTGTCACCATATTTTCTTTACATAGATTCTGAAGGGAGTGATAGTTTAAGTGACCAAATCGCTCATGCCAAAGTTTGCTCACTTCATCATTATGAGCAACAAATACCGAGGGAAGATTTGATGACCCAAAGTTGTTAAACTTATACAACCTTGTAGAATCATTAGCAATGCTAGTAGCTAAAATCTGTCTAGGATCTCTTAGGTCCTTAATTACAACACCGTAAGGTGAAAATTCAATGATTTTACCTTCATCAAAATATGTTGTGTATTCCTTTGATTCATTTATTATTTACCTATAAGTTACTTTCATTGTTTGTGATGACCAAATATTGTGCAATATATGTATCCATTTTATCACTTGTAAACTCGTAGTAGTGACTCAGTGAGAGCTCGTTCGAAAATAGCTTTATCGATTGAGCATCTTCTCGTGTCCATTTTCATGCAAAGGAAACAATGCACTAATTTATTCACTTATGTGTCCAAATTTCATCATATGACCATATTGTCTAGGTGGTTTGATACACTCAGTATGATCATTGCAGTTATGATGAATTTCTACAACTACAACCTCCAAGGATAGATCATGAACTTCTTGAGCACATTCAACTTTTGATTCTAACCTTAACACTATACTAGAATCCTCTTTGCCACACGTTTATTTAGAGTCAACTTCTTAAATAGAAAATGGTTATGTGTTCTCTTCAACTCTAATGCCATCACTACTTTTGGCAGGAGTTTGGTGTTGAATGTCTTTTGCCATGAAATCCCCCACCGGGAATTCAACTTTTTTTATCAATGATAAATAACATAGTATGTTGTGCAACTTCTTGCTCAGTTGGAACTATAGCTCTATATTTTGTTTCTTCATGTTCACAGACCAGCCATCGAATGCCTTGGAAATGTGTCATGCATCTATTTTCTCAGATGCTTCCCATGGGAGCTACAATGTCAAAAAGTGCCTCGCGTGCTTTAGAAATTGGAGGGAATAAAAAATCTAAGAGTTCAATGTCGCAAGAGACTCAAGTACCAAATACAAGATTGTAGTGGCTATTTTGGATTGTACCATTTACGGTGCTTATCCTACAAACCATCAGGATCTAGCCCAAGGAGTGTTATTAAGGAGGTGCAGAAGGTGCCGAAGTGCGGATATCTCTTCTACATATTCCTCCTTCCATACACCTCCCCACTTCCACATCTCCCCACACCCCCCCCCCTTTGTACAATTCTTCCACACACCTCCATCCTACACAACATAGAAATATCTTACGATTAAAACTTCCAATTAGTATAACATAGAGGCACTATTGCAAACAACTAATTACATGTATCCTTAAACTAGGTATAATATATTTAATTATCATGTTTTCTAGTGGTATGTATATATTATTCTTGAGTCCCGGAATATTATCTAAGGCAAAAAGTTTTAACTACGTAAATTACCTATTCTATTTGGTTATCCTCATCATGGTTAAACTATATAAGTGAAGTCATTGTATAGGAAACTCATTGGTTTTATACTTGAACATATAGTCTCATGAATCTTGACAATATTTTTGTTGTTGTTTTCTTTAGTGGAAATCTACTCCCTTCTCACATTTAAGAGCACTAAGAAAGGTACTCACATTTGTTTCTTCATCATCGTGAAATAAACTATTTTCCTTCAAAATAAAAACTAAGCCACATACTATACAAACATAAAATGCATCCACATGGTTGGATTATGGAGTAAAATTAATTGTTTCATGCGAATGAAGAGGATTTAGCTCAGAAGAGTTATCAATACAAACTTAAAATATTTGTTCCTCTCAAAGTCTTGGTCATACATATCCATGGAACTTTGATCAGCACATCCTTAACTATTACTCTCATGGGCTGATGTGTAATAAGTAGAACTATAATTATTGTTATATACATCGAAATCCAATCTAATCCAAAGTTGTGTGCCATGTACTTACATTGTAGAATAGTAATTCAATGGATGCCCCTTCACACTAAATAAATTGACACATAACAGTTATTGGTTGGAAGAAAGGTGCATTATAACTACACTCACAACCGTCGACACACATTAGTTCGGTATCCTATTTATTTTAGAAATGGTGGATTATATCTTTTTTGTTTGCTAAAGCAAGAAACGGACCTTCTATTTCATGTAAGTAAGCAATTTACAATATATACAAACATTCACCACCCTCTGTGGACTAGGGCCAACCAGAACGTTGCCCTACAGAAAAAGACACTTCAAACTCTTTTAGTTTCTTACAAAAAAAGGGGAACCGGGAATATTAGGGCACATGAGCCAACCACAAAAAACCCATGAAAACTCCCCATTGGCTAGTCTCTTTGATCGCCCCCATTCAAAATCCTCTTTTGATCTGATGGCGGAAATGCAAAATGCTTCTGAAAGAAGCAAGGTATTTAACCTCCCGCGCCACTAAACTGCTCGATCCATCCTGACCGTCGGATGGCTTTGAATAAATGGACGGTTGTGCTTGATATCGCACCGCCGGATGTTATCGACCTTTAAGGCGCGATGGGGGTGGTTTTCGAATCCAACCATCCCCCACGTGTCACGCTTTATATGGTATCGCTGCCCATGCTCCAAAACCACTTTCTGTTGGAAAGCGGTGCGATCTCCTGAAAACCACTCAAGCTGCTGAATATTCACCCGACCATAGAAATTAGGATGCAGAAGCCCCCATCTCCACTGCCGATGATTATTCCCTAAAGCTTTTTCCTGAATTGAGGAAAACTTTTGCCTAACACAGAGGATTATAGAAGAAGAGATAATCCAATCCGCCATAATTAACCAGGGCCATCCTTTTACCTGTTTGACCCAAAAGAGAGAAACCAGCCAAGATCTGATCATCGAGACCTATCTTTTTGGGTTTTATTCCAGAACGCTTCCTTATCCTTTTCTACCAGGTTGTGACTGCGGGCTTTTAAAATGCTTTGTGGTAGAGCTTGCCAGCCCGTCAGAGTTCTGTTATCCTTGCATCTAACCCCTTGGTTGGCCAAGAAATCCGCCAGTTTGTTGGCCTCTCTGCGCACATGATTGAACCTGACAGAGTTAAGCCCTTGAAGGTGACCCTGAATTCTCTGGAAAACTCGGATCAATTTCCAGTGCTGTGAGACTTTCTCTGGCTCTGAGCCACAGTAAATTATTTTTACCGAGTTGATAACTAACTCTGAGTCGGCTTCAATGATTACATTGTGACAGTCCTCCTGCTTCAAAAATTCCAGGCCTTGCTCCATTGCCATTAATTCTGCCATGTTATTGGTAGCTCTTCCTAAATGACAGTGGAAAAGAGAGAGGATGTTACCTGCTTCGTCCCTCAGAACTCCCCCATATCCTGCTTTACCAGGGTTACCCTTTGAGGCCCCATCAACATTGTATTTCAAAAAGCCTCTTGGAGGAGGTTGCCAGTACTCCTTTTCAGAATCCTTTTTGTTAGCTGATTTGTTCTGGTATGGTAAGATGATCTCCTGCAATCCTAACAGCCTGAGAGTTCGAAGTTCAGTACCTGAGGGAGGAATTTTGGGAAAATTCCTAATTAAAGAGCTGACCGTTTCCTTGATCTGCTTTAAGATCTACTCAAACAGGCTAAGAGCATGTCTCTTTTCCTCTTTGAAGATTCTCTTGTTTCTTTCTTTCCAAATATTCCAAATAATAAAACTTGGCATGAGAGCCCAAGCAAGGTTGAGAACTTCATTATCCAAAAAGTGTCTCCTCCATCTGATAAGGGTGTTAGTAATACTCTCTTTATCCCTGTCCGACTGTTGAAAGATGTTGGCAAAAGCATCCCACAGCCTGGAAGTGTAATTACAACTGTTGAGAAGGTGTTCCATAGTTTCCTCTTGGGCTTCACAGAGCTTGCAGATGGAAGGACCTAACATGCCCCTCTTTCTAATGTTGTCCCAGGTCAAGATTTTCCTGTGATGAACCAACCACATGAAGAGTTTTATTTTCATCCACCCTTGGTGTCTCCAAAGGTGCAGCCAGGTTCGGTTTGGAGCCTGGGAAACCAGCTCTAGGAGAATATTTTTTGCTTCCTTGATATTGAAGATGCCTTCACTGTTGTTTCCCCATCTGAGTTGGTCCTGCCCAACAGAAACTAAGATCATCCTTTGATCCAACTTTTTCCCAAGAGCCTCTGCCTTTGTTGTCAGCATTTCATCATTCCTGCACTCTATATTCTTCCATTTCCTCCACTTTTCATTGTTGTGGGTGTTATCCCAAAAATCTTTCACTCTTTTTAAACCTTGGGTGTCAGTTTCATGTTTCAGGTTCAAAAACTCCTCTTCTAGCAGTCTTGGTTCTTGTTGCCATTTTTCCTCCCAGAAAAGAGCCAGGTCTCCTTCTCTGATTTCCCAAAAACTATTTCTTTGAACTAAACCTCTGTTCGCCCAGGCTTTGTTCCAGATAGCTGAGCCTTTTATGTTTCCAGACATTCTTATGAGGTTAGTGTAATGCCACGAGCTGGCATATTTTTCTTTCCATATGTTTGCCCATTGTGCCTTAGGATTTGTCACCCAGCGCCACCAGAGTTTGGCTCCTAACACTTTACTTAGGATCTCTTGGTCATCTAAGCCTAAGCCCCCATGATTCTTGGGTTTACAAATCTTTTCCCAAGAGACCAAGGCCCATTTTTTCCTGGTTTCCTCCCTGCCCCAGAGGAAGTCTCTCTGTATGTTTCTGAATTTTTGCAAGACTCCTATGGGGGCTGGTAATGCTGAAAGCACGAAAATTGGAATTGATTGGAGCACAGCCTTTGTCAGCACTAGTCTGCCTGCCAGATTTAGTGATCTGCTCGTCCATTTTCTAACTTTATCCTGCATTTTGGTGATCAAGGGTTCCCAAATGCTCTTGTGGAGAGGTTTCGCAGTTAAAGGAACTCCTAAGTACTTGGAAGGGAGGGAATCCCTCTGAAAGCCTAAAATTCTGGAGATGTTTCTTTGAATAGAAATATTGGTATTAAAGAAAAAAAATTTGGATTTGGAGAGGTTGACTTCCATACCTGAGGCCATGGCAAAGTCATTCAGAATTTGTTTGAATGCCCGAGCCTCTTTGACAGTGGGGATACCTTGTAACATGGTGTCATCTACAAATTGTTGATGAGTTAAGGCCTGACCGTTCTCCTTCAGAGTGAGACCTTGAATTCTGCCCATTACTCTGGCATGCTTGATAGCCCGTCCGAGGCCTTCCATCATGAGAATGAAGAGAAAGGGAGAGAGCGGGTCCCCCTGCCTCAGTCCTCTGGAAGGAATAAAAATCTCAGAAGGAGAGCCATTGACCAAAATTGAAAAGCTGGAAGAGGTGACTAGGGCCATTACCCATCCTACCTAGATGTGATCAAAACCAAAAGCCTTAAGTGTATTCCTGATGTAGGTCCAGTTCACCTTGTCATAGGCTTTTGCTATGTCTAGTTGCAAGATCATACCAGATTTCCTTGTACTGGTTAAAGAGTGAACCACTTCATGCGCTTGAATAATGTTATCCAGAATTTGTCTGCCTTCTACATACCCTGATTGCTCCCCTGATATCAGAGAGGGGAGAAGAGGTTTTAGTCTATTGGCTACAACCTTGGAAATAATTTTGTAGACCACATTGCAAAGTGCTATGGGTCTGTACCTATCTGGTGTCTGAGCATTATCCTGTTTAGGAATCAAAGAGATGAAGGAGGTATTGAGCACTCGTAAGATGGTTCTGTTCCTTCTAGAGTCTTCCACCACCTTCAAAATGTCCTCTTTTACAACATTCCAGCAGGCTTTAAAGAAGTCTACATTAAAACCATCCGGGCCTGGTGCTTTGCCATTCTGCATGTCTTTAAGAACCTCACTGACCTCTTCTTCTGTCACTGGTCTGTTGAGATTGAAATTATCCTCTCTAGTCACTAGCTTAGGTATATGCTTAGTGACGTCCTTGATGAAATGTTCTCTATCAGTATTATTTTCCTGGGCTATTTCACGGAAGTGTTGAACCAACTCGGCCTCTATTTCTTCATGGGATTGAAGAAGTTGTCCATCCTTCTTTTTTAGTGAAGATATTCTGTTGTGTGCTCTATTCACCATGGTAGAATTGTGAAAAAATCTAGTGTTATGCTCCCCTTCTTTGAGCCATTGAACTCTAGACTTTTGTCTCCAAAAAATCTCCTCTCGTTTACACCAGTTTTCCCAATCTTGATGATATTTCTCCACTAGATCCTTCTTATCTTTATCAAAACCTTCCGAGATCATAGCTTGGTTGAGAACCTGCATTTTAATTTCCACCAGTTTCTTTTCTGCAAAAATGTTGCCAAAATTCTTCTTATTCCATTCTTTGAGCCTTATTTTTATGTGCTTTAATCTTTTATGAAGCATGAACATTCTAGTTCCCTAAATTTGTAGATCTTCTGCCCACCATTTCCCAATATTACTAATGAAGTCTGGGTGTGAAAGCCAAATATTCTCAAATCTGAAAGGTCTATTCTGGGGGGTGCCTATACCCTAGATCTCCATTTGAATTGGCCAGTGATCTGAACCTCCCACTGGAAGAACACTAGCTGTTATTTCCTTATCTGAAAGCATGAGATTCTCAGAGATAATGAATCTATCCAATCTGGAAGCTACCTGAGACTCTCCTCCTCTCTTGTTGTTCCAGGTGAAGAGGCCATTACATGTATCCACATCCACTAGTTTCATGTTATCTGAAAAGATCTGAAAGGCTAAGGAGTCTTTACTAAGGGCTCTGGTGCCCCTTTTTTTTCCGAAAGTGATTTTATCATATTAAAATCTCCTCCCATAATCCAGGGTATTCCGGCATGTCTTTCCCTGAGATACATTAGGGATTCTGTAAACTTGAGTTTGTCATCTATTCTTTGAGGGCCATACACATTCATGACTAGATAGGTACTCCTGTCACCAACAGGTTGTATCACTACTGATAAATAATTCCGTGCAACTTCGGCATCAATTACATCCATTCTTTGGGGATTCCAGAGCGTGAGAATACCTCCTGTTGTATTCTCTGCTTTAACTTCTAGATATTCATATTTATTGAGCCACTTGCTATGAAGTTGTCTTAACCTTTGAATGGAACATTTCGTTTCCTGGATAAAAATTATATCCAGAGTAGCCTGTTTCATTCTATTATTTAGCAATCTCTGCTTTCTTTTACTGCCTAGACCTCTAATATTCCAAGAAATGAACTTCATCATTAAATATTTGTGAAGGAGTAGCTGGTGAGATCTTTCATCTTACCTGAATCTATCATGAGCTTTCCGCATTCCATCAATAGTTCATTTTGCTTTTTTCTGCCTCTCTTTTTTCCTGGGTTTTTGGGTGCTAATCCCGGAGTAGATTTTATTGTCTTCACTCCTTCATTGCTCATCCTGTTCCTCTTTTTTTCTTTCTCCGGACCCTTTTCCTGAGTTTTCCATAAATACAGTTGTTGTATTCTATTGAGCTCTTCCTGGGGTAACGATTCCACCCCTCCAGATGTTCCTTGAATTAAAAACCCTTCCAGATCTAGGTTTTCTCTTTCTAGAATCTCCTGCAGTTCTGTCTCCTCCAGATCCATTTCACTCTGTGTCATTTCTTGATCCATCTCTGGTTCTGTATCACTCGTCATTATTCCTTTCTGCTTAGCATTTTCCTGAGTTTGCTCACAGTTACCTTCCTTCTCCTTCTCCCCCATACTTCCTTCCCTTGCTTGATTTTCTGTTGCTCTTTCTTCCTCCTCTTCCAATACTTGGAACCGGTTCTGCCTGCTTTGATATCCGTCCCTTTGTTGCAGCTTTGGCCCTCTTTTTCCACCTTTTCCTTTATGGACCACCTTGTGAAAGCTATCCTGGTCTTTCATTGTGTTAGTTTTACTAATATTCTCCGCTTTGCTGAGAGGGCAGTCTCTGAGAAGATGCCCATGTTCATGACATTTATGACATCTGAACGGAATATGTTCATAGTCCACCATTTGAATCCATTCTTCATCAAAAACTTCCAGTATTACCTCATCCGGAAGAGCTCCTGATAAATCCATCTCCACACAAATCCTGGCAAAAGAAGTATATTTTCCTCTTCTAGTAGCTTCTGAGGTCTTGATAAATCTACCTAACTTGTTGCCTATGGTAGTTAATGATTCAGGTTGCCAATAATCAAGAGGTAAGGAATAGAGTCTTACCCAAACTGGGACCGAGGTGAAAGTTTCCCTCTCCGGGACAAAGTTCATCTTCCATGGTCTCATATAGAGACCTGCTGCTGCGTAGAAGTAGGGCCCTCCTTCAAACACTCTGTCTTTATCCTCGATATTTGTGAACACCACTGTAAAGAAACCCTTTGACCCAAGGTGTAGATCTATGCTTCCTTTGGGTTTCCAGTGGTACTTGATCCAAGTCTGTAAGGCTTTTTCAGTGGGCCAGAGTCCCATGAATTTGCAAATGATTGCATAGGTTTGCATGTGCTCCCTGTGTGCTTGCAGCGCAGGATCATTTAAAATAACTCTGGGTGTTATTTCAGCTTTGGGTTTACAAGGCCCCTTTTGTTTTTTCTCTTTTGTTTCCTATTTTTTTGTCCTCTTCCTCCTTGTTTCTAGTGCTGTTGTTCTCCCTTATTTTGTTCTCCACCTCTTCCTTTTCCATATTGCTCCTTTCTTCTTCCACTATTTCTCTGACTTTTTCTGGGGGCTTTTTGCCCTTGTTGGCCACGACCTCCTTGAAGGAGGGAGATGGGCTCCCTCCTCTACCTCTGTCCATGGATGGAGAATCTCGTAGTCCGTCGAAACCCTGGTAGCTCTTTTTTCTTCAGCACCTACAGCCGACCTCGAAATGGTGGATTATATCATTGGGAGCTTGAAACCTATTATAAATAAGATATAATTAGATTAGAAACTTTAATTATTGCTCAAAGTAGTTCTCTTACTCATTGAACCACTAGTATATTGGGTTATAAAAACCTTAATTTGTGATCAATCTAATAACACTAATTTGGAACGACAATTTGTTGGATTGTACCCTGAATAAGTTTCATTAATCTCTAATGGTGTTTGTCATTATCTCATTAAATATTTCTCGAATGAAAACTCCCTCAAGATGGCACTTCTATTATACTAACGTTGCGGAGACTCAATGGAATAGTTTCTCATTGTTAACTCAACTTGTGGAATTTCAAGTAGTTTATTAATCATCATATTGATGTTAACCACAATTCTGAGAACATTGACTTTATATCATTAAGAAAAGCAATATAAAACTAATTAATTTAAATAAATTATAAAATTAACTAATAATGACCATTTAACCCTTTTTGAATCACATAACAAAATTGACATCTGAAAGAAGGTTTCTCCAATTTTGTGAAGGTGATAATGTTTACACATATTAACTGACTTTTTCTTTTCAATGAAATGAGTAATGGTGTTTGTATTAATAAAATATGGGATTGGAACCAGAACCCTTACATCGGTTTTTTGAGACAAATAATAAATCTTCATCATAGTAAACAAAATGTGTATTGCCTCTTGGGTTGGATAACCATTTTAAATAGAAAATATGACCATTATATACTTTACAAAAGGACCCAAGGAGGAGTCAACATTTACATACTAGCACAATAACACAAGAGATTTAATGTTGATCGATCAAAAAATACCAAAAATTGTCTTCAATAAATGTGGCCAAATATCCCCATGGACCACGACTAACCACTTCAGGTCCCCTCGAGCGATGTGACCTCTTTATTTTTGTAGGAGCCCTAGAGCTAGAACCTCTAATTGCGAACCTTTCAGATGGAGTGGAGGAGACTTCCAACATAGCCACATGAGCACTAAGAACATGGAATTCCCCCCTTAACCTATCCATTGAGTTCTCCATATAAGCATGGAGGGATAACAACTTTCCCTCTAAGAAGGGTTAGAAGGAACACCTTTGCCTCTCGATGATGTCTTGAAGTTTTTGAATTTAAGAAAGCAAGGCCTGGGTTGCATCTAATAGTCTATCAACCATCGTAGCTTCATTGAGATTCTCCAGAGGGTTAGAGATACTTAACATATAGAATGAGGGTTGATATCCCTACTACCCAACACAGATAAATTCACTCCACCAACTTCTAAAACCAAGCATAATTGTGAAAGCGAAGGAGCCAAGACAACTACAATTTACATCACCAACTTCTAAAAGTAGGAAAGGCAAGGTTGAATATAGAAGGCCTAAGTGATTTGAAAATATTGTCTCGACAGAAAATGATGATGGGAGACAAAAGAATGACATGAGAATTAACTCCATATTCAAGAACAAAGCACTAAACACCACTACCAATGAGTTTTGCAATAACTCAAGACTAAGGTAGAATAAATGGACATGACCTCTAAGAGGCAAAGACGCCAGAATGTGATCATTAGAGAAATTTGAGGTCTAAAATGGGCCTCCTAAGGAATACTATAAAATAATAGTGGAAATAATAAAGTAAGATTAGATTACATCATCACATTTTAGAAGGAAATAAGAAAAACTCGTATTTTCTACTTATCTCCCTACAATTTTACTAAAATTTTGAGCGGGAGCACTCGTTGAATGTAGAATTTAATTCCTTATCCAAGAAGTAAGCTTTGTACAAGTCCATACTGAAGGGTTCTCAAAGGGCCAAAGTTCTAATTGTATATTTTTATTGGTATAGCGAGCATGAATAAACATTCTGAACTATTTTGAGCACATGAAGATATCATTACATGCAAATATATATCTATCTCTCTCTCTCTCTCTCTTTTATTTTATACATGGATTCGAACATAGTTTGCATGCGCTCAGATATGGGGTGTGGCAGCCAAAACTTTTGTTAGTGGACAATTTATGATTGCTACTTGTAGGGTAAAAGGACTAGGCATATGAGCACAACTTTGATGGGCATATGTTTTTCTCCTTTTTGAATAAGATACTTTGTGTTATGAAACTGAATGGTGTGGAGATAGTGGCATCATATATGTCAAGAGCTTAGTTGAGAATGAAATGGTGTGGGTCGCTTATGTAATATTTTTCTGTACAACTCTCCTTAGCCCAAGAATGAAGGGTTATCAGGGGCCAATATCACATAATTGAAATAATGCTCATAAGGTCAACATGAGTCTAGTGATGTAATGGAGAATGTAGGTCAAATGTTACGACTTCTAGGAGTGACTCCACATTTATAGTGTAAATACATCCCACGCCCAAGACTAAGAGTTTTCAAGAGCCCCGTTCTTCTTGCATCCATACAATAATATTTTTCCAGAGTTTTGTCATGAATGAGAGAAAACAAGCCCGTGTTGGTGATTACAAAGCCATATGAAAAAAAGAAGAAAGCATAATTGGTTAAACACATAATACACTAATAGTTTGGATAGAGTCACCACTTGTGTCCTATGTATTGGGTGATGCAACAAAAAAGTGCTCAAGATAGGAACTGAGGTGGAAAAAAGAAAGCATGGTTATGCCTAATTTGGGATAAATCTAAAGCATACAGATTGCAAAACATAGCTTCCAGTGGAAGCAAAAAAAGGGTTTCAGGATCTTGACCTTGCAAGTTTGATATCAAACTAGATGTTCAAATAAACTGTTAGAATTAGAGCCAGGGGAGAGCCATACCCTATTATCAATGGGCTTATATGGTATCAATTTGGTTGCAGGTAGTTGTAATGGTTCCAAATTCTTGCAAATTCCTCCATGAGCCTCTATAGGTGTCCTCCACCTCACAGTCAACTAAAAATCACTTTCAAGCTTGGAGGACTATCCAGAACATTCGTTGGGTAGTGGCTCATAACTTGGAGTAGCAAGATGTGAGTTTTTTAAATGACTTACCATAACTCTATAGTACCCTCCCAATTATCACTATGCCATCCCAAAGATAGGATATTTGTTATACAAATCATACACCATGGTAGACTTCATTTTCTACGAAGGATACAAGGCTCGTTAATTGATCATTTGAACCCACAATATTCACCATGTAAGGTTGGTTGCATTTCCACGTAGTACTTGCCCATAACCATCATAGGATACACCCATTAAGGGAGTATCTATACATGGTATTCAAAGTAATATTGTGACTTAAATTGTATCAATGTGAAATAAAAACCTAGCAGGGCTGAGTTGACAAGTTGGATCAAAAGAAATTTATATGTTGCACCCAAAGGTCATACCACATCTAGACAAAATAGAGTTACATATATGTTTTACATGATTGTAATTAAAATGTTAATAATATTTCGCCAATAATAAAACCATATGTCACTTAGGTAATAAATACACTTCTTATAAATATAAATGTTTTTACATGGTGATCAATAAACCTAATGATGTCGAGATGATAGGTCAATAAAATACATTATACTCTATTCTCAAACATCAAACTAGACGTTGACGGGAAGACAATTATGTAATTTAGATATACTTCTTTCACATATAAATGATGGGTGTATTCAACCACAATGTTTGGGACCTAAAATATAGTTTCAAGTCATGAGTAGAGTTGCGGTTGCGATGTGGGTATTAACGTTACCCCATCAACATTAGAGAAATTTTAAGGTCTAAAATGGGCCTCCTAAGGAATATTATAAAATAATAGTGGAAATAATAAAATAAGATTACATTACATCATCAATTTTAGAGGGAAAAAAGAAAAAAAACTATTTTTCAACTCGTATTTTCAACTTATCTCCCTACGTTTTTACTCAAACTTTGAAAGAGAAAACTTGTTGGATGTGGCATTTATTTCATCATCCCAGGAGCACCCATGTTTCATACTTTCGATGGACCCTGCTACATGAAAAATGAGAAATACATGAAAAAATGTGATTGCAATCACATTCTTTCATGTATTTCTCATTTTTCGTGTAGCAAGGTCCATCAAAAGTATGAAACATGGGTGCTCCTTGGATGAGGAATTAAAATCCACATCCAACGAGTGCTACCATTTGAAATTTGAGTAAAAATGTAGAGAGATAAGTTGAAAATACGGGTTGAAAAATAGTTTTTTTATTTTTATTTTTTAATCTTTTAACTTTTTTACTCCAAAATTGGTTAATCATCCCCTATGGTTGACATCATCATATTGAATCCTATTAGTTTTTATAAAGTTTATTTTTGTTGTACATTTCTGTTTTGAAACCCATTTTTGACCTCAAAATTTCTCTAAAGTCTTTCATATAATAATCACTCTCACTCAATTAGGGAGACTTATGGGTATAAAGTTCGAAATGGTTTCCCCCATTTTATTATACCTCTTAAACAAATCCTTCAAAACAATAGAAATGTCAAAATTAAATTGCTTCCTATAACCCATTGTCACACTTGAAATCTTTTAAATTTCCTTGTTACCATGAGTTACTTTATATAAATATTTAGAGACACGAGACTTTATGCAAACAATTAGTTTAGAATTTTTGATGAAGTATTTTAATGTCAGAAATCACAATGGCCCTCAAAAACATTGAAATTGAGCAACTTCACATATCAATGTAGCATGGGACTAAAAATTGAAATCACGTTGTAGACTTAAGATTGTGCATTGGTTTAGAACTGGAGGCATATGCCTACCTTATATAACCCCATGAGGGAGGGCCCCACCTACTATTTGAAGAGAGGATTAATTTGGATCCAAAATGGCTTGTGAAATTTTGCAAATAGGCATGTAAACACCAAATAAAATGTTGAAAAATGAAACAAGAAATTATCAATTTGATTTTTCCTTGATTAAATTGAGAAAATTTGAATTCCCACATCAACATACAACTTTGATACAGTTAACTTGTGTGACTTGGCTTGTGTCACCCATTTTACTCAGTAAATTCAAGTTGGAGGAGTTAGAATTTAGTTAAGCATGTGTGATTGTTAATTTGTAGCAATCTAGATCATTTATTTCAAGTTGTTTTTAGTTAAACTAGTTCCAACTATTGGAGGAACTAGTGTAAGGTCAGTTGTGCAGCAATACTTCAGTTTAACTCATTGATCATCCACTTAACTGATCAATCAGCCCAAAATAGCTAGTGCATGCAAAGAATTCAGGTTCCTTGTCTATGGTAGAGATTCCAAGGTAGTGTAACATCATTTGTAGACTAGTCTTGAGTGTACATCTGTTGCATGCAGTCAGATGATCAACCTCGGTAAATGTGAAATCAATTTGAGGAATTTCCTAAATAATAGGGGACTAATTTCTCAAGGAATTTCACAAGGAAATAAGGGCTCAAGCAGAGGTAGAAATTGACTAAGTCTGGGTCAGAGCTTCTCAGTGAGCAAAGAGATAGGTTATTCGCTTGTAGGTTGTGCTCAGTTGAGAAATGAAATTGTAATACATCTCTATTCATCATATTAATGCAAGCCAGCATAGGGGTTTTTAGCAGATTTATTTCCCCTGGAAAAAATATTATGTGCATGTGTGTTATTTCTCATTGCATGTTTGTTATTGATGTTATAAATTATGAATTGAATTCCACAAAGCAGTAGAGTAGGTTTGTGTCTTGTGATTTTAATTAAATCATCACAAGAAGTTGCAAAACTACACTATAATTTCTACATGGTATCAAAACATGATTCACATTATAACAAGAATTTCGAAGTTGTTTCTCAGGAGGTTCGAATTTGTAACTTCAGTGTAGCAGGATCTCTTTCAGAGTTGGGAGAATGGACTTTAATGAAATGAGATTAGATTATGCCTTGGAAGTCAGCTCGAATTCTGTTACATGGAGGTGGTGCTTGATGACAATGGCTTGCTAGAATATATCAAGAGAGATGTGTAAAATCAGCAAAACCTGATGCCTAGAACCTATCCCAATGGAAGAAAGATGTAGCCAAGGTGAGGAGAATAATCTTGGAGGGAGTGTGAGACCACATTGTCACAAATATCCATGGGAAAGAAACTCCTTATGCAATGTGGAAGGCACTAATAGATTTGTTCCAGAATAGCAATGACCATAGGAAACTGGTGCTCAAGGATAAACTTTGAAATATCAAGATGTAGAAGAATGACACTATTCAACAGTATCTGAGCAGGTTCACACAAGTTCGTGATGAGCTTGCAGGAGTTGGTTTTACTGTTTCAGATGATGACTTCTTAAGTCTAACCCTTCTAGGCCTTCCCAAGAGCTGGCATAGCTACCAATATTTGGTGAACGGGAGGTAAAAACTACCAAATTTGGAATACTTATGGTCTGATTTGGTACAGGAGGAAATAAGGCAGAATACCAGAGATGGAACTTCACCCAAGGGTGAGGATGAAGAAAACTTTGCATTGGTTAGAAGGGGAAAGAAGGGAAAAGGGAAGAAATCTCAAACTAAATGATTTGAATTGGATCATTATATTGTTTTTCATCCATCTCAATGCATTTGTAGTGGAAAAAGTGGAGGAATAAGCTCATGGGATTGTATTTATTGGCGAGACCCGGTTTGGTGAAACGAACTCTGAAACCTTCTCGGAGCATTTTGAGGCATCAAATAATGTTTTTTTGGAGTAAAATTTTGTCACTATTCTACACATAGAGACCTTTCCAACGTCGCAAGAAGTGCATCAATCAGAGTCTGTATGTAAAATTTATGCCACTCACAAATTGACATTCCTGTTTTCACACCTATAGTTTGGGAGGATGTCGCATCAGTCCCCATTATTCATGGAAAAGGGTGGAACAACCTTGGTGAAAATTTCCATGTAATAAAAGTTAATAAAGGAAAAATAATAACCACAGTTGATGGGACACTTATTCCAAGCTGAATTTAGGGAAAAAGCATAGTGATGGGGATCACTTGTGATTGATTAATGGCTAAGGAAATTGGGAAAGGCAATGGCTAAGGCTTTGGAAAGACAAAATGGCTTTTTTGGCACATTTATTTATGAAAATAATGGAAATTAGGAGAAAAGGAAGGTGAAAGGTCACAGGTTGCATGTGAGGAGGAAAATGAAAGAAAATAATGGAAAATGAAGAAAATAGAGGCCTCATTAATAAAAAGGCTTTTGAGGATCAGTTGACGGACTTTTGTCAGTTTAATTTTGGAACTCTCTCTCTATTCTCTCTCTCATACTCTTGGACATAGAGTTTTCTTGGAGCACTCTTGGAAGGTGTGGCATACTTGGATTTTTGGAGCATGAAGGCAAAGGAAGAGTAGGAAAGTGCAAGAGGACATTGGTATCAGCAGCTACAACGGGTTTTTCTTGCAGGTACTGAGTTTCATGTATGTTTTCCTCACTAGTTTTGGCATGCATGTGGTTTATTGGTCATGATCTATCACTAGCATGGAGGATTTCCTGAATTTACAATGGATTTAACTAGCCTTGCCATTTCTTAGATATCCATGGTGTTGTGGGTTTATTTCCTTATTTTCTAGTTGGTTCTCATGTTTCCATTAGCTTGGGTTGAGTTACTAGTTCCTACAAGTTTTGGTTAGACAAATGACCTAGAATCCCTGTATCAGCTTGGGTTGAGTTACTAGTTCTAGAAGCCTTGGTTGGACAAACACTCTGGAATCCCTTGGTGGGTTGAGTTACTAGTCATGGAAGCCTTGGTTTGACAAATGCTCTGGAAACCTAGATAAATTGTGGGTTGAGTTACTATTCCTTGAAGCCTTGGTTGGAATAAGCACTTTGGAGCCCTGGAAGGCTTGGGTAGATACCAATATGATGATGCTTTTGTGATGTCCGGCTATGAGGTGGAACCATTGTTTGATGGATTGAGTTGATTGGCCTCTAGAAGCCCTAGATGGTTTTGGATTGATGTGTTCTATGAGATCCCACATTCAGGCTTGGAATATGGCACGAGGGTGAATGGTTGAAGAGAGATTTGGCTTAGCCATTCTATGATCGGGTGGAAGGTGGTAGTACCACCATGGGTTTGGATTTTCCATCATCAATATGAGGTCATTTATCCTTGTATTTCTATGAGTATTATATTGGTTTATGTTGGCTTGTTGGGGCCTAACCCAGGTTCGGAGTTAATTAGCCAAACAAATCCCTGTACTACTGGCCCTTTCGGCAACAGTCCGTAGAGCACGGACTGATATCTCACCTGAAGTAGTATGGGGGGGGTGCTATAACCAGGTTTCCCCACCCTTGAGATGTCTGAGGGTTTGATTCGGTCCAACTGCTCGTCCCTGCACGTAGGTTGCTTCGCCGACTTCCCTTGCCTTCGCAAAGCCCTAAGGGCTGTGGGGCTTCCGCACTACTGGAGCAGCGCTCTGCACTATTTCCCTAAGTCACACCTGAGATCTTACCTATCTTCCTACACCAATTAGTTATCTTCATGTAAATAGAAGCCTTGTGTTATAGTTATTTATACAACACACACATATAAGTTCGCGCAACAAATAAATAGTACACTTGCAATTATACCTAATAATATATTAAATAAGAAAAGATACACAAAAATATAGCAAACCTCTCTTTATTAATTCTTCCAACAGTTACAGACTCGACCTGCCTTGCGCACTCAGCTGCAGGGGTCAGCGCACTCAGCTGTAGAGCCTTCTCCTACTCTACGACCCAAAGACACACTTTACACTTCGACTCACTCTCTTATACTCATCATGCTTCTACTCTTTTTCTTCCCTATATGCTATCTTCTACACTTAGAGCCTCGCTTTATTTATACAATCCCATGGTCCGCGGACCATGGATAGGCCTATCAAGCCAACATTACATTACAAAAATAAGGGCAGACAAGTCTGTGACTCTATTATGACTTCGCGCTCTGCGACCACAAATCGCGGATCCTTTACAATGGACTTGGTCAAAACTTGGGCTTTAAGCCCCAAAACATGCCTTGGGGGGATTCCATGCCCAACAAGCCCCCAACACAAACATCGTGACTCCCCCTTGAGTCACTATGTCGGTGCGGAGATCTTCACGTGGAGTCCCTCCAACTCTGTCCAAATCGTTGTAAGGTCGGAAGCACACTGAGTGTCTACCCACTGGATTTCCTGTACGCGTTGTTCTGAGACCGCGATGTCGAAACTGCTTCCCTGCATTTTTTCCTGCGTCCCCTACATTTGTGCGAGCTTGTCTTCAATTGTTTCCGTGATGGTGAAGGCCTCATCAATCCAAGGCTGAACGCGCGCTTTCAGCACTGCTTCTTTGTGTCGTGTTGCGTCCACCTGTTCTTTCAGTGCTTTGGCCTGTTGCATCCGCGCGAGCCTCTGGGTGAGGGCCACCGTCTGTGCAGTTCCTTTGATGTTGTCATACTACTACTGGAGTTCATGCGCCTCTACCTCTAAGTGCTAGATGTTGGGATCCTCCTGTAGATTCGTGAGGACCTCAAATGACTCCTCCAACATTTTGGTGTAGTCCCTCACTGCACTGCCAATCTCATCCAAGCCTACTGTAATAGCGCTGGCACGCTGTTATCTTACTTCTGGAGGGGTGGATGGTTGTGCCTTCAACCACAGCACTGTGATCTGAAGGTTCAGCTCCAGTTGAACCTTAGTCATTTCTTCTCGCGCCTCGCGCACCCCTACTGCTAGCCTATGGATGCGTGCCTCTACTGGTGTATCTGTTGGGATGGCCAGCTCAGGGACACTTTGACAGGCTTCTTCTATTACATGTACCAGCTTCTGATTCTGCAACACTACTTTGTCACACTGCAAGCTTAACTGCTCCATGTTGATCTTTTGTTCGCTTAGTACTTGCAGCGTGCGGCTCTCCCTAGCCCGTAGTTCTGCATTAATCCCATCCTATATGATGTATAGCATCTCCCATGGGAGCACAGCCATGTTGATCTTAATACTCTTCAGTGCACTAATCGCAGGCCTGTTGGCCTCATTTGTTGTCACCATTGCCCCTTCTAGCAGCAGTATTGTATTGGTTATCTGAACGCGCAACATCTGCTCTGCTACAGTTGTCCCTATTGTGTGGTTGGTCGAAAGGGTACCAGCCTGAGGAGTGAACACCTACAACTCCTGCAGCTATGCTCTGAGGGCCCCTAACACAATCTGGTTCTCTTGCGCAAAATTCTGGAGGGCCTCTAAGGTGACATCGCACACCATCTCACCGATATCGTGCAGATCACCTTCAATAAGGGTGATCAGGTCAATAGATAACTTTGATGCCTTGACCTTCTTGCACAGCCATGTCCGCTTGCTCAAGCACTGGCACTTCTGTTGTGTTGACGTGGTTTGTGGGTCCGCGCTTCCCTCTCTTCCTCTACTTCCTGCCCATGAGAAGGCAAATTTTGGCCCTTGCGCGCCTTCTCGGCTACCTCCTATGCTACTGCTGCCGCTGCGGCCTTTTTCTATTCTGCTGTTGTCTGTGCAGCGTCCTGCACCTCCTACGCTTATGTTGTCGTTGCCTCCTTCCTTCTCTTCTCTGCCAACTGTGCCATGCGTAGTTTGGCCTCCTCTTTCTTCCTTTGCACTGCAAACTTCTCCATTGTCGTAATGTTTGGGGCGTGCCACTCCGGTGGCCATGTCTCCAGTACATCAAAAATTACATCGTCCATGGATACAAAGGGTAGCTTGCTCCATTTCTTAGGCGGGTCCGTGCACGCTCTAATGTATATGCTATGGAGGTTCGCTTTAAACTCTGCAAGCTGTTGTAGATAGTGGGTGATAACCGTGGCTTGTGGTTAATCCCCATTATGAGGTTCATTTCCATGAACACCCAGAATATCTTACTGTCACAGATCTAGTTTGCATCCTTTGTGGCCCAGAGCAAAGCGTACTTTGCGACCTCCGGCAGATCCCTGTCAATTGTGGGGAACTGACTGTCCTCCGGAAATTCCCCTGCCACAAGCACTATGGATAGCAGAAGCCATGCATAGTGGAACGTTTTTCCTTGTTCCCGAGCCTCGTGGAAATTCTCCAAGAATTCCCTGCAAAGGAACTTAGACTAGTTAAAATGGACCCTCTCTGCGCACTGTTCAGCAAGTGCTACCACCGACACAGGTACCTCGTCTAGAGAGCACTTGCGCATAACCTTACTTGCCAGTATTTGGGTCGCCACTCTTACTTCTTTGTTGTTGATGTTGGATATGGCGTAGCCCCTTTTCCTCTTCTCCAGTTTACATTTCTTCTTCATGGCCTCTGCAATGGCCAAGTCATAGCTTTTACCCTCTGCGATATCTGCGGGGTCCTCTCCTTTGCATGGAATCCGAGTAATGGTCTTCTTCCTCCTCATCGGTTTCTATGTTAACGACTTTCCCTTTTCTTCTCCATTGTTAGCCTGGTGCGCAGTGGGTTTCATGGGGACACACGTGCGGGAACCCTCACCTGTTTGTCTTTCTTCGGCCTCAGTGTGCACGGTGATTTAGGGATTTTTTCCACAATCTCGGTGCCTTCATGGGCATCCCCCACAGTCAGGGCCTGCGTGGCCTCTTCGATGGCCATCTCTATAATTTCCATAACTTCCTTAGATGCTGCCATCGTGTCCGACCAGAAATCTATCACTCGCATACTTAGGGGCTTAATCAACATTCTGCACAGGTCAAATAGGGCTCTGCTTAGGCTACGCAGGGTATACAATAGCTCAATTCACAAATGACCAAGTATTGTTTGTTGGGTAGCCCTTTGTAATTTATAGCACCTTTTGAATTTGAATTCAACCGTTCCCCCCAAATCTGATTCATTAATGCTCTCTTGGTGACAGATTTTCCCAAATCTTGCCCATAAATTGCATCTTAAATGCCTACCACCCACTCCATTTTGTCTCATGTCGAGCATCACATCATGAATAGTGACTTCAACGGTCACTTTTTGGCCAACCCGTGCAGCAGCGCAGCCCCCCTTGTGCGATTGTGGACCTTGTGACTCTTTGCTTCTGCACGCAGCTCCACCATCACACAGATCCTGGGCAGAGTAGTTTATAGTCCCGCGCCTCCTTTCAACTACCAGGAGCGCTGACACTGTACTTCTCACAGCTAGTCAGGTGGTCGCGCCACTTGTAGGGTTTCATCCGGTCATCCATCACTTTCCCTGGAAAATACCCACCTTTTATTGTTACTAGAGGCGTCGCGCACTTTATCATCTGTAACGCGCTGTCATGGTTGATTTGTGTAGCAATATGTGGTCCAAGACAAGGCATCAGACTTATCAGTTCGCATTGATAGTCCCCAAACTTGTCAGCGTGACTGTGTGCACCCTGTTTTATCACCCTGGTCTTCTTATTGAGAAAATATTCCTTTATTTCTTCCTCTAGCTTCTTGAATTTCGCTTCCATCAAAGTGCTTTTCTCCCTTAATCGTACCCTTTCTTTCCCAAGTTCTTGGAGCCTGAAATTACCCTGTTGGATTTCTTCCTCATGTCCCAAGAGTTCTGCTTCATTTGGTTGTGCGATCCCTTCTTCCAAGGTTCCGCGAACCATTGTATCTATTGGTGCTGCTATGCACAGACTTGGAATTTTATGCTCTATGGGGATTACAATGTTCACACCATACTCCAGCCTCGGAGGTGCCTATGCCATCAGTTTCTTACATGCAGTCCTATAAGCCCATAGAAACGTTGGTATGTGCATGTCCCAATCAATCCTTTACGCATTGTGGACCTTTTTCAGCGCTTCGTATACTTCGTTAAAGGCTTCTACATGGATAGCCTTCTGCGCACTTGGTCTTTCGATACTCCGTGGTTCCAACCGGAGTGGTTGTGTGCACCACGACGTCGCCCGTACATGCTTACTAACAGTGTCTTCTAATGCGAAGACTGTATGCATCCACGTAGGTTTCGTACCATATGCCTGTTTCCATCTGGACAGGTGGGCGTGCAGGCCATTTCGTCCAACAATATTGTCTGTTAATCATCATCTGAGGCTTCCCAAACCACAGGCACATCATCCTCCTGCATTCGCGCCAATCCTCAAAACTTCTTTGGTGCATACCCCACCACCTCGCGGGCGTAGCACACAGTACCCATTTCAAAGCTTTGAAACGTTGTTGTTCTAGCACTTCTCTTTCAAATTTGTTCAGGAAGTCATCCACCTCACTTAACCCATCATACACAGGCAACTCCCTTACCTCCTTTGATACACAAAGCAATGATCTCTTCATCATGTTACAATTTAGCGTGGTTACCTTGTGTAACTGGTTTTGCCATCATTCTATCTCTTCATCAGAATCCGATGTGAAAGAGCTTTCGCACTCCCATGAGATTCGTCCATCCACGGTTGGATTCACCCAATCTTGTTCTCGCACGGTTACCTTGTAGATGCAATCCAAATCGTCATTGTTGTGATAGTCACGCACCAGCTTCGTGTAGCGTGATCCTTCTGCAGGGTCCAAAGGTACAACTATGCATAGAGACTTTTTCTCAAAAATCATCTTACACTTCATTAGATTTATCACCCCATTCATGTCAGTGGCCCAATATATTCCTAATAGCGCGGGGTAGGGATTGTTGTCATCAACAATCTCTATTACTTCGAAATCTACTGGCGTGCTTGCTCCTTCGATATCCACTGTGATTCCCTGCAATCTCCCCATAGGTATGATCTTTCCCTGGTTCACCATTAGCAGTTGGATAGGAGACCATTGCAGCGTAGGCCTTCCCATGCGCTCCCATGTCTACTTTGGCAGGACGTTCGCATCCAATCCTAGATCCAGAATCACTTGGTCCATCTCATATTCTCCAATCTGCGCGGTCAATCTCATTTCCCTTCCCCTTCACATCGTGTGCTTTCCGAGATTCTGACAATGCGCGGTTCTCCTGGCGTGGTCCCAGCGCATTTATTTATGAGTTCCTGTAACACCTTTACAACCTTGTTATTGCGCAGCAGCTTCATGAATGTTTCCAGGAATGTTGTGAGCATCAATGGGTCCATTTCTAGCTCCGGTCTGTCTTTAATTCCTGAAGTGGAGGCATCAGCGGAGCTCTTCTTGGCTTCCATGAAGGTTTCCTTAGCGCTCTCCAAATCAAACTCTGGTTCCTTCGTTGGAGCCTTGCGAACCCAAGTACTTTCTTCGGGTTGCTTTCCTTTCTCATCCCCTATTGTAATTCCACTTCAGAGCATAATATTTACATTAGGGTCTTCCTCTTGTGGCTCAAACCTCATCATTTGCTGAATCTAAGTCAGGGGAGGTTGGAGTGCTCCTTTATCATGCAACCTCGCTATCAGGGTGGGACAATCCTCCATCTCATGATCAAGCAATGTACAATACAAGCATGATGGCCTCGTTGGATTTGTACAATCACGGGCATAATGTCCTGGCCCTCCGTAATTGTAACATATCAGCTGTCTGCGACCTCTTCCTGGTCCTCCTCCACCTCAGCCTCGTCCATGCCCCTGAAATCTTATTCACGCCATCCTTGCATTCTAGTTAAGGGCCTGCATTTCGGCTTGAACTCTGTAGGTATGATTCTGATCCATCATCAGCTCATAACTTCTACAATGGTGCTCATCATGTCCCATTGATCTACAGAAATTACAGAACAACTGTTGTCAATTATGCATGTACTTTTGTAATAAATGGCAGTTATTTGTAGCGTGCTTTCATCCTATCTGACAAATCGCGCACCATAATGCAGGCATCATGCTCAGTCTTTCTTGTGCCTCCGATCTCAATGGAATTGGTCCTCCTCCCGCGAGGTAATTCGTGAACACCAGGTAGTGGTCCTTGTCATGTCCCTGACCCTTGCACTTTACGCACCATACCTCATCGTGCACTTCTGGGCGAGTTGTCCTGTCTTGTTTCAAACTCTGCATCTCAAGGCACAAGTTTTTCAACTGCGCGTGAATTTGCTGAACTCCCAGGTTGGGATCCTGTATCGGAGTCTCGTGCAATCTCATTGCGACCTCCAAGGCCTCGGCCTAAGTTGTTAGCCTCTGTTGTGACAACGCGTTCCTTAGATGCGGCGTTAATGATGCTACAAACCATTCGCAGTGTTGTCCATCTGTCAACGTCATGTTAGCTTCACGAATTGTGCACTTCAGTCTCTGATCCAACTCCCAAGGGGTCTCTCCTGGTAGCATGGTGATTTCCTTAAATCCAATGATCGATTGCGCCTCTAACTTTGGCCTGCTAAATTCTTTGTTTAACGCAGTTTGAATATCTATGATCCCCGCATTCAGATTGTCATTGGAATGCTTAATGTACCAGGTCAACGCGCGATCCTGCAGAGCGCTGACCAACGTCGCTTTCTTTATATTGTCATTTGTGATTCCCTATGCTTCCCATACAGCTTTTATCACAAACCAAAACTGGTCCGGATCTTCATTCCCTACTCCCTTGAACATTGGAAACTTTATCGCGCTCGCCATATTTATTCGTGGTGGTGGTAGAGGTGGTATGGGCGAAGATGGGGGTGAAGACGGTGAAACTAGCAGTGGTGTGGGTGGGGGTGGCATACGCGGAATCCTTTGCCTTATCAAATTTATTGCACTTCTTGGTGAGACCTTCACGAGCTCTTCTTCGCCCCCTCGCGGAGGTGAAATCAAGGGGCTAGTTTCTAGTTCTGTACTACCTTTGTTTCTATAGATTCTCCCTCTTCGCGTAGCCCCAAACATAAATTTATTCGCATAACACATTTTTCACATAGTAGCATTTTAATCCAAATGTTCAAAGATTTAACGTACTTACCTCGCGACCCTTTGAGGAAGAAGCATTCTACCTCGCTATAGCTGACTGAAGTATCTACCGCAAACTCGGTGATGAATCCTCCTATAATTCAATCAAGCCAGTGATCATCAGCATGCATGTCTTATCCTCTAATGCTTCCAATGTGCGCACCAATTATAGAGTCCACACAATAGGTTTGTCAAGCTTACACCTTCCTTGGCTATCTGCTAACTTCGTTATCCACTCGTATAGCTCAATAGGGAAAGATGCGAAGAAAATTTCATGGATCTCTATGTATAAGTAGCAGTCTAACCACTCTTCCTTTGATAGTCATGGATTCCTATTCTCCTACGCCGTGAACTTGTGAATCTTCCTATCCAACCAATCTTCAATTCCTTTCTTTGTTGTATTCCAGTGATATGACATTAGACATCTCTATGCAAATCTCAGTCCTGGCAATGGAACCATTTGTTGGCTTCTTGGGGCCTAACCCAAGTTCAGAGTTAATTAGCCAAACAAATCCCTGTACTACTGGCCCTTTCGGCAACAATCTACGAAGCATGGATTGAGGTCTCACCCGAAGTAGTATGGGGGCGGGTGATGGAACTAGGTTTCCAAACCCTTGAGATATCTAAGGGTTTGACTCGGTCCAATTGCTCATCCCTACGCGTAGGTTGCTTCGCGTACTTCCCTTTCCTTTATGTAGCCCTAGGGGGTGTGGGGCTTCTACGCTGCGGAGCAGTGCTCTACACTATTTCCCTAAGTCACACGTGAGATATTACCTATCCTCCTACGCCAGTTAGTTATCTTCGCGTAAATAGAAGCCTTGTGTTATAGTTATTTATACACCACACACATATAAGTTCGCGCAACAAATAAACAATACACTTTCAATTTATACCAAATAATATATTAAACAAGAAAAGATACATAGAAATATGGTAAACTTCTCTTTATTAATTCTTCTAAAGGTTACGGACTCGACCTGCCCTGCGCACTCAACTACAGGGGTCCACGCACTCAGCTGCGGACTACTAGGCCTCTATGCACTCAACTGCAGAGCCTTCTCCTACTCTACAACCCAAAGACACACTTTACACTTCGACTCACACTCTTAGACTTATCATGCTTCTACTCTTTTTCATCGCTATATGTTATCTTCTACACTTAGAGCCTCTCTTTATTTATAAAATCCCTTGGTCTGCGGACCATGGGTAGGTCTATCAAGCTGACATTACATTACAAAAACAAGGGTGGACAACCATGTGACTCTATTATGACTTTGCGCTCCGTGCCCACAAATCGTGGAGCCTTTACAAAGGACTTGGTCAAAACTTGGTCTTTAAGCCCCAAAACATGCCTTGGGGGGATTCCATGCCCAATAGTTTATATGCAGATCATATGGCTGTGATTTCCTTGGTATGTTTGTTGCTATTATGTTGGTTATGAATGAAAAATGTATCTATGACCTAATGGATGAAACTGCAACTAATGTGTTGAGGCATCAATGTTTCTTCGCGATTCTCATATGAGTATGAGACCCCTATTCTTAAATATGTTATTTACACCTATAGTTACATATTTGTGATATGTTTGATGAAATTCCTGTCATGGCTAGTAGGGGTCCAGTCAAGGGCTTGTTAAAGTATTTACATTTGCATCATTGTTTCCTTGTCATATTTTTGTTCTGAAGGTGTCATTCATTTATGGGAAGTGATCTAGGCTCTAGACCTGAAAATGTGGCTCAAATCCTGGGGATGTTGGCACAACACTGAGCAAAATAGTCCCTGGATGCTGGCAGGCCTTGTCATGAGAGCGTCAAGAACCTCCTGTACACTATCAAGCCCATAGCATGGGATCATCTAGAGGTCAAGTGATCTAAAACCTCAGTGGGACCCAAGTTCTGGTTACTAGAAATGTTGGGATGGTTCTTAGTGGTCCTGTAGCTGATGTGGATGTCTGTATGATGTGTTTCCATCAATTCCATTTCCTTAAGGTCACCTAGGAGGTTGAATTTAATCATAGTATCCTCTCGTCACATTTTTACCTCGATTGGCAGGTTACTTGGGTATATGTGGGAGGAGGGTGTTACAAAGTGGTATCATAATGGGTTGTGCTCTCTTTGGGTCATATCTGATACTACAGAGTGGTATCAAAGCATGGTTCACCCCTCAGACTTGATGGGTTATGTGTTGGTCATGCATTCATGTCGGTTGCATGTGTGTCTATTGTGTTGTAGGACCATGTGCTTGTTCCATTTGTATGATATTAGTCATGGTTATAGTGATCTTGCCATGGAAAGTTGATGGTGTTGTTATTGAGTGTGTCGTTATAAGTTTGTGGTTGCTTATGCATTACTTATGCATGTTAATGTTCACATGTGGTCAAGTGTACAATGATGCAGTGGTTGTTATCATGCATGAGGTTATGGTATGTGTAGTTGATATGGTCATGCACTAATGACTAGACTCTAGCTAGAATGACGGTTGTGTGGTTATATTCTTATGTGTTATATTTCTATATGTTGTTATGATTATGTTATACATGTATTATGTTGACTTTTTTATCTTTCAGACGCGGTATCCTCCCCGAATTATGCTAAGGTACTTTGGTTTTTTGTGATTTGGCTTAGCTGACATGATATACCTTGCAAGAATAATATCAAAGATGACTAGAAATATGGTAAATTACAATTCCTGAGGCTCTCCCTATGGATCATATGAGCAGCATGGTGGTGGGAATTCTTTTTATTTGGAAAATACACTGAGAATCTTAAAGGAAAAAATGAGTTGTAAGGCAAACAATGACCAAATGATACAAGCACAAGATAAACTAGCAGAGGAAAATGCAGCGATACTTCAGAGTTTTCCATAATTGCAGTGATAGGGACCATTTCAGATCAATGATGAGAAGGAGGACAAAAATAATTGGGCATATGGCAATAGGTTGCATGGTGGTCACAGGTCAGATAGAGATAACATGGTTAGATATGGCTGATTGTTGGATACTCCGAATAGGAGAGGGGATAGAGACAGGTACTATTTTGGTTCTAGTTCTGACAGGCATGATGATCAACATCATTATCATCCTTATAGGAGGAGCAATAAGGAGCATTTTCCAAATGAGTTTAATAAATAAAATCCACCTACATTTTATTGAGATATGAAGAAATCACAGGATGTAGAGGCATGGTTGCTTGGCATGAGGAAGTTCTTCAAGTTACATGATTACTCATAAAACATGAAAGCCAGAATAGCTACATTTAGTCTCAAAGGTAAAGTAGACATTTGGTGGGAAGATGTGAAGAATGTCAGAGGTATACATGAGGAGGACTTGACTTGGAATGAGTTTGAGTGGCTATTCAAGAAGAAGTACCTATCAAAGAGATACTTTGATCACAGGGAAAAATAATTCTATGAGCTAAAGATGGGATCAATGACAGATGAGGCGTACACTAGCAAGTTTTTAGAGCTACTGAGATATGTGCCTTACCTCAAGGAGGAGAAGGCCAAGATTCAAAGATTCACTACTGGATTACCAATGGCATTCAAAGACAAGATTGAGTTCGATGAGACTAGATCATTGGAGGAGGCCATCTGGAAGCTAAAGCACTGTTATGAGCAATTGAAGTGCAAATATGATACTAAGCCAGATTGGAAAGGTAATGCAAAGAACAAAGGAAAATGTGACAAGAAACGAGCAAGGCCTCAGCATTCAGGTAATAAATCATATGTAGCGCCATCTAATATGTTCAATGCATCTAAAATAGGACAAAGACATTGATATGAGGAGCAGAAAAAGGATGTAGTCTGGAAGCCTATAGAGTGTTGGACTTGTTGCAAAGATCATCGCGGGAGAGATTGTCCATAGAATCAGGGTGGTAGGCCTCAAATATATAGTGCACATGAGGTACATAATGTTGGGGATGTTGGTCAAAGTGTTCCTCGTATCTATGCAACATTGGATAACAAACATGCATACCATTGGGCATCTATCATTAAGATGGACGGTAAACTTTGTGATCAAGTTATTTCTATTTTTATTGATCCTAGATTTAATTATAGTTATGTTAGTCCTGAGTTGGTGGATAAGTGTGGTCTGAATAAAGAAGTGCATGCAAAATATTGGCTAATGCAGTTGGCTACAGGTACAAAGAAGCGAGTTCATCATTGGGTAAGAGCTTGTGCATTTCATTTGAATGGTATGCCTAGTACAACACATTTGAATGTATTACTATTGGGATCATAAAATATGTTGTTGGGAATGGATTGGTTGTACCTTCATAGGACCAAGGTGGATTATTATGACAAAGACATTGAGAACTTGGATGACAATAGAGAACCAAGAGTTCTGCAAGGTAGAAAGAAAGAGATATTAGTCAGGATGGTGATAGTTATGCAGGCAAAGCGTAGTCACGGGAAATGGTGTGTGTTATTCGTAGTACACATTTCTACTGACAAAGGTAAGGAAGTTGAGAATGCAGATGTTTTGGACAAGTACCCAGTTCTACAACAATTATAGGATGTATTTCCTAAGGATATTTAAGAGTTTCCACCTCACAGGGTGATCCAAAAATGGATCCTGGACCTCTAAGTCTAAAAGACTTCATGCAAGAGGTGAAAGGTGCCAAATGGCACAAATCCTTTGTAAATCAGAGGAAAATGGAAGTTGCAGGCCGCTCTCAGAAATAGTCTCATTTCAGAGATCTCTTTATTCTGAATCCAACACAATTTGAACGGACCAAAATGGACTCTGAATGAAGGAGTTATTGTAAAATGAAAATTGCCCAATGTCCTTAGAAAAGGAGGCAATTTCATTGAATTTTGAACTATATTGAAAATTTTGGTTTTAGTATAGGCTCACGGGCCAATCCATAGCTGACACATGGCAGGCCGGGATTGGGCCACGTGGCCTTGTTTGATTGGCCTAAGAGGAAATATCACATCGCAAATGAGCCAAAGGGAAGGACTTGGCCATAGGCCTTAAAGCATTGCGATATGCGATTACCGCTTCATCGCATCGCAAAAAATCCAAAGGGAAGACTTAAAAAAAGGCCGAAGGACACAACGATTTGTGATTGCGATTATCGTATCACAATATGGCATCGCACATAACCCAAGGGGAAGGACCCATAGTGTTGTGAAGGGCCGATAGTGATACATCGATGCGATCGATGATCGGGTCGTGCAATGTAAAGGGTCGTTGACATGCGAAAATGTGACTGCCAACATGCCGAAACGATGATATAGCGATGGGGCAATAGTGTCAATCGGAGCGATAGGAGATCGAAGATCAGATCATAGCACTGCAAAGGGGAGCGATATACCATGCAACATGCGATTACAATCGAGGCAGACCCGAAACGGATTATAGTTGCAGTTGTAAAAAAATTGAAGTCCGATAACAAAATTTTTTGTCGGGATTTCTTTGTATTTCATGTATTTCCATTATAAACCAAAATACAAAGGAACCCACGGCCTGCGACTTGCGATAGCAATATAAAGCCAGACCCAATAGGATTATAAGGTGGATTTAATATTGTTTGAAGTCTGATAAGAGGCGTTCTAGCGAATTTTTCAGTGTTTCTGTGTATTTCTCTGTGGACACAGAGAAATGATGTTTTTGGGATTTCCACGCACCGTTGGTCCTGTCCGTTTGGAAATGGGTGGCCACCATACCTAAAGGCATTGAAACAATGATTGTTTAATGCTCAGAGGGAATTCTAACAGACAGAGGCTGAGAGCTGAAATGAACAAACAAGCACTGATGGGCTTAGAAATTCATTCTAGGACAAAAATAGGGTTGGCTGAGTCTGAGAGCATAATTGATTCATTCGCTTGGAGGTAGAGCGAAGCATTGATAACATAGAGAGTGGTGAATTCTCATTCATGGAGGCAGTATGATGCTCAGGAGGAGTTCTGAGAAGCTCATGGAGGCCCATAATGCTCAGTGAATGTGTGGGCAGAATTGGAGCACTGAGGAACCCATTGGGAGGCTCAGTGTGCCAGAGCGCTTAACAGAGCGAAGCCACCAGAGGTTGGAGGCAGCGCATAAATACTTTAGTGAAGTATAAGACAGCAACGAGACCGATTACTCGAGCTGTTGCTGGTGTTTTTTGAGTTGAATAAGAAGAAGGATTCCAGAGACAGTAAACAATTCTAAGGGAGTCAGAGAATCCAAAAGCTCAAAGGAGTCTTAGAGCACTAACCGAAAGAATTAGTCCAGAGAAGCCTAGAACTGTTTGCAGCTAAAGGACAACTAGGGGTAATATGGTATTCTGAACCCATTGGTTTATTTTTAAACCATATGGAGTTCAGTCAAGGACTTGTAAAAAGAATTCAGCCATAATCCCAAAGAGCCTAATAGAGTTGATTAGATCTCAAAGGAGACATAGCCCAAGATATCAGGGTGAACTCCATATTAGTTTGTTGTCTTATGTGTATTTCTTTATTGCCGCTTTATTCGCTGTTATATGCATTTATGTATATGTTCAAGCATATTTAAATATCAGCATACACAAAATATTTTAAAGCACATAACAACCGACAATAAATACAAGCATATGCCTATATTTTCAAGCATTTCTTAATTTTGCATTGGTTAATCAAATAGACTTGGGAAAATTCAAGCTTTGGAAGTGGGAGAGGTTCTTGTAAGCTAGACAAGTAGCCTAAGAGCCCCATTTTTAGATCAGGTGGTATCAGAGCTTAAGATTGATTAACCACACCTTCAAGGAAGGATTATATCAGAATGCTTGAGTGACAAGGCAAAGATTGCCTGTCTGAAAGGTGTTTGAACAACATGAGGTTGATTGTATGCTTGTTTGCAGACTGACTATTTTCTGAGTTTACAGAGGTAAAGGGGAAGCTATTGATAGCTCAGTCCAGGAAGGACAAGAAGGAGAAGGGCTGAAGGCATTCTTCTATCCCAAAGGACCTCAAGGCAATTTTGGAGCATAAGAGGTTTGTTGCAAAAGGTTGCTTGAATAAGCTCTTTATTTATCTTGTTGAAGTTTTTTTTGTTCATTGGCATAATGACAAATTCTACAAGTGGGTCCTAAAATTATGCTCTCTTCCCAAGACTCTTTGATGAAGACATGAAGCAAGAATTATCCACCATGATGGATATGGTGAGAGAAATGTATGAGGATGGAAGGAAGAGCAACATACTTAGAAATCAACTGAATTCCATGAAGGAAGAGAAGCAGTTGCTTGCTAACAAATTGCAGGAAATGGAGAGGCAACTTCATATTGCAAATATGAACCTGGAAAGGATGCATGAGTTGGAGTCACAGCTCTTTGTTGCCATAGAAGCCTTGGTCAAGTATCAACTTGAAGAAGAGGTAAGTCGTTCCTGTTTGTCTTCAAATTCTTCTGAGAATGCTTGTATTGGTTCTTTTGAAAAACATACTAGAGGCATAGGTTCCAAGCTAATGTCCAAGATGGGATATGAAGGAAAGGGCTTGAAAAAGCATGCACAAGGTATTATTGAACCAACAATGGTTGAGGAAAGGCATAAATATTTGGTTCTTGGCTATGGATAGTCTTATGGAGAGAGTTCCAAAGCTGCCATGAAGGCCATTGAAACCATTCCAAGGAGGAGTTTCATTGCAGGTCCTCTATCTCAAAAGTGTGAAGATTGTGTTCAAGAGGAATGCAATGGCTTGAAACATCATTTTTAGAGTGTAGGTGTTCAGAAGCACACCCTTGAACCAGAGATTTGTGGAAACTCTAAAAACCTTGAAGAGATTGATGGGATCCCAAAGGGAGGCACTTCTTCATTTGCTTCACCTCCTCATGAAGGCAATAAAGGTGAAAGAGGCAGGTATAAATCTGGTTCTGAACATTTTCCTTTTGATTGTGCAAAGCATGATAAAAGTCCACATAGATATGGGAAAAGAATTGCATGTTCCTTTTGTGGTTTGGATAACCATCATGTTTCTAGATGTTGGAAGATAATGGCCACATACAAGAAACTTTTGAAGGAAAAGAAGCAAGCAGCCAAAGGTCCATTGGACAAGGCAAATCATGTTGTCAAGAGGATGCGTATGTGTTGCACTTACTGCCATAAGCAAGGGCATCTTGTTGAAAGGTGTTGGACTCTGAATCTAGCAATGCTTCCACTAAAGCTGAGGGAGAAGGTGGAAAGAGAAGATGGCAGAAATGGAAAGGAGGATTCCATGACTTATGTGTCTCAGAATGATTCACATATTGATGCTGATGTGCAGACAAAGGAAGGACCTTTGAAATGGATTGGTAATAAATGGTTAGAGTTCTTATCCAATTAAATATTGCATCTCTATCGATGCATCTGTTTGCATTTTTTTGTTGATGGAATGCAAGTTGCAGGATTTTACCAATAAGGTGAATGGAGAAGTTGAGTGGGAAGCTCACTTTGTTGCTACAACATTATATTTTATTTCAGCTTCGAAAGTACAATGTGCTTAAGTGAAAGTTGAAGGATGAAATTCATGCATGAGATGATGTGCATGAACACAGGGATGTTGATGTTTTCCTTGTTTTCGGAACATGTGTGTGATTGACTTGAAGGGTTGATTGCTTTAGAGGCATGTTTTGTGGGCTTGTTATCTATTCCATCATTTGTATGCAGATGTAAGACTTGGAGGTGTTCACAATATGTGAAAATCTGTTTCTTTTTTTGAAGCAGGAGTTTAGTCCATCCAGTTGTTGTATGTATGCATGTTGCTATTAACAGTGTTGTTGGCAGCTTGTCAAACAGGTACAAATGAAAGTTTTGTGGAGCAGATGTACTTCACATTTGTTGAGCCACCTTGGATCAATGATCAAGGCAAAGAAGCTCAAACTACCTTCTATGACCATTTCAGTAGAAGTTTTGCAGGAAGGCAAGGAGGAAGACAGTTCTTCTCAGGAAGACCAACCCATCCAGAGAAGGGAAGTGGTCAGAAACTTTAGTTCAAAGGCACTATGCAAAGGCAAGTGTAGGGAGGCTGAAAGAAGAGGGTGAGTCACTCTCATTTACTTTCCAGATCAGTATATCAGTCTTTTGGAGACCAAAAGTTCTTTTAGTGGGAAGGAATGATCCAAAAAAGGATCCTGGATAAACCTCTAAGTCTAAAAGACTTCATGCAAGAGGTAAAAGGTGCCAAATGGCACAAATCATTTGTAAATCAGAGGAAAATGAAATTCGTAGGCTGCTCTTAGAAATAGTCTCATTGCAGAGATCTCTTCATTCTAAATCTAACGCAATTTGAACGGACCAAAATGGGCTTCGGATGATGGAGTTATTATAAAATGAAAATTACCCAATGTCCTTAGAAAAGGAGGCAATTTTAGTGAATTTTGAACTATATTGAAAATTTTGGTTTTAGTATAGGCTCACGGCCCAATCCATAGTTGACACATGGCACATTGGGATTGGGCCACATCGCCCTGTTTGATTGGCTTAAGAGAAAATATGGCATCGCAAATGAGCCAAAGGGAAGGACTTGCACAAAGGCCTTAAAGCATTACGATATGTGATTACCACTTCATCGCATCGCAAAAAAGCCAAAGGGAGGACTTAGCAAAAGGCCGAAGGACACAGCAATTTGCAATTGTGATTATCGCATCGCACATAACCCAATGTGAAGGACCCATAGCGTTGCGAAGGGCCGATAGCGATACGCCGATGTGATCGGTGATTGGGTCGCGCAATGTAAAGGGTCGTTGACATGCGACAATGTGACCATCGATATGCCAAAACAATGATATAACGATGGGCCAATAGTGCCAATCAGAGCGATCAGAGATTGGAGATCGGATCGCAGCACTGCAAAGGGAAGCGCTATACCATGCGACATGTGATTGCGATTAGGGCAGACCCGAAAGGGATTATAGTCGCGGTTGTAAAAAATTTGAGGTCCGATAACAAAGTTTTTCATTGGGATTTCTTTGTATTTCACGTATTTCCATTATAAACTGAAATACAAAGGAACTCGCAGCCAACGACTTGCGATAGCAATATAAAGCCGGACCTGATAGGATTATAAGGTGGATTTAATATTGTTTGAAGTCCGATAAGAGGCGTTTTAGCGAATTTTTCAGTGTTTCTGTGTATTTCTCTGTGGACACAGAGAAACAATGTTTTTGGTATTTCCATGCACCAATGGTCCTGTTCGTTTGGAAACAGGTGGCCACCATGACTAAAGGCGTTGAAACAATGATTGTATAACACTCGGAGGGAATTCGAACAGACAGAGGCCAAGAGCCTGAGAGTTGAAACAAACAGACAAGCGTCGATGGGCTTAGAAAGTCGTTCCAAGACAAAAACAGGGTTGGTTGAGTCTAAGAGCACAATTGATTCATTCGCTTGGAGGTAGATCGAAGCACCTATAACATAGAGATTGGTGAATTCTCATTCGTGGAGGCAGTATGATGCTCAGGAGGAGTTTCGAGAAGCTCATGGAGGCCTGTAATTCTCAGTGAATGTGTGGGCAAAGTTGGAGCACTGAGGAACCCAGTGGGAGGCTCAATGTGCCAAAGTGCTTAACAGAGCGAAGCCACTAGAGGTTGGAGGCAGCGCATAAATACTTCAGCGAGGTATCATATAGCAACGAGACCGATTGCTCGAGCTGTTGCTAGTGTTGTTTAAGTTGAAGAAGAATAAGGATTCCAGAGACAGTAAACAATTTTGAGGGAGCCAGAGAATGTAGAAGCTCAAAGGAGTCTCAGAGCACTGACCGAAAGAATTAGTACAGAGAAGCCTAGAATTGTTTGCAGCTAAAGGACAACCAGGGGTAAGATGGTATTCTAAACCCATTGGTTCATTTGTAGACCATATGGAGTTGAGTCAAGGACTTGTAAAAAGAATTCAGCCATAATCCCAAAGAGCCTAATCGAGTTGATTAGAGCTCAAAGGAGACGTAGCCCAAGATATCAGGGTGAATTCCATATTAGTTTGTTGTCTTATGCGTATTGTTTTACTGCTGCTTTATTCACTGTTATATGAATTTATGTATATGTTCAAGCATATTTAAATGTCAGCATACACAGCAGATTTTAAAGCACATAACAGCCAACAATAAATACAAGCATATGCCTATATTTTCAAGCATTTCTTAATTCCAAATTGGTTAATTAAATAGACTTGGGAAAATTCAATCTTTGCAAGTGGGAGAGGTTCTTGTAAGCTAGAAAAGAAGACTAAGAGCCCCATTTTTAGATCACAAGGTGGTAAACTTTTCTATTGAGTTGGTTTTAGGGGTAGCTCTGACATCAAAGGAACCTTATAATATGAGTACACCTAAGTTGGTAGATTTGAAGCTGTAGTTGAAGGAAAATTTGGATAAGGGACACATTAGGCCAAGTGTATCACCATGGGGCGCATTGGTATTGTTTGTGAAGAAGAAGGATGACACTCTTAGATTATGCAGTGACTATAGGCAATTGAACAAAGTGACCATCGAGGACATTTATCCATTGTTGAGGATTGATGACTTTTTTTATTAGTTGAAGGGAGTAGCAGTGTTCTCGAAGATCGAATTGAGATCAAGATACCACCAGGTATGCATCAAAGAGGAGGACATTTAAAAGACAATTTTCTGGACCAGGTGTGGGCATTATGAGTTTTTTGTAGTTTCATTCGGTTTGACTAATGATCCAGCTACATTTATGTGATTGATGAATAGTGTGTTGCATCCGTATTTGGATAAGTTTGTTATTGTGTTCATTGATGACATATTGGTATATTCTAAAAATGAAGAAGAGCATGCCGACCATTTAGTAGCAGTGTTGAGGTTGTTGGGAGAGAATTAGTTGTATGCTAAGCTCAGCAAGTGCATTTTTTTCAGACTGAGGTACACTACTTAGGACATGTTGTTTCCAAGGAGGGAAAAGCAATGGATCCAGAAAATATAAGGGCCATCATGGAGTGGGTAGCTCCTAGGAATGTGGATGAGGTGATATCTTTCATCATATTGGAAGGTTATTACAAGAGGTTCATCATAAACTTCTCACATATTGTTTATCCTATCACATCATTGCAGAGAAAAGGCAAGACGTTTGAATGGACAGAGGAATGTGAGGCTATTTTTGAGCAAATCAAGCAGTTGTGGACACATGCACCATTGTTAAAGATTGCAAACCCGGACAAAGAGTTTGTAGTATGCACAGATGCTTGAAAGATAGGACTTGGTGGATTCCTTATGTAGGATGGATAGGTGGTATGCTATAAGTCACAAAAAATGAATGAGCATGAGCAGAACTACCCCACACATGATATTGAGTTGGAAGCGATCCTACATGCATTGAAGATGTGGAGTCACTATCTTCTGGGTAGGAGGTTTGTGTTGATGAGTGATCACAATGGTTTATGGTATCTATTTGACTAACCGAACCTAAACGGTAGGCAAGCTCGGTGGTTTGCCATGATTAGTGAATTCATTTTTGAGATCTGGTATATCAAAGGTAAAGAGAACAAGGTGGCAATTGCTCTTAGTATGCGGATAGCAGTAAATCACTTAGCAGCTATGAGCTCCTATGGGACAACCTTACATGATAGAATCTTGTAGGCAGGTCAGCATGATGTAAGGTATATGGAGATTATTCATAGGTTGCAGCAAAGTACAGGTAGTGGTAGAAGTACAGGTACATGTGGTGGTACAGGTAGAGGTGCAGGTAGTAGTACAGATATAGGTCCAAGTGCACAGGATGTCGATTACCATCTCACAGTCGATGGATTGGTTAGGTTTAGAGAAAGGATATATGTGTCAGAAAACATTGATATCAAGAAGGTGATCGTCAGGGATTTTCATGAGAAACCATATTCAGGTCACCCAGGAAATCAAAAGGCATTGATTGCAGTGGAGAAATTTTTTTATTGGCCGAATTTGAAGAAGGATGTAGCAAAGTTTGTGGTTAGGTGTTTCAATTTTCAGCGTGTGAAGACAGAGTGTAAGCATCCAGGTGGACTGCTACAGCCAATTGTGATTCCAAAATGGAAATGGGAGGTCATTTCCATGGACTTTATCACAGGTTTGTCGAGGACAGTGAGACAACATGATTCCATCATGGTTGTTGTGGACAAGTTGACAAAGGTCGCTCACTCTACATTCTCACCTAGCGATGTAGCACAGGTATTCATCAGAGATATGGTCACATTGCATGGTGTTCCAAATAATATTGTGTCAGACACGGATGAAAAGTTCACTTCCAATTTTTGGAAGGAGTTGTTTGCAGGTTTGGGCACAGAGTTGGCCTTCAATATAACTTATCATCCACAGAAAGATGGAAAGACTTAGAGGGTCAATAGGATATTGGAGGAAATGTTGAGGATGTATGTGATGCATCAGCAGCGAAAGTGGGAAGAGTATCTTCCACTGGTAGAGTTCGCTTACAAAAATGGGTATAAGGAATCTTTGAAGATGAGTCTGTTTGAGGCATTGTATGGACAGAGTTACAATACTCCCATCAATTGGAGTGATCCAATTAACAAGGTGTTTATTGGACCAGACACGTTGGTGGAAATGGAACAGGAAATGCAGTTAATCAAGAAGAATTTGAAAGTAGCACAGATAAGGCAAAAGATCTATGTAGATCGGAACAGGTTGTTCAAGGAGTTCCAGGTTGGGGAATAGGTTTACTTGTGCATCAAACCAAAGAAGAGATCCTTGTGGATTGGATCATGTGCCAAGTTGGCACCATGGTTTTGTGGACCATTCAGTATTATTCCAATTGCGTTACCTCCAATAATAAAATTCCATGATGTTTTTCATGTGTCATTGCTTAAGAAGTATGTTAAAGATGTTGATCATGTGATTGAATAGTTTGTATTGCTGGTGGAACCAGATGGAGAATTCCAGCCAGAGCCTCAGTGTATATTGCAGAAAAATGTGCTCATGCTCTAGAACCGAGAAATTGAGCAAGTTAAAGTCTAGTGGAAGCACTTTGGGCCCGATGAAGCTACATGGGAGATGGTGGATCAAATGTCGGCTATGTATCCTTCATTTTTTGTCGGTTGAGGCAAAGCAGTTTTGGTATGGTGTTTTGGTATGTCTTGGTATATGTTTTGGTACATGTTTTGGTGATGTTTAGTATATGTACATATGTATATGGATGTAAATTCCACCATGAGCTATGTTATAAAGCTCCAATAAGCAGTATGGGTGTCATGTCATTATGATGATATACTTTTTATGTTTTCATGTTGGTTTGCTTCTTAGTAGGTTGATCATTGTAAATACTACAACGAGCTAAGTTATAAAGCTCCATCGGTAGTATGTTTTTCTTATAGCAGTCTTGTGGTTACAGGTGTTGTTGAACACCGAGGATAGTGTTCCCCCAAGGGGGAGGATTCTGTAATAGCCCTGGTGAAAATTCCATGTAATAAAAGTTAATAAAGGAAAATTAATAACCATGGTTGATGGGACACTTATTCCAAGTTGAATGTTGGGAAAAATCCTAGTGATGGGGATCACTTGTGATTGATTAATGGCTAAGAAAACTAGCAAAGGAAATGGCTAAGGCTTTGGAAAGACAAAATGGAATTTTTGGCACATTTATTTATGAAAATAATGGAAATTAGGAGAAAATGAAGGTGAAAGGTCACAGGTTACATGGAGGAGGAAAATGAAGGAAAATAATGGAAATGAAGAAAACAGATGCCTCATTAATAAAAAGGATTATGAGGATCAGTTCACAGACTTTTTTCAGTTCAGTTTTGGAACTCTCTCTCATACTCTTGGACAATTAGAGTTTTCTTGGAGCACTCTTCGAGGGTGTGGCATACTTGGAGTTTTGCAGCAAGAAGGAAAAGTAAGAGCGAGAAAGCACAAGAGGACATCGGGATCAACAACTACAATGGATTTTTCTTGCAGATATCGAGTTTCATGCATGTTTTCCTCACTATTTTTGGCATGCATGTGGTTTATTGGTCATGATATGTCACTAGCATGGAGGATTGTCTGGATTTATATTGGATTTTCCTAGCCTTTCCATTTCCCAGATAACCATGGTGTTGTCGGTTTATTTCCTTGTTTTCTTGTTTGGTTCTCATGTTTCCATTCAGTTGGGTTGAGTTACTAGTTCATGGAAGCCCTTGTTGGACAAAAACTATAGAAGCCTTATATCAACTTGGGTTGAGTTACTAGTGCTGGAAGCCTTGGTTGGAAAAATGTTCTGGAAACCCTTGGCGGGTTGAGTTACTAATCCTGGAGGCCCTGGTTAGACAAATTCTCTAGAAGACTGGATAAGTTGTGGGTTAAGTTACTAGTCTTGGAAGCCTTGGTTGAAACAAACACTCTGGAGCCCTCGAAGGCTTGGGTAGAGACCAATCTGATGATGGTTTTGTGATGTTCGACAGTGAGGTGGAATCCTTGTTTGATAAGTTGAGGTGATTGGCCTATGGAAGCCCTAGATGGTTTTGGATTGATGTGTTCTATGAGATCCCACATTCAGGCTTGGAATATGTCACGAGGGCGAATGGATGAAGAGATATTTGGCTCAACCATTCTACGGTCGGGTGGAACATGGTAGTCCCATCTCGGGTTTGGATTTTGCGTCATCAATATGAGGTTATTTATCCTTATATTTCTATGCTTATTTTACTAGTTTATATGTGGATCATATGGTTGTGATTTCCTTGGTATTAATGTTGCTATTATGTTGGTTATGTATATGTTTTATGATAGTAGTTATGTATGGCTATCATCATGTTTTTACTTGTAAATGAATGAACAATGTATATATGACCTAATGGATGAAATTGCAGCTAATGTGTTGAGGCATTAATGCTTCTTCGCGATTCTCAGATGAGTATGAGACCTTTATACTTAAATATGTTATTTACACCTATAGATTACATATTTGTGATATGTTTGATGAAGTTTCTATCATGGCTAGTAAGGGTCCAGTCAAGGGCTTGTTCAAGTATTTGAATTTGCATAATTGTTTCCTTGTTATCTTTTTGTTATGAAGGTGTCATTCTATTCTGGGCAGTGACCTGGGCTTTGGGCCTGGAAAAGTGGCTCAAATCTCGGGGACATTGGCATAACGTTGAGAAAAATAGTCCCTAGACGCTGACAAGTCTTGTCTTGAGAGAGTCCAGAGCCTCCTAGATGATGTCAAGCCCATAGCATGGGAGTGTCCAAAGATCAAGTGATCTAAAAACTTAGTGGGACCCAAGGGCTAGTTACCAAAAATGTTGGGATGGTTCTTAAGGGTCCTGTAGTTGATGTAGAAGGTCTATATGATGTGTTCCTGTCAATTCCATTTCCTTAAGGTCACCTAGGAGGTTGAATCCAATCATAGTAGCCTCTCGTCATATCTTTACCCCGGTTGGCTGGTTACTTGGGTAGATGTGGGAGGATGGTGTTACAAAGGGGTTAGCCACGTGTTTGTGATGTAAAAGACTCTAGAAAAGTCTATTTTGTAACTCTAGTAAAGAGTTAATGTATACTAGTACACTATCAGGTTGTGTTATAACCCCACTAGGAGGAAGAGGCATTCCATTCTTTCGAAGGAATTTTGTTCCATAGGTGAGAAAAGATATCCAGGAGAGATAGGAGGTAGAACGCACACAAAGGATATGTGCATTGTAGCAACCCATGGCCCACATGCATTACTTCTTTGTACTTACATCCATATTTCTAGACAGAGAAAGATAGTGAAGCGACCTCACCTTCCAGTTTGGTTTTCTCCCGAAAAGGTTTCCCAAAGAGAATATCTTGAGTCTTATGTGTGTGTGAGCTTATTTTTTCGTTATCTACTTTTTTTCATAATTTATATTCGCATGCATGCACTAATTATAGTTAAATCCACAGATCTTAAAGTTTAATAAACTATAATAGTGTAGAATTTTCAGAATTTTAATATAATATTATTAACAGTGTTGTGATGAACTATCCAGTGGAATATCCATGGTAGTTTACAGATCACTAAACCAGAACCCAACCAAAGGGGCAAGAAGAAATATTTATCCAAAATTAAATGCTTCAATTATCATGAACTCACGCACTATGCCACGAAGTGTCCACATAAAAAGTCAAGAAAAAATACCTTAAGAGGAGCAGCATGTGATGCTTTGGCTTCATAGTTTGAGCTTAACCTCACCCTTATTGCATACATGGATAGCATAGTGATGGGGAGCGTGTGGTACTTGGACTCTGATGCCTTGTTACACGTGGCAAGTTGTAGAGACTTTTTCATTCACTTGGAGGAGAAATATCTCCAAATTCACATTGAGTTGGGGAATGACAGAAGGTACAACGTGACCAACATTGGTACAGTCACCTTTCAGAGGGAGTAAGGCACCCCTCTTAGACTAAAGGATGTCCTATTCGTTCCAGGGCTAAAGAATAATCTCATCTTTGTTATAGTTTTGGAAGACCATGGTTACGATGTGATCTTCAACAAAGGGAAATAATTCCTAAGACACATAGCCACAGGATAGGTGATGCAGATTGGGGTTTGTGTGAAGAACCTATATAAGCTTGATGTGGAAAATTATGTTTCATTAAGCACTAAACCAGAGAAAGTGTAGAGTCGCAATGTCGGTGAAATTTAGCACAGAAGACTTGGCCATTTGCATCATGGCACCTTAAATATTATGCAACAAATAACCACTGGCCTCCCCAAGTCAGCCCTTGAGTAGCAGAATGTATGCAAAGGATGTACTTTATGGAAGTACACAAAATCTACATTCCATGACTGGGTCAATAAATAAAATGCAGTATTGGAAAGGATCCACTCTGATGTCTGTGGACATTTCTCGATAGCATCCACTGCCACACACAAATATTTTGTCATTTTTATTGATGATGTTGTGGCTAAATCTTGCACCTATAGCACAAGTGCAGCAGGAGGCAAGGAAATATCCCTAGAGACAACCTATGGGTTGATTGTAGACCAGTGCCCAGGACATCTTAAATATAGGAGTGCTTGTAAGGTTATATGTAAGGGGTTTGCTGCACTCCAATTGTCACGTAAAAGGTAATAAGAGGGGCTTCGTTCAATTAGCTTTAAAAGAGGTAGATTCAAGCCAACTCATGGAGCCAAATTTTAGGGGTATATGGGGAAATCTCAAAGACAAATGGTTTCTTTTTCTCGTGGCCGACACACGAAAATGAGACAGCTTAAAATTGAAGTCATAGTGATGGTGGAGAGGAGGAAATTAAGGAGGGAAATAGATGCATGGGGTTGTAACAAAAAGAATCCTAGGCAGCAATGTTCCAGCAGAAAGTGGAATTTGATGGATAGGACTGTAAGCAACACAGGATCCTAAACCATGGTTTTCCAATGAAATGATAAAAATAGAGGAGTGTAAAAGAAGGTTTCAGGATAAAAATTACATGGGTATCATTCTCTACCAATAGCTAAAGTAAATCTGAACTACCCCAGGTATTGTTCTCTATTTAGCAGCCAAGATAAATCCACAAATCAGCAAGAAACCAACAACCTCATTACACAATTTCAGGAATGCGAAAACACAAATGAAGTGAGATTTACCAAGAGGAAACACGCTGCACATTAATCATGCTTGGAATCAATAGGGAAACATGATTTAACTCAAAGGGTCCAATAACCAGTCCATACACTCAGCAATGATATCGCTGAAACCCCCATGAACAAACAAATTGGAACCAAAATGGCATCACAGATTTCAGCCCCTGCGGGTCAAAAATTCCTGAAACTTGTTTAATCTTTCTTCCCCCTATTTATAAGAAGAGGGAAAGTTGGAATTAAAATTTACAAAATATCAGAGCCCGAGCCCCAGTTGTCATGCTAGACTAGTTGTCTCGACCCTGTAAGGTTCTGATGCCCCAAAAATATTACAACAGGGATCGAATCCCTTTCTTGAAAAATAGAGAAATTAATGAACGGAGAAGTTGGAGAGAGGAAGGAGGAGGTGTCCCCTTCTTGTTTTGATAGATGCCCCTGATCAAGCTACATCCCTGTTGTCATCCTACTCTTTTCAGCTACTTGAGGAGGTTCACTGCTACTCGACCAACTTATGTCAATTCTACCTTTACTACGTGGGTGAGTTGTTTGGTGGAGAAGGGATGGGGTTTTTCGGGGCAGTGTTGTGCTACGCAGAGGAGAGAGACTCCATGCCGAGGCATTAAGTCTTTGTAGAGGCCTCCCATACTGTCATTTATGCACTCCCTCCTACTCTATTAATTAGTACAACTACCAACCCATCCGCCCATTTAAAATGATGCATGACACCATTGGAGCACCACAGTCATGGGTCTTTAAACATTAAAAACGGACAAAATAGGCGGCCACTTTTAATTTCCCCTTTAGCCCCCTTATTACTACACCTTTTGTAAATTTCCATATACGACCTGGGGGGCTAGAACCAGGGGCTTAGCCCTCAGGCGCTAAGGCCATCAGACCCATGTCCAAGAGCCTGTTCCTTTGTATTGCAAATCCCGCACATCAGCGCTTTACCTTTACTTTTTCCTTAAGCTTCTTCTTTCTTCATAGCATGGGCCAATAGTTCGGATGCGAGATCCATATAGCCCACGATGTAATAATTTATCGCGTCTGTGTAGGAATTTACAGGGTAAGTTCCTCAGACAGAACACTAAAGGACACCGCTCACAAACAAATCATAGATCAATACACCAGTATTCTTGACGTGGTTAAAACCCTCAAAGAGGGAAACAGTCCATGGCCTGAGCCAACGTGGCCACTTCAGGAAATTTATTAATAAAAGAATGAAAATTTACATAAGCTTCTCTCATGAACGGTTACCCTACAAATGACCCTCCATGCTCTTTAAATAGAGATCATGGACCAATTGGGTGTTAAGCCACAGATCAAGTGTCGGTAATACCGAGGAGAGAATGAACCGTCGGATTGTAAGTTACAAAAGTACATAGTAAAGAAACACACTTTACCTAACTCTACACTAGACCAAGTTATACTTAACTATTTCCTATGTGTCGGAATATCCTAACATCCCCCCTTAAGAACAACTTGGGATAGGATTGAAGGATGTAAAAATATGACACTATAGGAGAAGGAAGAGGCATTAGAGCCCATCCCCCCTTAGTGACAACTTCCTGAACTCCAACCATAAATTGAAGTTTAGTAAACTTTGCCTCTATGAGAGCCTTTGTAAAGATGTCTGCAATTTGATCATCTGTTGAACAATATTGCACTTCAAGAACACAATCGTGAATGAGCTTTCTGATGAAGTGCATGTGCAGTTCAATGTGTTTGTTGCACTGATGTTGGACTGGATCTTTGCATAGTCGAATGGCACTTTGATTATCACACCAAAGTGTAATCGAATGTTGCTGCTGAAATCCAAACTCTGACAGGATCTGACGAAGCCACAGGGCTTCCTTACTAGCTTCTATGGCACCATGATACTCTACTTCTACTGAAGAAAGAGAAATGGCACTTTGTTTCTTTCAAGCCCATGTAATAGGTCCTGAACCAAGAGTGAACACATAACTTGCAGTAGACTTCTGATCATCAGGGTCACCAGCCCAATTAGAATCAGTGAAACCAACCAATAGAGGAGATGCTTCTACACTATAATGCTTCCTTGTCTGGCGGGGCTCCCACATATCAAAGTCATTGGCTCCATCATCCTTATCTTTTCCCCTTAACTGCTGCAATCGTCAATCTGTGGGGTGACGTCATCACTGCCACGTGTCACCCTGTGAGTGGTGACATGTGGCACCTGGAAATGGCCCCATCTCACCCCTGAAAATGCTGAAACTGGGTGACACGTGTCCCCTGTATGGCCACGCCACCCTCTGTACAACCACATCACTGATGACCGCTACTCCCATGTCTACTCTGAGGACCAATCAGAGGTCACCATGTGGCCCCCTGGAGGAGAGAGAAAAAGGCTTGCCCGACCCTGTTTTGCAGGCATTTCCTTTGTTAGTGAATTTCGGTCCTCCCCAATGATTTTGCATTAAATCACAATATCGGCCCCCATGCGGTCTTTCAGATGTGGAACCCATCGATACACTTATCTTGTGGGGTCACATGGATGCGGGAAGCCGCCATGTGGAGGAGAGAGAAGGGGTGCCACCCACTCCTATTTTTTTTGTCTTCCCTATGTTAAAAATTTTTTGCTCTCCCCCGACAATTTCTCATTACATCGCAGAATTGGCCCCGGCAAGGTCTGCTAGGTCTAGAACCCGCGGATCAGTTGATGTTGTCAGATGCGGGATGGTGGGAGTGTGGGATTGCGCCAAGTGAAGGAGAGAAAAAGGGGGGTCACCCGCCCCTATGTTTTTGTGCTTTCCTTTGTAAACCTTTTCAGCCCTTCCCCGATGATTTCTCATTATACCACAGAATCGACTCCCACAAGTTCTGTTAGGTCTGGAACCCGTCGATCTACTGATGTGTTGGGCTACAGGACTATACAGTCACAAATGGGTGGGATGCAGGACTGCGATAATGTGGGATTTACCATATTCCTCCAAGTGCAAGAGAGAAAAAGGGGGTGGCCTAACCTTTGTTTTTCATGGAATCCCTTTGTTAAATGAAATCGACCTTCCCTGGCAACTTTACATTATATTGGTGAATCGCAACCCCAAAGGTTTTCTTGAGTGGCAGCTCCTCTGTTTCACCGATTGCTGATAATGTGGGATTGTGGGATTTACTGTGCCTGGAGCCCCCGACTTCCAATTGCGATTTTCCTTGCTCCCTTAATGCTTTGTTCTTTTTCTTCTTGGGCTTTCCAGGGGTAATCTTAAAAATGCTTTAATTTCTACTCCAGAGTCCATTTTCGGACTTCCATATACCATTGGAAATCTCTTTTTGAGCACTAGGTAATGGAGAGGGTCTGATTTCGCTCTAATAGCTTTTATGGCTCAAACCGTGGCATCAAAATTCATTGCTTTTGTGTATTTGAGTCAACTTGTAACTGATAAAGCAATGAGTGACAACATTGGCTCCTACTAGGACAGTGCCTTTCTGGCAAGGTGCTAAGAACCTGTAGACTAGTATCCTTCACCTTTGGGCATGGAGTAATATATGCATCTTTATAACCAGCAAATATCCATGGAAATTTCTTCATCAATCTAAATGCAGAAAATAAAAATTCTAACAACTGAAAAGTAAATGCTCAACTCGTGAGCTTATTTATGTACAATCCTACTTATTCACAGTACTTAATTTAGCTAAGTATGTTCGACTCTCCAATAGAGTCAGGGCAACATAAGAGTACCAGACCACATGTCTTCATACCACTGAAAAATAAAAATTAGAACATGCATGCAACATGAAAAATCTGAAAATATGGAACTTGCTACATGCTTTTGAAATGACCTCTAGTGCTGGCTGAAGAATATGCTTATGTACTCAGGCACAAGGTCATGGAAAATAAAAGGAATGTTTGCAGCTACCTCTTCTTCACATTAAGTCTACGGATCGATGTCTTTTTGGTCATGAAAGCCACAAACACCACTTGGCTCTTTGGCTTCTTCACAGATGGGCCAAGAAGGGGAGGGTGACTTCTCTTATTTGAGGACTTCGGGTTTAAAGCCATTTGTATCTAGAAGTCCCTTTCCCTTGTCAGCGAGCCTGAGAGGTGCCTCGGAGGAAGTATCTTCATTTTGGTCATGTCCCATTGATGTCTTTCTAGATAACCGAGGAGCACTTCTCTTGTGGAGCTGAGCCATCATGAAATTGATGAACTACCTATAGAAATCATCCATCTCATCCTCATCTTCTTCATGCGTCTTGGCTTCTTGCTCTTTTACAAAGAAAGAGGAATATTGTAGTTGAAGGATTCTATTTTCTAACTCCAGTTTCATTAGTCTATATAAGGAGTTATTTATTAAGCTAACCTTCTCTTCCATCGTCTCTTCCATGTCTTGACAAAGATAGTTTCCAAAGTGTTTATGATTGATATTTAGACAGTGGAGTCGTCAGGATGTTTACCATAATTTGACTGTGGAGTTGCTGTTACACTAAAATTTGTCACCATGACTATTTACAGTCAGTATGGCTCCATCAAGTGTCATATTGTCCTCCTTGGCAAGTCTTATACCTCTGCTCCTCATGTCAAACTCCAAGAAAGAGAGAAAGTCCTTAAAAGTCAATATAACTCTGGTTACGCAGTTTCTCTTACCCTTACCTGCGTGTACGCACCTCAAGTTCACAATACCTGCGTACTTGTACGCTCTGTCTGTAAAGGGGTGGGTGCGTACTCTTGTAAAGGTCAAAAGGCGCGAGTTTTACTTCAAAAAAGTTACTTGTGGTCAAATCTAGAGCATTCTAGAAGATGGTTTGACGTGGATTGAGCGCCTCCAGATGGTTCATGCATCCCTATGAAAGATGAACTTATCCCATCAAGAGGGGAACTATCCCATTGAAAGAAGGGCTTATCCCATTGATGGTGGACCTGATTAACTTCCTCCAAAGCATTATAAATACAGGCATTGGGCCAGAGGGAGGGGAGGTTGAAAGTTGGACATTCCTAAGGGTAGATGCTGCTGAAATTAGGACTCCCTTTTAGAGCTTGAGAGGAGAGATTCCAATCCTTTCTTAGCTTCATTTGGAAGTGGGTGAGCTGATCAAAGTAAAGGAGAACTCTTGTTGGACCCTGGGAGGGACCTGCACAACACCAAGGCACTGGTTGTAATGGTTTCTTTTGTTTCCAATTAATACAATTAAGTTCATTTTTCTCAACAAGTTGTTATATATAATTTGTTTCATATACTCCTTGGTCTTTATGATGAATATGTTTTATTATATGAGTTATTCAGGTGCTATGTAATCATTTGCTTGTTAGTGAATGCAGGCTTCAAGGAGAAGGAGGAGCTCATCTGGATCGGAGAGGCTGGATTGCTACAAACAGCGTTGGATTAAAGGTATGCTTTAAACACCCGGTTGCTTTTATTTTAAATGCATATTTAGGGAAAGATAGTGCCTGATTGTTTTGTTTGTCACTAGAAAGCCTTAGCTTCTAGGGAGGTCGGTTTTGTCCACAAAATTGACTCTTTCCGCATGAAAAAATGGCGACTCCACTGGGGAATCCATGGATTTGATTGATTTCTCTTTTGATTGATACTTTGATTTGAGAAAAGTCGATTTCTTTCTGGTTTTTGACTGATTGACTGTGAATTTGGGTGGAATAGCTTAGGGTTGAGTTAGTTTTCATTTTTCTTGGTTTTGAGAGCAGTACGCACCCTCTGCATTAAGCACAGTGCGTACCTGTATGCACTTCTGCTTTGTACACAGAGCGTGGTCGCACCTGTGCAAACAGGCTGCCTGCGTACCCTGTCAAAAGTTTAGAAAATTTCAATTTTTTCCTTTTTTGCCTCTTAGATTTTGTTTATAATTTGTTTTTTACTGCCCAGATCCACTGGTTACCTGTCAAAAGTTTTCATCTAATCTTGTTTCATTAGCATCAAGGGTTTTAGTGAAGTTCATAGAAATTCTAGCCCTGGGTTTGATTTTTGTATTGGTCTTGTAGTGACTTTAGCTTTAGAAGTTGTAAAAACCTTAGATATCCCTAGTCTTTTCAGTCTTCTTAGGAGTCGGACCTTTTATAAAATCCACCTTTGTGAGAAACCTACCTTTGTGTTGTCCCTTTGCGGAATTTCGAGAAGGCTTGTTTGCTGAAGCTGTGAATTTCATTCTTAAGAAAAAGAACAAGAGCTTTTGTTTTTGTTTTTGACTGGTTTATGATTCTGCATGAACTATTCCTTGGTTGAATTGTAACTGAGTAAAACATCCTGGAATTATATTTTGTAGGCTTTTACCTCATTAGATTTTCTTTTAGGTAAATTTCTCTTAGATTTGCTTTGAGATAAATTTCTTTTAGATTTTCATAGATCTTAAAATTGATTTTTTGTTAAGTAGTTTTACATGCTTTGTTAAAATAGGAAAAATACAAAAAATATCTTTTGAAAAAGTTTGTTTTAAGTAGCATTTGAAGTCTTTGAAAAGAGAAAGGAAGTTTTCATGCAAATAATTAGTGGTCATGTGTTGTGTGCTTTGGAAAAGATAAAGAGATTGTTTCTTTGATTTTCATTGCCAAGAAAGTTGTCTTTATAAATTTTGCATTCTCCAACTCTCTTAGCTAGGGAATTCATTGAAAAGGAAAGATAGTTTAAATCATCCTAGGTGCATCTTTTTAGTGGATTTAAGTCGAGTCTACACACCATCAGTTTCATCTCCACTACCTTTTGTCCTAAAGAAAAGCCATAAAAATTAACGCTTAAAGTAAAATTAACTTAGTAACTTTTTATTTACTAGGGCTCTGAAACACCAACATAGATCAGGCTAGTGTCTTGGAGTAGGAGAGTAATTAACTCTCCAAGACAGTAAAACCAAACAAGTAGCTCATCTTGTGGTAGGATAAATCCAATAGTTACATTTATGATCTGGGAAAGCTCCTCTTAAAGGAGAAGCATGAGATCGTGTCCGAACCAGTGAGGGGATCAATCCTCCTTCATTGGGAACAACACCAGATACGCACGTACTACAAATGGTAAACCTCGGATTAACCATTGTCGAGGAGCCTGGGGTCACTTGTCGGTAAACCTTGGATTATTGTCAAGGAGCCGGCAAGGGGATTGAGCTTGTTACTCTGCCCTTGCGTGCTATCGGATCGTAGACTGTTCCCCCAGGTATATTTGTTGTTGTTGGTAACCTTAGTGACTATTATCTTTAGGATTCTACCCAAGGTGACGGTGGAGGGAAGATCCCACTGTACCTGGAGCAGATGTCGGCTAGACTCACTTGGATTTTCTGGGGGGTTCACTTCACTCGAGACGGTTAAAGTGGAGGAACTTGTGCCAGTCTATTCATTAAGCAGGTTGCCGGGGTAACTGTTCCACCCGCCACTTCTGTACTGAATTCTGCGATGTTGGATTTCATCACCAACTAGTGTTTTCGGTCCGGAAGGTTACTGTTTGTGTATGGTTTGACGCCCTAGATTCTTTAGGCGTGTGATTCAAATTTGTTTGGTTCTTTAGAGACTTTAGGCAGTTTGCTTTGAGATTTTACTTTGTTTGCGTGTGCAGTAGTTAAAAGTTTTAACTGTGGCTGAATTACCGAGACAGTCCCATAGACTTCGGGGCCAGTCTCCTGAGGTTGTAACCGTGGCCGATTTGTTGAGGAAGTCCCATAGACTTCAGGGCCAACCTCCTGAAGACGTCCCGGGTCATTACGAAGGTTTGAAGGTCCTCGTAACTCCTAGTGGCAGTAAAGTAGGGTCACCTGAAGAAGGAGACTCTTCGTTGGTAGTTCATCCTGATTACCAAACTCTAGAAACAGGTTATAATCCTGAAGCTATTCCGGTTTCCGAACTTGCTGGTAATTTTTCATCTACTAGTGATATAGGCGAAGAACCTGAGATATCTGAACCTGTTACTCCAACATCGGGGTTAGTCTCTCCAACTTCTAGTGCTCCTGATTCACCTAGGGTAGAAAGAGTCATCACCGAAAATCTTCCTTCTGTTTTGATAGCTATTGAAGAACTTGCTCCAGAAGAAGAAATAGGCATCCCTATCCCTGAAAATCAACCTACTATTGATCTAAGGGAGCGTGAATCCATTTTTTACAGTCCACCTAGAAGTACTACTTGGTATCTTTCTTTAACTAATTATTTGGACAACTCAGGGTTACGTTTTTCTCCACCTCATGCTCCTTATCCACCTGGAGGTCTTTATACTCCCGTAAATATGTCAGGTCAGTCATCCATGTTTACTCAATTGCCTGAATCCTTTTTGTACGGCGGTCCTTCAGTTCCCTCTGGGTATCAGTCACTTTCTGGTACTTTTGCGGGAGCATCTCCTCAACCCATTGAATATGGGTTATTAACTGGAAACAATGGTAATAAACCATTGAGTGTAGGAGACATTTACGTGATGTCAGGTTCAATTCCCAGTTCTCAACCTCAAGGTGGCCAGTTACCGCCTAGGGGGCAGCCTCAATTAATGCCTGGGGGGCAACCTCAAGGTACACAAATTGCATCTGGGGGGCAACCTCAAGGACAGTATGTGCCTACGGTACAATACATTCCTCAAGATCAACCCCAGACTCAATATGTACCCCAAGGTCAACCTCAGTATCAATTTATACCTCAAGGTCAACCTCAGTATCAATTTATACCTCAAGGTCAACCCCAGTATCAGTACCTACCTCAAGGGTATCTACCCCAAGGTCAGTACTCGAGTCAAGGTTTCCAACCACCCCAAGGTCAATCTTATGTTCAAGGTACGGGAAATGTACCTTTCAATTATCAATTCTACCCTCAATCCGGTTATGGATCTCAATATCCTCAACCTGTTATGGGTCAATACCCCGGAATGAACATAGTGTGGGATCCATCGCAAGTTCAACAGGTATTACAGCCAAGTGTACAGTTGTCATCTCAAACTGGACAACCCTTAGTTTCTGGTTCACCCCAGCAACCAGTCCAGCCTAATATTCAAACTTCTGTACCTTCGGTAGTTTCTCAGTCTGGGCCTATTGCACCTAGTACTCCATCTCAAACGACTGCTGCAACTACCGCAACATCTATTCTATCTACCCCACTTACGTCTGGAGTATCGACAGCTCCGGTTTCTACTGTCTCTGTATCTACTCCTCAGACATCTTTACCATCGTCTGGATCCACGATTCAAACTACCGTTCAGATGCTTGTAGGACAACCTGGTTTAAGTACGGTTGTCACTAGTCAACCACAATTCACTTATCAACCGTACCAGGGACAGTACCAATTCGGTCCTGCTGTCCAGCATCCAGTTTACCAGTATCAACCGTATCCTGGGTACACTTATCAACAATCACAAAAACCCCAGTACGGTCCGGTTAATCCTGGTTTTCTGGGAGGATACAATATCCCGAATGCGATTCCTATTCCTAGTTATCCTGGATATCCTCCTCCTAGGGCTGGTGTAATGACCCAGAGTTTTAGGGATCCTAATCGAAGGTTACCGTTTATCGCAACTTTGGATTTACCAGACTTGTCGCGCCTAACGAACGATCCAATAAATTATCTTCCGTTTTGGCTGCCAATGCCAAATAAGTTGCCCAGTGACATTCCCAAGTTCGAAGGTAAGTCTGGAGAGGACCCGTCAAATCATGTGATGACTTACCACCTCTGGTGTGCCTCTAATTCCATCTCGGATGATTCGATCTGCTTACGTCTTTTCCAGCGTACTCTCATTGGTCTCGCGGCCAAGTGGTACATTGAGTTACCACGGGCCTCTTTTTATAATTTTAGCCAGTTAGCTACCTCTTTTTTAACTCATTTTCAGTTGCCGGTCAGATATGATAATGGCACAGAGTTACTAACTTCATTAAAACAATCGACGTCCACATATATTTTTGATCATATTCATGAATGGAGACGTCGAAGGCGGTTAGTGAAAGTTTTTATCCCGAACCAGATCTTAGCTGAATGGTTTGTTAAATCATTGTTACCGAAGATTACTGAAGACGTAGCTAAGGTCGGAGTAGTTACTGAGGAGCAAGTGATTGCTCAAGCGCAGTACATTGACTTAGTTTATACTTAGTCAGGTACGTTACACGAAAAGATCCCAGATCTTCCTAAGTCAAATCAAATCGTTGCTGCTCCTTCGGGGTCTCATGCTGCTGATGGCATGATTGGTACGGTGAACACTAAAAGTAAGAAGAAGTCTTCAAATAATTCTTCGCCTATTATAACCTTACCAAACTCCCCGACAGGAGATTCTTCTGCTGAAGTTTCCGCTGATATTCACGTGTAGAGTCATCTATGGCTAAATCAAAATCCGGTGGGAAAAAGAAAGGCAAGAAGAAGAATAAAGCAGACAAAACTCCAATGGAGAAAACTGAAAAGTCGGAAACCAATGATGAAAAACGCAAACCTCGATATCCTTGTCTTATTTGTGAAGAAGATCATTTTACAAGAGATTGCCCTCATCGGGCAGAGGTTGTGAAAATCCTCAAAGGTTCCCCAACTCCTGTTGTTTTCAAAGATCCATTTCCAAAGCAGGAGAGTAAGATGATAGGTTCTTCCTCGAGTGCCAGTGAAGAACCCATATTGATGATGTCTCATGTGAGGATTGCGACTCGATCGCAAGATTATGGTAGTAAAATTCTACCATAATCTTCTCATTCTAATCCATCTCTTCTCATTCTAATCCATCAACCTCATCTCCCGGTTCCGATCCACTACAGATCGAGAAACCTAACCCGGACTTAGTAATCAAACCGCCTGCCAAGGGTATACTTCAAAAGTCTGCTTTCAATCCACATGCGAGAGCGTCCCAGAATTATAACATTGTTGAGGACTTAGCTGTTTCACCCTCAGCAATGTCGGCTTTGGAAGTGTTGAAATCATGCCCAGCACAGCGCAAATTACTTTTGTCGGCTATAGGAGCTGTGGATGTTCAGGACCCGAACCTAATAATCTTTGATCTAGAAAATAGTACACCGCGTTTGCCTCATCAAATGGCTTTCCAGATCCCAGTGATAGTCAAAAACAGACCTATTCATTGGACTGTAATTGATGAGGGAGCTTCCACGTGTATTATGTCGATACAGTGTTGGAGATCGCTTGGTTCTCCTTCACTAAATCAATCCCCGACAATTCTTAAGGCCTTTGATGGCCGTGGGTTCCATCCTTTTGGCATTCTACAGGATTTGCCTATAGGGGTTGAAGGAAAAACCATTAGTCTAGATTTGGAGGTGGTTGATGCCCCTCTAGACTACAACCTTCTCTTGGGTTGAAGTTGGTCTTACGCTATGACAGCGGTCGTTTCATCGGTCTTTCGAGTAATAAAGTTTCCACGTAATGGCAAGATTGTAACAATAGACCAGCTGGCCTACTTTTCATCCGACCCAGCCTCTTCCGAGAGTATTCAGCATGTCGGTAAAATGACTATCCCATACAAGGATGTTGGAGTAGGATTAGTTAAAGATGCCGGTTTACTGGGAACTTTTCCTTTTCCTCCAATCAACGCATTGTCTTTGTTTGCATCCATTCATATGATTACCTCAGACACCATTGTTTATGACGATCCTTGGATCGTTCCTTCTGAATCTGACATAGACTCATTTGGTGATGCTATGCCGTTGAGTCCATATGAAATTGCCTATGAAGCTGTGCAGTCTTTTACCGACCCGCGTTCAACCAAAATCGACCAAATGAATGTGGTCCGTGAGGAATCACTTTTCACCTCAACCTCGGAGTTAATAACGTTTCCCAAAGATGTGTCATCTGACGAGCAACTTCGTGAAGTCCTGTGTGTAGACGATTTACCATGGGAAGATCTCCATCACAGATCTTCGTTTTTACCTGAGGATGATCGTTTTGAAAATGATTTCTCATCAATCTTTACAGCTGAATATGTCAAGAAGCTCAGAATCCAATGAAACATCCTGATTCAGAGCTGAATTTGGGAAACATCTCTCGAACTATTCCCATTGACATTTCAGTTAAGCCTGGAATTGTTGAGAACATTCATATAGGTGCCTCGTGTAAAGATGACAAAATTCAGACATACAAGGCCCTATTTCAAGAATTTCGCGACGTGTTTGCCTGGTCCTATGAGGAAATGCCAAGAATTGATCCCGCAATTGTTGTTCATGAGATCAAGACTTACCCGGACGCTAAACCCGTCCGGCAATGTTTGCGTCAGATTCACCCACGAAAAGCGGCTGCAATTAAAGCAGAAGTTGAGAAGCTGTTGAAAGCAGGTTTCATTTATCCGATCCCGTTAACGGATTGGGTATCGAATATTGTTCTGGTTAACAAAAAAACAGGGAACAATAAGAATATGCATCGATTATAGGGACATTAATCGAGCTTGTCCAAAGGACAACTACCCAACACCCTATATCGATCAAATAATCGATGATTGTGCCGGCAGTGAAATATTTTCCTTTATGGACGGTTTTTCCGGTTACAATCAAATCAATATTCTACCTGCCGATCAACCAAAAACGGCTTTAATTTGTCCATGGGGGACATTTGCTTATTGCAAATTGCCTTTTGGGCTTAAGAATGCCGGAGCAACTTTTCAAAGGGCGATGTCTTATGCGTTTCATGACATCAAACACATTATGCAATCGTATCTCGATGATTTGCCTGCTCATTCATTACATCGAGCTGACCACCTTGTCCATTTACGAGCAATCTTCATGAGGTGTAGGCATTATCGTATTCGGTTGAACCCACACAAATGTGTCTTCTGTATAGAAGTGGGACGATTGCTAGGATTTGTAGTTTCGAAAGCCGGCATTCACGTCGATCCCTCGAAGGTCGAAGCTATCATCAAATTGCCTCCTCCTTCGAGTCTTCGCCAACTCCAAAGTTTGCAGGGGAAAGCAAACTTTTTACGACGATTCATTCCTAACTACGCCGAGGTTACAAAGGGTTTTACTCGGTTGTTGAAACAAAACACTCAATTCACTTGGGATGAGATAGCTCAGAAATCTTTTGATGCACTCAAGCACGCGTTGACCCATGCACCGTTGCTGCATCCTCCCAATTACAACCAGGATTACTTTTTGTATCTCGCCGCCTCCCATTCCACCATTGGGATGGTCTTAGTTCAGGAAGATGAATTCGGAACGGAACATGTGATATATTACCTTAGTCGGACGTTAAATCCAACTGAGCTCAAATATTCACATGTGGAGAAATTGGCATTGGCAGTCATTCAAGTTGTCCAACGTTTTTGTCACTGCATTTTACTCCGTAAAACTACAGTCATTTCGGATTGCAACCCTATGATCTACATTTTGACTAAACAATTGCTAGGGGGCAAGTACTCTAAATGGATCGTTATCTTGCAGGAGTTCAATTTGGAGTTTGAAAAATCTAAGTCTAAGAAATCTTTAGTTTTTGCAGAGTTAATGTGTGACTTCCCGCATGCTGACACGGAAACTGTGGCAGAAGAGCCCATTGCGGACGAATCTTTGTTTCTCATCAGCACTTTAGATCCGTGGTATGGAGATATCATCATCTATCTCCAAACAAAATCCTTTCGGCCCGAAGTTTCAAAGTCGGAACGTCGGAAAATTCGATTCTAGTCCCAACAGTATAAAATTATTGGAGATACTCTTTATCGCCGTGGGGCGGACTTGGTTTTTCGACGTTGCTTAACTCACGAAGAAGCTGAAAGGGTTTTGAATGACTGTCACTCTGGAGCGTGTGGCGGTCATATTTCTGGGTATGCCACAGCCCAAAAGATATTGCGCGCTGGCTACTTCTGGCCGTCCTTGTTTAAAGATTGTATCACTACGGTCCGAAAATGCCACAAATGTCAGGTGTTTGATCAAAAGATGCGCGCTCCACCTGCTCCTCTCCACCCTATAATTGCCGTTGGTCCTTTCGCCAAATGGGGTATCGATTTTATTACATGTAACCCTCACTCGGCCGGGGGGCATGCGTATATCATCCTTGCGGTAGATTATTTTACTAAGTGGGCCGAGGCGATGCCTACATTCGAGGCAGATGGCAAGACAACAGCGATTTTCGTGTTCAATCACATTATTGCTAGGTTTGGTGTCCCACAAGCGATAATCACTGACCATGGACGCCATTTTCGAAACATTATGATGACAGAACTTACAGGCCAACTTGGTTTGCGTCACGATAGTTCAAATCCTTATTATCCACAAGCGAATGGTCTGGTTGAGTCCATCAACAAAGTTTTAGTTATCATGATCCGACGAATCATTGGTATTCATCGGTCGAATTGGCACAACATGTTATTTTCAGCGCTTTGGGCGTACCGAACCTCAGTAAAAACATCAACAGGGTTCACTCCTTTATTCATCAACATGTTATTTTACTAAGTGGGCCGAGGCGATGCCTACATTCGAGGCAGACGGCAAGACAGCAGCAATTTTCATGTTCAATCACATTATTGCTAGGTTTGGTGTCCCACAAGCGATAATCACTGACCATGGACGCCATTTTCGAAACGTTATGATGACAGAACTTACAGGCCAGCTTGGTTTGCGTCACGATAGTTCAACTCCTTATTATCCACAAGCGAATGGTCTGGTTGAGTCCATCAACAAAGTTTTAGTTATCATGATCCGACTTCATGGACCTGAATGGGGCACATCAAGAGTTGATAAGATTGGAGACTTGAGGATGGCACATTGCAGATGATGAAGAGGCTTCATGGACCTGAATGGGGCACATCGAGAGTTGGTTTGAGGAGATGGTCTCTTCACATGGAGGAGGCACACATATGGACAACATGTTGCAGATGAGATGGATGGAGTTTCCATGGACCTGAGCATGGATTATGGAGATACATACCTTGGTATGGTGAGCTTGGTGGCAGTGGTCATTAAGCCGAGACATAGTGGAGAAGAGTCTCTACATATGTTGCAGGGATGTTTGCCTTGTGTGGAAAGGTCGACATCGTGGATGATGATGATCTTGGTGGATGGCTACCGGGATGGTATGTTGTCGAGGACGACAACGATTTCAGGTGGAGGAGGATGTAAGGTCCTTGGATACGGGCGCGTTCGGGCGCTGGGCGAAGTCACCGTGCACGGGTGCACGGGCGGGCGCGGGCGCACGGGCGGGCGCGGGCTGCATGACCGGCGGGTGGGTCTGCACGACAGGCGGGCGAGGCTGCACGGCGGGCGGGCGAGGCTGCACGGCGGGCGGGTCTGCACGACGGGCGGGTGAGCGCACACGGGCGGGTGAGCGCACACGGAAATGCGACGAAACCGTGCACGACAATGCGACGATAACAGCAAAACTCATAAATACGACTAAGTGTTGGGCTGTCTTTATAGCGAATTGAAAGAGGATTAGCATGAGAGCAGGGCCGACACTTGGAGAACGTTTATGGGGTGCGTTGGAGGTATTTTGGGGGTCGGCCAAGGGGCTGACACCCCACATGAAAACCCATGTAACATGCATATATATAAGTGAGCATGGAGGCTCATTTCAACATAAGTCTTTCGCTCATATACCTTCGTAAGGCAAAGAGGAGTGCGCAGTTTGGTTAAGGAAATGCGCATACCTCATGCGCATTAGACTTGGGAAGTTGTGCAGGTTTTGTCTTATGTGATGGTTGGCAAAGAGTGCCATGTGTGAGTGGATTCTTGTACACGGTTTTATGCAGGACTTGGCTAAGGGATCTTGGGTGGCTCGGGTGAGCACCTCCCTTCGTGCAAGGGTGCAGAACATGTTGTAAAAGGCAGGTGGCCTGTCTATTATAAAAATTGGTTAAGTGTGAGACTTGGTTCGGCCAAGACGCACTTGTTGTAAAAATATGATATTCTTAATAAAATTGTTGGGCAGACTTTTAGGGAGTTGCCCCTCCCTTTATACTTGTTTGCGATTGTTGATGTTCTCGGTTAATTGCATATGGATAATGAATGAGTATGGGCTTCATTAAAGTATAAAGGATAATGCTTTTACTTGGTTGCGAAACACAAACTAAGTATGTTAATGTTGGAATAGGCGTAGTCCACGAATGTTAGTATTGTTAAAAAGAAAGCGTTCGGTGGTGCCGCACCTCGCTACAAGCGGTTGGAAGACTACTGACCATGGACGCCATTTTCAAAACGTTATGATGACAGAACTTACAGGCCAGCTTGGTTTGCGTCACGATAGTTCAACTCCTTATTATCCACAAGCGAATGGTCTGGTTGAGTCCATCAACAAAGTTTTAGTTATCATGATCCGACGAATCATTGGTATTCATCGGTCGAATTGGCACAACATGTTATTTTCAGCGCTTTGGGCGTACCGAACCTCAGTAAAAACATCAACAGGGTTCACTCCTTTATTCATCAACATGTTATTTTACTAAGTGGGCCGAGGCGATGCCTACATTCGAGGCAGACGGTAATACAGCAACAATTTTCGTGTTCAATCACATTATTGCTAGGTTTGGTGTCCCACAAGCGATAATCACTGACCATGGACGCCATTTTCGAAACGTTATGGTGACAGAACTTACAGGCCAGCTTGGTTTGCGTCACGATAGTTCAACTCCTTATTATCCACAAGCGAATGGTCTGGTTGAGTCCATCAACAAAGTTTTAGTTATCATGATCCGACGAATCATTGGTATTCATCAGTCGAATTGGCACAACATGTTATTTTCAGCGCTTTGGGCGTACCGAACCTCAGTAAAAACATCAACAGGGTTCACTCCTTTCCAACTAGTTTATGGTTTGGAAGCTGTGCTACCCTTTGAATGTGAAATCCCATCACTGCAAATGGCCATCAAGTTACTTCCAGCTACTTCCGAAGAGGAAAAGCGTTTATTATACTTAGCTCAATTAGATGAGACTCGACGCGATGCCGCATTGGCAATCGAGACTCATGCAAAACGTATGAAAGCTCAGTATGATCGAAATGTGACCCCTCGAAATTTTTCGGGGAAAGAGACCTAGTGTTATTATATGATCAAGCTAACGATAAATTAGGTGCTGGAAAATTCGTTCCTATGTGGCATGGGCCCTATATTGTCAAGCGAAAGCTAGCAAAAGGGGCCTATGAGCTGGTAGACTTTGACGGGGACTCTTTGGGTAAACCCAGAAATGGACTTTACCTAAAGAGGTATTATGCTTAAAATATGGGTATGGAGATTTTAGTTAGGTTAGGTTTTTCTTTCTAGCTGGTGTGTTTGTTAGTTTAGACAGTGTGCTTAGCTTAGAGAGTGTGTTTTTCGTCGTTATTCTGGCTTATCTTGGTTTTACTCTTGATGTTTGCAGATGTCGATGCCTCTCCAAACATACATTGGATTTGCTGATGGTGCTTGTCGTAATACACGGAATATCTCTTTCGCAGCTTGGGTTATCTATTCAACCTCTGACAAGTTAGTTTCTATGCATGGGGTGAGCCTCGGTCAAACAACAAGCAACATTGCAGAATACAGTGCAGTGATTGAGTTATTGTCTGAATCTATTTCATTTGGGATTCGGAGTTTGATAGTGAGGTTAGATTCTGAACTCGTTGTATTACAGCTTAATAGAGTGTATGCCATTAGAAATCCAGTGTTATTAAGGTTATTTTTGAGAGTGTGTCTCTTGGAACGTGAATTTGATTACATTGAATATCAGCATATTCCAAGGTCTTTAAATACATTAGCAGATGCAATTGCTTCTCGAATGTTAAATAGACATTTGCAATAATCATACATGTAAATTTAAAAACATTTCATCACACATGTTTAACAAGATAAGCCGGTAATAATGATATATATAGATAGGAGTGTGTCAAAAATACATCGTCTTCGATTATAGGTTGAAAAACACCTTATGATCGGCAAAAATGATAAGTACAAAAAACCAAAATGTCACATGTGTCTACAAAACAACCATCCAATCACTGGTGATGATCTTTATATGACACCACTGCACGGGCTACCCTACACAAGAACCTTCTAAAAGGTCCTGGGACTGCGACTACATAGCGCTGAAGCCTGATAGGAATATCGTCTATAGTAGTCTCCGGTATATCTGTTGTAAGACGCTCTAGGTCCTGTTCCAACTCAGCTAAAGTCTTTGTGGCCTCGTCCTGTGGGACCGGTGCCGCTACAACTGGTAGTCTCCTCTCGAAAGGCCGGAGATTGGTTGGACGACGTGGGCCTACATCTGCATTTTGAAAATTATTACTATCAGTTTTGAGACGATATAAAAACAAAAAAAAAGATAGTTTTAAAAACTTGTGGAAAATGAAGTTACCTGTGTCATCCCATTGTTCTCCCGGTGGAAGAACCATGTCCGGATCTCCACGAAAATCAACTCCGGCATAAGGAAAATCCTGTATAGAAAAGACCTGGTTCTCTAACCAGTGAAAGTACTCCGGAGTAAATCGGACAACCTCCGTGCCCTCATCAGGATGACGGGCCATAACCGCAACCCATCGCATCAATTTGGGCTCTCGGGGAAGCCCAGCCTCAACAGTGAGCTGCTGTGGGATCAGCATCGGAACCCTCTCTAAGAAAAAACTCACAACTAAAGGCCCATAACCAAAATTCTTTAGCTGTCCGTTTTTGGCTCTAGTTAGTTGGCCTTTTAAATTGGCCAACACAGCATTACACCAGTTGAAAATGGTACCTCGATAGCAATCAATCGCCATCCGCATCTGGGATCCAGTGGCAATGTGTAAAGCAGCAGCCCCGCAAAGTCTAATAACTGTAAAAGCAATCACCATAAGTTCAGGGCGGGATATAGTTTTGATCTCTATCCACTTCTCCTGAGACTGAGTGTTACACCACTCTAGTCAGAGACTAGCGATGGACTGGCCACACGGCCTAGTCCCGAACAGAGTCAAGTGTTCGCCTCTCTTGGGAAAACCAGTGAGAAAGTATATATCTGAGGGCTCTATCTCGAGCTGGTGCCCTCCAATATAAAAACATTGGTCCTGAACGTTCCATCTTTCTACCAGCCACTCTAGAAAGCGCACTTGGACCCTCATGCCAGGTATGGCCTAGTTTTTGTAAAGGCCGCATGCCTTCAAAGCATCAATGGACGGTTGATGACTAATGGCGGCCAAATCAACATCTTCGTGCTCTCTCTCACGCCAATCAAGCATGGTGAACAATCTACACACCAAAAAACATCCATTAGAATCCATGAAATCAAAAAAAATTGGTCCAATTTAGAGAATTTGGGGTTTGAAAACTCTTTGCGCGGAGTACGCACCCCGCCTTTAGGAACAGAGCGTGCGTATGCAGGTTCCCTTAAGGCAAGGTGCATACACCCGGCATTTTCCCAACTGAGAAAATGTCGAGGTATGCGGGTCCCTAGTGTGGCACCTGCGTACCCCGAAAGGCGGATCTTGAAACCCCAAAGCCTCCAAAAATAAAATCTAGGGCCTAAAAACAAATTCTAAACGGATGAAAATGAAGAGGAGGATGTTGTAGAATACCTGAAAGAGACGGCGTTCGATTTCGACGATCGGATTCTCCGCAATGTCCACGGGAAGTTTCTTGCCAAAAGCCCTTTTTCTCTCCTCAACAGTAAAATGGTAAAAATGAATTGGTAAAAGCCCTTTTTATAGGTTTTTTGGGTAAATAAATGGTAAATTTGTTTATTTTTCACCATGAAAAGGTATTTTTCAAAGTATTTTTATCTATCTTTAAACAGGTATGAGTAATGTGTTGGTTTTTGTGCAGGATAAAGGATTTTCAGGGAAAATTGTCATTTTTTACAAACAAAAACATCAGAGTCATCTCTAAGCCCTTTTCTGACTCCTAAAACATGAAAAGATTGCCGAGTGTTTCTTTTACACTCGTTAAAATGGAATTAAAATACGGTCCTCTTATAGCCCTTTTCTGACCGTAAAAACATGAAAAGATTGCCGAATTTTTGTCGTCTCAAATTCGATATTGGAAATAAAACGACGTGTCCTTGATCGCTTTTTACTTTTCAGGTCAGAGACACTAATCATGAAAGTACTCCTTGGTCGTAAAAGATCAGGCGGTTCTCTCAAGTATTATTTTATACTTTTTTGGGCTTGGGAGACACAAATTTATGAAAAAGGTCAACCCTGGAGTCTTCTTAAGTTTTTTCAGACTCTCTAAAATTGAAAAACACCGAGTTTCTCCTATACTGGACTCGTTAAAATTTCACAGTAAAGGACCTGTTCGATTACAAACAGGAACAGACCACTCCTTCTTAGGGTTCGAATCTAAACTAAGTTGGACTCATCTGAAGGATGAGCTTATAATCAAGCATATGTTATCCTCCTCAAGCTTGTAAAAAATAAAGAGGTACTTGCCAGAAATGGTGGGGGAAAAGAGAGAAAAATGAGCCTATTTGTTATCCTTTATCTCAGAAAAACCTTATCACCACTCTTGAACACGACACTTTTCATTCACCTGGGTTGGGAAATCCTTTGCCTAACAGTTGATCAAACCACATTGAAAATCTTCAGCCGGTTTCCGGGTATTAACTTTGGGTCAATTGTCACCAAGCCATCTGTTGTGTCGTTATGTGTTCAAGAGGTCACTGCAAATAAACCATTCATCTGCAAAATACCTGTCATCCATCTTGACCATCCCTGAGTCAGTCCTTACAGCTACATTTCTTCAACTTGATCTATGATTTCGTGTTGTGGGCTTGCCTGCAACGGATCGCTTTCTATCGACATCAGCACATTATCTAGAAAGATGATCTAGAAATCGTCAGTACCTTGAAATCTGCAAGCATCAATGGCAGGTTTCTCGCCTTTGACGACAGCTTACATCATTGACTTTCGATCGAAGGATTCTGTGACATGTTCGACATCAACACATTCATTCACATCTCATGGATTGTACTGGGTACTTTGAGAACCATTGACATCACTGGTGGTCTCTCTCACACTTGTTAACAGTTTACATCATCGACTGGTAATCAAGTGGTTTCTACCATGTTCAACATCAACTCATTTATTCGCATGGATAGAATCGTACTATTTTGGGAAGTAGAAATGAAGACCCTGGATCTAGTTTCCACCATCCAGGCTGCGAGGAGTTTTGTATTCATTATACAGTAGACTAATCATAAACAGATGGCTGCGTCCATACTGTGTCTACATGAGTCTATGATTATGATGTACTGCGAAATCATTCCTATATCAGAGCAGTAGTTAGTTTGTTAGTTAAAGTTTTCAATCTGAGTATGGGAATGCCTACCTCAGCGATGATATGATCTTATATATGTATTTTGTGTTGAATATTTGCAGGTTCTGACTGGGCTCTCCACAAGATAATCCTTGAAATGATAAAGTACTTCACCCTTCCTAGATGATATGAAACCCTAATCTACTACAGGCTTCGCACTTTAGGGGGCAATCTGTTACACTAAAATTTGTCACCATGACTATTTGCAGTCAGTATGGCTCCATCAAGTGTCATACTGTCCTCCTTGGCAAGTCTTATACCTCTGCTCCTCATGTCAAACTCCAAGAAAGAGAGAAAGTCCTTAAAAGTCAATATAACTCTAGTTACGCAGTTTCTCTTACCCTTACCTGCGTGTACGCACCTCAAGTTCACAATACCTGCGTACTTGTACGCTCTGTCTGTAAAGGGGTGGGTGCGTACTCCTGTAAAGGTCAAAAGGCACGAGTTTTACTTCAAAAAAGTTACTTGTGGTCGAATCTAGAGCATTCTAGAAGATGGTTTGACGTGGATTGAGCGCCTCCAGATGGTTCATGCATCCCTATGAAAGAGGAACTTATCCCATCAAGAGGGGAGCTATCCCATTGAAAGAGGGGCTTATCCCATTGATGGTGGACCCGATTAACTTCCTCCAAAGCATTATAAATACAGGCATTGGACCAGAGGAAGGGGAGGTTGAAAGCTGAACATTCCTAAGGGTAGATGCTGCTGAAATTAGGACTCCCTTTTAGAGCTTGAGAGGAGAGATTCCAATCCTTTCTTAGCTTCATTTGGAAGTGGGTGAGCTGATCAAAGTAAAGGAGAACTCTTGCTGGACCCTGGGAGGGACCCGCACAACACCAAGGCACTGGTTGTAATGGTTTCTTTTGTTTCCAATTAATACATTAAGTTCATTTTTCTCAACAAGTTGTTATATATAATTTGTTTCATATACTCCTTGGTCTTTATGATGAATATGTTTTATTATATGAGTTATTCAGGTGCTATGTAATCGTTTGCTTGTTAGTGAATGCAGGCTTCAAGGAGAAGGAGGAGCTCATCTGGATCGGAGAGGCTGGACTGCTACAAACAACGTTGGATTAAAGGTATGCTTTAAACACCTGGTTGCTTTTATTTTAAATGCATATTTAGGGAAAGATAGTGCTTGATTGTTTTGTTTGTCACTAGAAAGCCTTAGCTTCTAGGGAGGTCGGTTTTGTCCGCAAAATTGACTCTTTCCCCATGACATTGCCAAGGTGAGAGATTTTCAACCCACACTTCCCTAGCTCACCTAACATGGGAAATGTAAAACTTTGTCATACACAGGGAAAAATATTCTAATCCATTCCCCGGCAACAGCGCCAGAAAAATGTTGTGGCTAAATCTTGCACCTATAGCACAAGTGCAACAGGAGGCAAGGAAAGCTCCCTAGAGAAATCCTATGGGTTGAAATTAAACCAGTGCCTAGGACATCTTAAATAGAGGAGTGCTTGTAAGGTTATATGTGAGGGGTTTGTTTCACTCCAATTGTCATGTAAAAGGTAATAGGAGGGGTTTGGTTCAATTAGATTTCAAAGAGGTAGATTCATGCCAACTCATGGATCCAAATGTTGGGGGTATATAGGGAAATCTCAAAGAGAAATGGTTTCTTCTTCTGGTGGCCGACACACAGAAATGAGACAGCTTAAAACTGAAGTCGTAATGATGGTGGAGTGGAGGAAAGTAAGGAGGGAAATAGATGCATAGGGCTATAACAAACAGAATCCTAGGTAGCAATGTTCCAGCAGAAAGTGGAATTCGATGGATAGGGTTATAAGCAACACAAAATCCTAAACCATGGTTTTCTGATGAAATGATAGAAATAGAGGAGTGAAAAAGAAGGTTTCAGGCTAAACATGACATGGGTATCATTCTATGCCAACAGCTAAAGTAAATATGAGCTACCCCAGGTATTGTTCTCTATTTAGCAGCCAAGATAAATCCACAAATCAACAAGAAACCAATAGGCTCATTACATTATTTCAAGAATGGGAAAACACAAATGAAGTGAGATTTACCAAGAAGAAACGCGTTACACATTAATCATGCTTGGAATCAATAGGGAAATACCATTTAACTCAAAGGGTCCAATAACCAGTCCATAAACTCAGGAATGATATCAGTGAAACCCCCACAAACAAACAAATTAGAACCAAAATGGCATCACAAAGTTCAGCCCCCGCAGGTCAGAAATTTCGAAACCTTTTATAATATTGTTTCCCCCTATTTATAAGAAGAGGGAGAGATGGAATTACAATTTACAAAATATCAGAGCCCAAACCCTAAATGTCATGTTAGACTAGTTGTCTCGACCCTGTAAGGCTCTGATGCCCTAAAAAGATTACAACAAGGATCGAATCTCTTTCTTGAAAATACAGAAATTAATGAACAGAGAAGAAGTTGGAGAGAGGAAGGAGGAGGTGTCCCCTTATTGTTTCAATGGAGGCCCCTCATCAAGCCACATCCATGTTGTCATCCTGCTCTTTTCGGCTACTTGAGATGGTTCACTACTTCTCGACTGGCTTATGTCAATTCTGCCTTTACTGTGTGGGTGAGTTGTTCAGTGGAGAAGGGATGGGGTGTTTCTGGGAAGTGTTGTGTTGTGAAAAGGAGCGAAACTCCATACCGAGGCATTAAGTATTCGTAGAGGCCTACCATACTATCATTTATGCACTCCCTCTTGCTCTATTAATTAACACAACTACTAGCCCATCTTCCCATTTAAATTGTTGCCGGACACCATTGGAGCACCACAACCACAAGTCATTAAACACTAAAAATAGACAAAACAGGTGGGAACTTTTAATTTCCTCTTTAGCCCCCTTATTACAACCCCTTTTGTAAATTTTCGTATATGACCCGGCGGGCTAGAACTAAGGGCTTAGCGCTCAGGCACTAAGGCCATCAAACCCGTGTCTGGGAGCCTTTTAGACCTCCCCCGACAATTTCTCATTATACGTAGAATTGGCCCCTGCAAGGTCTATTAGGTCTAGAACCCGCCAATCAGTTGATGTTGTGGGATGCAGGAGTGCGGGACTGTGCCAAGTGAAAGAGAGAGAAAGGGGATATGCCCACCCCTAGTTTGTCATGTTTTCCTTTGTAAACTTTTTCATCCCTTCCCCGGTGATTTCTCATTATACCGCTGAATCAGCCCCCGCAAGGTCTGTTAGGTTTGGAACCCGGCTGATCCGACGATGTGTCAGGCTACGAGATTTTGGGGTCACTGATGGACGAGATGCGGGATGTGGGATTGTGATAGTGTGGGATTTACCATAATCCGCCACGTGGAAGAGAGAGTAAGGGGGAGACCCAGCCTTTGTTTTTCATGGAATCCCTTTGTTAAATGAAATCAACCTTCCCTCACAACTTTACAATATATCAATGAATCACAGCCCCATAGGTTTTCTTGAGTGGAAGCTCCTCTGTTCTGTCGATTTCCGTTAATGTGGGATTTTCGGATTCACTGTGCCTGGGGCCCCCAAATTCTTATTGCAATTTGCCTTGCTCCCTTAGTGTTTTGTTCTTTTTCTTACTGGGATTTCTAAGGGTAATCTTTAAAATTCTTTAATTTCTCCTCCAGGAGTCCATTTTTCGACTTCCATACATTGTTGGAAAGTTCGTTCCGAGCACTAGGAAATGGAGAGGGTCTAATTTGGCTCTGATAGCATCTGTGGCTCAAAAATTGGCATCAAATTTAATGCTTTTGTGTATTTGAGGCAACTCGTAACTGATAAAGAAGTGAGTGACAACAGATGACTTCTCAAGGAAGTGTTGGATCTTCTTCGTGCAGAAGAAAGATGATACATTCTTCAAGTTCGTAGAATTCAAGGCACTAGTTCAGAAAGAAACCGACAAGAAGGTGTGTTAGTAAAAACACTGGAGTGGGGGGGGGGGGGGTGAATCAATATTTTTAAACTCAATTCAACTTTTCATTTCTTATTCAGATTTTTGTACGCTATTTCCATTTAGTAAACCAATGTATGTACGCGATTGTGATGAATACAAATAGTGTATATCCAGTTAACTATTTTTTTATTTATTTCATCATTTGTTCAACTTGAATCATTGCATCACTACTTCATTATACATTAGTTAAATATTAACCATGAGCAGTAAGAGAAGAATAACCATCACACATAAGTAACACATCAACACATGAGAACACCAGGATTTTTAGGTGGAAACCCAATGTGGGAGAAAGCCATTGGGTTCGTCGTCTCTATCTTCATGTTTTATGATAAAGGAAAACATCTTACAATCGTGTACTGGCACAAACTCACACTAGTACGTAGCCACCCACCTTCAGAAGGCTACAACCTTCTCTCATTCTCCAAAACGCACTGGAAAGGAGATCCAACCCCCTGATCTCGTTTACTAGCTCCTATCGGAAGGGAGATCCTATCCCCGCTCAAATTTTCCAGCTACTATTGGAAGGAAGCTTTGACTCCCTCACTGAAGGCTCCAACCCAAAGCACCTCTTGTGGACCACATTTCATAATATTTCATACTAGATCCATCTGACTCAAAACATCAAACCTGTAGGCTACTTTTCATCATATTTTCATACTGGACCCACTTCCATCATTTAAGCCCAATATCAAATAACAATTCTGAAACTAATCACTGTATCGAATCAATCACTTATTGAACCAACTGAATCATCAAATATATCACTCGATAACAATAAACCAATGCAAATATATCAAACCAATTCATATTTGATCATATTGTTGCACAACCACTCACAGGTATACCAGACCATATATTGTTCATCACAAAAATCAAATCCTATCATTGCAAACCCTGATCAATCATATGTAAGAAGGTATACACTATCGTTCTAAATCATACCCGCATATGTACGCACTTCCCTTGAAGACTACCTGCGTACAGATCTCAAAATAATGATAACTGAATCTAAATCATTGTACCACTGAATTACACACTGAAACCATCACAGACCACTAAACCAAATATAGATCATCATCACTAGTCAACATTCTATTTCATAATCAATTAAACCCAATCATTATTGTCAAACACAGATTATGAGAGAGACTTCATTAATAGACAACAAAAAACCTAACATAACTGATCAAACATCATCAATAGTTCATACTACAAAACCCTAGCATGTATATGCGACTCTTACAAAGCATATATGTGTATGTATGTGCTTATCATGTTTGACATATACGTATAGATTTTGAACTTTCACATAATGTATATGTGACTACCCAAAAGAAGATCTGTGTATGTACGTGACCTCTCAGAGGAAAATCAACATATAAATATGTAATCATTAAATCATACCTTCGTTGCAATCACAACACACTTTGCAAACCTTAATTTCACACATTCATGTTAGAGTATAATTATCACCATAGATCTATCATTGTTAGAAATTTTCAACAAGCAAATTTGAAATCATACTTCAGATCTTTCATATCTGTGTCTTCTCCTTGCTCCTTGGTGCACACCTCTTTCAAATCAAATCATTCATAAACAATTCATCACTTGCACACATAACACTTTTATCTTCATCTCCTTATATAGCTATTTCCTTAGCCAATACCTTAGGTGCTCCCTTAGTAATACTAATGGTATTCTTTGACGGGATCAAATATTTATTGTCGCTCCAAATACTATGGACCAATACCATGGTAAAGATACATGGTATGCCAATTACCATGATCCAAAATATGTACGCGACTTTGTTTCACCATACTTGCGTATATATGCGACCTTTATTCACAGGACCCACGTATACTTTCCCAAAATTTACCTTTATCATCCATCTGTCTCGGAACTGATATTCCTTTATTCATATCACTTGTAGCCTCTACTTAACCACCATGTTGAGATATTTATCAAGTAGGTTGCCATCACGGACAACACATTAGCCATAATGCCAACAAGATTAAGGCTCTCAAGAGCAATAATGGAGGTGAGTATGCTTCGAATGAATTCAAAAAACATTATGCGAAAGAAGGCATTCAAAGAGAGATGAAAAAAACCCACAACTCACAACATAATGGGGTGGCTAAGAGAAAAAATTGTGGCATGGTGGGTGTTTCTGGGAAAACTAGTGTCTTTTCGAATGACTAGCCCTCTAGGTTTGGCAGCTACCCTAGAAACAACAGTTTAAAGCAATTCACGATTTCTTCTATGTATGATAGGTAAGAGAAAGACAATGGAACCAACCTAGAACTTCCACGTAATCCCTTGCTCGATCTCTCTCCCCCTTGACAAAGCTTGCAACTCCTCTCCGTACTTATCCCGCTTGGAGAGTACCTATAGAAACATAGTAACAAAGAACTGTCAAAGCATCTTGATCTATTATATCATAAACATTACAGAATCAGATATGTAATGAACATACAATAGCAATCACAAATGATAACATTCACAATTGCACAATTATATGGAAGAAAACTTGAAGAACTTTATTAAATAGAAGGGAGAATTACAACCCAATTGTTTGATCTAGCATCATCCTCCCAGCATCAATCCCTCTTCACCTCATGAAATAGAAAGATCACACCAACAATACAATGCTCTTTCCTCAAATACAAGCTATCATCACTTCCTTGAAATTCACAAAATTTCAGCCTCTAGATCTCTTAGATGAGGGATCCATTTATAGATGTGTGCAAGGGTGTGAGTCATCTCTGGGGTTTTGATTAGTGTCATTCCACTTGTTACATTTGGTTCCACTTGGAGATTTCTTAGATCTCTTACTCATCCTTGGGTGAATTCAGAGAGGCAAGTGTCATAGGAGAACTTTCTGGAAGATTCCATGATCAACCACCTAGTAAATTGTCTCGAACATTTGTCCATCCTCGCCCATCACACCCTACAGAAGGCCTAATCAGTATGCATCGCACCTGAGTAGTGTACCACTCAGTATGCATCACACCTGGCCAGTGTAGCACTCAGTATGGTTCAGTTTAGGCCATTTCTGGATGGTTTTTCAAGTGGAACTTTTGGGGAATGATGTAATCAGATGACCATGATCTTTTGGGGTATGAAACAACACTTTTAGGGGTTGAAAAGCCCTAGTTTATCGACATATAAGATTGGGGTTGAAGTGCCCAAATATGTCTATAACAGTTTCCCCCTAAAGCATGAAGTCGTAAATCTTGATGTCGAGTGAAATTCTTTATCATGAGGATCAGAGGTTTCGAACTGGAAGGTGACCTGCATAAGTTACAATATAATACATCATCATAATATAATTTTCATGATCTAGCTGAGGCGGGCATTCCCATGCTCAACTTTATAAATTCATTTCATGTACATAGATCAGATAGTCGTTTGCAGATGCAAACTGGTGATTCTTCAGATGTAGAGTCATCATCCTTGGCTTGGATGACCATCTGTGCAACTTCTTTGTACATTTGATGTCTTTATATCCTTGAATATATCGCAGCCTGGATGGATGAAACTAGATCTGGGGTCTTCAAACTCATTCAATATTCGCCCGATGTACAAGTCAATCCATGTGAAGAGATGTTTTGAAGTCGAACATGGAAAGACATCGCCTGATTACCAGCCAATAATGTGGGTTGTTAACAGACGCGAGAGGAATCACCGATAATGATAATGACCCTCAAGGTACTATAGTGCAATTCATGTAGTGTGAATATATGGTCCGATTTCGAACACCACGCAAAATCTTTCGGTCAAATGCCATTGATGTCAACCTATCACCGGAAGTGAGAAACTTTCCATTGAGGCATGCAAGCTTCAAAGTACTGAAAGGGGTGTTTCTAAGTCAACTTATTGGATAATGAGCTGATGTTGACAAGAAGTGACTCGTCGTAGGAGGGCCTTAATTTATCCCACATCTACGACACGAAATGAAGCAAATGATTTTCTGGAGGTGAAAACGATCTGACGACACAAGGTTTAGGAATGGCAGTCATGAAATATGAAGGTTGGAGGTATTGCAATGGATGACGCATTAACTGGATTATGGTTTCTCAACTGAATGACTTCTCTTGAACATGTCAGTGACATTGAGATGCATTGGTAGCGTTAACCCCAAAAGATGGATGATGTGGAAGACCAATGGTGAGATGACCGGTGAACGGAATAACCCAACCCGGCTCAATAATGGTGAATGAGTGAAAGTATCATGTTCAAGAGCGACCTGCTACCATAAATTTCTTCAAGTTTTTTTTCCCTTTCTCCCCAGTCATCGCTGACCAGTACCTCTTTATTTTTGTCAAGCTTGAGGAGGATAACATATGCTTTTTCTATAATTTGCCCTTCAGGCAAACTTATCGCTATGTTTTAACGATTCTAGCGACAGTGAAACTCGTTCTTGTCTGGAATGGACAAGTTTGTCGCTATTGTTTTAACGAGTTTAACGACAAGGATAACTCGATCCTTTTCATGTTTAGAGAGCTTGAAAAGGGACGAAAAGGAAACTCCAGAAGTTCTTTTTCATAGATTAATCCCTTAAGTCCGAAAAAGGATAAAATAATACAAAAGGGACGACTTTTCCGATCACTTTAACGAGCCGAAAAAGACAAGCGCTCAAACATTTTCGTGAGATAATCCCTCAGGTCTGAAAAATATTAAAATATACAGGAGGGATGGAACTTCCAATCACTTTAACGAGTTGGAAAGGCCAATTTCTCGACAATCTTTTCATATTTAACGAGTTTGAAAAGGGTTTAAAGGAGACTCGATTTTGAGGAACAAGTGGTGTCTAGGGTAGCAACTGATTCTAGGTAAGCTTGGAACTTCTCAAAACATGGTTGTTTTTGGGAAGAGGTTGGCTAACAAGACCACTCGTCGCAGCTGTTCCTCAAAAGGGTAAACAACCAAGTGGAAGCATATGATCAGCCAAAAGAATGGAGGTGATGGGAGGTACATAACTAAGGCTCAAAAGGCTGATAGCATGGCAATCAAAAAGGTTAATTACCGAAGGTGGGTTCATTTTTTAACGAGCTTGAACTATGGGGGAACTATGCTCGGGTTTTGGTTTCATGTTTTTAAGTAAGCTAGAAACGACAAAAACTAAAAATTAAAAATGATTTGCATGCCCCCAGCATGATGAAAAGTAGAGTCTCCGGTAGCCATATGGAAATTACTGTGGTTAGGTAGGATGGTTTCGTCTGCAGAATAGACAAAATACTTCCTTGGCTTCGTTCGCAGAATAGACAAAGGTGAATGGTGTGTCAGACCAATCACATAACCTACAGGGAAACTTGTCTTTTTAGCTAGGTTTGTTCGCATAATAGACAAGGGTGCATGCCCCCTAAGCTTCATTACATTCACCAGACTATTCATGGCAATCAGGTGGATGGAATGAAGGTTCAAGAGATACAGCTGATGTAAAAGGACCATTTAGGGATGATGATTGACTTGCAGCTATGCTTGGGCCTGGAAATGAAAGTTGGTCAATGGTGACAATCTTGCCTTCATGTGGGAAACACATCACTCAGAAGAGTGTTGAAACAATAGCCTCCATGTTATAAACATAGTCATGTCCAAGGAGTATATTGTAATCTAATAGTCTTGGGACTACCATCACGTTCAGATGAACGGTTTTCCCTCCCAAAGTGATCAGTAACTTAGGAAGGATCCCTAACAGTCGACTGGTTCCTTTGTTAAAGCCTGATAGATTTTGCGTAACAGGCATAAGCGATGGCGAATCAAGTGCTTTCCAAGCAGTTGAGGAAAGGATATTCATTGATGCACCCTCATCTATGATAGTGCCTGACACGATCATTTTGTAAACTTGTATTATGATCCGGAAAGGTACATAAGAAGGAAAGCGAGATCTCGCTAGTCGGTTCCAATCAAAGGAGGTGACTAGACTACTTGGAGGGGGTACCAAATAAATGGGTGAATTAACCCCTTGAGTTACGAGAACTGGGGGATTTTCCTCCTATTGTGAAGGAATAGGCAGATTTCCCCCAAGTTCATCGGACTCTGAAGTAAAAAAAAAGAATTTGAACGGTATCGTTCTCACTCTCTTCGGGAAGGGTATGATCTTCTGAAGGTAAAACTGGGTCAACTGTCACCTCGACCTGTTGACTTTGGTTGGGTATAGACTCATAAGATTCACTTTCAGAGATAGTGGTTTTGACCGACAATTGATTTAAGTCAGTCGGTTTTTCAACTAGTAAAGGACTTGGGGAGAGTTTCCTATAGCCAGATGGAAGTCGCTGCGGTGATGCAGGATGGTTATCCAACACTCTTTTGGCTTCATCCAAAAAAGGACAAAGGTGAAGGGTATGGTTCCCTTCACATAACCTACATGGAAATCTAACCTTTCTCATTTGTCCATGAACTTTATCATCACTAGTTGAAGGTGTGTTATCAACATGATCTCTAGAAGTTGATGACACAAGATGTTCTAAATGCGGAGACCATTCTCTCAAGATCCGAGAAAAACAAGGATAGTCTCAATAAAAATGGTCACCTGCACAAACTAAGGATGGAAATTTGGCTTTGGAAAGTCTAATGTGCATATTTTCACCAGATGAAGCATGGTTGCCCCCTTGCTAAATTTGTTTCTTCTTCTTCTCCTTCCCTTTCTTCTTCTTCTCAGCCACCTGGTTACTAGCATGACTAATTTCACCAAGTGAAGAGGAGGAAGGGGAGGGAGAAACAAATGAAGAAGGTGGTGAAGGGTCAACTTCAGACTCAACTGGAGGCTGATTCGATTGCGGAGGAATCACAACATTTTGAACCATAGAGGTTGAGAATAGCCATACTGGCAGGCCAATTGTAATTCTTGGAAGGGACAATGTGGCCATATACAAAGCACCAATATTTCCTCAAGAAGAAAAAGGACTAGGATTCCCCTCAAAAGGGATTCCTTGATTGGTGGATCCCGAATTTGTCTCCATATATCTCAACCTAAGATCAACTAAGGAATAGGGATGTTATTCCAAATTCAATTAATTTTAAAGACGCTTTGACACAACTTTGCTTTTTCAATTTTTAAGAGTCGAGAAAAAGATAAATATGACTCTAGTCTCCTTCGATTTTTAATGAGCCTGAAGTTACAAGTGCTCATATGGACCTTTTCTTTTAAAGAGTCGAAAAGGAACGAAAGTGACTTCTCTGGAAAATCTAGACAGAATGATTACCAAACCAATCGCAAAACTGCAATATACACCTTGGTGATAAATTAAAGAGAAATTACCAAGGACTTATGTATGGCTGTCAATCTTCCCGAATGTTGTGTTCAGTGCATTGCGATCAATAGGGCGACAGACTCTGCTTCCTATGGATAAAGGATACAAGCCTATTTTGGTCTCCCAATATATACTCGACGGTACAGGGAGCACAAGTCCATGCTAGCACTTGTCATATCAAGGAGGAGGAATCACCCAACCTTCGATGAAAATGATAGTTACTAGTTGTTACACTAAAAAATGTCACCATGACTATTTGCAGTTAGTATGCCTCCATCCACTGTCATACTATCCTCCTTGGCAAGTCTCATGCCTCTGCTCTTCATGTCAAACTTCAAGAAAGAGAGAAAAGTCATTTAAAGTCAATTATCTCTGGTACGCAGTTTCTCTTAGCCTTACCTGCGTGTACGCAACCCAAGTTCACAATACTTGCGTACTTGTACGCTCTGTATGTAAAGGGGTGGGTGCGTACTCCTATAAAGGTCAAAAGGCACGAGTTTCATCTTAAAAAAGTTACTTGTGGTCATTTCTAGAGCATTCTAGAAGCTTGATTGACGTGTATGAAGTGCCTCCAGATGGTTCATGTATCCCTACCAAAGAGGAACTTATCCCATCAAGAGGGGAGCTATCCCATCCAAAGAGGGGCTTATCCCATTGATGGTGGACCTGAATAACTTCCTCTAGAGCACTATAAATACAGGCATTGGGCCAAAGGGAGGGGAGGTTGAAAGCTGAACATTCCTAAGGGTAGATGCTGCTGGAATTAGGACTTCCTTGTAGAAGCTTGTGAGGAGAGATTACCATCTTTTCTTGTTCTATTTGGAAGTGGGTGAGCTGATCAGAGTAAAGGAGAACTCTTATGGAACCTGGGAGGGACTTGCACAACACCAAGGCTCAGGTTGTAATGGTTCCTTTTGTTACCTTTTAATACAAATTAGTCCATTCTTCTCAACAATTTGTTATTTATGAGTTGTTTCATATACTCCTTGGTCTATATGTTAAATATGTTTTATTTTATGTGATATTCAGGTGCTATTTAATCGTTTGATTGTTAGTGAATGCAGGTTTCGAAGGGAAGGAGGAGCTCATCCGGATCAACGAAGCTGGACTACTACAACAGCGTTGGGTTACAGGTAGGATCTAAACACTTGATTTCTCATATTGTAAAAGCATATTTAGAGAAGGATTGCTCTTATTTGTCTTGTTTGTCACTAGAAATTCTTAGGCTTCTAGGGAGGTCGGTTGTGTCTGCACTAACGACTCTTTCCGCATGACACTAGTGTTTATGACGTCGGAGCACGTCTTTAGCCTAGACCTCTAGATGTGTTGCATGAAGTTCCAAAGCATTGTTAGGTTCATTGAGATTTATTTTAGAGTTGATCTTGTTTAAAGTTTGCCTTTCAATGGTTCACCACGTGATGTTGATTTGAAATTCCTAAAAATGCAATCTACAATGATAAACAATCGTTTTTTATTTTGATCAATGAAAATCCTAGCTACTAGGGAAAGAAAATTACTATTCTTTCAAACAAAGAGCAAAGAACATACACTATTGCATTTTCCTAAATCATATTTCACACACAAACTAAATGCAAATGCAAATACATGTATTTGTTTTTCATTCTCCTTAATGTAAAAATGCCAAAAAGGAAAACTAAATGCAGCAAAGATCTTAAATATTTCTTTCAAAATGACATTTTCAACAATTTCTTTTTCAAAATAGAAAGGAAGACTAAACAACACTTTTCAATTTTGAGTAAAAAATGTTTTCGACGCTTCAAATAGCAACAAATCAAACCAAATACATGACTAAAAGTTCAATCGACTATCCAGGGAAGGAAGAATCCACGACACTTCTCTTTTTGACACAAAATGACGATTACGACACTTTTTGTGCCAAAGCAACAGATCAATTTAAGCAACTTTTTGACAAAGGATTGTAAATGATGGACAAATACATAAAAACATTTACTAATCCTAATCAAAGGGAGGCTGATCTATGTGATGCAAGGAGGTTTCATTAATGAGGCATTGTTCATAAGCAGCAGAAACAACTAAACAAAACTGAAAACAAGGACAAAAATCCCAAATCTCTAGAATGGAAATAGGTTCAGTCAGTCATCACACCTGGGCTTCACAGAAATAGGGATGCATCGCACCTGCTACACTCAAGAAGTGTGATGCATACTGGTTTACGGTGACAGACAGTGTGATGGGCCAGGGAGTGCAACTGAAGAAGGTTTTGGCTCAGATGAGCTGTTGTTTTCAGTGAGTTAAACTGAGCTATGATGGACAGTAAAGAGAAAAGTATATAGGAATGTCTTAAGAGGTTATTGAGCTACCAAAAGGGCATCTAGAATGCTTGTAAGTCAAATGTTTAATTCAATAAAAAAAACCAGAGATTGACTGAAACAACATTCATCTACTATACAAATTGCAGAGCAAGATCAGTTCGAAGGCTACCTGGCTGACTTTAGGCTCTATCTATAGTTTATAAAACAAACAATAACAAAAAACAAACATCTATTCGCTCCCCAGTGGGGTCGCCATTTTGTTTCTAGGAAAACTAGTGTCTTTTCAAATGACTAGCCCTCTAGGTTTGGCAGCTACCCTAGAAACAACAGTTTAAAGCAATTCACGATTTCTTATATGTATGATAGATAAGAGAAAGATAATGGAACCAACCTGGAACTTCTGCTTAATCCCTTGCTTGATCTCTCTCCCCCTTGACAGAGCTTGCAACTCCTCTCCGTACTTATCCCGCTTGGAGAGTACCTGTAGAAACACAGTAACAAAGAACCGTCAAAGCATCTTGATCTATTATATCATTAACATTATAGAATCAAATATGTAATGAACATAAAATAGCATTCACAAATGATAACATTCACAATTTCATAATTATATGGAAGAAAACTTGAAGAACTTTATTAAATAGAAGGGAGAATTACAACCCAATTGTCTGATCCAGCATCATCCTCCCAGCATCAATCCCTCTTCACCTCATGAAATAGCAAGATCACACCAACAATACAATGCTCTTTCCTCAAATACAAACTATCAACACTTCCTTGCAATTCACAAAATTCCAACCTCTAGATCTCTTAGATGAGGGATCCATTTATAGATGTGTGCAAGGGTGTGAGTCATCTCTGGGGTTTTGATTAGTGTCATTCCACTTGTTACATTTAGTACCACTTGGATATTTCTTGGATCTCTTACTCATCACTAGGTGAATTCAGAGAGTGCTAAAATTAGCAACTAGGGCCAGACTTCATGTGGATCATTTTATTCATGGTTGATAATATGTTCATTAGATTCCTCTCATCGAGAGGTGTAGGATTGATATAAAGACCATCCGATTCCAATAAGTATTCATGGAGATATGAATTTATTTTGATTATGGAATTATTATCAAGCCGACCTACAACTCATGTAGGCTCAAAAGCCCAATAGTTGCATCTATTCAAACACCAACGTTGTGTATAAATATACGAGGAATTTTCCTCATTTGCGCTCACTCATCTCATCACATCTCTCTCTCTCTACTGCGCAGAAAAGAGTCTTTTCTCTACTGCGCAAAAAAGGGTCTCTCCCTCACACATGTGAAGCTGGAAGCTGCTGAAACTGAAGCTGCAACTACAGAAGTAAAGTTTGACCTGCGTGGACTAGAAGATCTCCTCATATGAACTGCACTATAGGTTCTTTTGAACCTCCTCTGAAAGCCACAACTTTTGGTGGTGGAATCAAGTCAATCCGACGGACGATTTGCAAGATATTGACTACCCTAGTTTGAAGGAAGCTGTTGAAACTGAAGCTGCAACTGCAAAAGTGGAGTTTGACCTATGTGGACCAGAAGATATCCTCATCTGAACTGCGTTGTAGGTTCATCTGAACCTCCTCTAGAAGCCGCAACTTTTGGTGGTGGAATCAAGCCGATCCGATGGTCGGTTTGTGAGATATTGTCTGCCCTAGTTTGACAATGAAGCAGCTAATGTTGATGCTGTTGATCTAGGGTTTGCTACTGCTGATATAAATCAAATTTATTGTACTATTTATCTCTGCTGAATTATTGAAGATAAAAGAAGATTTGATCAAAGGGTTTCCCCACACATTGTGGAGTTTGTCCCTGGCTAGCCGCCACATCTTGTGTCTCTTGTCTTGGCTTGTTTTCTGTCGATCATTTAATGTTCTATCTGCACTTTAATTTATGTACATGTGATTGCTAATATGTGGATAATAATAAGAAAGAAAAGTAAACTACTATAAGCATAGAACATACCATAACTTAACATGGTATCAAAGCTTAGGTGAAGACAAATCTCGAGAAAGAGCAAGAGCAATCACCGAAGAGAAGATTGGCGAGGCTATACTAAAAAAACTATGGGTTCCTCAACACTCTTTCCTACCGTAGACAAGCTCCATGAGAAAGCTGACTATCATGGATGGAAGATGTCTATAGATCTAACCCTAGAAGATCAAGGAATGCTGGACCATGTAAGAGGTAATATTGTTGAGCCTCCATCAAATGAATCCGTTGCTACTAGGTACAAATGGAAAACTAGAGAAGTCAAAACAGAAGATCTTTTGGGACTCTATCGACAAGCACTTGGTGGTCTACATCTCTGACCTGAACACCTCCAAGGAAATCTATGATAGACTGGTGAGTTTATTTAAAGTTAATAATGCAAATCAAGTTTTGTTTCTTAGAAATAAGTTGAAGGAAATTCATAAGGGTAAATATGAGAGTATGCAAGCATACTTCTTAAGAATCACCGAGATCAAGAACGATCTCTTATCTATTGGGGAGACTATTACTGACGGAGAAATGGCACTCACAACTCTTGGAGGATTACCATACAAATGGTACGTGTTCAGGACTACTCTTCTGAACAATAATGTAATTCCTGGTTTCAAGAAATTATTAACTAGATACATTCAAGAAGAAACAAGGGTAGAAGAGCAAGAAATGCCCATGCCTAAAGGTCCTCCTGCTGCCTTTTCTTCTCATGATAAGAAAAGAAATAATTTCAGGACTAAATCAAAAGGAAAGGCTAGACCTAAGGGTGGAAGAAAAGGACGATGTTACATCTGCGATAAAGCAGGTCACTATGGAAGGGAGTGCCTTGATAAAAAGGACTCACACCAGGACGATGATCAAAATTCCTCCGATGGCAATCAAAGGAATGACAAATTCAATAGCAAAGGTAAGAGGAGAGTTGGGAATTAAGGAAGAGGACAACCATTCAAGAAGGCTAGAAATTCCAGGATGTATTAAATGCACCTGACCTCAAAAAAGAACCTAGTGTCCATCTCGGAAATGGAAGACAAAGGATACAAGGTAAACTTCAACGATGGCAAGGTACGTTTATGAAAAAAAAAATATTAAAGATGCGTTTACTCTTGGGTTTCGTGTTGATTCATTATATGAGGTTGATGGAAGTCCGCTAGGTGTCATGTCTTATGACACATCTCTTTAGTCCAAACTTTGGCATCAAAGGTATGCCCACCTTCATTATAAAGCTCTACTCGGTGTAAGACAAATGGTGATAGGGATGCCCGAATTCCGAGTAGAGAAAGAAGGTGTATATCTAGGATGTGCCGAAGGAAAGCTCAAAAGGGGACCATTCCCCTCAAGCCAAAGCAAGACCTCCGATATATTACAGTTAGTTCACTCAGGCATATCTGAGGATGGCATTAAGAGGGAGACTACTACACCACATACTCCTGAGCAGAATGGTGTGGCGGAAAGGAAGAACTGTATGATTATGGAAGCTATCTCTAACGGTAGATGATGTAACAATGCCTGATTTGGAGGAACCCATGGATCCTATTTATCCACTTGAGCCTTCCTCTTCTAGGAAGAGGCCTTCATGGCTTAGGGGGATACCTAATGATGCTGAAGGACATGCTGCACCCCAAGGAACCTTCCGTCAAAGTAAGAAACCTAACAGGTATCAGGGATACCGGACCATCATGAGCACAATCATACAAAATGAGCCTTCATCATTCTTAGATGTCGTCAAGCATCAAGTATGGAAGGATGCTATGACCATAGAATATGAGTCTATTATGGAGAATGATGTCTGGGAAGTAGTTCCCAGACCCCAGGACAAGACAATTGTCACTTCTAAACGGCTTTACAAGATAAAGCATGCAGCAGATGGAAGTTCAGAAAAGTATATGGCTCGTTTTGTTGCTCGTGGTTTCTCCCATAAGGAAGGTATAGACTATGATATTTTCACCTATATAAGACCATCTGATTGATCATAGCCATTGTGGCTTCACAAGGATGGAACCTACATCAGATGGATGTCAAGACCGCATTCTTGAATGGTTCGATCAAAGAACAAGTCTATGTGGAGCAACCCGAAGGATTTGAGATTTATGATTGAAAATATCATGTATGCAGGTTGAAGAAGGCTCTCTATGGGATGAAGCAAGCACCCCGAGCATGGTATGAGAGGATCGATAGCTACTTGATGAAGCTAGGATTCACTAGGAGTGAAGCCGATCCTAACCTTTACTTTGAGGTTGAAGATGACAAGCCTCTCATACTGGTGTTGTATGTGGATGACCTCTTTCTAACAGGTGCAGACCCTCTCATTCACAAATGTAAGAGGGAGTTGGCTTCTGAATTTGAAATGAAGGACCAAGGACTTGAAGTGTGGTAGAAGCCAGGGGAAATTTTCCTATCTCAAGGAAAATATGTGGTAAAGATATTGTAAAGATTCGATATGATGGATTGCAAGCCTGTGACTACCTCGAGGATCTTAACTTTTAGAAGTTATATGGTAGTGATGTCGGACCAGATTTGGGAAATGCCTCTGAGTTTCAAAAAATCATTCGCGTTGATGTTCTTGGTGAACCTTTGTCCGAACATATGTTTTGTAGTTAGCATTGTGAGATCATATTTGGTTGAGCCTCACTAGATTGGTGCCAAGAATCTTCTAAGACGTCTTCACGACACAATCTCTCATGGATTGAGATACACTGCCGGAAATATGAAACTGCATGATTATTCGAATGTGGATTAGGCAGGTAGTGTGGAGGATCACTGGAGCACTTTTTAGTGTTGTTTCTCTTTGGATTTTTCTTCAATATAAGGGATGAGCGGGAAGTAGAAGTCGGTTGCCATAAGCACCACCGAGACCGGATACATATCTACGAGTATGACCTCGTATGAAGCTTCCTGGTTGGGGAAGCTCTTTAGTGAGCTGTTTGAACACATATCACTGTGATTCTCAGTAACAACCAGAGGTGGGATTCGATTATTGAGGAATCTGTATTCGTCGATTGCTCTAGTAGATAGACATCATTTGGGATATCGTAAGTCGATGAGCAAGGAGGCTCCATCGCATTAAGATGATGTACAGGTCGATACACCTTGTCAAAGCCCCGAGAAAAGATCTAATCTGTGATTTTCCCAAACAACTTGGAGTCGTCAAGAAACCCTTGTACAAGGGTCCTTCATGTTGCATACATTGAGCTCCGGGAGCTCTGAGGGCTTACGGTTCTTACTGGAGCAACATACGACCACAGGGTGACTCACCCTCTCCTAGTGGTGCGCACTGGAACAAGACAATTCGCTCTTTTATGGGAGAATGATGATTCGCTCTCTTGTGGAACAGGATGATTCACTCTCCTGTGTAGCAGGATGATTAGTTCTCCTGTGAGGCCTAGATTGATGTGTTCTCCATGGTGATTGTAGCAGGATTGATGTGTTCTCCATGGCGATTGTTGTTACAGGGAAAAGTGTCTATATAGAACTGCTCTATCCCACTAAGGTGTGACAGCTGCCTTAGAAACAAACAGAGTAAAGCTACTTTCATTTTTCCTTTATGAATTATAAATAGAGAGGAACAAGAAGACCAACCTCTGTCTTGCGCTAATCTCCTGATTTGATTCCTCTCTTCTTTGATAGTCTTTCGCTACCTACTCCCTTGCACGCCCAGCTTCACAAAGTACCTGTAAGATCACAGTAGCATAGCACTATACAAAGACATGGATCTATAATCATAAACAATCTAGGATCAGATGTAAATTGACCATACAAATGCAACAAATATTAGTGACACAAGAGTATGGAGGAAAACTAGAATAGCTTTTATTGATAAACAAGAAAGAGCCAAGAGGAGTTACAACCAGTTGTTCTGACCCAGCATCAACCTCTCAGCAAATAAGCCCCTCTTCACCTCATACAAAGCTTAGATCACCCAACAATCTGATGTTTTTCTCAAGAAACCAACAGCAATTCCTTACAATATGCAAAATTCCAGCCTCTGGATCTCTGGGATGAGAGATCCATATATAGATATCTGTAATGGAGATGAGTCAGCTCATGATTTGATTAGTGTCTTCCCTCTGATAGTTCTTGCTTCCACTTGGAGATTGATGATCTCTTACTCATCCTTGGTCGAATTCAGAGAGGCAAGTGTCACAGGAGAAGTTTCTAGAAGCTTCCATTGCCTCTCCACCTCACGGAATGACACTGCCATTTGTCATTTCTCGCCCATCGCACCCCATAGAAGGGATTTTTGAAATGCAACACACCCACACAATGTATTTAGGTGAGATGCAACGCACTTGGCCAGTGGAGCTGCTGAAATGATCCTGTTTTGACCAATTCTGAGCAGTTTTTCGTGGAGAACTTCTGGGAGAAGCTGTAATCTGTTGACCTTGTTCCTTTAGGGGTTAGAACAACACTTTTAGGGACTTAGGAGCCCTTGGTTTATGGACATTTGATGCTTGGGGTTGTAGTGCCCAAAAATGTCTATAACAGTTGCCCCCTAAAGCATGAGGTCATTAATCTTTTGATGTCGGGTGAAATGCTTTATTATGAGGATCCAAAATTCTTTCAATGCTGGGAGGAGACTTGTAATAAGATACAATACAATACATTATCTTCATAATATTTTCATGATCTAGCTGAGGTGGGCATTCCCATGCTCAGCTTTATAAATTCATTTTCATGTACATAGGACAGACAATCGTCTGAGTGAAGATGATGATTCTGATAGAGCCATCATCCCTTTGATTGGATGATTATCTGTGCAGCCATGATGTACATTTGATGTTTTTATTTTCCTGAATGTATATTGCAGCCCAGATGGATGAAACTAGATCCGGGGTCTTCAATCTCGTTCGATCTTCACTCGAAGTACAAGTCTATCCATGTGAGAAATGTTCTGAAGTTGAACATGGAAAGACATCACTTGATTACCAGCCAATGATGTAAGATGTTAACAAGCGCGAGAGGAATCATCGATAATGATAATGACCCTCAAGGTACTGCAGTACAATTCACGTGGTGTGAATAAAGGACTTGGCGTCAAACACCACGCAAAATCTTTCGGTCGAAGGTCATTGATGTAAACCTGTCGCCGGAAGTGAGAAACTTGCCATTGAGGCATGCAAGCTTCAAAGTACTGAATGGGGTGTTCCTAGATCAACTTCTTGGATAATGAGCTAATGTCGACAAGAAGTGATCCGTCATAGGAGGGTCTTAATGAATCCCACATCAATGACACAGAACGGAGCAAATGATTTTAATGGAGGTGAAAACGATCTGGTGATATGAAGTTCAGGGTTGCGGTCATGAAAGAATGGAGTATAAATGTATTGTAGTGGGTGAGACACAGGTGAATTCTCTGAATGACTTCTCTTGAACATATCGACGACACTAACATGATGGATCGGTAGCATTACCCCAAATGTGGATGGTGTGATGGGACCATGGTGATGTGACCGGTGAATGAAACAACCCAACCTGACTTGGATGCGAAGTAAAAGTGTCATGTTCAAGAGCGACTTGCTACCAACAAAGTTTCTTCAAGTTTTCTTCCCAATTTTCCCCAGTCATTGCTGACCAGTACCTCTTTATTTTTGTCAAGCTTGAGGAGGATAACATATGCTTGTTCTATAATTTGCCCTTCGGGCAAACCCATCGCTATGTTTTAATGAGCCTAGCGATAGTAAAACTCGTTCTCGTCTATAGACAAGTTTGTCGCTATTAAAATTTTAACGAGTTTAACGACAAAGATAACTCGGTCCTTTTCAATTTTAGAGAGTCTGAAAAGGAACGTAAAGGAAACTCCAAAATTCCTTTTTCGTCATCTAATCCCTTAAGTCCAAAAAAGTATAAAACAATACAGAAGGGATGAATTTTTGATAGTTGTAACGAGCTGAACAAAACAAGCGCTCGATCTTTTTGTGTAATAATCCCTCAGGTCCAAAAATATTAAAATTTAGAGGAGGGATAGCACTTCCGGTCCCTTTAACGAGCTGGAGAGGCCAATGGCTCGGCAATCTTTTCATATTTTACGAGTCAATTGAAAAGAGCTTAAAGGAGACTCGTCTTTTGAGGAACGAGTGATAAAATGGGTAGCAACTGATTCCAGGTAAGGTTTGGAATTTTCCAATCACGGCAGTGTTACAAGGATGGCTAGTGAGATCACTCTTCGCAGCTGTTCCTCAAAATGGGTAAACAATCAAATGGAGGTGAATGATCGGCCAATGCAAAAGTGGAGGTGACGGTGCAAACACGACCAAGGCTTTAAAGGCTGAAGTATTACATTCACGATGGTTATTTACCAGAAATTGGTTCATTTTTTAATGAGCTTAAACTCTGGGGGAACATGTGCTCATTGCTTATGTTTATTTTTTAACGAGCATGAAGTCCGCGCTAAAACTGCTCGATTGAATGGTCTCTTTTTGACTTTACCATAAATAGCTTTGTTCTTTCAAAGATTGTACTGTATTTTCAAATGCTTCATCAAACTAGTCAGAAATGAACCATATATGCTTGAAAAATGAGTTAGAACACTAATATTTTACTTCGAACTACGTAAAAAGTAATGAAAAGTGTTTTTACCTCTCATTTTACCATTTCATTTGAACTTTGGTTTGTTGGAGCTTTGGAGGTGCTTTCCCCCTTTGATTTTCATCAGCTGATTTCGGGAGATTCTGTGGACGATTCTCGGCGCCGTCTGGACCAAGTAGGAGCTAAACCTGAGCTCTTTCATTTCATGCTTTCCATTTTGCATTCTGAGCTTGATTCCTGGTTTTTCTGAGCCTCTGGGGTTTGAAAAACTCGTTCTGCCTTCAGTGCACCCTCTGTGTATCGAAAGGTGCGTTGGATGTTGGCCTGTCTAATGGCCATCTGACATGCAATGCACCCAAAGCACTACTGTAGGTACGATGGGTGCAGAGAAGGAATTTTATGCACAGTTTTTGATGGAAATTTTGCCTGTTTCTTACCAAACTCAAGATCTAACTCTTCTCTTGTTTGTTTTTCAGAGATCTTTGGAGTAAGATGACCATTACATGGCGAGAACGTGAGCATGAAGAAGATGACATGCTTGCCCTACATGATCTGGTTACAGTAAACGCACTGCGGAACTGTGGCTTGCTGAAGTTTTTCCGCATTTCTAGCATGAGACAACAGATCAACTTACTGCAGTATTTGCTCGATTCTTGGGATCCTACCAACCAGGTGTTCCAGATCAGGGGTAAATCTATCCCCTTGACTGTAGTAGACATCTATTTCTTGACTGGCTTGTCGAGGTGGCGTGCCCCCATCTCTTTATCAGGTTCGGCCCGAGGAGGTGAATCTGTGAGAGATTATGTTCGTCGGTATTGCAGAGAGGGATCTCAGCCGAGTAAAGACGGCAAGATCATCATCCATGATGTCACTGACAGGTCCCTCAGGACTATTCTGTTTACTTTTGGTAGGATGGCTGGTGGTGCGGCTCTTCATGTAGCCCACTGATCTTATATGCAGTATGCCTTGGAATGCCTCCAACCGAAGGTGTTCAACTGGTGCGACGCAGTACTTCTTGTGATGAAAGAACAGTTGACCAAGATAAAGAGCAGGAGGTTGAAGAACTTTGGGTATGGTTCTATTTTGACCGCCTTTGCCTTGGAGAAGATACCACTGATGCAGCCGCAGTATATTGCACTCGATTTACCTCCACCTACTGAACCACGTATGCAGAGATGGGTTGACCATATGTCTAGGGATGCTGGTCAGTCTCAGATTTCATTTTCTGATACCTTCTTCAGGTGGTTTGATCGTCAGGAGATGGTTTATTCCGAGTATCCATATGCTGGCATGGACTTTCGGAGTGATCCAGATTTAGTACTGCCGGATGGCGAACAGTGGGGCGCCATTGGTAAAATATTTGACCATATTCCTGTTTATCGTTTTTCATTTATAATGTCCTTGTGCTTTATTCTATCAAGACTTTAATCAAACTCATGTGCTCATGCAGATGTTGGTCCTATTCGGCCAGTAGTACGCCTGAGAGTGCCAGCTGCCGCCCCAGCAGGAGAGGCTGTTGGAAGGGCTATCCTTCGCGACCTCGATGTGGCCGAGACTCTCACAGCGTTACAGGAGCAGGTTGAGGGTCTCACTCTTGGTATTCCAGATGTGAGGACTAACGAGCTGCCCTTGAGGTTGCAGCGGCATACTACTGGTGTGCCAAGATGATGGACTCGTCTCTTATGCATGATCACACAGGCTGTGACTTGCTATCACGAGCATCATTAAACTAGGGTGCCCCCTAGAATTTTGCGTTTTTGGTCACTTGACTGATTTTGTCTTGGTTACAGAACATTATGTGTAAACCATAAACAGTTATATATATTTTTGATTTTCGGAGTTTTATTTTGGTTAAGTTACATGATCCAAATGCAAACATTGATGGTATGCTTCTTTTTATAAATGTTGCAAATGTCTATCTAACACATATTTGCCAATGAGTCAGTTAATGTGTTTAAGTTTCTGGAAATATGTTGATATTGAATAAAATCAAATTGTCTTTCCAAAATCTTAACCCTTAGGAACATGCCAGTGAGTTGTAGTATGACGAGTTGTGAGTCTAGCCTGACAATCAGTCGGCGTATACCATGTGTGATGGCATCAGAGAGAAGTTATATCAATGCGCTATATTCAGCGATGTTATTTGTTGATCGACCAATACATACCCCTCTGAAACTTACTAACTCACCGCTTGGATCAAAAATGGCCCAGGCCGCGGAAGATAGGTTCCGCGAACTACGACTCGCTCCGTCGGCATATCCAACACATGACTCCAATAGGTTTGACATCTGCAATAAATGTAAAAAGTGGATTACTTGACCAAAATAAACACTTTAGCGAAAACAAAAACATAACAAAAGCATACGTGTTACCATTACGCATAGTAACGCTTGAGGTACAACCCGTTACGAGGTTGCGCCAGTGGAATTCCGTCATAATCCATTAGCTCGTAGGCTCCTTTTGCTAACACTCGTTTAACAATATAGGGGCCCATCCATAAAGACTTAAATTTACCTGCTCCCAATTTATCAGATTCTTGGTCATAAAGCAAGACCAAGTCACCTTTTGAGAAGACACGGGGTTTGACATTTTTGTCGAACTGCACTTTGACTCATTTCTTATGGGCTTCGTTAGCCAAAGCGGCATCACGACGGGTTTCATCCAATTGGATTAGTTCCAAGAAACGAGCTTCTTCTTCTGAAGTTCCAAGGAGGAGATCAATTGCGAGTTTGAGAGACGAGATTTCGTACTGGATTGGTAAGACTGCTTCCAGGCCATATACCAGTTGGAAAGGTGTAAACCCGGTTGCATTCCTTACCGATGTTCAGTAAGCCCACAAAGCTGAGTACAGGATTAGGTGCCATCTTCTTTTGTGTACTCCAATCATCCTTTGCAGCATGCATTTCAGGACCTTGTTGATTGCTTCAACTTGTCCGTTGGCTTGCGGATAATACGGAGTAGAGCTATCATGAGACAACCCTAGTTTGGCAGCTAACTCGAACATCATGTGATTGTGAAAATGCGATCCATGATATGTGACTATAGCTTGTGGTACGCCGAATCTGGAGACTACATGATTGAAAAAGAAGAGGGCAGTTGTTTCACCAGTATTATCTAATGTAGGCATCGCCTCGGCCCATTTGGTAAAATAGTCAACGGCAACTATGATATACCCATGCCCCCCAGTCGAGGTGGGGTTACATGTCATGAAATCGATGCCCCATTTGGCGAATGGCCCGACAGCAACTATTGGCTGCAGAGGTACGGGTGGTCTTCTGGTTTTGCTATCGAAAATTTGACAAGCATGGCAAATTCTGACTGCGTTTATGCAATCTTTAAACATTGTTGGCCAGAAGTATCCTGCTCGTAAGATTTTTTTCGCTGTAGCATAATCGGATTGATGCCCCCCACACGTGCCTGAATGGCAATCATTTAGGACTTTTTCGGCCTCCTCATGCATGAGGCACCTTCTCAAAACTGTATCGATGCCGCGACGGTAAAGTGTATCACCGACGATCATGTAGTCTTTTGCTTGGTATCGAATACGTTTTTGTTCGGAGCGGGAGGTGTTTGGCCTATATTTTTGGGTTTGGAGATAAATTATTATATCTCCATACCACTCATTACTTGACGATATCAGAAACAAACTTTCGTCCATGATTGTTTCTTCGGATGTTTCATCGTTGGACGACAATGGGAGATCGCATAATAATTCTGCGAAAACTAGAGCTTTCTTTGACTTGGATTTTACAAATTCCAGATCAAACTCTTGTAGGATTGCTATCCATTTTGAATATTTTCCCCCCAGCAACTGTCATGACAATATATAAGTCATGGGGTTGCAATCTGACATAATGGTAGTTTTTCGAAAGAGGACATAGTGTCGAAATATCTGTATCGCTTGAACAGCTGCGAGCGCTAGCTTTTTAACATAATAATATTTTCTTTCTGTATCATTTAAGTTTTTACTTAAATAATATATAGGATGTTCGATTCCGTCGTCTTCTTGAACTAAAACCATTGCGATGGTCGTATCTGCTGCAGCTAGATACAGGTTAAAGTCTTTTTGATAATCGGGGGCGTACATTAATGATGCTTTCATTAGGGAATCTTTTAAAGCATCAAAGGAAGCTTGCGCAACCTGATCCCAGACAAAGGGTACTTCCTTTTTCAAAAGACGTGTATATCCTTTAGCAAGTTCGGCGTAATTTGGAATGAACCTCCTTAGAAAGTTTGCTTTCCCTTGGAGTTTCTGAATCTGAAGCAAATTCGAAGGTGGAGGCAAATTTATGATTGCCTGAACCTTACATGGGTCGAGATGAATCCCATCCTTTGAGACTACAAATCCAAGTAAACGACCAGAACTGACGCAAAATACACATTTGTGTGGATTGAGTCGTATCTTGTAGTGTCGGCAACGTAGAAATATCGCTCTTAAATGCTGCGGGTGATCAGTCCGCTTTCGCGAATGAGTCGGAAGGTCCTCGAGGTATGGTTGAACGATTTTTTTGATGTCATGGAAGGCATAATTCATTGCCCTCTGAAACGTCTCCCCTGCGTTCTTTAAACCAAAGGGTAATTTTAGATATGCAAATGTGCCCCATGGACAAATAAATGCAGTCTTTGACTGGTCCTGTGGGCGGATATTTATTTGATTATACCCGGAGAATCCATTCATGAATGAAAATATTTCGCATCCGGCGCATTCATCAATTATCTGGTCGATGAAGGGTGTAGGGTAGTTTTCTTTTGGACAAGCTTGATTTACATCCCTATAATCAACACACACTCTAATTGTTCCTTGTTTTTTCATAACAGGGACAATATTCGATACCCAATCGGTTAGAGGAACCGGGTAAATGAAACCAGCATGGAGAAGTTTCTCAACTTCTGCCTTAATGGCAGCGACTTTCTTGGGGTGCACCTGCCGAAGCCGTTGTCGTACTGGTTTGACATCTGGATACATCTTAATTTCGTGTTCAACGATACTCGAGTCATTGCCTGGAATTTCACTATATGACCAAGAAAAGACATCTCTGAATTCGCAAAAAAGAGCGTCATATATTTCCAATTCTGAAGGAGAACAACATTTGCCAACATAAATATTCTCTACAACATCTGTTTTGGTCGAGATATTTATGGCGATAGTCTCTTCAATGTTGGACAAGTTTCGCTCGGAATCCACCGTGTTTACAATATTTGATAGAAAAGGAAAAACTGAGGGATGATAAAGGTCATCCGGGGTATCTTCTCCACAATCCGGAAGAAGGGAACGATGGTGGGAATCATTCCATGGTGCTCCTTCAATTACCATTGATTGAACAATTCCTTCGTCGGTGATATGCACTCGCGACCAAGGATCTGAAGGGGTACCATATTCCTCAGACCTGTCTATCCAAACGCTTGATGAGCGTTGATTTGGGTTTGCCTCCCATGCTAGGAACATTGATTGCTACAATATTTCTGTTGGGCTTGGAGGCAAAACCATTGCATGATCCATGTCGATATCATTTTCTGAGATCTTTTTAGAAGATATCATATTGCAGGTTCCTACTGACGCTACTTCTGCTAGATTGATTGGAGGTGGAAGGGCGAAAGTTCCCATTAATATAGGATCTTTTAGTAGGCCTACTCCGATATTTTGAAGCGAATGGGGGCTTCCATGGATCATAGGAATGCTTCCCGTAACTTGAGAACCATTGGGGAGGAATTTTTGTTGATCGATGATTGTAATCCCTCCTTGGAAGGGAAATGCAATCTTCCTAAAATAGGTTGACACAACGCCAGCCATAGCATATATCCATGGTCTTCCTAGTAGGATGTTGTAATCGAGATTTCCATCGATTACTTCAACATCTATTTCTACTATTTTCCCTCCTAGTTCAACCTTCAAGTTACTTAAAATACCATATGGGGTATATGTCCTTCCGTCGAATGCTTTTAATGTCGTCGAAGATCACGACAAGGTTGGAGATCCTAAAGTTTTCTAGCAACTCATCGACATAATGCATGTAGATTCCCCCTCATCAATAATTGTTCGATGAACAGTTTTGTTGAGGGCTTTCACTTGAACAAGGAAAGCTAGTTGAGCTGGTAATTAAGGATCGTATCCTTTATGATCGAAGGATACAAGATTGGAATCCTTTAGGTCTATCCCACCAAAGGTTGATAATAAAGCCTGCTTTTGGGAGAGTCGACATAGCGGATGGCGATTGGGCCAAATCTTCCACTATATTATAATGTTGTGCCGCTCTAGCGCGGGGATTAAACGTTGACTTGTGTACTACTCCCTTTGGCGGTTTTATTGTCAATTCAGGAATGATGGGCAGCACAACTTCTGTCGAAGTTATTGTCGAACTACTAGGTTGATCTTTATCCTTGTTGTTCGACAGCTATGGATTCCCATAATCTTTGTTCCTTGTCGATATCAAAGCATCATTTTGTTGTTTTGAAACCAACAACATTAGCATGATACGGGGAAGCATTTCCACTTTCAACCAGATTTGTTCCTGGATTTGGAAATGGATCAGTTAACACTGCGGAGGTTTTTGAATTCTTGAAGAATTTTTTAAGCTCAGCTCTGTGTGGACAATCTGCGGTCCAATGATCCTCATCGCATATAAAGCATGGACTTTTTGGTTTCCTATTTCCAGGAGGGTTTGCAGAAGATTTTTCAGGTGATGATTCTTCCTGTTTCTTCTTCTTCCCTTTGCCTTTCTTCTTGCCCCCTGGTTGATTGGTTTCTTTGCCTTTATCTATCGATACGACATTTACTTCCGAGGCAAGAAGTTCATCTTTTTCATTTTGACCTGAAATCTTACGGGCCTTTTTGGATGTAGCCTTTGTCGATTTCGTGTCTGTTGCGCCAATCACGCCATCGTCGGCATGAGAGTCATTGTTTGATTTAGGAGGAGGAGGAACTGAGAATTCTGGTCTAGGGGCGTCAGGTATTTTATCATAGAGCGTGTCGGACTGAGTGTAAATCAAGTCCAAATATTGTGCACGAGCGATGACTTGCTCTTCTGTTACGACTCCCCCTTTTGCCACATCTTCCGTGATGGAAGGTAGTAATGACTTGATAAACCATTCAGCTAAGAGCTGATCGGGAACATATGTTTTTACCATTCTACGACGACGTCGCCACTCATGTATATGATCAGATATGTGAGTGGCCGTTGTCTGTTTGAAGTTGGTAAGGAGTTCTGTTCCCGTTTCATACCTTATTGGTAATTGAAAATGGGTTAAAAAGGTTGTGGCTAAGGTACTAAAGTTGTCGAATGAAGCTCTAGGCAATTCGATGTACCATTTTGCTGCTGGACCAGTTAACGTCCTCTGAAAAAGGTGAAGCCTAATCGAATCATCATTTAGGGTGTTTGATGAACACCACAGATGAAAGGTCATCACATGATTCGATGGATCTTCACCCGGATTTCCATTAAATTTAGGAATATCTGATGGAATTTTATGCGGAATCGCTGGCCACCAATGGGCGTAAGTGATTGGATCGTTTGTTAATCGATTTAAATCAGGTAACTCTAAAGTTGCCACGAAGGGTAACTGTTGATTCAGGTTAGGTGAAGCATACCCAGGATAAGATGGGATTGCCTAAGCAGTTGGTCTTTGCATACCGTCATAATGCATTTGATGCTGGTAACTTTGGTAAGGTTGGTGGGCATGACCATTGTAAAATGGTAGATTTTGACCGTTTTGAATATACAACTATCCACTATTTGCAACGATTTGTTGCTCAGAACCTTGGTATACTTGTTGGAATTGCGGTTGTTGGTATTGTACTAGCCATGGTTGTGAAGCCATGTGTTGTTGCTCGATACTAACAGTTTGACCAAGATGAGGGGTAATTGTACCCGTCTCAACCTGTGTCATTCCACCAGTCGGCGATCGTGGTTGAGTTGCAGGGTCAAGGGGCTGTTGCATTACAACCTGAGAAACCTGAGGTTGGCATACAACAGGTAGCGCTTGAACTTGCAACACCGTCACAATAGCTGGCGTAGTTGGTATATTTGGCATAGGTAAGCATTGTTGCATCGAATATACAACTCTTGGTTGTTGAGGTAGTATCGGTACTCAACCGCTTGAGGTAATTCCAGTATAACCCGAATGTTGTTGTGAACTCCCGTATGGATATCCTCTCGGAGGGGATAATGAAAGGGTATACTGCCCCCCATACGGTGGTAATCCAGAACTCAAGGGAATGGTTTGCCCTTGAGGGCCGGACTGCCAAAATTGACCTCTAAATGGATCAATTTGTTGAGACTCAACATAAGAGTTTCTGGATATTATTCCGGATGAACAAACAGGAACAGACCATACTGTAGAAATGGCCCCTGAGTTGGCTCCTTCTAGCGATTGAGAGCTAGTTGGGACAGATGGTATACCGGCGAACATTGTTGGAGTGATGGCAAGGAGTTCTGTCGTCGTTGTGTCAGACGACACAGTCCTAGATGTTGACGGTTGTTCAGACATTTCTAGTCTATCCAAAAGATTACCTAGCGATTCTACAGGAGCTTCCGCTGGCGGTAGACTAACTTCTGATGAAGAAGGATACAGAGTGATCCCGACTCCAAATTGCGATGGAGTACTAATTGGAGGATCTTCCACAATCTCTTCTATGGCAATCAGACTAGGTGGAAGGGGTAGACCGTCAGGTCCGTAGAATATTTCTGGTGCCGAAGAAGGTATGGAATCGGCAGCGACAGATGTTTGAGGAGCAAGACTCTCCGAACCAGTTGTAAATGGAACTGGTTCGGTAACACAAGTGCTTACCCTCAGACTAGGATCAGTACTACTGTCCTTCTATGGCTGCTGAACTTCTTCTGTAGAGGCAGGGATTCCAGAAATGTTTGGAGTAACCGGAGTCTCTGATGTTGTTGGAACACTTGTTCTAACTTTAACAGGAGATTTGGAACCGGTTAAACGAGTTCGCTTTGTCCATACTAGCTTCGATTCCGGAGACAAAGACGGTTGACTCGTAAGCCTCCGCGAACGACGGGGTTTCAATTGACTTTCTTCCACGATTACGGATTACTCGATCAACTAAAAATAAGGGGGAAGTATTTTTCCGAATTAAATGAATTTTAGACGCTTTGACACAACTTGTTTTTTCAATTTTTAAGAGTCGAGAAAAAACAAAAGATGACTCTAGTCTCCTTCGATTTTTAATGAGCCTGAAGTGACAAGTGCTCAGATGGACCTTTTCTGTTAAAGAGTCTGAAAAGAAACGAAAGGGACTGCTCTGGAAATCTAGGTAGAGGGATTACCAAACCAATCGCAAAACTACAGAATACTTTTTACGGTACAGCAGTCAATCTTCCCGAATTTTGTGTTCAGTGCATTGCGATTGATAGGGCGGCAGACACGGCTTCCTATGGATAAAGGATTAAGCCTATTGGGGTCTCCCAAAATATACTCTACAGTACGTGGCAGCACAAGTCCGTACAGGCACTTATCGCCTCAAAGTGGAGGAATCACCCAACCATCAGTGAGAACAACAGTTACCAGGTTTTACGACGTCGGAATACGTCTCTAGCCTAGACTTCTAAATGTTGTGCGTTAAGTTCCAAAGCGTTGTTAGATTCATTGAATTTATTTTATAGTTGATCTTGTTTATGAAGTTTGCCTTTCAGGTTCACCGCAAGATGTAGATGTAATTCCTAAAATGAAATCTAAGATGATAAACAAACTTTTTATCTTCTTTGTTCAATGAAAATCCTAGCTACTAAGGAAAGAAAGGCAGAATTTTTTTACAAAGAGAAAAGAGCACACTCTAAATGCACTTTCCTAAATAAAACCAATCAGACTGTCTATATGCAAATGCACATGCATGTATTTGTTTTCGACTTTCTTAGTATATGAATGATAAGAAGAAAGTTGATGCACAAATCTGAATTTCTTTTCAAGCGACAAATATCAACAAGTTTCTTTTCGAAATCAAAAATGGAGACGATCACAACACCTTATGATTTTGAAATGAATACTCGTTTTCGACACTGGAAAAATTACAAATTCAGACCAAAAACAATAGTAACAGGATAATCGACCATCTATAGCAATCAAACTCTTTCCTACGATTGAAATCGACACTTGCGACAGTTTCAAATCAAAGGACGACAGTACGATTATGCTACTTTTGCAAAGGAGAACTGAAAATGACTCAAAAAACACACAAAAACATTTACAGTTCTTTTGTACAAAGGAGGCAGAATAACAGCAAGGAAAAGGGGTTTCAAACAGACATATACTGATCACAGGCAGCAAAATTCGGGAATAGAACTGGAAAGAATGAATCACAGAAACCAACACTGCACAAAGCCTAGTCTGATCAGTGCAACTGCAACAAGGAGAATTTGAAATGCAGCGCACCTTCTCCACTCGAGAAGTGCGCTGAAGTTCAGATTCTCTGAACAGTACCTGCGCTGGGCCAAAAACGAGACTCTGTTTGGGTTCCGAGTCACAGTTTGCAGTTCAGTTCATGGGTTTTGGCCGAGCAAAAGGTAATCAGTAATGCAACAATCAGGGGTAGATCTAAGGAGGATCTAAGAGCTATCACAAGGGAAATCAGAGAGTTTGTGAATCAGTTGTTTAAATCATAAATAGATCCAGTAGATGGACTGAAGTAGCAGTTATCTACTTTGCATTTGCTATGGCAAATGCAGTTCGAATGCTACCTGTAAGTTTATGAAATAGACAACAAAGAATGATAAACAAACAAACTAATTTCTCCCCAGCGGAGTCGCCATTTTGTTACAGGGAAAAGTGTCTATATAGAACTGCTCTATCCCACTAAGGTGTGACAGCTGCCTTAGAAACAAACAGAGTAAAGCTACTTTCGTTTTTCCTTTATGAATTATAAATAGAGAGGAACAAGAAGACCAACCTCTGTCTTGCGCTAATCTCCTGATTTGATTCCTCTCTTCTTTGATAGTCTTTCGCTACCTGCTCCCTTGCACGCCCAGCTTCACAAAGTACCTGTAAGATCACAGTAGCATAGCACTATACAAAGACATGGATCTATAATCATAAACAATCTAGGATCAGATGTAAATTGACCATACAAATGCAACAAATATCAGTGACACAAGAGTATGGAGGAAAACTAGAATAGCTTTTATTGATAAACAAGAAAGAGCCAAGAGGAGTTACAACCAGTTGTTCTGACCCAGCATCAACCTCTCAGCAAAGAAGCCCCTCTTCACCTCATACAAAGCTTAGATCACCCAACAATCTGATGTTTGTCTCAAGAAACCAACAGCAATTCCTTACAATATGAAAAATTCCAGCCTCTGGATCTCTGGGATGAGAGATCCATATATAGATATCTGTAATGGAGATGAGTCAGCTCATGATTTGATTAGTGTCTTCCCTCTGATAGTTCTTGCTTCCACTTGGAGATTGATGATCTCTTACTCATCCTTGGTCGAATTCAGAGAGGCAAGTGTCACAAGAGAAGTTTCTAGAAGCTTCCATTGCCTCTCCACCTCGCGGAATGACACTGCCATTTGTCATTTCTCGCCCATCGCACCCCATAGAAGGGATTTTTGAAATGCAACGCACCCACACAGTGTATTTAGGTGAGATGCAACGCACTTGGCCAGTGGAGCAGCTGAAATGATCCTGTTTTGACCAATTATGAGCAGTTTTTCATGGAGAACTTCTGGGAGAAGCTGTAATCTGTTGACCTTGTTCCTTTAGGGGTTAGAACAAAACTTTTAGGGACTTAGGAGCCCTTGGTTTATGGACATTTGATGCTTGGGGTTGTAGTGCCCAAAAATGTCTATAACAGTTGCCCCCTAAAGCATGAGGTCGTTAATCTTTTGATGTCGGGTGAAATGCTTTATTATGAGGATCCAAAGTTCTTTCAATGTTGGGAGGAGACCTGTAATAAGATACAATACAATACATTATCTTCATAATATTTTCATGATCTAGCTGAGGTGGGCATTCCCATGCTCAGCTTTATAAATTCATTTTCATGTACATAGGACAGACAATCGTCTGAGTGAAGACTGATGATTCTGATAGAGCCATCATCCCTTTGATTGGATGATTATCTGTGCAGCCATGATGTACATTTGATGTTTTTATTTTCCTGAATGTATATCGCAGCCCAGATGGATGAAACTAGATCTGGGGTCTTCAATCTCGTTCGATCTTCACTCGAAGCATAAGTCTATCCATGTGAGAAATGTTCTAAAGTTGAACATGGAAAGACATCGCTTGATTACCAGCCAATGATGTAAGTTGTTAACAAGCGCAATGATGTAAGTTGTTTTGACCAATCCTGAGCAGTTTTTCATGGAGAACTTCTGGAAGAAGTTGTAATCTGTTGACCTTGTTCCTTTAGGGGTTAGAACAACACTTTTAGGGACTTAGGAGCCCTTGGTTTATGTAGATTTGATGCTTGGGGTTGTAGTGCCCAAAAATGTCTATAACATTGTAGCAGGATTGATGTGTTCTCCTGTGAGGCCTGGATTGATGTGTTCTCCATGGCGATTGTAGCAGGATTGATGTGTTCTCCTGTGAGGCCTAGATTGATGTGTTATCCATGGCGGCCTGGATTGATGTGTTCTCCATGGCGATTGTAGCAGGATTGATGTGTTCTCCTGCGAGGACAGGATTGATTAGTTCTCCTGTCGAGGCATCCTACCCATGCAGTCTAGGACTCATGGGAAGTACCTCTCATATGATCAATGAGCAAGGAAATGAAGTTAGGGACCATAGTAGTACCGATGGATGCATCGTTGTATCTACCGTACTCCCTACGCTAGGATGACCTCCATTGATCTGGGATCAATGATACTGGTATGGGACCAGTGGTAGGAGTTGTACCATACTATGACACTGACTTCGGGTTGGTTGAGACCGGTCTGGGACTAGTGGTACATACTCTGAGACTGACTTCGTGTCAGTGCAGTACTGGTCTGGGCCCAATGAGAGTGGTACATACTATGACCGGTCTGGGACCAACGGTACATACTCTGAGACTGACTTCGTGTCAGTGCAGTACTGGTCTGTGACCAATGAGAGTGGTACATACTATGATGCTGACTTTGGATCGGTTGAGACTGGTCTGGGACCAGTGGTACACTCTCTGAGACTGCGATACTGGTCTGGGACTAGTGGTAGGAGTGGTACTTACTATGAAGCTATCTTCGGGTCGGTTGAGACTGGTCTGGGACCAGTGGTATGCACTTTGAGACTAACTTTGAGTTAGTGGAGGATGATACTGGTCTAGGACCAATGGAGTTGTACTCACTATGACGCTGACTTCGGGTTGGTTGAGACTGGCCTGGGACCAGTGGTACATACTCTGAGACTGACTTTGAGTCAGTATGATACATCCTCGATCATTTCTTATTCTTCATTATTCGAACAAAAGCAGAGCAAAACAGAACAATGCAAGAGCATAGCAGAATAGAGCAGAACAATACAAATCAGTACAGGGCAGAACAAGACAAAGCAGAATAGGAAGAATAGAGTAGAGCAGGGCAAGGGTCAGGCTGTACAGGGTAGTGCATTTGATGGATGAATAGTAATGACTGATAGACAGATTGCAGATGAAGTTCTCCCTAGTTGAGAAGGAGTTTTAAAATTGGAAACTAGGGCCAACCTTCATGTGGGTCATCTTACTCATGGCTGATAATATGTTCATTAGATTCCTCTCATCGAGAGGTGTAGGATTGATATAAAGATCATCTGATTCCGATAAGTATTCATGGAGATATGAATTTATTTTGATTATGGAATTATTATCAAGCCGACCTACAATTCATGTAGGCTCAGAAGCCCAACAGTCACATGTATTCAAACACCAACGTTGTGTATAAATATAGGAGGAATTTTCCTCATTTGCAGTCACTCATCTCATCACATCTCTCACTCTCTACTGCACAGAAAAGAGTCTATTCTCTACTACGCAGAAAAGGGTCTCTCCCTCACACATGTGAAGCCGGAAGCTGCTGAAACTGAAGCTACAACTGAAGAAGTAAAGTTTGACCTACGTGGACTAGAAGATCTCCTCATATGAACTGCACTATAGGTTCATCTGAACCTCCTCTGAAAGCCCCAACTTTTGGTGGTGGAATCAAGTCAATCCGACTGACGGTTTGCAAGATATCGACTACCCTAGTTTGAAGGAAGTTGCTGAACTGAAGATGCAACTGCAGAAGTGGAGTTTGACCTGCATGGACTAGAAGATCTACTCATCTAAACTGTTCTGTAGGTTCCTCTTAACCTCCTCTAGAAGCCGCAACTTTTGGTGGTGGAATCAAGCCGATCCGACGATCGATTTGTGAGATATTGTCTACCCTAGTTTGACGATGAAGCCGCTAATGTTGATGCTACTGATCTAGGGTTTGCTACTGCTGATATAAATCAGATTTATTGTACTATTTATCTCTGCTAAATTATTGAAGATAAAAGAAGATTTGATCAAAGGGTTTCCCCACACATTGTGGGGTTTGTCCCTGGCTAGCCGCCACATCTTGTGTCTCTTGTCTTGGCTTGTTTTACGTCGATCGTTTAATGTTATATTTGCACTTTACTTTATGTACATGTGATTGCTAATCTATGAATAATAATAAGAAATAAAATTAAACTACTATAAGCATAGAACATACCATAACTTAACAGAGAGGCAAGTGTCATAGGAGAAGTTTCTAGAAGATTCCATGATCAACCACCTAGCAAACTGTCTCGGACATTTGTCCATCCTCGCCCATCGCACCCTATAGGAGGCCTAATCAGTATGCATCGAACTTGAGTAGTGTACCACTCAGTATGCATCGCACCTAGCTAGTGTAGCAGTCAGTATGGTTCAATTTAGGCCATTTCTGGATGGTTTTTCAGGTGGAACTTTTGGGGAATGATGTAATCAGATGACCATGATCTTTTAGGGTATGAAACAACACTTTTAGGGGTTGAAAAGCCCTAGTTTATTGACATATAAGATTGGGGTTGAAGTGCCTAGATATGTCTATAACAGTGGGAATTGCGAGGTCTATGTTACATGACCAAGGCCTACCTCTGAATTTATGGGCTGAGGCATGCAGCACAAGTCTCTTTGCAGAACCAGAATCTTCATCAGATTCTAGATATGATTACACTGGAGAAGGATTTCTCGAGGAGAAAGCCAGATGTGTCTCACTATAGGATTTTTAGAGCCTCTGTTTACTGCCATATATCCAAAGAATCAAGGAAGAAGCTTGAGTCGACAACAGAGTTGGGGTATTTTTCGATTACATAGGAACTCTTCACAACCACCATGTGTACTTACCTTCCCTCAAAATGACAGTTGTGCGAAGTGGAGTAACGTTTGATGAGGAGAAAACGATCTGGTTCTCTCTTGAGAGGGAGTTGTTATCACCAAAAATTGATCATCTATCCATAACCTACTAGATGGATCGAAGTACATCATGTAGAGCCAATTTTACCATAGTAAAATTTCTTTCACTATAAGAAATTACTTAATAAACCACATTTGTTAAGTTATTCCTGGTTAAACCCATGAAGAATAATTAAATAAATCATTATTTATTTAATTATCTTCTAGGAATAATTAATTAAGCCATTGTTTAACTAATATTCCTTGTCATATTTGATGCAATCATGAGAGATAATTAGATAAATCATTATTTTTCTTATTTTTCTCTAGGAATAATTAATTAATCATTATTTAGTTATTATTCCTTGTCAAATTTGACTAAATCCTCTAGGAATACTTAAACAAATCATTATTTGTTTATTATTCCTTAACCACATTCCTTGAGATGATAAATAAATCATTTATTTATTTATTATTTCTAAATAAAAGTATTTAACCAATTTAAATACTTTTTCCCTCCAACAAAATATAATAAACTATTCCAAATGGTTAATTCTAAAATTTGGCTAATAATATTTTATTATTTTCCACTATTTGAGAATAACCTAATATTTTGTTATAAATTGGAGGGTTTTACATCCATTCTTCACTTTGGATCATTTTCATTGTTGCACTCATTGTTGTAACTTTGATTATAATCATTGTCGCTTACCATTTGCCTTTTCCATTTGAGTTCCCATTGAGCTCAAACATTTTTTGTTGGGTTTACACATTGTAGAGGAGAGAGACTCTATAGAGTTGAAGACATTGAGGATAGCCAAGAACCCATCCCACAGAGGGGGACTAGTAACATCATTTTTTCCCTTCATAGGTGTCATATAATAAAATCTATTCTTTATATCTAGTTTCCATTGAGTTATTGGAGTTATTTGCGCTTAATTCCTTATTTCATCTTGTTGTTTAACTATTTCTGTTGCATAGATCATAAGTTTGGCAGGTTTTGTTTCTATCATTTGCTACAGATCCACACTATTTTACAGCCATTTTTACTATTGAGGTTGTTTGTCATCCACAGTCTAAAGTGGTTTCTTTTCGTACACATTTGAGAAGAAAACACTCCTACATATGGCGACTCCACTGCGTTTTTAATTCTGATTCAAAAACTTGGGTGACCTTCAGTTTTTAGCTTAGGGTTTTCTTTTTTCATTCTCTTAATGTTGTTTACTAGCATTCTAAACCTAGAACAATCAAATTTCTAACTTCCGAAATTTTTCTGGCTATTTCCGCAGGTCATAGGAACCAGCTACGATAGAGATGACAATTTTTTCCGTGACCTGCCGCCCAAGAAACGAGGACCAGAAATCACACTTTTCATCCCCAAACCTACGTTCTGGAGGTCCAGAACGCACTTTTTGTCCCAAAAAGTGTGATCTCCCCTAAATCAGGTCAATACCTGCGATTTTAGGGTTTCCAGGAATTCTTCTTATCATTTTTTGGGTTTTACTGAGAGCACTATGCTGAGTTGGTTGACCATTGTCTTAGTCCACTTAGGCCTTGATCTACTATGTTTTTGTCGTCGAAGTGGAATTTAGCTCCCTATGGCTTCTAGTACACTTCCACCTTTTAAGGAGGAATTTAGCTAAGTAAGAACTCTGAGTTTTTGCAGAGCTTTCAACCATATATTTCAGATCTGTATCTTTCTTTTTCAGATATTTAAAGATAGGTTGTTTCCATCGAAATTTCCCTCTTGAACCTTGTTTGGTCATTTTCCTTAGGGTGCCATTGTTTGCCCTAGGTTCCACACCCATCGACCTATTTTTTCCAGTGATTTTCTTCACTTGTTTTTTGTTGTTACTGCACCAATTTCCAGTAGCATAGTGTCATTTTATCCTAGTCATATTGACGTTTAGATCTCTTGGCCATTTTAGTGTGTTTTCAGTTGATTTGAACCAACACACTGTTTGCAAACCTAGTTGGGGTCGAGTTTAGATAGTTGATTTGTTGTTTATTTTTTGTTTTTCATTTCAGTTTATTTACATTATTTCAGCAATCTTTTTCTTTTTCTTTTTTCAAACACGATTTGGGCTTAATTAATAAACACACATATTTTCACACACAAGCACACCTTAAGCAAAGGGCGCTTGGTTAACACTGCCAAGCCAAGTCTTAAATTAATTAATTTATCTCCCCAACAGAGATAGAGACATTTTATTTATCTCCCTTCACCATTTATGTGTCACTTTTGTCATAGATATTTTTAATTCTTCATCCTCAATTTCCACTTGGACATACTACTCCTCCCCGTAGGGTTCGAGTTTATCCTCCCTTGAGTCCCCATACTGAATCTTCTTCTGGTTCATCTGATTCCTCATCTGATTCCAAGCCTCCTTCACCGCATATTGTCATCATGTCAAGACCCACTGCAGGTGTAGGAAACCAACCTAGTGGTGGCTCTGGTTCTACCCCAGTAGTCACATCTAGCGGAACCATTATAGGAACCATCCCGACAACTCCTTTGCTACCTTTCATGGCTGGGTTAAGTCTCCTAGATTTTAGCCAGTTGATTAACGACCCCATACACCACGATGTTGGTTGGCCAGCTATGCCGACTAAGCTTCCCTCAGACATTCCCAAGTTTGAGGGTAATTCTAGAGAGGACCCCACTAATCACGTCCACTCCTTCCATATGTGGTGTTCATCTAATTCCATCACCGATGACTCCATTCATCTTCGGTTGTTCCAATGCACACTCACTGGAGATGCTGTGAAGTGCTACGTTGACCATCCCACTGCTTCTCATTCTAATTTTGAAATGCTTGCTAAAGCATTCCTTTCATATTTTCAGTTACCTCTCTATTACGAAACTGGTGTGGAGATCTTGAACACATTTCGTCATTCCTCTATCACCCGTCTTTCCGACCATGTCCAGGAATGGCGTAGAAGGAGGAGCATGTGGCGTGCTCCTTCCTTTGAATATCGTGTCTACCTCGATTGGTTTCTTAGGAATCTTTTAGCGCCCATTGCCAAAGATGTCACATCTCACTTTCCTTAGATAGAGGAATAGGCTCTCTAGACCGCTCTGAGATATGACTCACTTTATGCTCAATACAGTTATGTCTATATCGTTATACCAAACCTCCCTCGTCCTAGTGGTGCCAATGCACTGGGGGAATCTCACGCCACCAATGGTATTGTTGGAGCTATTTCACATCCTTCATTGTATACTCAACAGAGTTATGGTTGTCTGCAGGGGGCACCAGTTTCTCAAACACTTATCTCCCTCCTGCTAACAATGTGTATTCAAGATAAAGCACATCTTATGCATTCACCCAACCACATCAGCAGATGACAGGGCCAACTAGTTCTCAACATTTCTACCAAACCATTTCCCCTTCACCATCTTACACCTATGCATTGTCGAACACTCCAGCCCCTCGGGAATTAGCGCTGCAACCTCCCATGCAGCCTCAGCCCCAGAAGCCACCGCCCCCCAGGGTCAAGTGTATGCACAGTAGAGTGTGACCAATCCCCAAAATTTGAAGAAAAAGAATAGGGGGAAGGGTAACAAGGGTAACCAGGGTAATCAACCTAATTAACCCTAGGGCACCAGCCTAACACCATCAACCAGCAAAAGCAGAACAAGGTTGTTCTTGCGAGCAAGCCTTGTGCATGTTGTGGTATACATGGCCATTATACTCCTGATTTTCCCCTCTTACCTTAGATGTGCCAAATGTGGGAAGCCCAAGCACCTTCTAGAGGTCAACTGCACAAGCAGCAACCACCTCGGGATCCTGCACCATCTCAACTGGTCATGCTTACAAATCGTTTCCCACAGAAAGGATTTGTTGCTGCTCAATCTCAGCAAGGTCAAGTAGCTAACACACCCCAACCTTCTGGTCCTAGTGACTACCAAATTCTCATGATGAATTCTAACGGAGTCAGTTCCTCCGAAGTTAACTTGTAAACTTGGTCACGTCAATACGACAAGGCATTGACTTCGTCTGCAACCGAGCCCAAAAACAAAGAATCTACTGAGTCTCTCGCGACACCAAATGGTCTGTTACATATCCCTCAGCCCAAGGTTGAGTCATATCCCAAGATCCCCAAGGGGCCATTGCGTTGTAATGCAGCTTCTAACTGATTTTCCCACACGTACATTATAGTAGACGACTTGGCACAATCACCTGTCGCCATGTCGATGCTAGAGGTCCTGTAGTCGTTTCCATCTTAGAAGAAATATCTACTAACTACTTTGGGGACATTAGTTCATTCAAATGATTGTTTGATTGTCTTTCCTGTTTATGCGTCAGAACATCCTCCATTACCATCATCCGTTGCTTTCCAGATCCAGTCTGAGTCCGTAATGCCATCATCTCCCGATGCATTATTGACAAAGGTGCATCCACCTACGTGATGTTCGCTGACGTTTGGAAGAAACTCAAGTCACCTAAACTATCCCCATCCACCATCACTTTGTGTGCTTGGGATGATCACCCCTCCTAGCCTCTCGGCATGTATCGCAATTGTCCAGTGACTCTTGCAGGAAAGACTGTTTATGTAGACATTGAGGTTATCGATGCCCCTCTAGATTACAACATTCTATTGGGTCGTAGTTACACTTATTCCATGTCAGTAGTCACATTTGCAGTTTTCCACAAGATTTGCTTCTGCCATGAAGGAAAGATCGTCACTATCAATCAATTGACGTACTACGAGCCATCATCCTTGACCTCCCCTAAGTCCATTATCTCATCGATGTCCGACAAGAATTCTGCCACCCCTCTCACTGATTTTTCACCTGGAATCTACAAAGATTCCACCTTGTTGGGTTCTTACCCTAGTCCTCCCCCTCCCATCTCTAAGCCTATCTCATCGATTGTTTGCATGTTACAAGAATCATAGGCTACTCAAAAGAAGTCTGGTACCTCTAGTCAGCTCCACAACACCCTGTTGTTACAACTTCAGCCGAGCCATCTGGATCCACCCCTCTAGGACCTCCTCCTTTTGTGGGTTCCTCTCCTTTGTTCCAACCAGGAACCCTTCATCCAGGTATTAACAATCCAAGAATTGTTCCTCTGGGACATTATATTGCAGGTTAAATACCTTTCTTGTTTCCTCCTTCTAGAATATTTTCTGTCCCTATCATGGCTTCGTTGAGTCTCCCTAATATGACTTTGGGGATCCTAGTCTGGTACATTGATCCCCCAGCGAGCACTCCGCCTGGTCAGCTCAGACCATATCATGCTTTGACCTGAGTTAAACTGGTCCCTACGACCTCTATCGTTTCTCTAGTTCCACCGCAACCTCAACAGGAACCCACTCCTATTGCGAAAGCATCTGGACAGGGGGCAAAGCTAAGAAGAAAGAACCTAAGGACAAGGCTCCCCAGAAAACGCCAGCTAGCCCTAAGCCTACAAAGTTGACACCTCATTGTGCTTTGTGTGAAGTTTTTGGGCATGCAACCAATAACTATCCTGAGCTCCCTTGCCTCAAGTCTGTAGCCCACAATATGTTTCCTGAGTCTAACATCCTGGTGGTCCATGTTACCTCTACAAAGAAACTTTAATTGTTGTGCTTGAATCACCCTTGTGCTTTGTGTGATAACTATGGCCATTATACCCATCATTTTCCTCATCTCGATGAGTTTTGTGAATACCTTCAGTCAGTTCGCGATTTCGAGGCCACTCGTAGTAGGTCATAGAGCCCTCTTCTTGTGAGTTTTGGTTCCACTCCTGCACCAGAACAAGGAGACTTTGGTCCCACCATCGTGATCCCTCCCCCCGATGTCGAGATGACGGACTCCACGGTCTATATCTTTTACATGTCATCATCCTTGAGATCCTCGCAGGAAAACCTCTCTGAGGTTCCCGCAGGTGCTTCTATCTAACCTCCCTCATCGAAAACCCGAGTCTCAACATCGGTAAATCTTCCATCTACTAGCTCGTCATTTACCATTTCAGATGATGCGTATGTGAACCTTCTTTCTTAGGATGATGCACCAGGTACTATCGTCGCATCATGTAGTCAATATTTCTCCCGTCCACCCATATTCCATTCTGATGAGGACATCATGGAAGCCATGTCTACCCCTTATTACCCTTGGGATGATATGCACCATCGAGTGTAATTCCTTCCATATTTTCAAACCTAGAAGTTTCCCCCCATCTTACTCATGATGATCGACGATGTATTCGATACCAGGCCCCTCGCTATCTTCTCATCGTCCATGACCTTTATCATTGCGCTGTTGATTGTATCCTTTGTCGTTGTCCCAGTCATCATTATGGCTAGGACATTACATCATTCGTAAGGACATGGGTAAAGGGGCATATCTTCTAGAGGATTTCGAAGGCCATCTTCTCCATAATCCTCGCAATGTGTTGAGTCTCAAAATTTTCTTCCATTTTCATCCATATTTCCATCATTTCATGACCAGTTAACCTTCATCTCATAACTATCTAGCCCTAAAAATCCTACATCAAGTAAAATATGGGTTAGAATCCTTATTTTCTGAAGTTATTTATTTTATGTATTTTAAGTGAATTTATAATTAAAAGCCAGGAAATTAACATAGTTTCATATACCTATATGTGTTATGAGTTTTGTGACATGTGTAGGCTTATTTGGAGGTTTTAGAAGGGTCTTACTTGTCCTCCCAAGCACAAATTCGAATTTCAACTCAAGAGGTGGACCATATTCCAAGGAGAAATATCATGGAAGTCTTTATGAGTCATAAGATTTGTATCCAATATTTAGGGATAAGTTGAGACAAGTATGGATCTATTAGATATTTAAGGGATCCGCATTTATTGAGCGAATAACCCTAACTCATGTATAAATAAAAGGTTCATCCTTCAAAGGAAGCCAATAGTTATCAGTTATTCATTAGCATCATATTTATGATTGTTCACTCAGCATGAATAATATAATTATCTCCAAAATTATGAGTTATGAGTGTTGTTTGATTCTTAATGTGTGATAGATGTTCATGTGTGCTCATTGAGGAATGGAAGGATCCCCATCAACTGCAATCTGCATATAATTGTAACATAATTTGATTTTTTTTATTTCTTTTCTGCAAGTATGATTTACTTTCTGCAAGATATATTTCATTTCCTAGATTTCATTTTATTGTCATTAAACTGCTTGCTTACTAGTTATCCTACTTTTCTTGCTTGACAACTAAATCACTAGTTGTTATTTACTTCTTTCTCACTAGTTGTTATTTATTGCTTCCTAGATTATCATACATTTGCTTCTTATAGTTGTTCATAGATTAGATTGTTTTTTAATAGTTTAGAAAGGCCATGGCGTTCATTCATTCAACCTTTAGAATTTAACTTTCATCCCTAGAATTTAATTCAGTTTTCTTGCACGTGATTTCTTTTGCAGTTTTCTTTAGTTATAGTTGTAATATGCATTTCCATTCTAAACAATCTTTTTACAACAGTTTCATTTGAGGTCCCATATATTTTGGTTTGCTTCTAAGTTTACAAAACCCCCGGGTTCACAAATTAAATGATAGGGATTTATCATACAATTAAATTTCCCTACATTTTGGCATCGTCGTCAAGGAAGCAAACTTAGATGTAACTAAGTTAGGAATATTTTTTAGGAAGTATTTTCATTTAGGGTCATCTTTATTTAGAATTAATTTCATTTACACATTTTTTATTTAAGTTTATTTGCATTTGCATATAGAAAACATAGAAATAAAACACAAATCAAAAACCCCATTCACTAAAATAAAAACATAATAAAATCCAATTGCAACAAACGAGATCTGAAGAGCTTTGCGTTATGACAGTTGAAGAAGATCAAAAACCTAAAGATCACATTCAAATTTGGTCTCAACTAGTCATTAGGCTACAATATTTAACGCAAATTTTCATGATCATTTCCAAGAATTAAATAGGGTTTATTTTTCAAGCTTGGATATGAGTTTACTCATGATCTTGCTGGGCAAATGGATGTATTGGAAATTATTTTATACTTAAGAGAATGTTTCATTTCTTTTTCAATAGAATAGGACTAACAAATAAAAACAAGTTTTTATGGTTTTTAGAATAAATTTACGATTTTGTGGTGCAATAAGAAGCACTCATTTACTAACCCTTAGCAGGAAAATTGCAATAAAACAAGCGATTGTGAACAAGGAGCACAAGTGAAAGTTAAAGAGCAATAATTTTAGGTGTGATCAATTATTTTCCGAATCCAAAAAAAAAAATCAGTTATGCTCTCTTCCTACGCTTTGTGTGACCTGGGAAAAAAATGATTAGTAAAATAAATAACTCAAATCAAATTTAATTTTCTTTTGATTTTTTTAAAAAATTAATAATAATAATAAATTTGAAAACAAATAATTTTGTTTTCCTTTTTTATTGTTTCTTTAAAAAAAACATATATACGTATATATTGTAAATTTCAAAAATGAAACATACATACATATAGATAGATAGATATAGATATAGATATATATATATATATATATATATATATATATATATATATATATATATATATATATATATATATATATATATATATATTTGAATTTATGTACATAAACCAAACAATACTTTTTTATTTTTTTTAAACCGCATAAAATCAACATGTACCTATGTCCTCGGCGTTGAACTTGATTTTTCAAATAAAGGGCTGGGAATTAGATCTCAAGGGTTTCACTGGTTTACGATCACCTTGAAGTTAAAAATGCAAATTTCAAAATTTCTGGTGCTAAAGAAATACTGAAATCTGTGGGATAGCTTGAGAGAGTTACTCCTGCTGGTGTGTGATTTATCACTCTCAGCAAGAAGTCATCACAGTAGGTTCCATTCATGAAATCATTATCACTTGCTCAAGTCAAAGGATCACTACAACTCGAATTTTCTATGTTTAGGTAGAGCAAAATCCTTAGAATATTGATTTCGTTGGATTTCTCCCCACTACAATCCCAACATGTACATCGCTGACATATCCATGTGCTCAAAGAAGTAATATTCCAAAATTTGTGGAGAGAGGATCCAAAACTAGCATTGTTGGGTGAACTAATTCTATTCTCTTGTCCCTCACTCCTCGCAATCCAACCACCTACACATCCATCTAACCAACAAGTGGATCACAGATTTGATGATGGTGGCCTTTTTACAAGATTCCAGATGTCCTAATTTCACCACCTTTCAGCAATTTCTTGAGATTCATGGCCGAAATATCCATCTCTAGAAACCAACGTATAACATGGAAATCATCACAGGAAGGATCCACCAAAATCCTTCCCCCTCTTCCGATTGCAACTATGAGATACGTTGTCACTGTGATATAGAAGGGGAACTCAAACAGGAATCCCCTTTGCAACTTCAAATGCATCTGTGTGAATCAGATACTTCGATAAGCTATGATACTCCTCCCTACCATGGCTGGGAACCTACACATGGCAGAGGAAAGACATGGTCATTGGAAGGGGAAAGGGGAAAGAAAAATAGCATCGGGCTCTATATCTCGAGTAACATATCCCAACCCAAGCGCACTCATTGAATGGGAGCGAGGATTGACAGTAGCCGTTACTTATCGGCAATGGAGAAAAACCCAAGGATTCAGCCAACTTATGAATTCATCTGTTGACATAATATCATTAATTTCTTTTTCACACACATTTTACACCCTCTCGCGCTTGTCAATGGCGGAAAGCACAATTTTACTGTGTTTTTTTTGTTTTAAGCAGGAAAAAGTAATAGTGTCGACTCTCATCAAAATTGTTAATCAATTCAATTAATTTTTAGCATAGGAATATTCCCCAGCCTTCTCCGAATGTATATTATGTTGAACTGGGTACTGGTGCCATTTTCCACGGTCATGGTATTGATAGCATATTACACTATTTCGTGTCAAAGCTCATGAATTGTGAACTATGTTGATGGTCTTGTGCCCAGAAGTTCTGGATGGAGACCATTCCATTGATGAAACCCATGAAGAGGCAGAGAATTTCTAGGTATAGCAAGTCGATCCAGGAGCAAAGCTCAGACTAACAACGTAAACAACCAGAACTAGGTAATAAAATGAGTTAACCGCCACATTGACTGATTCGAGGTAAGGGTTTGATTCCCTCGGTACCAACATTGTCATATTGTTAGTGGTGTGAGGTTTATCCCACGCAATAAAGGCGAGCATCTACATTTCTCTCTGGAGGATGTGTATAAATCCATTTCCAACTGTGAATAACTCAGCTAGACTAGAAACCATCGAGAAGGCAATGAAACTGGGAAGGGGGTGAATATTGTAAGGACAAACCACCATTCATTACCATCGGTAGGCAAGCAGCAGCAATGGGAATGGGAGTTGGAGTGATGCTCTTGTTCATTCTGGCTTCTTTCTTTGGAATCCTGAATACCAAAGTAGGCGTATTGCCACTATTTCCTCCTGGCTATTGTGTTTGTAAACCACTTAAGAAAAAATGTCACTAATACTACGAAATACAAACATATATTCGTTAGACACATTTCAAACATGCGTTCTGCCAGAACACAAGGTTGCTAGCTTGCATTTTTTATTCACGACGATTATTTCTACTGCTTTTTTTATTTCAAACTGTCAAGATCAGGTTTTGTCATCATCATTTTCTTGCCTAACTCACCACCAGAATGTGTTATTACATATATTACCAATTAGATAATAGCTCTATTACCACAGGTTGTCACTCTTTGGACCAAAGACAACAAAAGCTTCAGGGAATAAATAATATCTATCGGCAAACCTTACACATTGGCTGAGAAATACGACATGTTAAAGAGAACCAATAAGAGGTAGGTTCATAACGCTTATGACCATTGCTTAAAATCTACTCTACTATGTTCTCGAGTATTTAGAGTCACCCCTAAGCTTCCAACTATCTATTATATTGCTTATCTATTACTGAGGAAAGAGGAGTTGGTGGTGTCTTGATGCCAAGATTTGGATGGATCGTTGAATAAATCTTTAACAGTAATGATTTTGATGTGTTGTCGAAGTTATTTGATGTTTAAGGTGTTATGCTCTTATACCAATAGGTGTCATATTTCATGATTGACTTGATGGGCTATGTAATATGTTCATACCTTTCCTTGTTGCAAAGGTTTTCCATATTTTCAAAAAATTTAAAAAAATTTAAAAATGTAAAGAGGGTATACCCTAAAAGAAAAATCAAAGGGTGAAAAGAATAAGATGGTCAAAAAAGTAAAAGAAAATGAACCCCACCAAAAGAAAGACCAAGGAAAGTGTGCAAGTCTAAATGCCACTACTTTTACTCTTATGCAATAAACAATTGTGTGCAGCTTGTAACTTATGCCACAATTGATGAACAGTCAAACAGCTTAAGCTTGGCTAGTTCATATTTGAATTTTATGTTTTAGAGATAGAGAATAAAATCTGACCAAACTGTTTAAACTTGGCAGATAAGTAGATAGGTAGAGTGAATAAAAGGAGCTCAACAGTTTAATCTGAGCCCTTGGATGTAATAAGGTTAGATTTAGATAGATTTCTACATGTAAAAGAAAAGAAAGTGTGATAAGGGTTTGCCAGTCTAAGTGCACCCAAATAAAGAAGAAAAAATGTTAGGTTAAAGTAGGTAGGGTAGGTAGTTGATGTTGCAGAATCATATATGATGAATAATGTCTCTAAAATGTGCTAATCTTTCATTTTCATCATAAGTCCAAGGCATATAGTACATTGAAAGCATCTCAAGCAAAGAAAAGTCAAGATAATTAACTCCCCTTCTCATTTTCCCTAATTATTCACTAATTTCCCCTAAGAACTAAGGCATTTGCTAAATTGGAGGGGCTCAGAGCATTTCTCTGACTTCTGGAGGGACCGGACCCTCGGCCCAATAATTTAAAAGGCCTAAGTACTTAAACCATCCATAAATCATTCATTCACCTTCATAAGTCTTTTCCTAAGTAAAATCGCATTTTACTTAGGAAAAATTCACAATATTACATAAAAACCCCTTTTTTCCATTTTAAGCCTAAGTTTAAATACCCATTCTAATGTTTTTACTTAGCGCTTTTACATTTCATGTCATATTAACTATTAACCTATGTATTATATAAATCCTGCACCATTTCACCCTTTCCCGTAATATTTAAATATATATAAAAATCCCCCAAATTTTATATATTCTTCCCCTTTGGTTAATTATAACTGTAAAAACATTTAAATAGGATTAACTAGTTAACCCGTAACTAGTTAACAGCCTAACACCCCCGCTGCATTAATTGGGATTAATCAATCCTCACGGTTAATTAAGAACCCTCCCCAACCAATTATATCACCCCTGATACAATTAAACAATTCTTAATTGGGTCGAGCCCGCTCGCATTAAACCCTGCCGCATCGCGCCTCCCGTCAGTCGTCCGATCACGCCTCCATCATCCAACGACCATTAACAATATCGCGCACCACTTTGTGACCGCGCATTAGAGCGCGATCACAAAGTGGTTTTCACACAACGCCCCGACACGCATCGCAAAACCTGTGGAATTGCTGGCTCCCGGCCAAATACCACCCGTCTCCAAAATCAGTGCGATATCATACTACTTACCACCCTCCACATATGACAAAACGTCATTTCCCGCGCACGTCATCCGCCCGAAAACCAAAAAACCGTCGCCAACCTTAACTTTGTTAATAAAACAATTGAATGTCATTTTCATTGTTTTTTACTGTATACCAGTGTTCCCATGCAAAGGACGTCAAGGTCAACTTTCGAAGATTTCCAACCACCACCTTGCCAAGAAGATTTGCAGCCAACGCAGCCCAGAACCTATTAGCTACTGCATGTACCTGTTTTTGCACTATTTACTCTCTGAACACAGGTATTTATCCAATTTCCGCCGAAACGCTGCAAGTTTTGGTTTTACACTGTAAATTCCACAAAGAAAGGGCAAATTCAGTGCAAATTCAGTCTTTGTTTCACCATATAAGTCCCTAGACCTATTATTTTGCCCATTTTTCACCGAAAACCCAAATTCCTTTCTGAATCCACAAGAACCAGAAATGGAAACCCCCGTGGCTTTGACTGTTGCACCCATGAATGCCCCTCATAAAGATTTAGACTATCTACCTCTTGCGAATGAATACTTTTAGATAAAAGACTTATCCACTGATAAAAACCACCTTAAAGCCTTTTGCCAAAGTAGGGATAACTATTTGAATGGCTCTGACATCCTAGGACTGTGGGAATCCAACCTTCCCATGTATTTTCTCCCCTCAGTCCATGTTTTCCCTAATATAATCCACCAATGCCAGGCCAATTATGACCCTAACCTCAGAGCAGTTATGTCTCCAAGCCAAACAATCCTCTTTCCAATAACTGCTCAATCCATCAACGAAATGTTGCAATTCCACTCCAGTCAAGCTCTCACTCCCATTTCCATGGGATATTTACTTGAGAAATCCACTCAATTATCTCAGTCAGAACTGAATCGCATCTGTCAGACTTTCATATTACAGAAACATCAGCCCAAAGGCCCACCTCCTTATCTACACACTTTCTTCACAGATATGGGAAGACTCATTGTTGATATGATATCTTTGATTATGGGATTCAACACTAGTGAGTTTTTTGATGAGGTAACCCTAGTGTTGTTGTCAATTTTTACTCTTGGACAGCCCCCTGCTGTGAAGTATGATTATGCCTCCTATATTGCCAATAAGATTCATGACCAATTCCTGAGACTGGACAATGAAGGAGTCTTCAAATACACCACTTTCATCTATCATCTTATGTTGTATTATCAGTCAGAGAACTTCCCTTTCCCTGTCAGGAAACTTGACACTAAAGGCAATCCAAGGTTTGTTATCTTTTGGAGTCCCATCTTCCATGCATCCTTTGAATCCCCTTACTCATACAATGAGTTCATTGATCAATTTGTTCATCCAGCAACCACCTTATTGACAGGGATTTCCCCTCCTAGGATCAGTGGTGACATTAAGAGAATCCTACAGCTCTCCAAGCAGTACAGAATAGGTGATTGATATCTATACAAGGACCATACAGAAATCAGGATATATGGGTGTGAGCTCTACCCTTTCAAGTTACCAAAATATGTTCCAATGAGACTGTTTGCATTGGAATACTTCAGACAAATGATACATACAGACTTGGTCCATTTTCATAAAGCCAAAAAGAAAGCTCAACTTAGAATCAAAAATCAGTTAGGCCCTTTTGTTTGCAACGATAGAGAAGCATGGAGAGAAGCAGAGAGAATTCTAGAAGATCATCTTAAGTTGCACAAAAGTTTTGGGTGGAGGCCATATGACCCTAACAGCTTTATATGTGATAGAAGAATGAAGAACAGATTGTCACCCTACATTCACCATAGGATCCCAGAAATTGAACAATTTGCAAATATGGATGAATGGAAGGAAGGGACCCTAGTAGAAAATAATAGTGAATAGGTCAATATTGAGAATGTTATGAGAGATCTTGAGAAAACACTTGACTTAGATTCTTTTGGGCAGGTACCATTTGAGTTATCTCAAAGATCAGGAATTGGTGCCTCCATTGTTGGAACCTCTCAGCAACCTTCACAGGAAACCAGCACACCAGCCACAGGAACATCAAAAGGCAAGGAATTAGAGACCAGCATTCAAACCACAGAACAGTCTACAATGTCTAAGCAGCCTGAAACTTCCAAAGAACAGGCCCAAATACATACTCCTCCCACTCAGGGCAATGTGGGAGAACCTCCAGTTTTGCAAACTCCTCTAAATGAGGAAAGAAACAAAAAGAGAGACAGGGAAACAACTACCCCTGCCAGTGGACCTTCAGGACAACCTGGAACAAAAAGGAAAAGACTAAATCCCCTTTCAGAGGAGGAATTTGCTGAAGAAACTACAGATAGTCAAAGGGAAGAAAGAGTAGATAGCCAGCAAACTTTTCCAGTAGGAGGAACATCCACTAGCTCACAGAGATAGGAGCTAGAAAGACGACAAAGTACAGAGGTATCTTCTTTCAGGCCACTAGGGAAAGATGCCTCAGATATCAAGAAAACATTTACAGAAATAAAGGCCAGGAATGATCCATTAAGGCTCTAGGTTTATAATCAATATTTGAAAATGGCCCCCACAAATCAACAGAGATTGATGTTAGCCTATGACATCAAAGAAGGCAAAATGATAATGAGCTATTTCAAACCAAAGGTGCAATAGCCTAAATCAGCAGCAAATTATCTTAGAAAAAATTTTGAGGTCATGGCAAAGGATATTCATCCTTTGGATCAGATTGAATTGCATAAACAAACTGGAGAAATGATTTATTCAACCTTGATTGGTAAGGCAATGATGGCCCAAAGGTTGCAAAATTCCTTGGATAACACAACTACCCAACTACACTTGGAGAAAGCCTCCTCCCAGGCCAAAGATAACAGGATAAAGTCTTTAGAAGAAATAATCATTGGATTGGGTCATGATCCCAAAAATGTAAAGGCTACAGAAGCCTTAATCAAAAAGAAAGATGAAGATATTGTTGCCTTAAGGAAGCAGCTGAAGCTGCCTCCTTTAAGGCATCCACGGACTGTTGAGATCATAAAGCAAAAATCTGAAGAAGAGATTATGGATTTGCTCTTAAAACTTAATGAACGATTGAATGAGACTAAGCAAGAACTAGAAAAAGCATTGAAGGACAAGCAGGGAGAGTCAACCTCTCAGCCTCCCAATGTGATACTAGTAGTCTCAATTACAGTCCCTTTAACTCTTGGAGAAGCTTTGGAACCAAAAATTCCAACAACCACAGCAGAGATGGTCACAGGTACAACAACAACAGGAACAGCAGGAGCAGCACAGGATAGTACTGCCAATTTGAGCACAGAGGAACTAATAAAATCAATGGAAGACATGAAACTACAAGTTTCAGAGCTAAATAAGGTAAAAGAGCAATATGCCAACTTAGAACAGAGGTATGATCTCTCAAAGATAAATGTGGCAGAAAAGACAAGAGAGATTAAAGGGTTAGAAAACAAAGTGAAATCATTAGAAAAAGACCTTACATTTGACAAGCCTCTGACAGAAATCAAGAAAATTCTTTGGGCCAACATCACTCAATCAATAAATGATGTTTGGCCATCAATTCAAATAATTTTTGAGAAAATTGATTTAGTAAAGATAGCTCAAGAATAAGTTCAAAAGGCAAGGGCAGAATTAGGAAATATGCCTGAGGAAGCCAGCAGGCTCATACAGTTTTTGAATACCAGGAATAAATACCAGCTTGAAGATTTGGGCATTCAAGATAGAACAGGGACAATTCTGGAAGTCAAAAGGGTTTTTACTAAAAGAACTCTGATACAAAACTTAGAAAGAAGGTGCCATGACATGTAGGAAGAAATTAATGCTTTCATGAAGAGATTTGATATTTTTCAGAGTAAAGGGTTGCCAACTCCTTTAGTTATTCATGATAAACTAATGAGTCATAAAGACTATGTAGAGAAATTGAATAAGTATGCAGGCAACCAGGCAGGTCCATCAACAAGTGCATCAGCAACAAAAGCATTGCCTACAAGCAGAGTTCTCTATGACAGCCTAGAGAACTTGTTCTATGTCGAGCATGAGATAAAGCACTTATTTCCAATTCAGCCTACCTTTTTCAAGTACACAGAAACTGATGTGACCCTGAGAAAACTTAGAAAACCCAGAATACCGGAAACACAATGGTGGGAAGAAATGTTAGAAATTTTGTAAAATTACCCTGGGTAAATTTTGGTTATTTACTGTAGTAAGTAATGGTAAAGAGGATAAACAAAGGTCAAACAGGTCGAAGAGTATCAGAATAGGTAAAGAGTATCAGTAAAAACAGGGCAGCCAGCACAGAGTTACCAAAGAAGACAGCAACAAGCCAAATCATAGGGCCTACCTCCAGCACACTCATAAGAATAGGAACAACACAACATCAATTTACCTTTTCTCCTATCTACGAGACCATTTGTCTCTATTTTCTTGTAACTTATTCATAGTCATCCTAGAATATATCTCACTCTGTTATGAGATATTTTTTGTAAAGTTTTTTGTATAAATACTCCCTCAATTGGAGTATTGAGAGTGGATTCTTAGACATTGCTATAATACTGATTACTTTGGAATAAATTACTTTTGGACAAAATTTTGTATGGCTAGCTGGATGAAGAATTGATGCAAAGGACTTTTCACAGTATTCTCGAGTCAGACATTGGATCAATAAGTCTTCTATATCTCATGTTTTAAATTTTTCTTGTTTATTATATCATCTATGTTTCATATCTGAATGATAAACGAAAAATAATAATTCAGAAAGTGCTTGAGTGCAATCTGTTTTCAATCGTTGTTATTCTTAATGTTTTCCTCTGAACTAGTATAAACAGTGAATTCTTAATTGCTCTTGTTTTCTAGTTTATTCACTTTGATTATTTAGTAAAGAATTCTTAACTGCTCTTTATTAGTAATCATTCAAGTTCCCTCTTTCGAATATGTTGAAGGATTCTTAACTACCCTTCACCCATTTTGAGTCCATTCCATCTATTTTAAGTCTTTATTTGTTCCCTGTTTGACTACCTTGCCCTGTGAAACCATCCCTTGTTAAGAAACCAAATCCAGTTAAGCCATCTTCTTTGACTCCATTAGCCCAATGGCCTAAACTACTCAGTCTTTCCCCTCTGTTATTGAATTTCACCACCCAAACTCAATCAAAACCCCTAAACTTTATAATTAGCCTAATATCATTCAAAACAAAGCTAAAACTTAAAGAGAGAGCCCTCTCTGGATACAGATTGGCTAGATTCTGTATCTAAAAGTTGGTTTGTGGTTACCTCAGACCCCTTTCCTCTTCCCAACAACTTCAAGGAAAATCTAAGTGATAACATAAGGGAGAGGAGAAATGTGCTTTCATTTAAGTTTTATTTGAGAGTCTACATTTTAAAAGTCTGCAATTTGTTTGTCAATTTGTTTTAATGAAAAAATACCTCTCATAATTGTACAAACAATTATTTCTATACATAATATCACTTTGAGTCTTGCAGAAACAGCAGAAAACAAGACTACAGCGTCAACATATACAGATATTTCTAAAGATTTCTCCGTTGTTTTAATGTGGGTAAAAAAAATGCATTTTTAATAAAATTTGTTCACTGCATTTTCTAATCAATAAAAAAGTAGGGATTTGCTCGTTTTTCTAAAAAGGTACTTATCAATTCGAAGATCAGACTGATTATTTTCATAGTTGTGTATACCTAACTATCCACCCAAGATTTTTAGATGCAAGAAATGCGCAATTCTACAACTGAAAAACAATTCTACAACTGAAAATCAATTTTGCAGCTCTGTATTTAATTCAATGATCTAATTGTTGACAATGAATTCTAAATTTATAATCAGCGTCCCATATCAACTGCCTATTTCATCTTTCACATCAGCATCATGTTGCCATGTCACACTCACGCATGACTATTTTCATTATTTCATAAAAATTTCAAATATGCATAACTTTCCCATATGACATCGGTTTTCGACGATTCAAATGTCGTAGGAAAGATCTCAATGATATCTACACAATGAGAAATCTTTCATTCAAATTTGAAATAGTAAAAGAATGAAGAAATTGCTGACAAGACATAACAGGTAACTTGAGGTACTAGTTTTGAAACAGGTAAAAATTCATTTGATTTTCTATCCTAAAATTTTTTTATTGTACCAATTCTCAGTTTTTTTGTGTAAATGTCATGAATAGAGAGGTTGATCACCTCTCCCCTTTGATAATATTACATTTCATTGCAGAAAAAGTACTAAGTTTTTGCAAGTTCCAAGAAGATAAATAGATGACCACAAGAAAACAATGTCTCTCAAAGACCACATTTCTAAGAACATGATCAGAGCAACACCAAAGATGAAATATCCAAGCATGAGCACATGATTTTGGATAAATAATGAAAAATCAAATCCATCACACCATTTCAAAACCTGTCAGATGCCAGCCTTACCATTTCATTCCTACTTATTTATTCAATAAAATATTCATTTCATAGTCATTATACTCTCCTGGCTCACTTTCAATAACTTGTAACCCAGCAATAAAACCATTCAGCTCCCTTACAAAGTCGATTCATTTCATTTCCTTTTTGTTTTGTCAAATAAACCTTGATCCACTACAAAAAATTTCATCCATAGTCCTTCAAATCATTGTTTTATTCTCACGTTAGATGATGGAGGATTCATTAAGGCCTTCCTTCTGACAAGTCTTGGCCTATCGACATCAGCACATTATCTAGGTTCAAGGCTAGAGTCCTTATTAGTACCTTGAGGCTTGTATCCCTTAATGAAAAGTTCTCTTGTTGACAATCATGAGAATACATCAATGTCCCTTGATTGTTGGACCTTGCAAGTGGCTCAACATCAGCTCATCTATTCACACTTCGCAAGATGTACTTAGGTACCTTGGCACTCACTGACATTAATGGTGAGTTTGCCTTACATTGGTTAATGACATTCATTAATGGCCGGTAATCCAATGACTTCTCTTCATTCTCGACATCAACATATTTATTCGCATGACTATAATTGTACCATCGGGTTTTCTAGCGATCGAAGACTACATCATTTCATCATTTTTCAGCAGGAATCATTTTTTAACAGTAGCAATAAAGATCCCAACCTTGTCATCAGCACAAAAAGAACAAAGAAGCAGATCAAATTCCTTTGTTCACATACTCCATGATTGAACATCAGCAGCAACACTCTTCAGTATACACAACTCATCCATGTTGAAGGTAAGTGAAGGTATGTTGTTTTCTAATTTTTAGTCATACAATTCCTTAAAAGCTAAAATTGTAATTTTGGAAAATTCCTCACTACATTTATACTCCCTTTCTCATATTGTCATAAACTGAAAACACCTTTAGTTGGGGGGAAGGGACATCAATTCATATTCACATTTCATACACCATCACACATTTTCATTTCATTCCAACTCGCATATTCTTCCCAATCAACTATTGTTTCAGTATGATTCCAAAAGATTATATGCTTTGCAAATTATCAATTTATTGATAGTTACCATGGACTTGAAAAGAAAATTCTCAATGTTTTCATGTATTTTGATGCAACAAAAAAATAAAAGTATTCTTACACAAGAACCAATACTAAAAAAATTTGGTTGTTGCACAAGAACCAACCGTCAAAAAATATGTTGTAATCAAATATATTACACTTTGCAAAAGAGAATATGATGAGACAAAGTTTGAAAAGAATCCATACAAGTCAAAGCTCATAAAGAAGCAACACATTTAAAAAGGATCAACTTATGGATAAATGAATCAATGCAATAGTTGCATGAGGACATGCAACAACTTCATTTGGGAGGTATGTTGAGTCTCAAAATTGTCTTCCATTTTCATCCATATTTCCATCATTTCATGACCATTTAGCCTTCATCTCATAACTGTCTAGCCCTAGAAACCCTACATTTAGTAACCATCTTCATGATCATATGGGTTAGAATCCTTATTTTTAAATTTATTTATTTTATGTATTTTAAGTGGATTTATGATTAAAAACTGGGAAATTAAATTAGTTTCATATACCTATATATGTGATATGAGTTTTTTGACATGTGTAGGCTTATTTGGAGGTTCTAGAAGGGTCTTACTTGTCCTCCCAAGCACAAACTCGAATTTCAACTCAAGAGGTGGACCATATTCCAAGGAGAAATATCATGGAGGTCTTTATGAGTCACAGGATTTGTATATAATATTTAGGGATAAGTTGAGACAAGTATGGATCTATTAGATATTTAAAGGAGCTGCATTTATTGAGCAGATAACCCTAACTCATGTATAAATAAGAGGTGCATCCTTCAAAGGAAGCCAACAATTTTCAGTTATTCATTAGCTTCAGATTTATGATTGTTCATTCAACATGAATAATATCATTTTCTCCAAAATTATGAGTTATGAATGTTGTTTGATTCTTAAGGTGTGATAGTTGTTCATGTGTGCTCATTGAGGAATGGAAGGATCCCCATCAACCGAAATCTGCATACAATTGTAACATAATTTGATTTTTGTTATTTCCTTTCTGCAAGTATGATTTACTTTCTGCAAGTATGATTTCATTTCCTAGATTTGATTTGATTGTCATTAAACTACTTTCTTACTAGTTATCCTAGTTTTCTTGCTTGACAACTAAATCACTAGTTTTTATTTATTGCTTTCTCACTAGTTGTTATTCACTACTTTCTAGATTATCGTAGATTTGCTTCTTATAGTTGTTCATAGATTAGTTTGTTTTTGAATAGTTTAGAAAGGCTATGGCGTTCATTCATTCCACCTTTTGAATTTAACTTCTGTCCATAGAATTTAATTCAGTTTTCTTGCATGTGATTTCTTTTGAAAATTTCGTTAGTTATAGTTGTAGTATGCATTTCCATTCTAAACAAAATTTCTACAACAGTTTCATCTGAGGTCCCATATATTTTGGTTTGCTTCTAAGTTTACGAAACCCCCGAGTTGACAAATTAAATGACAGTGATTTAGCATACAATTAAATCGCCCTACACAATGCACTCTACCTCAAGAAATTTTACCCATATCATATCCCATTGATTTGAGTGTATTTATTTTTGTCATGCATTTAGGTAGGTTGCATCATCTCATTTGTTGTCTTTTGCACCTTTCAGATGGATCCATCATCCACACTGTATATCGGTTATGCCAACGGTGCGAGTCGCTTCTCCAAGAATCTAGCCTCAGCAGCATGGGCCATTTTCACCCCCTTGCATATGTTAGTCCATTCTAACAGTGTGTGCATTGGATCTGCCACCAATAACCAGGTCGAATATGATGCAGTGATAGGTTTGTTAGTCGATGCCCTTTCTCATCACATCCTTCATCTTCATGTTCATTTAGAATCCTTGCATCTTGTCATGCAATTGAATGGTGCATATCATGTGCATAACCAAGTCTTGTTTAGAAAATGTCTACGATTTGAATTGTTGATACATGAATTTGAAACCATTACTTTCAGTCATGTTTCTAAAGCCCAAAATAACTATGTAGATACCATTGCAAACAATATTCTAGATTGGAATTTATCACATGTATACCACAGAAGACAACCATAACCAAAACACATGGTGAACCATCATTGTCATATATATATATATAATATGGATAACCACATTATGTATCGACATATAAAAATAAATGTCTTTGGAGCCCACCACTCTAAATATGTCTGGTACGCCTATAGCATATTGGGTGGCACATATGCCCCTACATCTCCTTATCATCCTTTGGAGGATCCCGTGGCAAGTTGGGCCGAGATGCTTGAATCCCTTTTTCGAGCACTCTAAACACAATTCTAGGGGGCATCATTCCCACCTTTGCATACTAGATCAGTCCCCTCCATCACATATGCTTGCAGGCAGTATTCCATGCTTGGGGGCATGATGGATTTCCCCTGGGCATATTCTCAATTTATTAACATAAGTCTCGGCCTAGCCACCACTGGATCTAGGTATAGTCGATTATCCTCCCATTCTTTGGATATCTTTTCCTACCGGCCTCTCCGGCGAGCCATATTCACATCGCATATCATAGACGTTTGATACCATATTTTCAAATATTATACTCTATGTCATACCACCTTTACCACATGGTACCTGTGTTTGACATAGTGGGTGAAAATGATTCTAGACCTCCTCTAGTAGTTCATTCTCATTTTCCTCTTCCCTTAATTCTTCACCAGGAACCATCGTTCCAAGAAGCATTAAGGCCATCTTTAGACAAGTAAGGCCACTTTCCTAAAAGTCGCAGATCCTGATTCCGATGGTTGGTTTGTCTGCTACAATCTCCACAAGATTTAGGGCCTTTCCCTCGTCTCCAAATTCAACAAAGCTCAATGTGAAAATGAATTAAAATGGAGGTAAAACGCCATTTTATAGGAAACCCCTAGTTTTTATGTCACCCATTGCGACCAAACTATAGCTCGGTTTGATGAACCGTCAATGCCATTGGAAATCTCTCGTCAAACACTATAATGGGTCTCTCTTTATTTTTGATATTTTGACACTTCCCTGGAAGCCATTTTTCCATGAAGAGTCACTTCGTTGCCTCTCAAAATCGAATCTCTTCATATGCGACGCTTGTACTTTGGGGACCACCTTCCCTTGGCACTTGTTGTCTCGCGTGTTGATTTTCGTCATAAGAAACCATCATTTTCTCATGTTTTCATGGTCCCCACTGGGCCTATTATGTGTGGTCGGATCATCAAGCCACCCTTGTTCAGAGAATCCAAAATGAGTCACCTTTGCATCCATGGAATCTGTTCCGCATCCCATTGTATCTGTGGAGTACTAAAAAAGGTATGTTTTTGATGATTATTTCAGTATCTTTTCAATAGAACTTGCAAACCTTTTTGCATCATGAACTCGGAAAACGATAAAGAATTATAAAAAAACATGCGAGATTAATATGAAAGACCAAAATGCTGAAAATTGTCATTTCCTTATGCAGGAAGGAGTGAAAACGAGAAGTTGCCATTCCAAAGGAAAGGACAAGGACAGGTTAACCGTTTTCCCTTTGACAGGAGACCGAATGCAAACAAGGCAAAGTAAATCAAAGCGAATCGACCCAGAAAAGGAGGTGGAGATATCAGCTCGGCACAGGAGAGAAAAGAAATCACTGAGGCCTAACGATTCGGCGAATCCCTGATTGTTGTTTTATCTATTTTTGCACTTAGACATCTCCGTCGTCACCCTTATAAAATGGATAGCACTGTTAGCTCGGGAGAGAGTTAGACATGATTATGCTTTTATGTAAGTTCTTTTAAAATCAAAACTTTGATCATCGAGTCTCGATAAGAACTGGTTCATTGTAATCCTGCTTTATGCATTAATACAAACTTGGTGATTACTTCATCTCTGAGTCTGGATTAACTTCAAGCGGTGTACCCCTGGAGGCTAAGGGTCCGGCCCTGGAGGACACTTGCTCTTGTGTTATTACGTTGGTTTATGCGTGGTTTGCCTATCGTCGTTATTTGGTAATCTGATGTGTTTTATAAGTTTACATCACATGCTCTGTTATGTTTAATTCATTAAGGTTTCCACAGACACAACTATTGTATTGACTCTGCATCATATTACTGTTCTTTTCAGAGTTGATCTAATATTACTAGTCTTAACAGAATATTGTTACTCTTCCATTACAGAGTTTTTGTGTTGTGCACATATTTATTCACGTTACGGAATTCATCTTGGGATTTATGTTCTTTATGATTGTTGAATTTATAAACAATGTTATTCTATTTTGAAACGCAGTCGTATTCCTTCTAACTGAGATTGATACTTGGATCAGATTACTATTTAAGTGTGTTGTGTGCGGATATGGTTTTCAAGCGTTGTTCCATAGTTCATCAGTAATCAATGTTATTCCATTGGTGTGTGCTGTTCGATCTGCCTTAAGAGTGAAAGATTGTCGTTTGATTACGATTAATGCATTTGATTTGATAGATTAAGTTTGTTACTGCTTGTGAGATGTAGTTGTTGTTCTATTTCTTAGCTGTTGTTCCATTTAAGAATTGTTGTTCCATTACAGACTTGCTGTTCGATTTCTTATTTGCTGTCCCATTTTCTTATCTGTCGTTCCATTTACTGGCATTTGTTATTTTGGTGTGGGAGATGATCTAAGGCTGTAGTGAGCATTGGCATTTACTGTCTGGCTCCCAGATCCACGATCTGTTCTCTGATTTCCTTTTCCATTAGTTTCCGAAGGGATGGGTTATTGCTATTGAACCCTTGACTGATAAGTTACTTATTCTTTTGAGTGTGTGATTTACTCTTTTGAAGTAGTTAAGCTGTAGACAAGCATCCATTTACTCTTGTATTTCTGAACACTGTACTACTAGCATTACTCTGACAAATGATAGCCTCAGACTGAGACACTCTTTGAAATAACAAAACGCTCCCGGATTGACATATTAATGTGAGGTAATTAGAGGTGAAAGAGACCCTTTTTATAGCTCTACATTTTGGCATCGTTGCCGAGGAAGGAGTGTAGCCATTTGTTCTTTTGTTTCAGAGTAGTGTACGAACCTGCTAGGGAAGAGTTGGATTTTAAAAATGGAAGGTAAGAACCTACGTACGGAGCATGTAAAAGCCTTGCTCCTCTGTCCACTTTCCTAACAGATTTGCTGTTTTTTTGTTTGAATAGACTTTAGTAGTTAATTTGAGTGCATGACTAAGCAAAAAAAACTAGAAAAAAATACCAAACCTCTACCCAAGCCAGAAAAAGCTAAGGGGACGGTGACCCTTTGCCGAACAACCTTCATAGACGAAATCTACAAGAAAGCATAATCTCAGCCATCAGTAGGACCCAAGAAAATCATTTCTAAACAGCCTACTAGTTCCCTTCAGGCCACAGGATCACCATCTGTAGCCTTTGTTGAAGTGCATAGTCAAACTAAAGAGCAGGACTTTCAAGAAATTGAAAATTCTACTCTAGAACTATTGCACGAAGGGAATTTCAGCAATATTTGTGAAGGAGAAGGAGAAACAGGGGAAACTGAGGAACCAAGATCTCCTATTGGAACAACTCAGCCATTAAATAGCCCAGACAAGGGAAGTGCTGCAAAAATCATTATTGAAGAAACTCAATCTCCTCAGACATTAGGCACTCTCATTATCCCAGATAGAGGAAGTGTTATTAAAACTGTCCCTGTTAAAGCCATTCCCTCTCAACCTAGGAATACCCTCGTAGATATCCCATAAGGTTATTGGCATATATTCGACCCTATGGCTCAAAATCAGCCAAACACTCAAACCTCTACATTACAATACCCTATAGTAGATTTTGCAGCAAATGCGCCTATGAAAGCAATCCCTCTTCAACAGATCCCTACATTTCACGGTCTTACATCAGAAGATCCGCATGCATTTTTAATTGAATTTGATGTGTTGTGCATCGGATATGATTACACCACTGACCCCCAGAAACTGAAACTATTTCCCTCTACATTAAAAGGGGCTGCTTTAAGATGGTTTATGGGATTAGGTGGCGGGGTTATAAATAATTGGGATCAAATTAAAGAATCTTTTCTAAAAATATCAGGATTATTGCAGGTCTAGAGAACTAAAGGACGAAATATTCTAGATGACAGCTAGACTGAATGAAACATTAGAGGAGTATGTGGAATGTTTCCAGTATAATCTACAAAGATCTCCTTATGCATCACTACCTTTACCTGATAATGTGTTAAAAACAGCATTCATAAGGGGCATGAAGGAACAATGGATCGAAACATTAAACATCATGGGAAAAGGGGATTTTTATCAAGAAAATTTTGTTGACATTATTGATTTATGTATCAGGAGCTCGAGAGGCAGCACAAGAGTAAAACCGGCAGAACATGATCGTTTTGTAAGAGATAATAAAATTTCGACAGGAGTAACACGTGTAGAAATTGGAAATTTATTGGAAAATTTTAAAACGGATATACTAAGGACACTGACTACACAACTTGATATTATGCAGGCCAAACAGAAGCAAATGGAGGCAGAACAGCATTTGGTGATCTTCTGTCCGCGATGCAGGAAAAAGCATAGCCACAAGGAGTGTCCACTGGATACAGTCCAAACATGCGCCATCTGTACAAAAGATCACCTTACGGAGAGCTGCCCCTCACTTCCTGGATTAAAAGCGTTATATAAGGAAGCGGAAGAAGAATTAGAATCGGTGTATTTGCTCAACCAGCGTCGTCAGTGGCAGCCGAGACAATCTGGTATGTTTCCAGACACAATTTCTTCTTTTCAGCCTTTAGAGTATAATGCTCAACAATATAGTATGTGGCAAAGTCAATCCCAACCCCCGTTTCCAAACTGGTCACCACAGTCGTTTCCTTCTTCAAACCCGTGGCTGAATCAGGCAAGCCAATCTGGTTGGCCGAATTTTCCTTATACTCCACCATATTGGCAAGGTAACTCATATCCTCCACAATGGACTCCCCCTACTTCACAAAGTTCAGCCTAGCAGACAAACTGGCAGAGACCGATGCATCAGCCAGTAGGAACTATTCCGCTCCCCCAACCTACACTGCCAGCCTTACAACAAAATCCCCAGTCTAATCTGAGACCGCAACTCCCAGCCCAACCCAACCCCAATCCAAATAACAGACCAGTCCAATCTCTTCAAATTATAGAATCACCATAAACAGGAGCCGATCTGAGGGAGTGTAATGATCTTCAGTTAAGATCTGGGCGTATTATTAAAACCGAGGGAGATAAGACAGTTCAGATTGAAGATCAGTTACCCAGAGAACATCTATCACAAAAAGAGGATGTGAATAGACAGCAAACGCATAATCAAGCAACCACATCCTCTCCTCTGTTCCCAGAACGATTAGTCATACCTCGACCTATACAATATCCTGATTTTGACATTCTGGGACAATTACAAAATCTGTACATAAAAATTCCATTCCTCCAAGCTATTCAAGACAACCCGATATACACAAAAACTATCAAAGAATTGTGCATAAAGAAACCAAGGAGGAATATAACAAATAATCTAAGAGTCCAAGTAGTCGGCACTTTATCTGACTTACTATCAGGGAAAGAAACACCCATTAAATATGAAGACCCAGGAAATCCAATTGTAACTGTCCAAATTTATGGTCAAACCATGTCTAATGCCTTAGTTGATATAGGAGCTGCAATTAATATTTTAACAACCACTACTTGCCAAAATCTAGGCATTACATCTGTAGAACCCACCTCTACCTTGCTAGAATTGGCTGACCGATCTGTGGTTAGGCCGGAGGGTACTCTACATGATGTCATGGTCTCTGTTGATTCCTGGGAATATCCAACCGATTTCCTGATAATAAATCCTAAAACTCGACTCGATGGACACCCGCTGATTTTAGGTAGACCTTGGCTTGCCACTGTCGATGCTTATACTGGCTGCAGGCAAGGAAATATGACCATAACCAAAGGACCAAATATCAAGAATTTAGTTCTATATCCTCCAGCGCAGCCAAGTGTCACAATAATCAAAACTAATAAGCACCATGTTGTTACACTAAAAAATGTCACCTTGACTACTTACAGTTAGTATGGCTCAAATCAACAGTCATGCTACCCTCTTAGGCAAGTCTTATGCCTCTGTTATCCATCTCAAACTCAAAGAAGAGAGAAAGTCTTGTAAAAAATATGTTTATCTCTGGGGTCGCAGGTTCTCTCTAGCCTTACCTGCGGGGACGCTGACCATGTTCACAAAAGGTGCGTCCTTGGACGCTCTGTATGTTAAGGGACAGGTGCGTCCTTCTGTAAAAGGCAAAATGCGCGAGTTTCATCTTAAAAAAGTTACTTGTGGTTACTTCTAGAACTTTCTAGAGGTCGGTTTGATGAATTGGATGCGCCTCCAGTTGGTTCATGTATCTCTATTAAGGAGGAACTTATCCCATCAATAAGGGAGCTATCCCACCCAAAGAGGGGGATTATCCCATTGATGGTGGACCTGAATAACCTCTTTACAGCACTATAAATAAAGACATTGAGCCAGAGGGAGAGGAGGTTGGAGCTATACATTTTCTTTGGGTAAATGCTGCAGGAATTAGGACTCCCATTTAGAACCTTGTGAGGAGAGATTGTCTTTGCTTGATTCTACTTGGAAGTGGGTGAGCTTTGTCAAAGTAGAGGAAAACCCTTGATGGACCCTGGGAGGAACTTGCACAACACCAAGGCCAGGTTGTAAGAGTTTCTTTGTTTCGTTATTAATACAAACTGGTTTATTTTTCTCAATAGCTTGTGTTAATGAGTTATTTCATGTGTTCCTTGGTCTGCATGTTGAATATATGTTTTATTATATGAAATGCAAGTGCTTGGTAATTGTTTGATTGTTTGTGGTTGCAGGAATTGACTTGAAGGAGGAGCTCATCCGGATCGGCAAGGACGGACTACAACAACCGCGTTTTGGAATAAGGTAAGCCTAAACACTTGTAGTTTTCATGTTTTAAAAGGTATATTTAGAGAAAGATCACTCCATTTTGTCTTGTTTGTCGCTAGAGAGTTTAGACTCCTAGGGAGGTCAGTTGTGTCCGCACAAACGACTTTTTCCGCCACGACAAATTGGCGACCATACTGGGGAATCCATTAATGAGAGAGTCTTTTCCTTTGTGTGAACTTTGCTCTGTGAAAATCACTTTTATTTTCTGGTTTTTGACTGTGAGAATTAGTATTTGGGTGGCTTAGCTTTAGATTTAGTTAGATTTGGTTTTTCTCAACTTTTCCAGAAGGACGCACCCTCTGAGTACTGCACAGTGCGTCTTTGGACGCGCTGTTGCCGTTTGCACAGAGCGGGCCCGCACCTGTTATAACGGGTTGCCTGCGTCTTCCTGTAAAATTTAGGAAAATTCCATTTTTTGCTTTAATTGCTTTTAGATTTTGATTTTTCTTAGTGTTTTCTACCCAGATCCTTTAGTACCCTGTCAAGAATTTTCACCTGAACTTGTTTTGTGAGCTTTGAGTGTTTTAGTGGATTTCAACGAAGTTTAGGCCTAGGGTTTGATTTTTCAATAGGTCCTGTAGTGACTTTGACGGTAGAAAGTTGTCCAGCCTTAGATCTCTCTGGTTAGTCAGCCTTCTTAGAAGTCGGGCCTGTCGTAAAGTCTCCTTGTGTGAGCAGCTTGCCATTTAAGTTGTTTTGGGTCAAATTTCGAATTACTTGTTTATAAAGTGTTGATTTCCATTTTACAAAAGAACAAAAAGATTAGAGTTTTGTTTTGACTAGTTTTTGGTTCTGCAATAAGCTAGTCCTTGATTTGATTGTGATCAAGTAAAACACCTTAGAATAATCATTGTTGGTTTTGGCCTCGTTAAGATTGCTTAGAGTAAATTTACCTTTTAGTTTGCTTATGAGTGCATTTTCATAGATTTTAATAGTTGTTAAGATTGATTTTTGGTTATATTAGATTTATTTGCTTTATTAAAAGAAAAATACAAAAACATCTTCTTTAAAAGTCTTGTTTCAAGTAGCTTTTTGTTTTTGAAAGAGAAAAAGAGTTTTTTCGTGCATGTAAAGAGCGGTCATGTTTTTTATGCTTGGAAAAGACAAACGAATTGTTTCTTTGATTGTCTTCAATTAAGAAGTTGCTTTTATAAAGATTGCATTCTCTCAACTTTTTAGTTAAGCAATTCATCGAAAAAGTAAAGTAGTGGGTAAATCATCTTAGGTGCATTTTGTAGTGGTTTCGAGTCGAGTCAACACACCACTGGTTTCACTTCCATCACCTTTTGACTTAAGAAACAACCTTAAAAGTAACGCTTAAATTAAAATCAATCTAGTAATTTTTATTTTTCTAGGGCTCTGAAACACCAACATAGCTTAGGCTAGGGTCTTGGAGTAGGTGAGTACTTAACTCTCCAAGACTACAAAACCAAACAGATAGTTTATCTTGAGTAGATTAAATCCAATTGTTTCAGTTATACTCTGGGAAAGCTCCTCTTAAAGGAGAAGCACGAGCTCGTGTCCGAACCAGTGAGGGGATCATTCCTCCCTCGTTGGGAACGACGCCAGACAGTACGTATTACAAACGGTAAACCTCGGATTAACCATTGTCGAGGAGCCAGGGGTCACTTATCGGTAAACCTTGGATTATTGTCAAGGAGCCGGTAAGGGGATTGAGCTTGTTACTCTGCCCTTGCGTGCTGTCGGAGTTTAGACTGTTCCCCCAGGTGTAATTGTTGTGATTGGTAACTTTAGTGACCATAATCTTTAGGGTTCTACCGAGGTGACGGTGGAGGGAAGGTCCCACTGTACCTGGAGCAGACGTCGGTTATACTCACTTGGATTTTCCGGGGGTTCACTTCACTTCGAGACGGTTAAAGTGGAGGAACTTGTGCCGGTCTATTCATTAAGCAGGTTGCCGGGGTAACTGTTCCACCCGCCATTTCTGTACTGAATCCTGCGAGGTTGGGCCTAATCACCAACTAGCGCTTTTGGTCCGGAAGACTACTGTTTGTGTGTGGTTTGACGCTCTAGATTATTTAGGCGTGTGCTTCAAATTTGTTTGCTTCTTTAGAAGACTTTAGGTGGTTTGATTTGAAATTTTTACTTTGTTTTCGTGTGTTGTAGTTAAAAATCTTTAATTGTGGCGGAATTACCGAGACAGTCCCGTAGACTTCGGGGCCAGTCTCCTGAAGTTGTTTCTGTGGCCGAATTGTTGAGAAGATCCCGTAGACTTAGGGGATCCCCTCCTCGAGACGACCCGGGTAATTTAGAAGGGTTAAAGGTCCTTGTAACTCCTCCTAGTGACAGTAGAGTAGGTTCACCTGAAGAAGGAGAATCTTCCTTGGTAGTCCATCCAGATTACCAAAGTTTAGAAACAGGTTACAATCCCGAAACTGTTACAGTTTCCGAGCTTGCTGGTAGTTTTTCATCTGCCAGTGAAACAGGCGAAGAACCTGAAATTTCCGAACCTGTTACTCCAACTTCTAGTGTCCCTGATTCACCGAGAATAGAAAGAATTATCACCGAAAATCTACCTTCTGGTTTGATTGCTATAGAAGAACTTGCTCCAGAAGAAGATATAGGTGTCTCTCACCTTGAAGGTCAACTTACTATTGATCTAAGGGAGCGTGAATCCATCTTTTACAGTCCTCCTAGAAGTACTTCTTGGTACCTTGCGTTAACCAATTTTTTAGACAACTCAGTCGGTTTTCCACACCTCGTACTCCTTTTCCACCTGGAGGTATTCATACTCCTGTAAATATGTCTGGTCAGTCGTCCGTGTTTACACAAAGTCCTGAATCTTTTTTACACGGCGGTCCTTCTGTTCCCACTGGGTATCAGTCACTTTCTGGTACCTTTGCGGGGGCATCTCCTCAACCCATTGATCATGGGTTATTTGCTGGAAACAGTGGTAATATACCATTGGGTGTAGGAGACATTTACATGATGTCAGGTTCAGTTCCCGTTTCCCAACCTCAAGGTGGCCAATTACCGCCTGGGGGGCAACCGCAGTTAACGCCTGGGGGGCAACCTCAAGGTACACAAATTGTGTCTGGGGGGCAACCTCAAAGTCAGTATGTACCTATGGTGCAATACTTACCTCAAGGTCAACCTCAGCCTCAATATGTACCCCAAGGTCAACCTCAGTATCAATATCAACCTCAAGGATGGCAACCTCAAGGATGGCAACCTCAAGGGTATCAACCCCAAAGTTATCAACCTCAAGGGTACCAACCTCAAGGTCAAGGTCAACCCCAGTATCAGTATTTACCTCAAGGTTATCAACCTCAAGGTCAATACTCAAGTCAAGGTTATCAACCGCCTCAAGGTCAGTCATATGTTCCAAGTATGGGAACTGCACCTTACAATTATCAATCCTACCCTCAATCTGGTTATGGATCTCAGTATCCTCAACCTGTTACGGGTCAGTACCCTGGAATGTTAGTGTGGGATCCCTCACAGGGTCAACAGGTGTTGCAGCCAAGTGTACAGATGCTTCCTCAAGCTGGACAACCTGTAGTTTCTGGTCCAACCCAGCAACCGCAACCTGTCCAGCCAAATGTTCAAACTTCTGTAGCTTCGGTAGTTACTCAGCCGTCAATTGCACCTAGTACTCCATCTCAAACGGCTGCTGCAACTACCGCTACATCTACCATACTTACTTCTGGAGTATCGACGGCTCCAGTTTCTACTGTCCCTGTTACCACACCTCAGACATCTTTACCGTTGTCTGGATCTACGATTCAAACCACGGTCCAGATGCCTGTAGGTCAGCCTGGTATAAGTACGGTTGTGACTACTCAACCTCAATTTGTTCAACCTCCGTACCAGGGACAGTACCAACCTGGGCAAGCTGTCCAACAACCGGTTTACCAGTATCAACCGTATCCTGGGTACACTTATCAACAACCTCAACAACCCCAGTACGGTCCGGTTAATCCTGGTTTTCCAGGAGGATATAATATCCCAAATGCGACTCCTGTTCCTAGTTATCCTGGATATCCTCCTCCTGGGGCTGGTATTGTGACCCAGAGTTTTAGAGATCCTAACCGGCAGTTACCGTTTATTGCAACTTTGGATTTACCCGACTTGACGCGCCTAACGAACGATCCAATTCAATATCTTCAGTTCTGGCCGCCAATGCCAAATAAGTTGCCCAGTGATATACCCAAGTTCGAAGGTAAGTCTGGAGAGGATCCGTCCAATCATGTGATGACTTACCACCTCTGGTGTGCTTCGAATTCTATCTCAGATGATTCCATCCGCTTACGTCTTTTCCAGCGTACACTCATTGGTCTCGCGGCCAAGTGGTACATTGAGTTACCACGGGCCTCTTTTTACAACTTTAGCCAGTTAGCTACCTCGTTCTTAACTCACTTTCAGTTGCCGGTCAGATACGATAACGGCACGGAGTTATTAACTTCACTAAAACAATCGACGTCCACGTATATTTCTGATCACATTCATGAGTGGAGACGTCGAAGGAGATTAGTGAAAGTTTTTATCCCGGACCAAATCTTAGCTGAATGGTTTGTCAAATCATTATTACCGAAGATTACTGAAGATGTAGCTAAGGCCGGAGTAGTTACTGAGGAGCAAGTCATTGCTCAGGCACAATACCTTGACTTAGTTTACACTCAGTCGGGTACGTTACACGAGAAGATTCCGGATCTTCCAAAGTCGAATCAAATCGCTGCTGCTCCTTCGGGATCTCATGCCGCTGATGGTATGATTGGTATCGTGACTACGAAGAGTAAGAAGAAGTCTTCCAAGGCCTCCAATACTCCAATTATCACTTTGCCTGATTCTCCGACAGGAGAGTCTTCTCCTCCTGAACTTACCGCCGACATTCACGCTGTAGAGTCATCTACGGCCAAATCAAAAAACGGTGGAAAGAAGAAAGGAAAGAAGAAGGCTAAAGCAGACAAGGCTCCAAAGGAGAAAACTGAAAAGTCGGAAACCAATGACGAAAAACGCAAACCTCGATATCCTTGTCTTATTTGTGAAGAGGATCATTTTACGAGAGATTGCCCTCATCGGGCCGAGGTTGTAAAAATAGTCAAAGGTTCTCCCACTCCTGCTGTGTTAAAGAATCCATTTCCAGAGCAGGAGAATAAGATGATAGGTTCTTCTTCGAATGCCAGTGAAGAACCCATTTTGATGATGTCTCATGTGAGGATTGCGACTCGATCGCAAGATTATGGTAGTAAGGCTCCTGTTGATGGCAAGGAAGCAGAATCTTCTCACTCTAACCCATCAACCTCAGCTCCTGGTTCCGATCCACTACAGATCGAAAAACCTAACCCAGACTTAGTGATTAAGCCGCCCGCCAAGGGTGTACTTCGAAGGTCTGCTTTCAATCCACATGCGAGAGCAGCCCAGAATTACAACATTGTTGAGGACTTAGCTGTTTCACCTTCAGCAATGTCGGCACTCGAAGTGCTGCAATCATGCCCAGCACAACGGAAATTGCTTTTGTCGGCTATCGGAGCTGTCGATGTTCAGGACCCGAACCTAATGATCTTTGATCTAGAAAATAGTACACCACGTCTCCCCCATCAAATGGCTTTCCAAATTCCAGTGATAGTCAAAAACAGGCCTATTCATCGGACTGTGATTGATGAGGGAGCTTCTACGTGTATTATGTCGATTCAATGTTGGAGATCGCTTGGTTCTCCTTCGTTGAACCAATCCCCCACCATCCTTAAGGCCTTTGATGGCCGTGGGTTCCGTCCGTTTGGTATTCTACAAGAATTGCCTATAGGGGTTGAAGGTAAAACCGTTAGTCTGGATGTGGAAGTGGTTGATGCCCCTCTAGACTACAACCTTCTTTTGGGTCGAAGTTGGTCATATGCTATGACAGCGGTCGTTTCATCGGTCTTCAGAGTAATTAAGTTTCCACATAACGGTAAGATCGTGACTATTGATCAGCTGACATACTTTTCATCCGACCCAGCCTCTTCAGAGAGTATCCAGCATGTTGGTAAAACGACAATCCCTTATAGGGACGTTGGTGTAGGTTTAGTTAAGGATTCCGGTTTACTGGGAACTTTTCCTCTCCCTCCACTCAGCGCAGATCCTTCGTTTGCAACCATTCATATGATTACATCAGAAAACATTATTTATGATGATCCTTGGTTCGTCCCATCTGACTCTGAGATAGACTCACTCGGTGATGTTATGCCTTTGAGTCCATATGAAATTGCTTATGAAGCTCTCATGTCTTTTACTGACTTTCATTCAACCGAAGTCGACCAAATGAATGTGGTCAGTGAAGAGTCACTTTTCACCTCACCCTTAGAACGGATAACGTTTCCCGAAGTCGTGTCATCTGACGAACAACTTCGCGAAATCCTAAGTGTAGACGATCTACCATGGGAAGATCTCCATCACAGATCTTCGTTTTTACCTAAGGATGATGCATTTGAAAATGATTTTTCATCTATCTTTACCGCTGAATATGTCAAAGACGCTCAGGATCCAACGAAACATTCTGATTCAGAGTTGAATTTAGGGAATATTTCTCGTACTATTCCCATTGATATTTCAGTGAAGCCCGGAATCGAGGAAAACATTCATATAGGTGCCGCATGTACTGAAGAAGAAATCCAAACTTACAAGGCCCTATTCCAAGAATTCCGCGACGTGTTTGCCTGGTCTTACGAGGAAATGCCGGGAATTGATCCTGCCATTGTTGTTCATGAAATAAAGACCTACCCGGATGCTAAACCCGTCCGGCAACGGTTGCGTCAAATTCACCCTCGAAAAGCGGCTGCGATTAAAGCAGAAGTCGAAAAGCTGTTGAAAGCAGGTTTCATTTATCCGATCCCGTTAACGGATTGGGTATCGAATATTGTTCCGGTCAACAAGAAACAAGGAACAATAAGAATCTGTATCGACTATAGGGATATAAATCGAGCTTGTCCAAAAGACAACTATCCTACGCCTTATATCGATCAAATTATTGATGATTGTGCCGGAAGTGAAATGTTTTCCTTCATGGATGGTTTTTCGGGCTATAATCAAATCAATATTCTACCTGCCGACCAACCAAAAACGGCATTCATTTGTCCATGGGGGACATTTGCTTATTGCAAATTACCTTTTGGGCTTAAGAATGCCGGGGCCACTTTTCAACGGGCGATGTCTTATGCATTTCATGACATCAAGCACATTGTGCAACCCTATCTCGATGATTTGCCTGCTCATTCTTTACATCGAGCTGATCACCTTGTCCACCTACGAGCAATCTTTATGAGGTGTAGGCATTATCGAATTCGGTTGAATCCCCACAAGTGTGTTTTCTGTATAGAAACAGGTCGATTGCTGGGATTTGTTGTTTCAAAAGCCGGCATTCGCGTCGATCCCTCGAAAGTCGAGGCTATCATCAAATTGCCTCCTCCTTCGAGTTTGCGCCAACTCCAAAGTTTGCAAGGGAAAGCGAACTTTTTACGCCGATTCATCCCAAACTACGCCGAGGTCACTAAAGGTTTTACACGGTTGTTGAAACAGAACGCACAATTCTTTTGGGACGAGATTGCCCAACAATCTTTTGATGCACTTAAACACGCGTTGACCCATGCACCGTTATTGCATCCTCCCAACTACAACCAAGACTACTTCTTATACCTCGCAGCTTCGCATTCCACCATTGGAATGGTGTTAGTTCAAGAAGATGAATTCGGAGCGGAGCATGTGATATATTATCTTAGTAGGACCTTGAATCCAACTGAGCTAAAATATTCGCATGTGGAGAAATTGGCCCTGGCAGCCGTTCAAGCTGTCCAGCGTTTCCGTCACTACATTCTTCTCCGCAAAACTACAGTTATTTCGGATTGCAACCCTATGATTTATATTTTGACAAAACAACTGCTAGGGGGCAAGTACTCTAAATGGATTGTTATCCTGCAAGAGTTCGACTTGGAGTTCGAGAAGTCCAAGTCTAAGAAATCCTTAGTTTTTGCGGAATTGATGTGTGATTTCCCGAGTGCTGACACAGAGACTGTGGCAGAGGAGTCCATTGCGGACGAATCTTTGTTTCTTATCAGTACTGTAGATCCGTGGTACGGGGATATAATCATTTATCTCCAAACCCAAACCTTTCGGCCTGAAGCTTCCAAAGCGGAACGTCGAAAAATTCGGTTTCAATCCCAGCCATACAAAATTATTGGAGATACACTTTATCGCCGGGGGGCAGACTTAGTTTTTCGACGTTGTTTAACTCACGAAGAGGCTGAGAGGGTTTTGAATGATTGTCACTCTGGAGCATGTGGCGGTCATATGTCTGGGTATGCCACAGCTCAGAAGGTGTTGCGCGCTGGTTATTTCTGGCCGTCTATGTTTAAAGATTGTATCATTGCAGTCAGGAAATGCCACAACTGTCAAGTGTTTGATCGCAAGATGCGCGCTCCACCTGCTCCTCTCCACCCTATAATTGCCGTTGGTCCATTCGCCAAATGGGGTATCGACTTTATTACTTGTAACCCTCACTCGGCCGGGGGGCATGCGTATATCATCCTTGCGGTTGATTATTTTACTAAGTGGGCCGAGGCGATGCCTACATTCGACGCAAGCGGCAAAACAGCTGCAGTTTTCGTATTCAATCATATCATAACTAGGTTTGGTGTCCCACAAGCAATCATTACTGACCATGGGAGCCATTTTCGAAATGTCATGATGACTGAGCTTACAAGCCAGCTTGGTTTGCGCCACGATAGCTCTACTCCTTATTATCCGCAAGCCAACGGTTTGGTTGAGTCTATCAACAAAGTTCTAGTTATCATGATCCGACGAACCATTGGTGTTCATCGGTCGAATTGGCACAACATGTTATTTTCAGCGCTATGGGCATACCGAACCTCAGTGAAAAATTCAACAGGGTTCACTCCTTTCCAGCTAGTTTATGGCTTAGAAGCTGTGTTACCCATTGAATGCGAAATCCCATCACTTCAAATGGCTGTCGAATTACTTCCAGCTACTTCCGAAGAGGAGAAACGTTTATTGTACTTGGCTAAATTAGATGAGACTCGACGTGACGCTACATTGGCAATCGAGACTCACGCGAAACGAATGAAAGCTCAGTATGATAGAAATGTAACCCCTCGAAGTTTTTCGGAAGGAGACCTAGTACTATTATATGATCAAGCTAACGATAAGCTAGGTGCCGGAAAATTCGTTCCCATGTGGCATGGGCCCTACATTGTAAAGCGAAAGCTAGCAAAAGGGGCTTATGAGCTAGTTGACTTTGATGGGGACTCTTTGGGTAAACCCAGAAATGGACTTTACCTAAAGAGGTATTATGCTTAAATGATGGGAATGGAGAAATTTTTAGATAGGTTAGATTTTCTTTCTAGCTAGCAAGTGTGTTAGTTTAGTCAGTGTGCTTAGCTTAGAGAGTGTGGTTTTTCGTCGTTATTCTGGCTTATCTTGGTTTTACTCTTGATATTGCAGATGTCGACGCCTCTCCAAACATACATTGGATTTGCTGATGGTGCTTGTCGTAGTACACGGAATATCTCTTCCGCAGCTTGGGTTATCTATTCGCCCTCTGACGAGTTAGTTTCTATGCATGGGGTAAGCCTCGGTCAAACAACGAACAACATTGCAGAATACAGTGCAGTGATTGAATTATTATCCGAATCTATTTCATTTGGAATTCGACGTTTGATAGTGAGGTTAGATTCTGAACTTGTTGTATTACAGCTTAATAGAGTTTATGCCATTAGGAATCCTGTGTTATTAAGGTTGTTTTTGAGAGTGCGTCTCTTGGAACGTGAATTTGATTACATTGAATATCAACATATTCCAAGGTCTTTGAATACATTAGCAGATGCAATTGCTTCTCGAATGTTGGACAGACATTTACGATAATCATGCAAGTAAATTTAAAAACATTTCATCACATATGTTAAACAAGATAAGCCGGTAATAGTGATATATATAGATAGAAGTGTGTCAAAAAATATATACATCGTCTTCGATCATAGGTTGAAAACACCTTATGATCGGCAAAATGATAGTACAAAAAGTCAAAATGTCACATGTGACTACAAAAGTGACTAGTCAATCACTGGTGGTGCTCTCTGTATGACACCACTGCGCGGGCTACCTTACGCAAAAATCTCCTAAACGGTCCAGGGACCGCGACTACGAAACGCTGAAGCCTGATAGGAATGTCGTCCATAGTAGTCTCAGGTATATCTGCCGTGAGACGCTCTAGATCATGCTCCAACTCAGCTAGTACTTCTGCAGCCGCGTCCTGTGGGGCCGGTACCGGTGCAGCTGGATGTAGTCTATCAAAAGGCCGGAGGTTGGCTGGACGCTGTGGACCAACATCTGCATTTTGAAAAGTTTTACTGTTAGTTTTGAGACGATATATATGAAAAATAAAAAATACATAATTAGAAAACTTGTGAAAATAAAAGTACCTCTGTCGTCCCATTGTTCTCCCTGTGGAAGAACCATGTCCGGATCACCTCTGAAATCCATTCCGGCATACGGAAAGTCCTGTATCGAAAAAACCTGGTCCTCTAACCAGTGAAAGTAACTATCTGAGAATCGAACCACTGCCGCGCCCTCGTCAGGATGCCGGGCCATCACCGCAACCCATCGTATCAGCTTTGGCTCCCGAGGACCCAAGATATCAACAGTGAGTTGCTGAGGGATCAGCATTGGAACTCTCTCCAAGGCAAAGCTCACGACTATAGGCCCATATCCAAAAGTCTTTAGTCGTCCGTTCTTTGCCTTGGTCAGTTGGCTCTTCATATGAGCCGACACAGCTTCACACCAGTTGAAAATGGTGCCTTGGTAACAGTCAATTGCCATCCGCATTTGGGATCCGGAAGCAATGTGTAAAGCGGCCGCGCCGCAAATTCTGGTAACCGTGAACGCTATGACTTTGAGTTCAGGCAGAGTGATGTGTTTTATCTCTATGCCTTTTGAATGGTGAGCCCCACGTGTGCACCAATCCTCGCGGAGACTATCAAGGGATTGGCCACCCGGCCTAGTCCCCGCAAGATTGAGTTGCTCACCTCTGTTTGGCAAGCCAGTGAGAAAGTATACATCCGAGGGCTCTATCTCGAGCTGGTGCCCTCCTATGTAAAAGCATTGTTCTTGAACGTTCCATCGCTCAACCAGCCATTCCAAGAATCTTACCTGGCCCCTCATGCCCGGTATGGTCCAATATTTGTATAATCCGCATGCTCTTAGGGCATCCAGAGAAGGTTGGTGATTTATTGCAGCTTCATCTTCCTCTACATGCTCTCTTTCTCTCCAGTCTAACATGATTAATGCCCTGCATATCAAAAATAGCAATTAGAAATTGATTTGGGATTTTTGGTAGGTTTTTGAGGGAGTTGGGGTTTTGAAATGCGCACTTCTCGGAAGACGCACCCCGGCTTTGTAGCACAGGGCGCCCGGACGCGGCTGGCCTGAAGGCGGGCTGCGTCTTCCGACCATTTTCCCGTATGAGAAAAAGTCGGGGGACGCAGGTCACCCGAAGGGCACCTGCGTCCGCCGAGAGGCGCATTCCAAAACCAAAACCCCCCCAAAAAATGAAACTAAGACCTAAAAATTAATTCTAAACGGATAGAAATGCAGAGTAGGATGTGTAAAATACCTGGATGAGACGGCGTTCGATTCCGACGGTCAGATTTTCCGCAGCAACCACGGGAAGTTTCTTGTCAAAAGCTCCTTTTTCAACCTCAAAGTCAAACGGTAAAAATGACATGGTAAAAGGTCTTTTTATAGGTTTTTTGGATGAATTAGTTCATTTTTTACCATGAAAAGATGTTTTTCGATGTATTTTTGCCTATTTTAAACAGGTATGAGTAATGTGTCGCTTTTGTGCAGGACAAAGGGATTTCGAGGGAAATTGTAATTTTTTCACAAATAAAATATCAGAGTCATCTTTTAAGCCCTTTTCTGACTCCTAAAACATGAAAAGATCGCCGAGCGTTTCTTTTACACTCGTTAAAACGGAATTAAAAGACGGTCCCCTTTTAGCTCTTTTCTGACCGTAAAATCAGGAAAAGATTGCCGGGTTTTTGTCGTTTCGAACTCGATAAGGAAATAAAACGACGTGTCCTTGATCGCTTTTTACTTTTCAGGTCAACGACACTATTATGAAAGTACTCCTTGGTCGCAAGATCAAGCGGTTCCCCCAGGTATTATTTTATACTTTTTCGGGCTTGAGGGACACAAATATACGAAAAAGTTCAACGTGGAGTCTCCTTTTGTTTTTTCAGACTCTCTAAAAATGAAAAACGCCGAGTTTCTCCTATACTGGGCTCGTTAAACTTTTACAGTAAAGGACCTGTTCAATTACAAACAGGAACGAACCACTCCTTCCTAGGGTTCGAATTTAAACTAGGTTGGACTCGTCCGAAGGATGAGCTTATAATCAAGCATATGTTATCCTCCTCAAGCTTGTTAAAAATAAAGAGGTACTTGCCAGAAATGGTGGGGGAAAAGAGAGAAGAATGAACCTGTTTGTTACCTTTTGTCTCAAAAGAAACTTTATTACCACTCTTGAACACGACACTTTTCATTCACCTGGGTTGGGAAATCTTTTACCTCACAGTTGACCAAACCACTTTGAAAGTCTTTAACCGGGTTCCGGGGATTAACTTTGAGTTATTCGTCACCAAGCCATCTGTCGTGTCGTTATGTGTTCAAGAGGTCTGCAAGCAAAAACTTTCATCTGCAAAATACTTGTCATCCATTTGACCATCCCTGAGTCAGTCCTTACAGCAACATTTCTTCAACTTGAACAATGATTTCGTGTTGCGGGCTTGCCTGCAACGGGTCGCTTTCTATCGACATCGACACATTATCTAGAAAGATGACTTAGGAATCGACAGCACCTTGAAGTCTGCATGCATCAATGGCAGGTTTCTCGCCTTTGACGTCAGTTTACATCATTGACTTTCGATCAAAGGATTCCGTGAAGTGTTCGACATCAAAACATCTATTCACATTTCACGGGTTGTGCTTGGTACTTTGAGAACCATTGACATTACTGGTGGTTTCTCTCACGCTTGTTAACAGTTTACATCATCGACTGGTAATCAAGTGGTTTCTAACATGTTCGACATCAAATCATTTAATCACATGGCTAGAATCGTACCAATTCGGGAAGTAGAAGTGAAGACCCTGGATCTAGTTTCTACCATCCAGGCTGCGAGGAGTTTTGTATTCATTATCTATGTAGACTAATCATAAACAGATGGCTGCGTCCATACTGTGTCTACAAAAGTCTATAAAAATGATGTACTGCAAGATCATTCCTGTATCAGAATAGTTAGTCCATTAGTTAAAGTTTTGAATCTGAGTATGGGAATGCCTACCTCAGTGATGATATAATCTTATACATGTATTTTGTGTTGAAAATTGCAGGTTCCAACCAGGTCATCCACAAGACAATCCTTGAAATGATAAAGCGCTTCACCCTTCCTAGAATTACAAAACCCTAAATCTATTCCAGGCTTCGCACTTTAGGGGGCAATCTGTTACACTAAAAAATGTCACCTTGACTACTTACAGTTAGTATGGCTCAAATCAACAGTCATGCTACCCTCTTAGGCAAGTCTTATGCCTCTGTTATCCATCTCAAACTCAAAGAAGAGAGAAAGTCTTGTAAAAAATATGTTTATCTCTGGGGTCGCAGGTTCTCTCTAGCCTTACCTGCGGGGACGCTGACCATGTTCACAAAAGGTGCGTCCTTGGACGCTCTGTATGTTAAGGGACAGGTGCGTCCTTCTGTAAAAGGCAAAATGCGCGAGTTTCATCTTAAAAAAGTTACTTGTGGTTACTTCTAGAACTTTCTAGAGGTCGGTTTGATGAATTGGATGCGCCTCCAGTTGGTTCATGTATCTCTATTAAGGAGGAACTTATCCCATCAATAAGGGAGCTATCCCACCCAAAGAGGGGGATTATCCCATTGATGGTGGACCTGAATAACCTCTTTACAGCACTATAAATAAAGACATTGAGCCAGAGGGAGAGGAGGTTGGAGCTATACATTTTCTTTGGGTAAATGCTGCAGGAATTAGGACTCCCATTTAGAACCTTGTGAGGAGAGATTGTCTTTGCTTGATTCTACTTGGAAGTGGGTGAGCTTTGTCAAAGTAGAGGAAAACCCTTGATGGACCCTGGGAGGAACTTGCACAACACCAAGGCCAGGTTGTAAGAGTTTCTTTGTTTCGTTATTAATACAAACTGGTTTATTTTTCTCAATAGCTTGTGTTAATGAGTTATTTCATGTGTTCCTTGGTCTGCATGTTGAATATATGTTTTATTATATGAAATACAAGTGCTTGGTAATTGTTTGATTGTTTGTGGTTGCAGGAGTTGACTTTGAAGGAGGAGCTCATCCGGATCGGCAAGGACGGACTACAACAACCGCGTTTTGGAATAAGGTAAGCCTAAACACTTGTAGTTTTCATGTTTTAAAAGGTATATTTAGAGAAAGATTACTCCATTTTGTCTTGTTTGTCGCTGGAGAGTTTAGACTCCTAGGGAGGTCAGTTGTGTCCGCACAAACGACTTTTTTCCGCCACGACACATGTATCATACCTTACTGATAACATTAGATCTCCATTAACTATACAAGAAGCACTTGATTTTAAAGACCAAATAGAAGATGATGCCATTAATAATTTCATTAGTCAAACTGAATCTAGATCCTGCACACAGTGTCACATGATAGAAGCATCATTTGATAATGAATTAGACGAAGATCCTCTGAAAGATACACATGATCAAACAATACCTGTTATTTCTGTTGCAAATAGTAAAATTGTTGAAATTGAACCGAGAAAAACCTTGAATATTAATGCCAACCTCACACCTGAACAAGAAATAAAGCTCATCCATTTGTTAAGGAAATATAAAGAAGCATTTGCATGGGATTACCCTGATATGAAAGGAATTGACCCCAAATTATGTACACACCACATTTATATAGAAAAGGATGCCAGACATGTTCGTCAACCTCAAAGGAGACTTAATCCTCATCTAAAAGATGTGGTAAAAGCTGAACTTAAAAAACTTTTAGATGTCAATTTTATCTATCATATCTCTGATAGTAAATGGGTCTCTCCACTTGTGGTGGTACCAAAAAAGAATGGGAAATGGAGAATCTATGTGGACTACAGGGAGCTAAATAAAGCAACACAAAAAGACCACTTTCCTCTCCCATTCATCGACCAAGTATTAGATACTTTAGCAGGAAAGAAATTCTTTTATTTCCTGGATGGCTTCAGTGGATACAATCAGACTCAGATTGCCCCTGAAGACCAAGACAAAACTACTTTTACTTGTCCTTGGGGAACATTTGCTTACCGAGTTCTACCTTTTGGCTTATGCAATGCTCCTGCCACATTCCAAAGGGCCATGCTTAGCATTTTTGCAGATTTAATAAATGACGGACTTGAAGTATACATGGATGACTTTACACCATATGGAGATGATTTCGATCCAGCATTGAATACCCTAGAAAAAGTCCTACAACGCTGCATTGCTACCAGGCTTTGTTTAAGCCATGAAAAATGTTATATGATGATGACTGAAGGACTTATCCTAGGCCACTATATTTCAGCAGCTGGCATTCAGGTAGACCCAACCAAAATCCAAATACTTTTGCTTATTTCCACTCCTACCACTCAAACAGAGGTACGCAGTTTTCTTGGATTTTCTGGTTATTATAGGCGATTTATAGAACATTATTCACACATTGCTGCACCTCTATATGCACTAACTGGTAACGTTGATTTTCTTTGGACAGAAAACTGTGAACGTGCTTTCAAGGATCTGAAGAAGCTCATATCCACAGCCCCAGTCCTTCGAGGACCAAATTGGGATTTGTCATTCCAGATACCATCTGATGCCTCAGATACAGCCATTGGAGCAGTCCTTGGGCAGGAAGAGGATAAAAAACCATATGCAATTTATTACATCAGCAAAAATTTATCACCTGCTGAATTAAATTACACTATTACTGAAAAAGAATTCCTAGCTGTAATACATGATGTCAATAAGTTTAGACATTACATTACTGGATATCCTGTTATCTTGTATACAAATCATTCTACCATAAAATATTTAGCAAATAAGCCTGTCACAAATGGCAGAATAACTAGATCGCTGATTTTATTGCAGGAATTTGATGTCACAATCAAGGATCAACTTGGAAAAGAAAATCCTGTAGCCGATTTTCTCTCAAGAATGCCAAAGCCAATTGATGCAGCAGCAGTTGAAGATCAATTCCCGGACGAGCATCTGTTTGATGTTGATGTTCAAACACCCTGGTATGGTGATGTTTCCAATTACCTAGCAGTAGGTAAACTACCGAAACATCTAACCCCTAATGAGCGGAAACAAATTGTTCAGAAGAGTGCTCGATTCTCGTGGATTGGGGGCTATTTGTTTCACACAGGGGCAGACATGCATATCAAGAGATGCGTTCGAGAAGATGAAATCTTTGACATTTTAAAAGCCTGTCATGATGGACCATGTGGTGGACATTTCGCTGAGTGCAGAACTGGACATAAAGTGTTGCAGACAGGGTATTATTGGCCCACGATTTTCAAAGATGCAAAGAAATTTGTCCAAGCCTGTGACAGTTGCCAGCGAGCAGGACGCCCTGGTCAGTCTGATGAGATGCCTCTGAAACCACAGTTAGTCATTGAACCATTCGAGCAATGGGCTCTTGATTTCGTTGGACCAATTAACCCATCATCAAACCAGAAAACATATATTTTCGTGGCAATACAATATGTCACCAAGTGGGTTGAAGCAGAAGCATTTCCTAGAGCTACAGAGGACTCTTTCATACAGTTTTTGTTCCATCTATTTGTAAGCTATGGCCTTCCAAGAGAAATAATTACAAACGGTGGACCACAGTTTGTTGGGAACAGAATAGCTGCAACACTCAACAACTATCATGTCCAGCATAAAATCACTACTCCATACCACCCACAGGTGAATGGACAGGTAGAAAGTAGCAATAAAATAATAGAAGCAATTCTAACGAAAACCATTGCATCACATAGACGTGATTGGGCTGCCAGATTACCTGAAGCACTCTGGGCTTACAGAACAACATGGAGAAGCACCACTAGTTACTCACCTTCTCAATTAGTGTTTGGAAAACAACCCATTTTCCCCATAGAATTCGAAATCCAAACATTACAAACAATACAGGAAGTTGGCTTAGATCTAACCGAGGCACAGATTAATCAATTGCAACAAATCAATGAGTTGGACGAAATTAGGCTCTCTGCACTTCAAAACACTGCCCTGATCCAACATCAACGAGCTAAATGGCATGATGCTCTCATTAAAAATAAAGTCTTCCACGAGGGAGACTGGGCTCGTTTGTATGACTCCAGGTTTCAGGGCTTCCCCGGGAAACTCCAGACTCGTTGGTTGGGACCATACAAAATCCAGAAGGTACATGACAATGGGACCCTTACTCTAATCACTATTGACGGTTCTGGATATGCCTTCAAGGCAAATGGCCACCAAGTTCGTCTTTATCGCAAACCACTCACTCGGGAGTCCTTCTGCCAGCAGTTACGATGAGACTCTGATATGGAGATTTTGGGGGAGGAAGAGAAGTCTTCCTCGCCTGTAATTCATTAAAGAATTCATTTCTTTTTACAATTTGTACATAAGTTCTTTTTTGAATCATTTTTTGTACATATTTTTGAATTAATGTTTTGCTGTCATTTTTTGCTGTTCCTTTTTCAAAAAGAACAGCATTTTCTTCCAGTTGTTCCTTTTTCAAAAGAGCAAATCCCTTTGGATCAGCTGTCATCCCGTTGTAATTTGGATCATTTTCTTTATTTTTGCGTGTTTTGTTGTTCCTTTTCCAAAGGAATAGCATTTTCGATTTATGTCGTTCCTTTTCCAAAGGAATGGCATTTGTGTACTTTTTTTGTTCATTTTCCAAAGGAACATCATTCTTGATTTTTGTTGTTCCTTTTCAAAAGGAACGGCATTTACTTGTTTTGTTGTTCCTTTTTTAAAGGAACAACATTTTGATTTCTGTTGTTCTTTTTCAAAGGAACGGCATATCTGCATCTTTTGCTGTTCCTTTTCCAAAGGAACAGCATTTTCGATTTCCGTTGTTCATTTTCCAAAGGAACGGCATTTTTGCATGTTTTGTTGTTCCTTTTCCAAAGGAATGTCATTTTTTATTCCTGCTGTTCCTTTTCCAAAGGAAAGGCATTTTTGCGTCTTTTGCTGTTACTTTTTCAAAGGAACAGCATTTTTTGTTGCTGCTGTTCCTTTTTCAAAAGGAACGGCGTTTCCATTTGTTTGCTATTCATTTTCCAAGGGAACAGCATTTTTGACTTCTGTTGTTCCTTTTTCAAAGGAACGACATTGGAATGTTCTGTTGTTCCTTTTCCAAAGGAACAGCATCTGTGTGTTCTGTTGTTCCTTTTTCAAAGGAACAACATTTTCTGCTATTTGTGGTCTTTTGTTGATCTTTTTTCCAAAAGAAACACTTCTTGCATGCTTTTGCTCTCCTTATGAAACACCTTGTTCCTTTTGCTGATCTAAATTAAGGATGCTTATTGCTCCTGTTCTTTCAAGTCTTTTAGAATACAGCTATGCACTTATGCAATGGATACAAAATCAGAACATCCTGAAATCAGCCAATCATAAATCGCTATCTTTATAAGGCTCTGCATTGGTAAGAGGACAAAAGGAAAGACACACTTATTTATCATCTTTGGCTATCATTGTTCTACTAATTCTGCTATGATTATTCATCTTTATCATAACGACCCCTTTTTAATCCTCTTTGATTATTATTTAGGAATAAGAGCAAAGGGTTTATATCTTCCTATTGAGATGTTAAGACTTCTTCCACCATTTGTTGTGGAGGTAAATCCCCTCTGCGGACAGAGGTGATCCCTACTAGTCCAAATAGGGTCTAGCAACAATCAAACACGCTAACACGCAGGTTCCTAATTGCAAATTAAAGACCAATTATGAAGGCCTACCTGGATTCCAACACTAGTACTTGTAGAAGAGTCATCACTCCCATTCCTTTGCTCCGGTTGGTCACAATCCCCACGATCCTCATGAACGAACACTTGCACATGCAAAGAATGATACAAACACAAGCATAAAATCCAATAGATGCAACTATATATCAGTCAGAAAGGATATAACTCAATCACCATCATAAAGACAATAAGAGTGGAACCATAATGATAGTCGTCTATTATTAATAAACAAAGAAGATACAACCATAGTTCTGACGTCAAATCCTTCTCAAGAGGGTCCAGCCAGCAAGTTCTTCAAGCATTCACCCTTGAAGATAGATCTCCCAAGACAAAACTCTCTCACTCACAAGTTTACACTAGATCAAAACACTTCACAACCTTCCTTAAGCTCCCTAACAATCCCACACTTGTCACACCAGCTACCTATCAAGCTCACACACTATCAGCAACACTCCAAACACTATGAATTCCAAACTAGCAACTCATAGCAATGGTGGAGGCTTAAATAGGAGAAAGAGTCTCCATGAATGGTGGGAGGATGAGCTTATCTCCAAGGAAGGTGGCTCAAATGACGAAACAGACATGCCAGAGAAGGGAGGGCGACATATACAAGGCCAACAACCAGGTCTGGAGTCATCTGGAAAGCCGGCTGTTAGAACAAACTCGCCCAGACTGGATCATCGCGGGTACATAACTGTACTGGAGAGCTGACATCGCTACTGCATAACGGAGAAAGTTATGTCATAGCGAGAAAATACAAGAAACAGTCGCGCTGTCCCATAAAATCCGACCATCGTGGGAATCACGTGTACTTCCGCTATGGCAGCGCGTTAGGTCTGTTTTGGAGCGCTCATCAGCGCGTTTATTTTTACAACAGTCACGATGATGCAAAAACTTTGGCAAAGTGGGTCATTTGGCAACATCAGAGAGCATGAGCATGAATGATTTGGACTCATGACACAGTAGGAAGACTGGTATGAAGGCAGTGACAAATTATTGTGTAACAGATGCCCCCTAAAGCATGAAGCCCGAGAGAGTGGGAGGGGTGAAATGCTTTACGAAACTGACTAAACTGGAACACCACCGGGAAGAACCTGCACGCAAGTACAACGGATATCTCTGATAATCAATTACATGTAGTCTAGGCATGGGCGCAGCCCTCCAAAAGGCATACGAAATAGGTCTGTGGTATGGACGCAGCCACCCAGCTAATGAGACCATGATGATAATAAAAGTATGGTCGCAGCCATCCATGAAGACTCAGGTATGGGCGCAGCCATCCATCAATGAGTCATGTAATGATCATAATAATCCACAAAATCACAACCTAGATCTCAACAGACAAAATCCAGGGTCTTGCGCTCCATCTCAACTCGAAAAAAGTACAAGTCCAAGCATGCGAATATAGGAGTTGAAGTCCAACATGTAAGAACATTGTCTGAGTACCAGTCAATGATGAAAACTGTTAACAGACGCGAGAGGTACCACCAATAATGACAATGGTCCTCAAGGTACTATAGGTACAATCTACGGCATGTGAATCAGAGAGCTGGCGTCGAACACCCGCAGAATCATTCGATCGGAGGCCAATGATGAAAACCTCGCGTCGAACATGAAGAACCTGCCATTGAGGCATGCAGGCTCCAAGGCACCTGAAGGGAGTCTCTAGGTCAACTTCTTGGATAATGAGTTGAAGTCGACAGGAAGGGGCCTTGATCGAAGGTAGGCCATAATGTTTCCCACATCATCGACACGAGACAGAGAAGGATAAGATATTTTGCGTGAGGTATCATAGGGAGGTTGAGTATTCTGCAGAGGCCAACTTCTCTTGAACATATTGGCGGCACGACAGTGGACTTGGCAGTATTTGACATTAAATGATCAGGGGTCATGGTGACAAGGCAATGAGCAGATGAGAGGTCAAACTGGGTAACCCAAACCCACGGAGGCAAGTGTAAAAACAAGATGAGATATCCCCACCCAGACACGAATGCAGACAAGTTCCATGTTCAAGAGCGACATACTTCTGACATGACAATGATTGTGGTTCCATTTTCCCCACCATTGCTGGCGAGTACCCCGGTTATTTTTTATGACAAGCTTAACGAGGATAGCATATGCTTGAAAGGCGTCATTTCGACAGAATCCGATGTCATTAAGTTTTAACGAGTCTGAAAAAGGAAAAACTCGGCGTCTTTTCTTGTTTAGAGAGTCTGAAAAGACAACAGAAAAGTGAACTCCAGGGGGGTCCTTTTTCATAAAGTTGTGTCTCTCGAGCCCGAAAAAGTATAAAACGATGCTCGAAAGAACCGCCCGACCAATATGATCGAGGAGTACTTTTCGTGAGTAGTGATTTTGACCTGAAAAAGTAAAAAAGCGACCGAAATCACGTTATTTCATAACCGTTAACGAGCCTAAAACGACAAAGGCCCGACGATCTTTTTGTCTTTACACGGTCGGAAAAGAGTTTAAAGATGACCGCCTCTTATTTACGTTCAACGAGTCAAGAGGAAAAACTCGGCAATCTTTTCGTCTTTAAACGGTCGGAAAAGAGTTGAAAGCAGACCTCCATTTTTATTCTCTTTAACGAGTCAAAAAGGAAAAAATACTCAACAATATTTTCATATTTTACGAGTTAGAAAAGAGCTTAAAGGTGACTCTTCCTAGAGGAACGAGTGGTATAAAGGGCAGCAACTGGTTCTGGCAATGGTGGAACTGCTCAAAACATGTAATGGTCAAGAGGCTAGCTAATAAAACCACTCATTGCTGCGGTTCCTCAGGGAAGGAAAAACAACCAAGTGAGAGCATATGATCGGCCAAAGAGATGGTGGTGATGGAATGAAACAACCAAGGCTCATCTAGCATAATTTAGCAGATAAAGACAGCAATCACGAGATGTAAAATGGGTATGGGTTCATTTTTACACAAGCTTGAACTATGGAGAACTCTGCTTGGATTCGGTTTCATGTTTACACAAGCTTGAAACGAAAAACTATGCTTGTTATGAGTTCGCATGCCCCCAACATAATGACACAAATTGAGGTACATGCCCCCCAAGCTTTATTGCATTCAACGAGGTAGATGGAATGAAAGTTCGCTTTCGAGATCTATGAAAGACTTGACTTGTATTTTACGAGTTCGCAATCAAAGACTTGATTTGGAAAAGGAGGAGTTGTTTCATTTTTTAATGAGGTTGACATAGGAAAAGAACTATCCTCATAACCTTTATTTCATTTTTTAACGAGGTCGACATAAGATCAAAACTATCCTCGTAGCCCTTGTTTCATTTTTTAAGGAGCTTGACATAGGAAAGGAACTATGCTCCGGACCCAATTTCATTTTTTAAGGAGCTTGACATAGGAAAGTGAACTATGCTCCGGACCCAATTTCATTTTTTAAGGAGCTTGACATAGGAAAGTGAACTATGCTGTGGACGAACTTCATCATAATGAACAGGAAGTCGTCACTTCCAAGAATGGTACTCCCGGTGGAAGGACAACATCTTGAAAGTCAGGACCCAATGCCCCCGGGACATTATGCACGACGGCATCATCATGAGATACAGGCACGGGGTAGGTAGCTACATAGTTGACCTGCGGTGGGGCAAACATAACCGGTGGGTAAAAACCAGGAGGGGGTGGTAGCTGCGCAGGAGGCACCGGGGGACTAAAGAACGATAATTGATCTATAGTCACGATTCTTCCATCGTGTGAAAAGCAAACCACACGGAAAAGCGAAGAGACAAGGGCCCCCATGGCATAAACATAGTCACGACCAAGGAGAAGACTGAAATCTAAAGCACCTTGGACAACCAGCACGTCCATATAGACAGTTTTGCCTCCCAAAGTAATAGGAAAGTTTGGGAGGACCCCTAGAGGTTGACTGGTTCCTCCGTCAAATGCTAACAGATTCTGTGCAACCGGCCCAAGCTGCGGGGAACCTAAAGCTTGCCAAGTAGTGGACGGCATAAGACTGACAGACGCACCTTCATCCAAAACAATGCCAGGTACTGCCTTATCATAGGCAAGCACTGTAATCTGGAAAGGCACATGGGATGGAAGGCGAAAAGCAGTCAGGTGACTCCAGTCGAAGGAGATGGCCAAACTACTTGGTGGGGGAATCGTATGATTGCCCCCATGCTCTATAGGAACCGAAGAAGGAATTTCGAGAGCAGCTGGGATAGGAGAGTCATTTCTGGACTCAAGGGAATCTGAGGAGATGAGAAGAACATGGGCATGATGCTCTTCCAAAACAGAGTGATCGATGGGTGGTGAGCTCGAGTCAACACTCTTTTCGACCAATGATTAGTCTGCAACAGGTTTGGCACAGCCAGGTTCGGAAGGAGGAGGACAGACAAGAGAAGAATCTAAGTCGATCTCTTTGTCCACAGGGAGGGGGTCAGAAGAGAGCTGCTGATAACCAACAGGAAGTTGGGGTGAAGAAGCTGTAAGACTTTCCAAAACAGCGGAAGCTTTATCCATGAGCGGACAAAGGTGAAGGGGATGATTGCCCTCACATAGTCTACAGGGGATTCGAATCTTCCCTTTCTTCTGAATGTTTTCAGTTGATAGGGTGGCATCACCATGAACTTCAGAGGACGATGAGGGACGAGCCGGATCGCGAGACCATACTTCAAGGATCCTGGGAATGCCAGGACAATCACGAAGAAGGTGGTCATCCTTGCACAATCTACAAGGAAATTTGACCTTCCGCGAAGGAGCAGAAGGTGGCTCGACTTGAGTTGTACTTTTAACCTCTCGCTTAGAAGACTTCTTCTTCTTCATCTTCTTCTTCTTCTTCTTAGCCACCTGGTTACTTGAATCCAGACTTTCACCAGGCGAAGTAGAAGATGAGGATGCAGAAACAGGTGAAGAAGGGGAGAGGTCCACCTTAGAATCAACATGATGTTGTTCGGGTGGAGGAACTGATTGACCAGCAGTTGAGACGGTAGGGACCAGAGAGGTTGAGAACAACCAAACAGGCAACCCAACAGTTAACCCAGGAAGGGACAACGTTGCCATGTAAGGAGCACCAACATTTCCAAAAGGAGGGAAATGACCAGGATTCCCATCAGAGGGGATGCCTAGGTTGGTAAACTCCAGAAAAGTTGCCATCACAAACGAGAAAGAACCCTACTCAAACTAACGCAAACAAGATCTAACCGGGTAAATGTTAATCGCGGCCGAATAAATTTTAAGACGCAAGGACATAACTTGACCTTTTCATTTTTTAAGAGTCGAGAAAAGGACAAAAAGATGACTCTAGTCGCCTTCGAGTGTTTAATGAGCCTGAAGTGACAAGTGCTCAAATGGAACTTTTCTTTTAGAGAGTCTAAAAAGGAACGAAAGTGACTACTCTGGAGAGCTAGGCAAAAAGGTTTACCAAACAAATCCGTAAAATTGCATATACACCTTGGCAGTGATATGAAAACCAATGACTTTCCATACGGCAGTCAATCTTCCTGAATGTTGTGTTTGATGCGTTACGGCTTGTAAGGCGGCAGACACGGCTTCCTATGGATAAAGGATGATAACCTAGTGGGGTCTCCCCATATACTCGACGGTACATGGGAGCTCAAATCCGTGCTAGACCACTATTGCGTCACGAAAGGAGGAATCACCCAACCTTAAGTGAAACAAAAGTGACTAGGTTTAACGACGCCAGAGCACGTCTCTAGCCTAGACCTCTAAACAGTGTGCGTTATGTTCCAATGTGTTTTTAGGTTCATTCAGTTCATTTTAAGGTTGATCTTGTATTAGGTTTCGGTTTTCAGGCCTTACCGTATGTAATCTCTCAAAATTCCCTAAATGCAAACTATATGCCAAAATATGTCATTTCATTCGATGAATGCTAGTTATGCGAGGGTTTGAAGGCTTTCACGCAAACGAAATGATCACAAAACAACAAATAGCTTCCCTAATGCAGGTAATGGAAATTCACAAACTTTTCTCAAGATCACTGATTACTAATCAAAATGAGAAGCTTCTAATTCTCATTAACTAATACAAAGAAAAAGAGATTTTTTTTGTTGATGGCAAAGTGCATTAAACAAACTTTGAGAAACGATAACAAACAAATGTGAAAAACCGGTTGACCCCAAACAATTGTGATCTGTGTCCGGGTAGTGAAAAGAAATCAAAACAATGTCAAGATTGGTTCAACAACGATCACTTAAACAACCAAGCAAAAGCAAGCAAAGAGGAAGGCTCAATCAAACCAATAGCAAGCAGTAAACAAACCTTTGCAAACGAGTAACCAAGCAAAGCTGATCCAACAAACTTGGAATAATAAAACTAGGTCACAAAGCAAAAAGGCAAGATTCGCTCAACAAAACTCACAAGAGAGTGCTTCAATCTCCAGACAGTGAAAAACAAGTCATAAACCAAGTGAGAACAACAGGGGATAGCAAGACCAACAGGTTCAGGAGGCAGAATTGAAGAAATTCAATTCTACAGGAATCAGCGTGGGTGATACACAGCAACAATGCGCTGATAAAGAACTACGCGTAGCAACAATGCGATGTCAGTGCGGAAGTACACGCCTTACCCGCGATGGTCCGATTTACAGAACCGTCGCGACTGTTTGGTGTATTAACGCGATGAACAGGAGGTCACAGAAAGGGCTGCGCGATGACAGCGCGACTGTTTAATTATAAACCGTGATGATGTTCAAAAACAGCCACAATCAAGCCAAAAACTCCCAAACCAAGACAGTCAATCTTTAAACAAACAAGGCATCTCCCAGACCAAACCAGGAAACCAAGAAACAGAGAACTAATCCCCAAATTTTGAAAAGAGACCAAAAACAAGCTCAAGGAAAGAATGAACAAAAAGGGACAAAAGCCAGCTCCAAGCCGTTCAGTTTGTAAACCAAACCGGAGATTGACTGAAGTGGCGTTGATCTACTTCGCTAATGCAGAGCAATAGCGTTTCGAAGGCTATCTAGCCGTGCTTCAGGCTCCGTCTAAAGTTTACAAATCAAACAACAAGGTAAACTCCCCAGCGGAGTCGCCAAATTGTTGTGGAGGTAAATCCCCTCTGCGGACAGAGGCTCTCCCTACTAGTCCAAATAGGGTCTAGCAACAATCAAACAACGCTAACACGTAGGTTCCTAATTGCAAATTAAAGACCGATTATGAAGGCCTACCTGGATTCCAACACTAGTACTTGTAGAAGATTCGTCGCTCCCGTTCCTTTGCTCCGGCTGGTCACAATCCCCACGATCCTCGTGAACGGACACCTGCACACGCAAAGAACGATACAAACACAAGCATAAAATCCAATAGATGCAACTATATATCAGTCAGAAAAGATATAACTCAATCATCATCATAAAGACAATAAGAGTGGAACCATAATGATAGTCGTCTATTATTGATAAACAAAGAAGAATACAACCATAGTTCTGACGTCAAATCCTTCTCAAGAGGGTCCAGCCAGCAAGTTCTTCAAGCATTCACCCTTGAAGATAGATCTCCCAAGACAAAACTCTCTCACTCACAAGTTTACACAAGATCAAAACACTTCACAACCTTCCTTAAGCTCTCTAACAATCCCACACTTGTCACACCAGCTACCTATCAAGCTCACACACTATCAGCGACACTCCAAACACTATGAATTCCAAACTAGCAGCTCATAGCAATGGTGGAGGCTTAAATAGGAGAAAGAGTCTCCATGAATGGTGAGAGGATGAGCTTATCTCCAAGGAAGGTGGCTCAAATGACGAAACAGACATGCCAGAGAAGGGAGGGCGACATATACAAGGCCAACAACCAGGTCTGGAGTCATCTGAAAGGCCGGTTGTTAGAACAAACTCGCCCAGACTGGATCATCGCGGGTACATAACTGTACTGGAGAGATAACATCGCTACTGCATAACGGAGAAATTTATGTCATCGCGAGCAAATACAAGAAACAGTCGCGCTGTCCCATAAAATCCGACCATCGCGGGAATCACGTGTACTTCCGCGATGGCAGCGCATTAGGTCTGTTTTGGAGCGCTCATCAGCGCGTTTATTTTTACAACAGTCGCGATGATGCAAAAACTTTGGCAAAGTGGGTCATTTGGCAACATCAGAGTGCATGAGCATAAAGGATTTGGACTCATGACACAGTAGGAACACTGGTATGAAGGCAGTGACAAATTACTGTGTAACACCATTCCTACTCTTAAGGAGTGTTGAACCACCCCTTGTGTATAAATAAGAGAAAGTACTTTATAAAAAAAAAAAAAAAAGTAAACATGACTTATAAGTTGTCAAATGCAGGATAGGGGGTCTCATCAAGAGCCAGCCTACCATGATCATGAGGATGAAAGCGAAGTGGCATTCCCACTATGGCCACCACACCAGGCATATGGTCCAAAAGGTATATCAAATAAACAACCCTTGGAACAGGAGGTCTCATCACGAGCCAGCCTTCCCACTTTTCGCTCCTTCCTCGTGAATGGCATTATGGTTCACTAGTCACCAAGCCAGCATAATGGCCTACATTTTGACATCACACAACATTCCCTAAGTATACACAAAGGATCATGGTTCCATGGGTGAAATAAACAACTCTGCCAAGGTTATGGACACCTGTCGGCAACAGAGCACTGTTAATGGTATCGAAGTCACATTATTGACACCAATAGGTGAGTTATTAACACCCTTTTGTTTCTTATACCTTAGTAATTAATCATATATAATTCCCCGAAATATATAACGCATGTAAATTTATTATCACCAATCATGGCAGAGTAATTGATAATGACCACACGATATTTGGAAAGTACGACAGATATCCTATCCTCCCAGCCTCGCATCATATCACAGCAGCCTCTTACGTAATAAGCAATCTAACTCTACGCCTCGATTTCGGTAATTCGTTGTTTTTGTAAACATGGCATATTGCCATACGCTGTTCCTTTATGACTCTATTTCAGAGCAGGCGCTACTCCTTTATTTGATGGCTGGAACAGCCTATCACATTGCGGTGGGGAGGTTAACCTCATTATTCCCTGGATTACGTGTCAGCTCACTATTCGGGAAAGTTGTGTACTAGGGTATGGCATAGCTCAACGGCATGCTATTTTTATTTTTTCTGCACGAATTGCTGTTCATAAGCCATTTTTATGGTATACTCTGTTTTTTGAACAAGTCTTGCGTCTATTAGCCTCTCTGTGTTTCAACAGCACGAACAGCTGCCGTTCCATTGAGAGTTTACAGTGAAACCATGGGAGGAAGATCGATTCGGAGGGAACCGCAGGTGTTGACAGTCTCCGCTACTGCCCGGGAAATCCTGGCAAGAGCAGGGTGGCTGACTTATCTCAACCGCTTGCAGGAGTCTAACGAGACGGTGGCAATTGAATTCCTGCAGAATTTGCAAGAGGATTACTCCACTGTGAGGGGGAGACATATAGTAATCACCGATGACATAATCGCAGAAGTCTCGGGACTACTAGCGACCGAACCTGTATGGACGTTAAAAAATGAGAGATTGCAGAAGATTATAGAAATCTTCTAGGACGAAGGCCAGAGCCTGGCAATCAAAGGAAAGGGAGTTCTGCCAGCAACGCTAGGAGAGCCCTGGGCAGAATTGGCAAGGACCGTTCAAAGCTACATCACCTGTGAAGGCAGAAAAGACGTGGTAAGACCACGACATCTTAAACTCTTAGCTGTACTAAAGCAGAAATGCTCTGTAAATTTACTTGCACTTTTGAATTCGTTACTTCATGACGTTGCACAGAGCATAAAAAAAGCACAGCATGTAGAGTCAGTTGTTAGTCATCATGGGTTGATTCGGTTAATTGTCAGTCATAACCTCACCCAGCAGCAGAGCAACTGGGAAGAGCTAATTGCCATGATAGATGGGGGGTTGACAGCGCCATCCCCAAAACGTAAGCATGCCACCAGTACACCAGAGCGTCCAGAAAAACGCAGAGAATTAGCAAAACAGAAAAATGCCACCAGTACATCCGAGCGTCCAGAAAAACGCAAGGAATTGGAAAAGCGTAAGCATGCCACCGGTACACCTGAACGGCCAGAAAAACGCAGAGAATTAACAAAACAGAAAAATGCCACCAGTACATCCAAGCATCCAGAAAAGCGCAAGGAATTGGCAAAGCGTAAGCATGCCACCGGTACACCTGAACGGCCAGAAAAACGCAGGAAATCAGTCCGGTTAGCACGGATACGAGGGAGGCTGGAGAAGCTCCAGGAAAACACCAGCCGGCCGGTAGAAATTGAAGAAGAGAAAGAAGAAGTCGAGTAATCTGAAGAATAAAATGAAGAATGAGCCGAGCATTCTAAAACAGAAGCCGAGCAATCTGAGCAGAAGGAGGAAATGGAACAGCAGGAAGGTAGCCCATTACAGGACCCAGTGGCAGAAGATGAATTGGCCGAAGTCTTGGCCAATATGGACGAATTTGGTCAACCTTCCAGTCCATCAGACCTCCATGACGAAAAGAAACCCCAGGAGGAAAATGCACCTGAAGAACCACATGCAAAGGAGGCAGAAAAAGAGAATTTGCCTATTCATGATAAAGAGACGATAGGGGATATTGAACAGGAACAATTCGTTCCTAACTAGAAGACACTGGAAGAAATTCCTTAGGAAGCAGGGGCAGAAAGAGAAGTCGCCCAAGAAATGGCAGAACCAGTTAGGGTTCCTGCCCCAGTATAGCCAGAGCAGAACAATGAAGAAACACCCCAGAAGGAAGATCCGGGGACTAGTCACAGTCCAGGCCACAGTGAACAGCCTGTTGTTCCTTCTAAGGAAATTTTGGAAATCAAAGAACTGCGAAAGGAACATCAGAGATTATTGAATATAATAGTCCAGCTCCACCAGCAAATTAGGATCCTGAAAGCAAGGAAAAAGGTAAAAAGGACTTCAGGTAGGAAAAAGGTGACCACTCCAGCGAAACCCCGCAAGGCAAAGGGGCGAAGGATCAGAATTCGTCCTGTTGTTCAAAACCCTGTCGAAAACCAAGTTGTTGTTCCAAATGACGCTGAGGAACAGACTGTTGTTCCAATTGAAAAGGCACAGCAATAGACAGATATTCACGTTAAAATAGAAATGGATGACATGATGACCTGTGATAAAGAAATTCAGACGAAGGCACCACTTTCGGGAGTGATAAGGGTTCTGAACTCAAAGCAACGCAATAGGAAAGTTCAGGTAAAACTCCCGGCCTCCACTGCTGCATGGAGAAGGGATCCAAAAACAATAACCCTGCGAAAGGGGTTGAAGCAAGCTCAGCAAGAAGCAGAAAAGCTTAAAGAGAAAATGGTCCCTCGCAAAAAGTATGAAGAGCTACAGTAGCAGCTTAGGAACGTCAATCAATCCAAAAGCCATGCTTTTGAAGGTTGGCAAAAGGAACAAGAAAAAGTCGCAAAGGTAACTCGTAGGCTAGATATCGTTATCAAGCAGATGGATACCTTGTGTTCTTTATACAATGACATCTTAGCATGTAGAGCCCCTGCCAAGAATTATGCCCTGTTTCTATTGGAACAGTTTTTGCAATTAAAAATAAAAGCTATTAAAGCAGGTGCTCCCATACAAATTAACACTGTCAATGATTTTATAGACTGTTGTAAGCACTACGGGGTAAAAGTCCAGAGACTGTTGTGTGAGTTCTATTTACATAACCTTGTATTAGACCAGGAGACCGAGCTGAACCCTAGCCCTTTTGTTGGAGACATCCAATTGCAGGCGTTCATCTCATTTGGGGTTAATCAAATTAAATGGATTAAAGCCTATAATACTTTCCAGAGGTAAGAGAACGGTTTAGATTTGTGGGTAAGGGCTGAGCCTAGGAACCCAGTACAGTTGTGGAAAGCACATAGAAACCTCATGAAGACTCCGGGTGTAATTGAAACATTAGGACCCATGCATGAGGCACTCATTCGACAGGGATTAGAATACTTTCTTTCTATCAAAGACCTTGCCATTGATGCAGCTAAATTTCGGTATCAAATCTCTAATCCGAATATCCAGCTCAGGGAACCGTTTAAGTATGAGAATTTTAAATTAGCTGCCAACCGCTTGCACCTCTATGGCGAAATCATTTTGAGGGCAGGGCCATCCTGGTTAGGATATAGGTTCCGGAGTCCAATTATTTGGCACCCTGCACCCGAATACCAAGCCCTGTATGAGATGCTAGAGGGTCAGACAGGCCATTTCTTTGACTACCTAGTTACTCATCATGGCTGTAGGCCTCCACGTGAGATTCCATCTCCAGCCTATTCTCTCACTGCCTTGCATGTCAACTACAACGTTTTCATGAGGGCATGAAACAGGGTAAGCAGGGGGGTGTGTGGAGTGCTAAAAAATGTATGTTTTTGATGATTATTTCAGTATCTTTTCAGTAGAACTTGCAAACCTTTTTGCATCATGAACTCGGAAAATGATAAAGAATTATAACAAAACATGTGAGATTAATATGCAAGACCAAAACGCTGACAATTGTCATTTCCTTATGCAGGAAGGAGTGAAAACGAGAAGTTGTCGTTCCAAAGGAAAGGACAAGGACGGGTTAACCGTTGTCCCTTTGACGGGAGACCGAATGCAAACAAGGCAAAGCAAATCAAAGCGAATCGGCCCAGAAAAGGAGGTGGAGATATCAGCTCGGCGCAGGAGAGAAAAGAAATGACTGAGGCCTAATGGTTCGGCGAATCCCTCAGGATCCTTGATCCTGAGGGATCACTATTTTATCTATTTTTGCACTTAGACATCTCCGTCGTCACCCTTATAAAAAGGACAGCACTGTTAGCTTGGGAGAGAGTTAGACATGATTATGCTTTTATGTAATTTTTCTTAAGATCAAAACTTTGATCATCGAGTCTCGATAAGAACTAGTTCATTGTAATCCTGCTTTATGCATTAATACAAACTTGGTGATTACTTCATCTCTGAGTCTGGATTAACTTCAAGCGGTGTACCCCTGGAGGCTAAGGGCTCGACCCTCGAGGACACTTGCTCTTGTATTATTACGTTGGTTTATGTGTGGTTTGCCTATCGTCGTTATTTGGTAATCTGATGTGTTTTATAAGTTTACATCACATGCTCTGTTATGTTTAATTCATTAAGGTTTCCACAGACACAACTATTGTATTGACTCTGCATCATATTACTGTTCTTTTCAGAGTTGATCTAATATTGCTAGTCTTAACAGAACACTATTACTCTCCCATTACAGAGTTTTTGTGTTGTGCACCTATTTATTCACGTTACGGAATTCATCTTGGGATTTATGTTCTTTACGGTTGTTGAATTTATAAACAATGTTGTTCTATTTTGAAACGCAATGGTATTCCTTCTAACTGAGATTGATACTTGGATCAGATTATTATTTAAGTGTGTTGTGTGCGGATATGGTTTTCAAGTGTTGTTCCATAGTTCATTAGTAATCAGTGTTGTTCCATTGGTGTTTGTTGTTCGATCTGCCTTAAAAGTGAAAGATTGTCGTTTCATTACGATTAATGCATTTGATTTGATAGATTAGGTTTGTTACTGCTGTGAGATGTAGTTGCTGTTCTATTTCTTAGTTGTTGTTCCATTTAAGAATTGTTGTTCCATTACAGACTTGTTGTTCGATTTCTTATTTGTTGTTCCATTTTCTTATCTGCCATTCCATTTACTGGCATTTGTTATTTTGGTGTGGGAGACGATCTAAGGCTGTAGTGAGCATTGGCATTTACTGTCTGGCTCCCAGATCCATGATCTGTTCTCTGATTTCCTTTTCCATCAGTTTCCAAAGGGATGGGTTATTGCTACTGAACCCTTGACTGATAAGTTACTTAGTCTTTTGAGTGTGTGATTTACTCTTTTGAAGTAGTTAAGTTGTAGACAAGCATCCGTTTACTCTTGTATTTCTGAACACTGTACTACTAGCATTACTCTGACAAATGATAGCCTCAGACTGAGACACTCTTTGAAATAACAAAACGCTCTCGGATTGACATATTAATGTGAGGTAATTAGAGGTGAAAGAGACCCTTTTTATAGCGCTACAGTATCATTTCACAGTATTCCATCCATTTTTGCATACCATCCATCCTGTGTTTCCCATTTTGGCCTTCAGTCATATTGTCCACCATCCCCTCCAAAGTTGAGTCAGTCACTGCCAAGTCAACCATGCACTTTATCCTCTGACAAGGGAAGTCAGTTGTTTGTCCCTCAATCCCATTTTCCCCATTTTCCCTCGTGTCAATCCATCAGTGACATTACTATTTTCCCTCGTGCCTTAGTTCAGTATCCTCATTGCCTCACCTATGGCGGGCCCTATTCTATTGACATCAACATATCTATTCCAGAAGAACGACCTAGAGGGTGGTGTATCTTGGTTCCAACTTCCACTCTTGTTCGATGCCTCGGATCAAGCAAAGGAAATCATCATTACCCTTTGAACTGATTGTTTCATTCTTGTTATTCATACACTTGATGGTCGAGTGATGCAGTAGATTGTACCAGTAATTCCCGGGTGTGTGTGAGATGTTTTAAACCTCATGAGGGGGTTGCCCTTCAGGTAGCTCCCTACATGCTCGGATGACTTCGTATTATGCTACAACCTCATATGCAGTTCCGCGGATTTGATGGGTTTGGTTCCTACTGCTTGCAGCGCTCATAGCATGCATGTCTCCTTCAGAGGATCCATTCAATTTTGTAGAGCCCTTTCCTGTTCAGCAAGGCTTCTTTGGTTGTTATACACTCCCTCCCACCCATTTTTTGAGGAAAGAACCATTATGTCTCATGTAGTCAGATGTTATTGTATTCAGTGTTGGCTCATGTTTTTCCAGGCGCATTATGTATATGGAATACATTGTATTATTTTTTGGCTCATTTATGCCAGCATGTCATGTACCATTCAGCATGTACTTTAGTGCTCAATTTCATTTTTTTGGGCGCACCATTCTTATTTGTACTCAGTTATCTCGACAAGGATGGGTATGTCTCCCCCGTCTCATTTGAGATCAGGTACCACAACATAAAAGGAGACTTACAATAGTCAGTTAGTCTCGCCCCCTCAATCACTATCCTCTTTCGATTCATCTCCATTGATATCTCTCTCTCTCTCTGACTTCCCTTCGGTGTCTAGTGATTGTGTCCTTACAGCTTACTTCGATCATACGTTTTTCTCCTAACACTCGTACGTTGGGGAAAATTCTATTATCACCAAAAGTTGATCATCTAACCGTCACTGACTAGATGGATCGAAATACACCATGTAGGGCCAATTTTATCATAGTAAAATTGTTTTCACTATAAGAAATTACTTAATAAACCACATTTGTAAAGTTATCCATGGTTAAACCCATGAAAAATAATTAAATAAATCATTATTTATTTAATTATCTTTTAGGAATAATTAATTAACCATTGTTTAATTAATATCCCTTGTCATGTTTGACTCAATTATGAGAAATAATTAGATAAATCATTATTTTTCTCTAGGAATAATTAATTAATCATTATTTAGTTATTATTCCTTGTCAAACTTGACTAAATCCTCTAAGAATACTTAAACAAATCATTGTTTGTTTATTATTCCTTAACCACATTCTTTGAGATGATAAATAAATCATGTATTTATTATTATTTCTAAATAGAAGTATTTAACCAATTTAAATATTTTTCCCCCCAACCAAATATAATAAACTATTTCAAATGATTAATTCTAGAATTTCGTTAATAATATTTTATTATTTTCCATTATTCGAGAATAATCTAATATTTTGTTATAAATTGGAGGGTTTTACATCTATTCTTCATTTTGGAGCATTTTCATTGTTGCACTCACTGTTATAACTTAGATTATAATCATTGTCGCTTACCATTTCATTTTTCCATTTGAGTTCCCATTTAGCTCAAACATTTTTTTGCTGGGTTTACACATTCTAGAGGAAAGAGACTCTACAGAGCTGAAAACATTGATGATAGCCAAGAACCCATCCCACAGAAAGGGACTGGTAACACCATTTGTTCCCTTCACAGGTGTCATTTAATAAAATATATTCTTTATATCTAGTTTCCATTGAGTTATTGGAGTTATTTGTGTTTAATTCCTTGTTTCATCTTGTTGTTTAACTATTTCTTTTGCATAGATCATGGCTTTGGCAGGGTTCATTTCTATCATTCGCTGCAGATCCATGCTATTTTACAACCATTTTTATTGTTGAGGTTGTTTGCCATCCAAATTCTAAAGTGGTTTCTTTTCGTAAACCTTTGAGAAAAAACATTCCAACAGGGGCTTCAGATCCCACGAGAGGAAAAGATTTTAGCTCCAAATGAGGAGCCTCGGGAAGTTGTGGAGCAGCGGAAAAATGAGAAGAAGAGAGTGGAGACATCCACTCAAGAATAACCATCGAAAGAAGGAAAAAAAGACTTAGGAAAGTTGATAGATTTGTGCAAGACGCGAGAAAGAATGTGGGAGCTCCTTCAAATTTGTGCAAGAAGAGAAGGTCATTGGAGAGGTACACAATCTACATGGCTCTTATCACTGAACTTATAGACACTGAGTCATCCTATTTCGAGGAAGAAATAGAGAAACCTGTATGGGTTGATGCAATGGTGGAGGAATATGAATCCATTGTAAAGAATAGTGTTTGAGAAGTGGTCTCAAGACTGGTGGATAAATCAGTTGTGGTTTTGAGATGGATCTTCAAGGTTAAACATGCAACAAATAAAAACATAGAGAAGTATAAGGCCATATTTGTGGCCAAACGATTCTCTCAAGTTGATGGAATTGATTATGAGGAGATATTTGCTCCTGTAGCAAGATATTCATCCATCAGAGAGCAATTTTTGCTCTCGCTGCGCAGACGGGGTGGAAGATCCTCCAGATGGATGTAAAAACAACATTTCTAAATGGGGTTTTTGAGGAAGAGGTGTACATCTAACAACCAAAAGGTTTTGAGAAATTTAATCGAGAGTCTCATGTGTGCAGAGTCAAGCGATCATTGTACAGTCTCAAACAAGCACCCCATGCTTGGTACACCAGGATCAACAATTATCTCACCAGTTTGGGCTTTACCAAAAGTGAACCGGATGCAAACCTCTATCACGTCTTGGTAGAAGGTAAATTTCTTATTATTGTCTTATACGTTGATGATTTGATTTTGACTAGTGATTAGACGTTGATCAGATATTGCAAGGAGGACCTTGCAAGGGAATTTTAAATGAAGGACACGAGTCTCATGCACTTCTTCATCGCGTTGGAAGTATGGAAAAGCAATGGGGAACTCTTTTTGTCTCAATAAAAGTATACAAACGAGATACTACAGAGAGTCTGCATGGACAGTGGTAAACCAATAGAGACACCTCTAGTGACCAATTGTAGGAAGGAGGATGCCACTTCAGGTGCGGAAATGGACGCTATTATTTATCGATAGTTAGTGGGTCCACTAATGTATCTTATGAACACACAACCAGATATCTACTATGTAGTCAACCAACGAAGCCAAGCTATGGTTAGGCCAACCAAATATTGGAAGGAAATTAAACGTGTTTTATGGTACCTTAGAGGCACTACTAAGTGTCGACAATGGTACAAACAGATAAAGAGAGTGAAGTTGTGTGGCTTCATAGATGCAGGTTGGGGATGGAGTCCATTTCACTGAAAGAGTACATCAGGTGGAATTTTCAGTGTTGTGTCCGCAACAATTTCTTGGTACAACAAAAAGCAAATATTTGTGGCATTCATCTCGGCAGAAGCATAATACATTGTTGCAAGTCAAGCATCATGTGAGGCAATATGGATGAGAAAGATACTTGTAGCACTGTTTGTTCAGATGATAAATCCAACTTTGATCTACTGTAATAGGTAGAGTTACATAAATCTCTTTGAGAATCTCATATTTCACGATCGATTCAAGCTTATAGACATCTCGTATCATCATTTGCAGGACTATGTGCGGAGGTGGGTAATGTCGCTACAATACATTCTGACAGATGAACAAGATGTTGACATTTTGACAAATCCCTTGTCAAGAGGGAAGTTCGAGTTCCACAGGTGCAAGATAGGGATGGTTAATAATCTCTTTCTCACTGAGAGGGAGTGTTTGAAAAATGCAGCGAGAAATTCTCAATTTGATTTTCCCTTGATTAAATTGAGAAAATTCGAATTTCCACATCAGCATACAACTTGGACGCAGTTAACTTGTATAACATGGATTGTGTCACCCAATTTACTCAGTAAATTCGAGTTAGAGTTTAGTTAAGCATGTGTGGTTGTTAATTTGTAGCAATCAAGGTTAGTGATTTCAAGTTTCAGTGAAACTAATTCCCACTGTTGGAGGAACTAGTGGAAGGTCAGTTGTGCAGTGAGACTTCAATCTAACTCAGTGATCATCTAGTTCACTGAGCAATGAACCCAAAATAGCTAGTGCATGTAGAGAATTAAAGTTCTCCAACTATGGTGGAGATTCCAAGGCAGTGTAACATCTGCTGTAGACTAGTATTGAGTGTACAGTTGTTGCATGCAGTCAGATGATCAACCTTGGGAATTGTGCAATCAATTTGAGGTATTCCCTAAATAATAGGGGCCTAATTTATTAAGGAATTGTGTAAGGAAATAAAGGTTCAAGCAGAGGCAGAAATGGACTAATTTTGGGTCATAGCTTCTCAGTGAACAAAGAGATAGGTTATTCACTTGTAGGTTGTGCTCAATTGAGCAAAACAATTGTAATACATCTTTATTCATCAGAGTAATGCAAGCAAGCATAGGGGTTTTTAGCATATTGTTTTCCCCTGGAAAAATATTTTGTGCATGTGTTATTTCTTATTGCATGTTTGTGATTTATGTTCTAAATTATGAATTGAATTCCGCAGAGAAGTGGAGTAGGTTTGTGCCTTGTGCTTTTGATTAAAACTTCATGAGAAATTGCAAATATACACCATAATTTCTACATAAAGTTTAAACAATTATTATGTTCAGTACAAGTACCCAAGAATCTACGCTCAATTTCTTTTCCGGTGATGTCGAAAGAAGAGATCACAAATGGTTTTGTCCTTTGTTGGTTGCGTTTCTCCATTGGTCTCATTCCCTTCTTCCTAACCTACATCATCTAGTTGTTTCGAGTGAATATGAAAATGGATTAGCTATGGAATTTGTTTGGATCATAAATAGGGTCTACAATTCACATCTTTTTGTGCCTACTGCAGTGGAGTTTGTTAAACAATTTAAGGATGTTATGAAAAGCATAAGGGAAAAAAACGGATAGAAGAATAATCATGATTATGTTGTTCACATGGGGGATTCTTGCAAAGGCCTAAAATACCCATTTGGGTGCTCCTCCAGAATTGTGTCAGCGATGGCAATGTAACATGAAACCAAGGTAGTTGGCCACAACAGTGGCAAAATAGTTTAATGTTAGGAGGGAGTAGAAACATGTCGAGAGGGGCAGAATCGCAAGTGAGAACCCCACTTCCCTGCCTCCCCTCACCCCCCATCTCTCCGTATATCGCAGGGAACCCCCATTACATGGCATTGGATTGGCCTGAAGATTGTCTGTCACTTGATCAATCGCATGGAACTTTATATGCAACATGGAGAGTGAACACCCCACTGTGATGTTAGCAAGGGGAGGGGGGGTTTGCATTTCAACTAAGATCATCAATTGCCAAAGGACCACCGTCATCATTGATGGAAGGGCCCATGTTATAATGAGGCCAACACTGAACAACGTTAGTACAGAGACCAAATGAGGCAAGGCCCAAACAGGGGTAGTACGGGGGCCCAAAAGTGGGTCATGTTTGACAAGTTGTTGTCCACATGGAAAAATAATAATAAATAAATAAATAAAATCTCACACAACACTTCTTCCACAACTTCCACACCTCCCACACAACACTTCTTCCTCTCAAC